>CM056210.1:37227722-37827722 GCA_029692085.1 Gymnothorax javanicus | reverse complement strand
CTGGCCGAATTCCCTTGTCTGATTCTTTTTTATTCCTCCTCCTTTCTTCTTCTTTTGCCAACTAGCTTCTACAGGAACCTTGTAGACTTTGTAGACTGTTGGAGCCTTTGTGAGTCAGAAGACATTCCCCCTCGCTGAGTCTTAGCTTTCGGGGTTCCTACCTGACTAGCATCCAATTCAGTAATGCCTGGCTCCACTGCGTACAATTTGCTGGCCAGTAGAGGATAAGCTTCACAACTGTAGTCGGATTTCTCAAGAGATTTCTTCCCACTGGGGAGTTTTTTCTGACAACTATTTGAGTAGTCTCTCCCTGTTGGGATTTTTACCTCTTTCACTACCCTGGGGATTTAGGCTGGGCACAACCCCTTTTGTTACATTCTAAAGAATGTTTGTGACAGTCCTATGAAAAGGGTCTTACAAACTGAATTGAACTGAATATCATTTCTTTTCGTCCAAAAAAGGATTTTATTTCAATTCTGATGCGTGGTCTCAGATAACTCCGTAAACTAAGCTTCCTAATGGTTGGTACATTGGCATCCCCAAACAATCATAAATCATTTTGAGTTGTTCCATAATTTTGTTAGTGGAGTGTGATCTTGAAGCTGAGAAACACTTAGATGAATTGCGTTTAAACACAAACAGTGGTCAGGTTAGCCACTAGAAGTGCATATTTTTTTTTTTTCGTTGGCATAGTGGGCATATACCAGGCTTCAGGTAATTGCCAGCATTTGTGATTAGTTATGCAACGTACTACTGTATATATCAGGCTAAATCTGAATTAGACAGTCAGCTTGGATTATCTGTGACAAGTGGACCAATGTATGTTGGTTAAGGGCTAAGCTATTAATAACTATTTTATGTGCTTGGGCGATACATTTTAAGATTTCAGATTTTTGTTGCACATAATATCATTAACTAACAAGCCATTATTTGTACAATCTTCCTTATGGCTATTTGTTGAGTAATATTACTGAACTCTAATAACAACTATATATATTAGTTGCTTAGGGCCTTATTAACATAAATATGATTTTTTTTTTCTTTTTTTTCTTTCTGGCACACAAGTTTAAAACACTGGTAATACAGCATACAGGGAATATTATTGATGTTTATAAATAGAGCATTATTGACACATCACCAATAATATATTAAAAACGGTAATGACACCCATGTATGTTACAGTGGGGAAAAAAGAAACAAAACATCAAAGATCATTTATACTACCTCCTAAAGACAGATTAATTAACTGATAGAGTGCAGATAGCCTTGGCTGGGAGCCTTGTGAGGTTAAAATCCTCACTCTCATTGACCCTATTTACCGAGCCCAGTGAATCACGCTCTGTCTCAGGCCCACTGTTTAATTATAAATTACCCTCCTCTGCTTTCAGACCTAGAATATCCCTGCCCTCCACCAGTGTGACCTGGCCTGCGCAATCACGCTGACCTAATGGCAGAGGGACTTGGCTGTGCATGACGCAAGCAGCAATCTGATTGCCTTTAATCCCTTGCTTTTATTGATTGTGGGGACAATCCGGGGCTGTGGTTACTGATGAGGAAGCCGCAGCTTTTCTCCTCCCCTCTCTTCCTCAAGGCTGGCTCCCCTCTAATTTCCCCCATGCTGCTCGAAAGGCTAATTTACTTCAAGAGAGAAGTGAAATAAGCTTTATATTCTCTATTTACGGATGACTAGACCTCTGTATTCTCAGAGTAGTGTTGTATATTGCTTAAATACTGTGCTACTTACAAAATCTCATTTCCAGGTTCCGTTTCACTTTATAGCGCATACATGGACACTAGGTTTCAACATTCTGCCAATTCTTACATTCTGCCAAGTTAATCATTGACAGCAGGTAAAATAGTTTGGCGATATGGGCCGAAAATAAATCTTACAGTGGTGTTCTTGTTGCAAATGGCCAGCATTATCAGAGCTCAATAATAGGCAATTCAGCTTTTTCATAAGTCAGCTGGCTAGCTAGTGCATAATATGCACTCTATTTCCATTTCATAGGGTTTTGTTGAGGGTTTTCTCATCATTTTGCGAGTTTGAATCTGACCTTCATCTTCCGTTGAGGAGTTTATAGGGTTTCCCTGTGCTTGCATAGATTTTCTCCTGATACTGTGTTTTCTACCCACAGCACAAAAACGTGGATTTTAGGCTAAGTGGTGACTCCATCAGTGGATGTTTTAGCCCTGCAATCGACAGGCAGACTGTCCTGCTTTTTGTTCTCTGTATATTGGAACAAGCTCCTGCATCCCATGACCCTGACCAAAAATATATGGGTTTGATAGTGGATGGATATTATACTGTATTATTTATACACATTTATTTTGTTTTAAAAATGTTTCTAAACATGTTTAGCTTCATTAACAATGATATTCCATTTCCTTGGTCCCGTTTCATGCGTGTTGCTTTAATGATCTATGATCATTTGTTGTACATTGTATCAAATTTTCACAGTGATTAATTTTTTTTTTCTTTAATTATTAATACTGAACTTACTTAAATGACTACATTAATACTTAAATAGTGCACCGCCTTAACTTGGAAGAAAACAGACACTATTTGTGGAAGTGAATATAACTCATGGACAGCTAGGCATTCAACAGTAAGCATGAATGATTCATAGCAAAGATTAAGTCGAAGTGCCCTTCAAAGAGATCCAAGAAATGAAATGCTATTTTGAAAGGTGAAAGGTTCCCAAATCATGCAGCCAAACACTGAAATCGTGAGGCCTGGAATAGAATGTCTCCCATAATCAATGTCTCCAGCTGGTTATCTCAAAAATGCAGAGAAAAACGGAAGCATTTCACCGGTGCACCCCGCCAATAAATGGGCCAACTGCTGCGCGTGGCTTTGCAGGAGGGATTTACGCATGTTGTGGAGAGATTTGCTCTGCCTTGCACAGTGGTGTCCTTCTCAGTGCAGGGATTCTCTGACTGTCCTATGACAATCACCTCCTGGGTCTCTTCCTTCGCAACCTGTACCCAAACAGCCTAAACACTACCTGATCCATCCAGAAACAGGTTCCCCTCTGCTGAGGCCGTTCTGACGCTATATGAGCTGATGCCTAAGCAAGTGACCAAGTCCTGCGCTCACGTGTGCGAGCAAAACATGGCTGTAGAGCCGCAAAGCCGGCAAAGAAGTACCTCATTCCAGACGTGATGGTACACAAAAATGCCAGCCTTAGAAGAATGAAATGAAACATAGGCAATGACCCATTGGATTTTTATCTGGATTTACCTGAATGATGAATCCTTGCCACACTGTTTTATTTTGTCTGTTGCTGGATGGGGTGGAGGGTTGGTGTGGGGGGCGGTTCACACTAGGGAATTGGCATGAGGAAATAATGCCACAGACATTACAAGAGAACCGCAGTACCTCTGTATTCAGATATTTGTACCTCTTTAAAAATATATAAAAAAACAAATAAATAAAGGTGAGAAATTGAAACGAACTCAGCGCTAGCGTTTCCCCAATGGCACTTCCATCTTCTTACTCAGCATTCTTTTTGTTCTCAGTCTCGGCAGGAAAGCCAGTGTGGTATGTTAATAAACATGATATTTATATATTTTTTTTATTTTTTTAACCTGGCTGTTGAGGACAACTGGGGATACTTGAGGGTGAGTAATAGACCTGACCTGATATCTGATCAAGTTATGATCAACAGCATATATTGTTATGATCCAGACAAGGATCCAGACCTAGATTCAGGGTAAAATCCACAGAGGAGTATCTATTGATAGAAATATAGTAATAGTAGTGGAGTAGGCCGAAACCCAATACTGGGAAGGGGCCAGTCCAGCTTGGTTGGTAATCACAGGAGGGGGTCCATGCCCTGGCTAGTGGCCGTCTCGGGGCAAAAGACAGGTGGTGAATACCCCTCGCCGAAGCAGAACTGTTTGACCACAGGGCCGAGGGGTTTAACCCTTGTGTTGTCCTCGGGTCAAAATGACCCGCTACTGTGTTTAACAGCAGTAAAAAATCCCCTAAATGACATTTTTTCAACTTGAAATTTGATGACTTTTCCTAGATTGACCCCAACCTTAGAAAAAATGAAATGTTGTCTTTATTCACATTTCCACGTAAGCTGTACAAAAAAAAGTTACTTATATTGTCTTCGGGTCAAAATGACCCGGCAGTAAAATTAAGTTGAAATCACGGTCACAGAGTCAGGTACACACCCCAAAAATGTGAGAGTGCTTTAGTTTTGTCTAATTTCAAAGATCAATGTCTTCTCCAGCAGAGTACATTGCCTGTGACCAGATCTTACCCTAGGGGATGGGACTATAAATCAGAGTGTCTTCACATGCAGGAACAGACAGACTCTCATGATTGAAATGTAAATATATTGACACATTGTCTGTATGTGTGCAGTTTCAGACCCTACACAGGGTAAAAAGTGTAGGAAAGCACATGCGGGAACCATAGACAGTAAAAGAAGTGGACGGCGGGATGATGCTGTTCTCAACAGGAGAGCGATGAAGCTCAATTGAACGTGTAATTGAACACCTACTGCGCAGGCTCAAAGTCAGCTCGCTGACGTAAACCAATGTCCTGAGAAGCGTTAACTTGTCTGGTAGATGCATCCTACACATAATTCCCAGTGAGCTAGCGATTGCGTCTGTCAGTATAGTCTGATTCCGTTCGATGTTATTATGTTTTGCGAATTATTACTTCATAGGTACTTCACTTCGTTAGCGATGTGGCTCAATCGTCTACTATCTATGATTCGTCTATGGGCTTCTGGTCTAAACAGTACAGTTATTTACCTCCTGTGCGACAGAAAGTCGCCAGCATTTCATGTCACTTTTAGCCTAGCCTGGTTCCATCGGCTGAAAATGCTTATTATTAGACCATAACGCTACATACGAAGTAAAGACATCTGCTACAAAATGTAGTTTCTCTGTAGAAAATATTGTCGTTGACATGAAGGCTCATAATGTTTTTAGTGTAAAGTTATTTGATGTCAAAAGTCAGACAAAATGAATGGGGGTGAATGGAGAAGCTACCACTAGGTAAACATCTGCTAAATTCCAGAGCATTCAATTGAGCTTCAACTTCCGGGTGTATTCCTACCCCCTTGGCAGGAACAGACAGGCTCTCACGATCAAATGAAAACAATATTGCCACCATGTCTGTGTGGCTTCTCAGAGGCTATAAAGGTGCTGCAGATGACAGTCCCCAAATTCTCTCTGTGCTGAAGCCATGAGTGCACGTTACATTGCCGAACAGGCTCGAGATCTAATTTTTTCAGATGTCCAGCAAGACAACTGATTTAGAAGAGGAAGTGGAGGAGGTATCAGAAGAGGAAGATGGGGAAGAATACAACCCAGAGCACGATTCATCATCTTCAGAAGAAGAAGAAATCCCTCAAGCTGACAGAGAGACTTTCCTGTCAAAAAACAGCAAAATAGCATGGTCCTCCGCAGCATATGACAAACAGGGCAGGATAGCAGCACAAAATGTCTTGAAGATGACCCCAGGACCCACAAGGCATGCCGTTTCCCACGCTCATGACATTACCTCAACATTTTTCCTGTTCATCACACCAGCAATGCAAATAATAATCCTGGAGATGACAAATCTGGAGGGTTTTCGTAAATATGGAGACAGCTGGAAAAGGATGGATAAGACTGACGTGCATGCCTACATAGGGCTACTAATCTTAGAGGGAAAGAGGGAAAACTCAGGTGTTCACACAATTTGCGGTGAATGACATGTTTCTTCGGGAAAAAGAATAGATTTGGTGTTTAAAATTCAATTAAGCTGCTTTATTTTGGGAGTTTAGTGAAGGCGGGTCATTTTGACCCGGAGGACAAGGAGTGTATACAGAATATGAGGACAACACAAGGGTTAACAGGAACCCAGTTCCAATCCTGGATAAAGATGACGGCTTAGGAGGTGTTCCTAATAAACTGGCTTAGAGGAACAGACTGGAGCAGATGATTAACCGGAATGCGGTCCCAATCCTGGAGACTGACAGTAAGACTTGGGAGCCTGCTCCTATTAATAAGACACCAGTGAGTAATTATGCTTTTTTCTATCATTAAAGTACCAATAAGCACAGAGAAGCGTTATTACACAAGGAGATCAGGCAAACCATTGAAAAAAAAAGAGGCTTAGACCCCAGCAGGTTAAGCATATCACATTTATTATTAAGCAAAGGCATTATGTTCCTGCAAAATTCTGGCTTGTCCTTTGCTCCAGCAGACCTACTGTCTGAATGCCAAAGCATTGTATAATTTTGATGTATTCAAGTGCCACTAAACAAAATAAAATGCACAGTCATTATTTACCTGTTTCACTTCAAGAAATGAAGAAAACCAAGCTCCAAAATTACTTCTATTTAATGCACTGCAAACTTAGATTCCAATAGATCTTTGTTTTCTTCAAACTTTGTTCCCTGTTCAGAACTCCATACTTTTTGAGAAGAAAGCTGACGTGATTGAAGAGTGGGTGGCAACCCAAGCGTCTTTCTGAAGCAAGAGTAAAGCAATGTCTTACTCAGTACAGAGCCCTCTTTCTCTTTAATGATTTCCCTTCAAACTCAGCGCGTGCCAGAAATGTCACTAAATGTCAGTCTTTGTGGTGTGGTCCATTGTCACACTGTCATTTTCTTCAAACAGCTGTGCTTTGCCCTCAGGTTAATAAGACACTGTTCAGCCATGGAAACGATGTGTTGGGTTTTAAGTGCAGACGGCAGTAAGTAATCATCATGGAGTCAAACTGACCATCATGTGTCATGTGCAATATTTGTAATGCAGTGATCGTTCTTGAGGATATTTGACAGCCATTCCATTCATTGCTTCAGTTCAGTCTGCCAGAACTGCCCTTAGTCAGACAGTACCTGCTCTGACACTGAATTGAAGATAATTTTATTCATTCTCACAAGTGTCTTAAAATATAGCAGATTTTTAATAGGCATGGACAATGTGAAATTATATGCACTATATAGCAAGTATACTTTGCACTGTTATACAAGACAACCTGATAGGACACTAGCAACCACCTATCACCACATCTGCACCCATCTATCTCAACCTTAACAGCCACCTTTATTTTAAACTTTATTTGCTCCACCAAACAAAGTCCAGGCAACCACCTAATATCACCAGAAAAAAAATTTTGGCAAGGTCTAAGTTCAACTGAAGAAAACCAAGTCACATCTTATTCTTCATTCAACAATTAATGCTATCTCATTAGCCTCTCAATTTGCTTGGATAAATAATAGCCTTTAAAAAATACTACAATCCCATATCCTTTTTCATACCACATAGCTGACTGCCGAATATATATTTTGTCATTTATATAACCATTCATTCAGATTAAGCATATATCTGCACCGAGATCCTTATGCATCTTGGCAGTGACAATTTTATAACATTGTAGTTCAACATGGCTTGATATGGTTCACTCAATATGGATGTAATATAAAAGCCTTCAAATAAGAGCTGACAGTCTGCACTTTAATTTAAGGCAGACAAAAACGTAGATTTAAAATGAAGCTCTGAAAAGATGTTAGGGTTTATTGACCATATGCTTGTACAGTGAAATGCAGCTCGTTTTGCTAGCATCTCAGCGGATGGCTTTTGGAATGATTTCTTGCATGTCATAGAGCCTTCTGGTTGCCACATTTATCTTATGACCTATGAGTGTGTAAATACTTTGGACAGCTTTAAGATAAAAATATGCCCAAAAGACATCATTTATTCTGGGGTTTCCCCAGTATGTTTAACAGAGTTCAGCAAGAAAATTGGACATCCCTGTCCTCAGCAATCTGCCACCCATTCAGGAAAAACCATATTGGGGAAACAAGAACTGAGCAGACTGTTATAAGGATATGAACACCTGGGTAAAAGTTAAGCACCATCAAATTCAAAAATGGAAATTTTATGAAAACTGGCATGTCCTGAACTCTATACATTTGCATGAAGGTTTTAGTGTGCATTCCACATGCATTTCACATTCAGAAGACTTCGACATGAACCACACTTGATTGCACGGGCTGAATGTTAACAGTTGGGTGACAATTCTGAAAACTTAGGTCTCATCTGAGTCAGATATTAAATTTGTTTCTTCCAATTAAAGTTCAAACCTCATGGGACAATTTTTGGTAAATCCAGGTCTCCTCGCCATCTTTAAAGGGCAGAAGGTCCATACTTTTAACAGCATTAAATGTGTTAAAAACATACCCTTTCTTTAAAAGGTAACAAATTGTGAAGTAACGATGACATTCTTTTCAAACTGATTTAGTATTCCTGGAAAGGGATGCCCAAGCCTTAGCCTATTTCCAAGAAGTGGGCAATGTTTGTTCATGTTTTCAAATTTGTCTTTTGGTGAAGTGGAACCTGTTTTAAGAATTGGTTAGTGCTTAACTTTTTCTCAAGTGTATATCTCTGTTAACCGGTTATAAGCACAGACATTTCAAATGTTAATCACTGATGAATTACTCTTGCACCCGCAGAGAAAACCAAAAATTTTGTCAACCTCAAAACTGTTTTTGTCATATATTTAGACTTTGGGCTCTATTTTTGTACCTCTGCAAACATAAAAGCACAAGGCAGCAACGTTATGCACAATTTTGCCCGTCGGCATATTTATCACTTTCACCCAGTTTGGGAGTTTCCTGCTCTAAAATAAAAGCATTTGCGTCTCACGGGGTTGAGCAACACAAAAGGTGTCAATCCATGAAGCTGACGCTGCGCAATTTTCTTGGCACAGACATCATTTACATTTTGACTCACCTAAATTGTGTTCTAATGCAAACGCTGTCCCTCTGATAGTTTCGTGGGACTGCATCAGCGAGTGGAGCGGTTTACAAATAAACACATATTGTTTCCTTCCTATTGCCATTTTTATTACGTACCCCAGTCATAATGCAAATAATGCCAACAAAATGGTGGTGGGGTCTACAGAGAGGATTAAGGGGTATTTTTTATTATTTTATTTATTTAATTTCTATTATATGCGTAAATATCATCTGAATATTTGCGAGTGTGTGTGTGTGTGTGTGTGTGGGGGGGGTTCAAATAATTAACTTCAGTTTCACCCTTGCTGGTGCACCGCCATATAATTCAGGTAAAACACACATATTTATGAGAATCAACAATCATATTAATAACCTTTGCATTGAATAGCATTATTTAAAATGATAAGCGTCAGCTTCATTTTACGTCTCCATTCTGCATACGTAGCCCCGTATTTGTGCATTGTCTTTTGTGCATGTGTCATTTCTTGAGGTATGGCAGAGACAGCGGAGTGTCAAAGTGATCCGTCAAGATGGGGGACGGCTGACTGGCAAAGCGGTGCTGTTTTTAAAGTAAGGAGAAGTTTTTTAAAAAAGAGGTAAGTAGCAGGTGAGAAAGAGACCTGTAAAAACTCAGAGTTTGAGTGACCCGAGCACTTTAACATTACTCTGTAAAAACTAAAAAAGTGATTCATATTAAAGAGTACAGCAACCAGCAGCAAAGTATTTGGTGAACTTCACATCTCAGTGGCAGCACAAACTAACTTTTGAAAGAACTAGAACTCGAGGTTGAGCCAACCCAAAAATGTTTTGCATCTGGTTGCCTTATTTTTTGAAGTTGGGTCAAGTTTTTATTTTTTACAGCGTATCAACGTTTTGTAAATAGAATGCTATGGTGGAACTGGCATAATTCCACATGCTAGAAAGATCAGTAATGTAAGAGAAGTTGTGATCATTTACACCACGTGAGATCTTTAGTCATTTTTGTTACCTTTTTGTTTTTCTTGTTGACCAGGCCTTTTTTGTTGTTTTGGTTTGGTTGAAAAACTTTGTCTCGTTGTTTCTGATTCCATACGGATTATTTTTGTTGCTTCCGTTGGGTTTTTAAGTGCCTCTGTTTTTTATTCCAGCATTGAAAATGTTTTCTGTTGGACTGTGGAGAAAACTGAATTCAATGTACAGGGCTAGTCAAATTAGGAGCTTGGTGTGCACATCTGCTATAGCCTTAATGCTCTGGTTTTAAAAGGGATGACAGTGGCTAATCTGATTGGCTTTAATGGAACTGAACCTCCACCACACCCACGGTTATTTAATTAATTTTAGTCCAACCCTTTTTCCAACAGCGTTAAAGCTCCGCTATTGCCTCCTGTCACAAAATTACCGGGATGGACTTAGACATGCCCAGTTTTGATCTGCGACACAGTCAGGTCTTTAGTTTGCCGACTGCATTAAGGTTGTCAAAATGGACCCTTTAAATCTTATTTCAATTGCTTTTTGCCACATAAGATGGAAATACTGGCAAAGAGGTGAGACAATTTGACTCATTTCAAGACATACCAGTGGGGTATGAAAATGTAACCTGTCAAGCGGACTGTAATTTTAAACAAGCAATTTTTTGTCTACTCAAGATGGAAAAAATTCTTGAGTATTGGAGCACTCGTGAGGACAGACATGACTTCTTTGCAGTGTCATTGAAGGCCAATATCACTGGGATTTGGATAGGGCAGCAGGCAGGTAATAGTACATCTCTCTGATGGAGACTCGACGTGAGTGTCGCTCGCACCCTCCTCTCTCCTGTGTCTTCCCTGCTCGGTTCTGACTCACCGCTCCATCTGCCAGACATCCTCCCTCTTCCAGACGAAGTCTGGGCGAGTGGGAGCGCTTCCTGATGATCGGCCAATTCGTCTTCACACCGGGCTGCATTCAGGTGTCACATGACAGAGGGGACGCAGCAAAGCAAGAGCCCAGTCATCTCTCAGAATGACTGGTATCTCGCCAGTGTTCTCGTTGCATTGCAAAACACAGCATGTGACAATGTGACATACCACTGAGAGAAACCTGGGAGGGAATGTGTGTGCGTGTGTGAGTGTGTGTGTGTGTGTGTTTGTCTGGGTCTGACTGTGTCTCTCTGTGTTGTCAGTCATTGTATCGACCTGTTCCTGAGCTATCTCTATTTGTTGCGGCAATGTCAAAGGTATATGCTTGCAAAGCTACCCTTTAGAAAGAGCAGTGCAATGTAGCTACGACATGCGATTTTGTAGAACAACAATCCACACTAAATGCACACTTGAAAACCACTGAAAAGATTTTTCAGGTACATATATTTAATCTTAAAAAACTCTGTACCACAAGCAGACTTGCAGAATCACCTAATTTGTCAGTAGCCCGATCGATAGATCCGTGTCAGGAAAACCCAGTGTTCCTCTCACGAGCAACTGGCTTCTGAAGCAATGAATAGCAGTTATGACCACTAGGGGGCAAAACATTGCATATTCATCAATGTCCTTTTCAGTCATTTTCACAATAGAAATGACATAGTGCTAGATGATGACGCTGATGATGATGATGATGACATACAAATGACTGAAGGAGGAGAATAAATGCAAAATATGGTCAAATATGAACATACACTAAATTATGCTGGTTCAGTTTTTTTTCAAACCCAGCATGTGTAATGATGGCAGGATATCAGATGAATGGAAAATAGAGACTGCAGTACTTAAAGCCAGTGGGAACCGTTCTCTGAGTAGAAATGCGTCTAATCGTCAGGTGTTGATGAGTAATATGGGGGAGTGAGCGAGGAAACAAAAGAGTTGAGGCGTTCAGTGCGATGGCTGAGTGGTGCAAGGAAGCCTAATCATAGTCATTAATATCTCACCATTGTCTGGCCTTCATGATAATGGCCACTTCTCCTCAGCCTCATCAGCTTCCCTTCTCCCCCTCGCACTGCACTTCCTCTTGCTCACCCCCTTCCTTTTTTCAATTGCTTTTTTAGTATCTGACTTTCTCAGTCAATGCAGATTGTTTTCGCCCATTTCAGTGCGCTGTATGCATACGATGGTTACTGTCTTTGGCATTCACAGGGCAAACTGTGACTCATGACACAATATTTACAATAATAATAAGTGAAACAAAGAAATGTGTAACCTTCGTACCTCTCTGTGAGCAAATTGCTCGGATTTAACCCTTTGAGCGCCGAATACATTTTCAAGGAATTGAAAATGTAGTTATCCTGAGCTGTTGAAAACCTATCATGTGGCAACTTGTTTAAAAGAGCTCCTTTAAACAAGTTGCCACATGATAGGTTTTCAACAGCATCTGACTTTGATATCTTACATCATTGGGCAACTATAGTTTCCCACGGCGCTGAAAGGGTTAAGCCTACTGGAGTCTGGCGTAGTTATGTTAGCCCAGATTCAAGTGCATCAGCTGATGCCCCATTACAGTTCATTCAGAAGAAAGAATTATAGGCACATCACTTATAGGTGCAAGGCTATCAAATAAAATGTGTCAATGGAGAAAAGAAGGGATGCCTCATGCCTGCACACTTACTCCAAGCCACCGAGAAAAATTTTATTTACTAAATTACGACAACGTTTCTATCCAACTTGGATCTTCGTCTGGTGTGTAGGCTTTCTTTCCTTTCTCCATTACAGTTCATTGCCATAACTAATTGAGTCACTAATATAGCCTCCACTCATTCGGCTGCCCCGTCCTGCATGCAAACTGCAGCAGATTACACTGGAAAACCCCTCTTCTACCTCAGCTCTATCCGTTTGTGCAAAGAGGCTGTCGCATCACTGCTAGACCTGTTCTGTGTGCGTCCCTGTGGGGTTCGGCTGCTCGCCTTCCAGATTTATCCATGGTTGCTTGCGCAGATGGAGGGAGGGCTTCCACAAAAGAGCTGTGCCGCCAAAGAAAACTGTATTGTCTTTATTTTGCAAATGTTAAAAATTTTTATCTGTTAAGCCTTGGCCTGATCGGTTCTATAAACAGCAATTGTGATTACATTTTCTATTTTATATGGTTAGTCACAATGGTTAAAATAACACAATAAAAGCCAGCAGGACTTGGCCACCATATTGGCAAACCAAAAAGCCTTGCAATATATGGCTCTGCTTGTGGCCCTCAAGCAGGTGCCCAAAGATAAGCTGAAGTTATAGTCTCAAATTCTAAACAAAACTGTAAAGAAAATATCCAGTTGTTCCCCAAAAATCTCATATTGTTGTCACAACACTAACTTACCTAGGACATGAGGACTATCACGACCTAACAGAGGTGTGGAATCAAAAAAATTGCTTGGTTAAAAATATGTAAAACACGTGAAAGTGGAAATGACACATTAAAGCAGGGGCATTCAACCTGATCCAGAATGGGCCAGTCTGGGTGCAAACTTCTATTCCAGCCAATTAGTTACACGCCTGATTCTACTAATCAAGGTCTTTAGCTAAGGCTCTGGGGGTTGAGAGGGGTTGATTAATAGAATCATGAGTGTAACTGCATGAAAAACGAAAACCTGCACCAGCACTAATCTTCCTGGATAAGGTTGAATACTCCTGCATTAAAAGAAATTACAAGCGACCACCACAAAAAAGTGTGACCTTGCAAACGAGCTAGCTACGTGACTATTTTATTGTATTTCAGCAGCTACTGCAGAACCAAGCATGTCTGATTCATGCGCCAAATTTATTAATTTTTTTTTTCCATTTCACTTAATGATTGCTCTTAGGCTGTTAGAATTTCAACTAATAAAACAAAAATCTTACTAACCCTGCCTTTAACTGCCCAAAAGTAATCGGACATTTGGCGCGTCAGGGGGTGTTTTATTCCCTAATAATTTCATTTAAAAGTTAACACTTCAACGGTCTACAGTTCACTTCATGCGATGCATTTGCATTTGGAGTCTGTTGCTGTTATGTATTATATGAGCCGTCATTGCTAATCAAAAAAAGCCATCATTAGGCGTATTCATCAGGAGAAAGAAAGAAGGAACTTGTCAGCTCAAGAAAAGACATACACCTGGGAGACTATGGTTAACAACTGTAGCGGATGACAGAAGAATTTTTTCTCCTGGTTTGGAAAAACCTTCTCACATCAGTTGGCCGGATTAAGAACACCTCCAAGAGGAAGTGGCAAAGTCAATCAAGGGAAGACTTCACTGGAGCAAAGAGAGGGTATCTCAATATGTAAACCATAAGTAAAGTTCAACAATGGTCGTGAGCAGACGGCAGCAATCCACAGACCTTACTCTCTTTGAACATATGAGGTAAAGGACTTGCAGAAGCTTAATTAAGGATTAATCAGCAGGGCATTTTTTTTTCCGTGACAATGAAATGATAAGAGTAAATGGGACAAGTCGCTAAGTCTAGTCAACAGCCATATGCTGAGTGGAGGCAAATGCGGAGTATAATATTCCTACATTGTCAGTTATTAAATAGGTGGTGGGAGAAAGCAGGTTTACATGTGAGGACGTGTTCATTGCCTTGCTGCATAACCCAACTGTGCTTGAGCTTCAGGTCACCAACTGATGGCCTGAAATTCTCATTCAGCACTGCAAAAAATGAAAAGAAAAATGAAAAAAAAAAAATACTAGGTAAGATGAATGTACTTATTTTAAGACTTATTTCTATCACCATTTTTCTTAGTAAGACGAGAAAAAATTTGTCCTTGATTTGAGGTTATTTTGACTAGCTTGCCAATAGGCTAAGTAAATTTTCACTTGTCAAGCACATAGTGACTTAAAACAAGTTACTATTTGCTTGACAAGTGAAAATGTACTTATCCCATTGGCAAGATAGTCAAAATAACCTCAAATCAAGGACAAATTTTTTATCTTACTAAAAAAAAGTGGGGATAGAAATAAGTGTTTTAAGTCTTAAAATAAGTACATTCATCTTACCTAGTATTTTTTTCTTTTCATTTTTTGCAGTGAGGATTTTCTGGTAGAAATCAGAATTCATGGTTCCATCAATTATAGCAAGTCACCCAGGTCTTCAGGCAGCAAAGCCGCATCAGACATCACACTACCACCTCCATGTTAGACTGTTATTATGATGTTCTTAATGTGGAATATTGTGTCAGCTTTACATCTGATGTAACGGGACCCCTGTCTTCCAAAAAAGTCCGCTTTTTACTCACCAGTCTGCAGAGTATGCCATTTTTGCCCGGTTCTTTCTTTCCACAGAATTGTGAACACGGATCTTAACTGAGGCAAATGAGGCTTGCAGTTCTTTAGAAATTACTCTAGATTCTTTTCTGAATGCTTGGAAGAGTTGTTAATGTGCTCTTGCAGAAATTTTGGAAGGAGAGCAACTCCTGGAAAGATTCACTGCTGTTCTGTTTTCTCCAACTGTGGTTTGCTGGAGTTCCAGAGACTTATAAATTGCAATGTCATGAATTAGTGGGTTCACGATCAAGTAAAATCCAACAGTAGTGTGGTTAGATGCTAGTGAAGTTATTGTTAGTTGAAAAATCATTCATGTTGAAACAATGAGTGATTTGATTTAATTTAATTTAATTTATATATGAATCCTAGTTAAATTTCAAAGCGGAAAACCAATATCTAAGATGCAGGGCTGAAGAATTAAAAGTGGCCTTTGAAAACAAACCCAATAAAAATGTTTTAAAACATTGTTTCAGAAACATTTTAAGAATGGCTTTTGCCACAGACAGAGTGCAATAAATCTAGTTAGCACCCATTTTTTCAGCGTTGTGTTCTAATAATCCCAGCCCAAGTGATCCACTAATGAAAGCATTTTAACATGGCAATATATGCCTGAAGGAAATTTAAATGCATGAAGTTTCTCCTGGAGCAAAGCTTTGAGTTAGTAAGCTAATCATACCAATTGACCTGGGGAAAAGGTTCTTTCAGCAGACCCATTTTCCATTATAAAATATCAATTCTAGCCTTCTGCTGTGCAGTGCATCACTGAGGGCACTTAATGAACTTAGAGGCCCCAGGAATAGCGCAACAATAAAAGGTCTTGTTATGCCAGGGATGGCTTGAGAGCGCTTTAACTGTGTCTTAATGATAACCATACAGTCTGAGTCATCCTAAAACACTGTGATAAAGCAGTTGCAGACTTGATGACACCCCTCTAGGCTGACATTTCCCAGCCTCTTTGCTGCAACCCTCTTGGACAAGTTGTGAAGAGACAGCACAACTTTTTTGCCAGCAGTACATCATCACTGTAAGACAGGCCAAAAGTAGACATATAAAAAATTTGGCCACAAATGTAGAGTAGCCAATTCTTGAACATATCAATCTCTCATGAAGCTTGGAATTTGAGTCGCCACTTTGATGTTTTCAATACTGTGAGCCCATTTCTCTGTGACCTCTCAAATGCTTACATTCACTTTCTCTACTGTGGCCAAAATATAATGGAGACTATTGGACGGCTTTTCTTGCTCTGTTTGAGCCTGCGAATTGGCCTCCACCGACACGCCGTCAGGATTGGCAGTAACTTTGCCTTTTCATGCAGAATTACACACCACCTGTTCCCATGTACTCTGCCCAATCAACAATGAAGCAATTGATTAACAGACTAATAAAGATCAATTTATAGCCAAAAATGATTGTTGAATGACAATGATTGACCACAAAATATAATGCTGGAATTTAATCTGAATTCTACCAATTAGTCTTAGTTGCTGAGCAAATCAATAATTGGTTGCTAATCAAGCAATGTAGGTTGCAAATGTGAACAGGGTGATAATTGTTAAAATACTATCTTTTAAATGCTTAAAGGTGAGGATTCTGCCAACCCCAGCTTACCTCTGACGGTGCACCCCTGTGAGGCCCAACCAAGTAATAAAACATCCAGGCTGTGTCAAACAGATCCATAGGGTGACATTTAATGACCTATTGTGTAGCAACGGACGGAGGCGAAGGAAGACTGGGATTTTTTCTCATAGCTCACCAGTAATCCTTACTTAATAAGCAGGCTCAACTCAAGTTCAACGTTTGCATTAGAGAAAAACTGCAGCAGAACGCTGTCTTCGAAAGAAATTCCATGCTAGCCGGCACTCTTCCATTCTGATTGAGGAAGCTGCAGCAATGAGGATACGGCATGATACAGTTTGAGTCATTCTAAAGCAGGGTGATAAAGCAGTTGGTGACACACTTCTCCGCTGAAGCTTGCCATTTGGTACCAGCCTTTTAGTTGAAATCCTCCAGATCAAGTCATGAAAAAAAAAAAAAAAAAAAACAGTACTGCGCCGTCCGAGTCATACATCTTTGCTGAAAGACAAGCCAAAAGTGGAGATGACTGATTGTTATGATCCAGACCAGGAACCCATTGCAGAGTCAGCATAGAATCCAATATTGGGGTTTGATAGTAATTCACTGTTGACAGATGGAACAGGTATGAGTTCACATGGAACAGGTATGTGCGCTGGGGGTATATCCATGCTCGGCCAGTGGTGATCTGGGACAAGTGCCAGGTGGAGTACACCCTTCGTCAGAGATGAACCGCCAGATGGCTGGACTGTGGAGTTTAGCAGGAATGCAGTCCCAATCCTCATGTCTGCAGAAGGCTTTGGAGGTTGTTCCTAATAAAATGGGCAGAGGAACAAGCTAGGGTTTCATTAATACGATCGCGATCCCAATCCTGGAGACCAAGAAAAAGCCTTGATCATAACATGTGTCACTCTGTGAAAAAGCTACGAAAAACCTTTGAAAATTCTTTCACTACTTCGTAATTTGGTCTTTGTGAAGAAGTGGTCCTTGATTTTTGATAGCAGAATATGAATGTGCATATAAAGAGCTGGGCTGTTTTCAGCAACATTTTTACTGGATACCATCATTGGTGTTTTAAGTGTTACATGTGTTATTAGTGTTGTATGGTTAAATATGAGCCACAGAATAAAGGGCATGGAGAATCCAATTTAAGGTGAATTTTCAGCATAAATATGAAGGCCACACAAACAAAATGTTCAGTTTAAGATTAACTCTCATTAGGCATCTTAATGTATAACAGCAAACATTGCAATAAGATCCATATAACTGCATTTCAGTGAATTAACTCTATGGTTATGCTATGAATGCTGTATAGTGTCTGCATCATGAATAGATATGACTTTTTCAGACTTTTGAAATGTAATCTTTTGCTTTTGACGGGGTCTTTAGGGGCTTTTGGGCAGGAGGAAGGAGAGATTGATCCGGCCAGAAAAAAACGGTCAAAATTTGATGAAAAAGAAATTGGCATTTATGCCGAACATAGGGGAGGTATTATAATGTGTCAGGACAGGCAATCGTGAGCCCCGGGCATCCATTTGCCTTCTGAAAGGCTAACTTCTGAGTAGATATCTAGGTTCACTGAATTATCCATCTTAGCCCCAGTTTGCATTGCTATGGCAAAAAGAATGGGTGTAACTCCAACAGTTGAACACAAAATGGCTCTCAAGAACATTCTGGGATGGAAGAAAGCTTCTACAGACAGCCTATCTGATATCTGGTTTTATACTGTGCCCTTGATCATACAAACGAAGATAACATTGTTCACCCTCTGTTCTTAAAGTCTAAAGGTCAAGTTACTCAGAACATAATTGAATTCAGCACAATATTTCCTGTCCATCAGGGGCTGCCAAGTAAAAAAGTGATCCTTTAATCCGACAGCTTATCACATCAAGAGAAGTTTAAGTAATTTGTGGCAGGAACACAAAATCACACACTCAAATGCATGCTAAGTATACACGGTAAAAGTTGAAATGGTGAAGACCATTTCTTCAAAAGCGATTTCTTTGCTAAAATGTCACAGTATTGCTTTCTACTTAGATTTTTTATTTAAAGATGCATAATTCTGTATAGCACAATGATCAAATAAATCAAAGGCAATGCATTTGTTAAACATATTCATATTCTCAATATTTATGCAAACGTGCTCTCTACTTTGTATTATCAACTGTTCTTTCTTATTTAATTACTTGTGTAGCTATTTTGCAGAGGTTTGAAAAAAAAAACCACTGTTGCACACAATTAATTATTAAAAAATACACTGCAGGTGCACCGAACATGCATTATTTAAAAAAAAAAAAAAAAAGAAGAAGAAATTCTAACCGCACACTGCAGAAGTGTTATAAATCTTCATGGAATCAGCATCAGTGAACAGTATTTGAGCTCACATGCTGACAAAACAAGTAGAAAAGCAAAAGTACCCAGGTGCTCAGAAAGGGAAAAAAATACAAGGAACAAAGACATTTAATCTCAGTTCTGCCGGCCAATTAACGTGTAAAGCATCAATTGCAGTATCAACTTGAGACCATCTTACAATAGGATCACACCAGCCACTCTTCCTACCTCTGCCTCTAGTGCCCTTGCTTGGACCATCCCTACCTTGAACTTGACTTTCATTGGGATCTCAACTACACCTGTAAAGTTTTATAGCCTAGACAAAATATGTCCACAGACCGATGCATTAACTCATGGAAAAGTACTCAAAACCACCTCTGTAGTAGTTCCCACTACGACTGTTGTTTCCAGGACCAAATTAGTCAAAGATGACACACACAAATACACAAATACACACACAAACACATACACTTACAAGGTGAAAATAATACTAGCCCACGCTGTCCCGGCTGATAACAAATAGTTTGGCATCTAGGCTCTGACCCTGACACACCCTGAGGCCTACTGAGCTTGAGAAGAAGAGATCGCCGAAAATCAGAATTCGCTCCCTGGGGGATATTCTGAGCCTGCAGGTGGATGCTGGGGAGAAAGTGAGATGTTAAGTGTGATGCAGCCGCAAAAAGAGAGGCAGCGCAGCAGCAGGCAGAAGCATGTATTGCCGAGAAGGCAAAGCAAGGGAGTAGCTTATATAGCCCACCTACGGGAGGGTGGAGCAGTGTCTGATATGCTTGGAAGTGTTTATGGGAATGGGACTGTGGACATGTCTTGATTTGTCTGCCAGAACTAGCTCTGCAAGCTACATCCCATTTCTATAGTAAAGGTCATGTACAGTTTAAGCAGAGATGCTTATTTGGGTCTGCGGGATTCATCTCGAGGGCAACTTCCAAAAAAGTGCACACAATGCAGCTTGGCCCCTGCTGAAGGCCACAACCTCACTGATGCTTTCCTAGCTGGAAGGGAAGTTAACCTTCCCATAAAAATCAAGACTCTTATTGCCACAAAGACAGAACCTACTCATTATAAATGTCCATAGTTTTTTGATTGAGATGTTAAATTAGCAGGTGTCCACATTTTTTGCCCACGAATAGTAAAATGTGTTCATTGTCCCAACCACAACACAGGAAACAATCGCTATTTGTGCGATGGAAACATATGAATGGGAGGAATTTGATTATATTCTGTAATTTGACATGCCAAAGGTTTTTCTTGACATGAAGTTATACAATGAAGGGGAGCGCAATGGCTAACTTCAATTCCTGAAGAATTGGAATAATATGTAAGATGTAAATGAAAACAGCAAGCAGTAATCTGAAAATCACCAATGTATTTAATGAAAAAAGTGTACAGATAAAATAAGTAATGTTTTAACTCTTCAACCCTTTGACATCAATTCTACCATCACAGATAAGCAAATCGCCCATGCTGAGTGCATTAATTCAGCCCCATACTATGAAAGATGCTGGCTTTTGAATATGTCCCTGATAGTAGCGGGGACTGTCCTTTTCTCTTTCGGCCCAGGGCACACAACATCCATTATTCCCATAAATTATTTGAAAGATAGACTTGTTAGACCACAGCCCTTCTTTCTATTTCACCATCAGTTCATGTCAGATGAGCTTGAGCCCAGAGAGGATGGCGATGCTTTCGGATGGTGTTGATCCATGAATTTCTCCTTGTGTTACAGAGTCCTAACCTGCATTTGATGATTGTAATAGGAACTGCGTTTACTGACCCACGTCGTCCAAAATATTTGCAAGTATATGTGGTTGTGACCATTAAAGAAGAGTGTTGGTTTTTAATGCAGTGTTGTTTGAGGGCTCAAAAGTCACATGCATCCAAAGTTTATATTCATATTTGTCTTTTACATGCAGATTGCTCTCGTCTTTTCAAATTAGCTGAATCTTTTGAAGACATTATGGACTTTGAGATGGTGATATGCCTAAATTGAGCTGAATTGCACATCAGGGAGTGTGTCAATGAAAACAGCTGGTGCTGTGCAAGCTTTGTGTTTGAGACTCATTTGCACTGTTACTCACCGAGACCACCTTTTAATGAAAACGTTGTTGCTCTATGGTTGCTTCATGGGAATGAATCCCAGCTTGCGAAACTGTTCGCAAACACAAATAGTACCTTCCCTTCTTAATTTTTACTTTTTTTACATTCCCAATTAATAATACAAACAAAATGGTGGTGGGATCTAATGGGAAGGAGTGGATAAAGGGATTTTTGACACATGAACTTTTTTTTTTCAGAAAGGAAAATAAATAATTAACTACAGTCACACACTTGTTTTTATACTATGAGTACCATTTTGAATTTGGTTTGTGTGGGGAGGGTAGAAGCAGCTATGCCCTCTGCTGAAGTGAGGAGCTCACCGTGGCATGGCCCTCGTCCATACACTATTTTTCACTTCCCTTCTCCCCTCAGATCATTGTACCATCTCCTGGATTGGAGCTCAGTTCTCAGGGCACCGAAGAAGGAGCCAGAGATGCATATTATCATCTCCTCAAAAGTGGTCTTCACATCACTTGTGTTTGGAGGCTTGTTTGGAGTAATATCTTTTTTTTTTGCATGATAACCCTGTACCTCCCAGGCAAATATATCTATTTCCTCTTCAGAGAAGTGTTCCTGGTGGAGCATGTGAAACTTAGATGCTTGTTCTTCACCTGACATGATGAAATTTCCATTTGCTATGGCAGTAATGCACTGGTTAAAGCCGCTGATCTGGTTGGCCGTAATAAAACCAAACAACCACCAAATCCACAGGTAATTAATTTATTTTAGGCCAATCCTTTAGGCAACTGCACACAGTTACGTTATCGCCTCGTTTCACAAGATTACTGGAATGGAGATAGATAACGCCCAGTTTTGATCTGTGATACCATTAGCATTTGCTGCTGCCGACTGCGTTTAGGTTGTCAATTGAAGGCCCTACGTTTGCAATGTAATTGCGACAATTAGCATATGCTGGTACAGATTTGAATAAGAGTGAAAGCAAAATTGCAGGGAGTAAGCGCAATAACGTGGGAGTAAGTTGTCAAAGTCTGCAATTAGCACAACGTTTTGTGAAAGGATGTGTTTTTTTTCTCTCAAGTAGGATGCAATCACTGTCTTGGTTCTTGCAAATTGTAAAGATCAGTTCTATCAGGAAGCTTCTGAGAACAATTCAATTCTGTCTTGAAATGCCATGTGATGCAATTAGATGTATGGTTTCATCGGCATGTAACTTTGTAGTCATTGGAGGTCAATGGCTATCCTGTTAACACATGGCTGATGACATGCACTGTACATCGTTTGTGGCTAGTAATTCAGTTCAAAAATCCAATACAGCAAACTTGAGAACATTTTAGGCGACAAATTTGCTTGAGTCAGCTGACTAGAGTTGCACTACCTTCACATGACCTACATTGCTCAAGTCAGCCACAAGTGTTCCCCACCCCAATAAGTTGGTCTATTTAAACCAACTAATTGTGCTCTTTCACCATTAGCTGCTCTGCACTGCTGTTGCTACCAGCTAGCTATGCCTCTGCAACAAATTTCCTCCCACCTCAGCCCGAGGATCCACCTGGAGGCTCTGATTATTGGTTCTGTGGATACGTCTCTTGGCTCAATCAGGCCTATGCTCACCCAGAATGAACAAATCAATGCCTAGATGCCACTGCTATGATTCTGTTTATACATTTCATCGTACCATTAAATATGTTTTTTTGAGTTTGTGACTAAACTATGGTAGAGGGCAAGGGAATGGCTGTTAAAGGAATACACCTCAGTGACAAAGCTGCAGTAAGTACCATAATTCACAAGATTGTGATGCAATGTTTTTTTTTGTTTTTTTTTTTTTGGTCCTGTTGGCCAAGTCAATCACTGAATCTCAATCCAAGTGAACAAGAATTTCACATGCTGATGAGAAGCCAGAAGGCAAAAGTCCCCTGAGGTAAGTAGGCACTGAGGGCAGCTTCAGTTAAGGCTTGTCAGAGCACCACCAGGGAAGATACTCAGTAACTGGTGATGTTAATGTGTCATAGCCTTCAAGCAGTCATTTCATCCACAGAATACGCAATGAAATATCAAAAAGTATTTGTTCGTGCTACATGTTAGTCTGTCTAATATTTTTTTACCACCCTTAACACAGCCAAACTGTTTAGCCCAACAGAAAGTAATCTATTCCCAGCGACTCGGGAGGAAGATTCCTCTGACTTACGTGATGACTTTCCCTCGCTTCTTTACACTATGCAGTTGCACCACCAATTACACACTGCCTATGTCTTCCGAGGATCACATAGTTAGTATACAATTTAGTTTGTACAGCTACATGTGCCTGGCTGACCAAAAGTGGTTGCTACAGAATGATAAACTAACAAATTTTAACTGGCTTAACCCCTACTATCCCCAGCAAGTCTGTGCCAATTGTTGCCTCACCCATTCTGACCTCCGGCCATAGCCAGTATTGGCATGGGCTGGGATTCGATCACCCCACCACAGGGCTCACAGACAAACATCTTAGCTGTGAGCCACCCAGAGGCTCAAACTAAAAATCAGGGTTTACTAAGTGCTAAAGATGTCAATGCAATGAGGCGAATACAGGCAAACAGACGCTAGTTTGCCCTGAGCGATGCGAATCATACGGGAGACGCGATGTGACGCGAATAGCATGCACGAACGACACGAATGCACGAAATTCACATTTTGCTCCACCTCAAAATATTCATGTCAAGAAAAAATTTTGCGCAACTAGAGCAATGTTCTGAATAGCACCATTGCTACTGACAGCAACATTGGCTGGTTAGGCTACCTAGCTACATATTCAAACCGGGGTTAGCTGCATTGCTTAAGATAATGAGAATGCTAGCTACCTAGCCGGCTAGCTAGGTAGCTAGTAAGCTAGCTGTATCAAATAGCCTATGTAACACAGTTTCACAAAAAAATAGTGGTCTAGCTCAACATCGGAGGTGACAGCATAATTAGTTTTGTGAATATTTAAATTCCCAAGCAGGTAAAGTGTTCATAAAGTAAAATGTTTGTAATGTTAGGATAGCAACATTAGCGTCACCATCTTGTTGATGATTTTTTGAGATTCCAGGAAGTAAACAAGTCTCAACTCACATTGCTGTTGGTTGGTGGTGTGAATTTGCATGTCAATCTTCTTCCAAGTTGTTATCTCATAGAAGTGAATGTATTCTTGGCGCGAACTGAGGCAAATCTTCAAAGTGAAAAAATAAAAATGATCCCTTAGTCAAACTCCCGCGAATAAAGTGAGGAAAAATTTTATTTTGCATTTAGTGAAAACAGCATTAGGGGCACTTTTTTTAAAAATAAAAACTTTTTTTTTTTTGTTGTTTGTGAATAAGAGTCTGTAAAACCTCATAAATACTTGCTAACATTAAGAAAAATATTTGCTGACATTACAAAACAATACAAAAAATATATATATTATTGTAGAACAGTTAGGGATGTCCTTGAAGACAGATGATATTGCCTTTACAGAGCTCTGATCACCACATCACCAAGGTTGTCTGGTTACAGAAATAAGGGAGGCAGCCAGTTTGCAGAAGAGTGGTAGTCTATGATATTTAGAAACATTTATTTATTATTATTGTAAGCATCTTGTTTTTTTCAATTATTTTAAATGTACCTTTTGCACAGTACTGTATGCAATATCATACATTCTGTATGACACCATATTTCTTTCTGAACGAGGGAAAGGTAACCATCTTGTAAGATTTTAGAAAATAAATATAAACAATCAGAATACTGCATTCAGCTCCCATGATAGTGGCAGCTCTTCATTGTGTTGAGCATGTGTCTCCTATTTGCAAACACCATGAGAGCAACATTTTGTATTGTTCTGCCTTGACCTTGAAAATGATAGGTCTTAGGCTTGTTTGGTAGTGAGGGGGAAAAAATAGAAAAAACAAGACAAGGTTTGACAAGTTATTGAGAGCCACTAATGGTGTTATGCAGGGGGAGGAAGAATGATTTATTTGTGCTGACAGGTATCAAGGCAGAGAAAAGCTTATTAACGCGGCAAAGGGCCAGAGCGCGAGATCTTCCTGCTCGTCGGTAATGGGGTTCTGCTCCCTCTTGAAAACACCGCTGTGAACATGAGACGCATCTGAAGTGAGGTTTTATCGCAAACGTCGGAGCCATTTAATACTTTTGAAGTAAAGAGTACTATCACTGATCCAGATGGCAACTACTGGATGTTTGCAGGAAGAGAAGTATCGTGATTTAAATGTAGGAGCTGACAGTGCTGTGAAAAAGTATTTGCCCCGTTTCTTAATTCCTTTTATTTCTGCATATTTTTTCACACATAAATGTTTCAGAACATCAAACTAGTCTTCATACCAGACAAAGATAAAAGAAAAAACATCCTATAAGACAATGTCCAGCCATCAGTTCTGACCTACAACTCAAGTGCTGTTGGGTTATGCAGCAGGATAATGATCTGAAGCACACAAGCAAGTCCACCACTGAAAGGGTCAAAAGAAACAAAATGAAGGTTTTGGAGTGGCCAAGTCAATGTCCTGAAATGAATCTGATAGAGATGCTGTGGTGTTAAACTGGGAGTTCATGATTGAAAACTCTCCGATGTGGCTGAATTAAAACAATTCTGCAAAGAAAAGTGGGTGAAAATTCCTCCATCACCATGTGAAAGACTCATTCCAAATCATTGCAAACTTTTGATTGCAGTTGTTGCTGCCAAGAGCGGCACAATCAGTTACTAGTTTTAGGGGTGGCAATCATTTTTTCACATGGAAGATGTAGGTTATGAATACATCTACCTGCAATAAATGAAACTATCATTTAAAAGCAGCATTTTGTGTTCACACACATTGTCTCTGTTTAATATTAAAATTAGGTGAATGATCTGAAACATTGAAATATGATAAATAAGCAAAAATGGAACAAGTTGGGAAGGGGCAAATATTTTTTTCATGACACTGTTTCTAAAGTTTGTGGCTAAACACCTCTGCTATTTATATACCCCTCAGAAAATGAACAAAGCACATGAAATCTATGGCAACATCTAGTTTTAGGAGCAGTCTGAACAAAATGCCTGGACAAAACAGTTGCATGTTGGAAGATCAAGAGAGAGAGAGAGATACTGGTGCAGAGCCCTTGGTGTAATTTTCCTCAAACACTATACTGTAAAGTTTTTTCAGAGACTAGAGATTTCTGCCAGCCAAACTACCTCTGACAAAGCTACACTGCCACCAAGCTAATTCATTTTATTTATTTATGCTTTGTCAGGAATAAGGCTAAGCAAAGAATATGATATTGACCGTATGGTGAGCGGTCAAGAGAATTGGAAACAATGCATTTATATTTTGGCAGGACGGGCAATTATTTCTGAGTGATTTACAGAGCATACACTTGTCTTCATGCAGAAACTACTTATATAGCCTTACATTTGCCTATACAATGTAAACTGTGTGCTTTTATTGAAGATGTTCAGAGGAGTAGTTGTCTGCACATCTCATACCAAATTAGGCCCGGTGCTGGATTCACATGTAATTCAAGCAAAGAAAGTAAAAAAATCCGCACACTGGATTAAAGCTCCCAAACCTTTATTGATGCAACGTTTCGACCACTCACAGGGTCTTCATCAGGCAAATGTCTGACAGACAGACAGACAGACAGACAAATATATAGGCAGGTATCTACCTAGTCATTGGCTGATAAAGTATCAGCTGACAACCAATAGGATACAGACACATTGGCACAAGGTACAATGAGTGCCTGCCCTTTAAAGGGACTCAGTAATTAAATGCACCCCAGACAAAGAGAGCAATAAGTACATCATCAATACATCAGTTGCAATGCAATCATAAAATACATAAAGAAAGACATTCTGTTCATTGTTATGTGGCCTGGATCACCATCGGCAAGTAATTACCAAAATATAGGCCAAAATATAGGCCAAACAGTGA
This sequence comes from Gymnothorax javanicus, assembly GCA_029692085.1. Taxonomy (NCBI): domain Eukaryota; kingdom Metazoa; phylum Chordata; class Actinopteri; order Anguilliformes; family Muraenidae; genus Gymnothorax; species Gymnothorax javanicus. The sequence continues at coordinate 37,800,915 of CM056210.1, read as the reverse complement.
CATTTCAATGATATTAACAGAGAAAACACAGTAAGCAGCCAATGAATTTAAAGAGTAAAAACAATAGGAAATGATAATATTGGATAAGTTCATAATAGAAATTACTACTATGAGAATAAAGCTATTAATAGAAAAATAGGAAAGTGTAAAAATGGAAAAATAGCCTACAAAAAAGGCTTAGTATCAAATTCCTCATTTAAACCCTTAGGGGACATGGTATTAAGGAAATATATCCAAAAAGTTTCGCGTTGGAGAAGCCTCCTTTCTAAATCACCACCCCTACGAGGTTTCTCCACTTTTTCCAACATAACGTAGTGTGTTCAAGTTGTGTCCGGCATTCTTAAAATGAACTGCTACAGGGTTGTGCTCAACGCCGGTTCTGATGTTACTCCTGTGCGCTCTGATTCTTGTGCGTAACGCTCGGGAAGTCTTGCCAACATAGGCTAAGCCACAAGGGCACCGAATCAGGTATATCACATGTGTGGTGCTGCATGTGATCGCACCATGTATGGATATATCCCGACTAGTGTGTGGGTGACTTTTTCGAAAGCCCACAGACCGCAACACTGTTTTAAGAGGGGACAGTTTCCATCCAAAATCACTGATTAAAAGTCTACCTATTAGTCAATTCCAACATGCTGGGAGGATCTGCAGTGATGATGCCTCTTACTCAGAACAGGCCTCAGATCTCTCAATAGATTCCTTGACAGGGGATACAGAAAAGAATGGGTTGAGGCAGCTAGGGAGCGTTTTGACCAGATAACACAGGAGGCATGTCTCCAGTCAAAAAAATAATAATAAAAAAAGTCAAAGTAATCCTCCTATGTGCATTACCAAATACTCTCAACTTGCCTCTAAATTCAAAGATGTCATCCTGAAACATTGGCACATTGTGGAATCAGACCCAAAATTTAAAAAATGCCTTTAAGGAAAAGGTGTTTATGTTGGTGTTTAAACGCCCCACTAACTTGAGGGATATTTTGGTGAAGTCTGATATATGTGCTCAGGGTGAGCCAATATTCCCAGTGGTCCCAGATGGCAATTATAGATGTGGAAGCTGTGTTCAGTGCACATACACACGTAAATGTAAACGCTTCAGTCACCCACACACTGGTTGGGATATATCCATACATGGTGCAATCACATTTAGCACCACATATGTGATATACCTGATTCGGTGCCCTTGTGGCTTAGCCTATGTCGGCAAGACTTCCCGTGCATTACACACAAGAATCAGAGCGCACAGGAGTAACATCAGAACCGGCGATGAGCGCAACCCTGTAGCAGTTCATTTTAAGAATGCCGGACACAACTTGAACACACTACGTTATGTTGGTGTGGAAAAAGTGGAGAAACCTCGTAGGGGTGGTGATTTAGAAAGGAGGCTTCTCCAACGCAAAACTTTTTGGATATATTTCCTTAATACCATGTCCCCTAAGGGTTTAAATGAGGAATTTGATATTAAGCCTTTTTTGTAGGCTATTTTTCCATTTTTACACTTTTCTATTTTTCTATTAATAGCTTTATTCTCATAGTAGTGATTTCTATCATGAAATTATCCAATATTAACATTTCCTATTGTTTTTACTCTTAAAATTCATTGGCTGCTTACTGTGTTTTCTCTGTTAATATCATTGAAATGTCACTGTTTGGCCTATTTTTTGGCCTATATTTTGATCCCGAAGCACCTACGTGGCAATATCAAATTTAATGAATGTGTGAGTGAGTGTGTGAGACGCATAGTCCACAGCAGCAGTTGGTGTGCCGTGAGTAAAATCAGGAAGTTTGACAAAACATGAAAAAAAAAAAAACACCTGGAACAACATCCTATGTACAGATAAGACAAAGATAAACTACTGTCTGAATGATGGGAGGAGAAAAGAATGAAGATGAATGAAGGAATTGGTTGTGAACTGAAGCACAGCCCCTCATCTGTGAAGCAAGATCCTCGATGCGCAAGAATAGTTGCTAAAAGAACTAGTTCCATCCCAAATGATTGAACATTACTTCGCAATGCACCACAAATGGACCTAACTGTACATAAAGTTATTTCATTCTTACTTTGTATTGGGAAATTGATAACGAGAGGGTGCACACATGGTGGCCTAGATGGTAACCTTGAAAACGAAGACAAGAGCCTGTTTACATGGGTAAAGAAGAGGCCAGCTGAATTTAACATTGCTTGATCCATGTTGCTTGCTGCACTGAGTAGAGGGCTCAGACACTCTGTCACTAATATACAACAGGTCTGAATATGACATTTAAAATATGAGTGTTATATTCTTGGCTGTTGACGAATCGTAAGACAAAGCCCGTTCATTCTAACAATCTTACCGAGAACTCATGAACCGACTGTCCGACAGTTGGGTAAAAGAACACCTCAGAAAAAGAATCAAATCCCATTTCATGAGAACATTTTGATGTGAGCGGCACGGTACCCCTCGCTGTATGTTATGAGCGAGTTTTTTGAGCAATGTAAGATCTTTCGGTGACTCTGCGCGCTGGGTCAGACCTGCAGAGAAACATAACTGCCTGTAGTGACAGCCTCTTCTCTGTCGAGATCCCAAAGGTACACAAAGCACTGTCACTGGTTCATAATACACAGATCAGGGGACGTGACACAGAGGGGAAGTTCAACCTTGGCAGCTCATAGTTTTATTAATTTATTTATTTTGGCTGTCACTGTCTGAAATAGCCTACTATGTCCATTATGATACATCACGTACCCCTTTAAGTACAGCAGGCAGGCTCAAACCTCTGGGTGCATATTGACAGGAAAATGTCTCCTTGATTATTCTTAGTTATACATTCTTCTGGACATTTCGCTGTTGTCCGATTTATCGGAATTGTACCTCTTATTTATTTTTTTTTTTTTTTTTGTCAATGCACCATGAAGACATACAAAATGGCTGTAGGCTAACTGATCGTTTCTTTGGTGTAAGTGTCCTGTTCGCTGAGGGGACCTGTCAGAGCTGTCAACCGCATGCTGTCATGGCAAGGGTACAATTACACCCCTAGCAGTGCCATGCCAATTCTTGTATAACACTTTCAACTGATCCACCTCACTCCAGCTGTGGTAGACAGAGGAGGGCCCTTCTCTTAAAAAAAAAAAAAAAAAAAAAAAAAAAAAAGAAATTGCCCTTGTACAAAGACAAAGATTATAGTTCAACAATGGCTTGAGGAGCATGTAATTGTTATAATCCATATGGAAAGCCTTAGCAATTCCCTGACCATATCTCAATTTCGAATTTATTGGATATTTCAGAGTAGCGTTCAAGGCTGTTTGATAATTCCCTGTCCTACGCATGACTTGATTATCTCTCACATGCGGACAAGTGACTTATACTGGCCTGCTCTGACCATATTACTTGTCCCTTACTGCGGTGCTTCAGGAATAATCTGCAATGATTCACATGTCATGAAAACGTTCACTGTGACATGTTCTTTCTTAGACAAGCAGACTTAAGGATAAGGAAGCCCCCTCATCGCCTACAGATTGACAGCCTCGGTGGATTTTATGTCAGACAAAAGCTCAAACTGTTCTCTTCTTTTCCTTTCAGTCAAGGCATAAGTTCAGGACCTCTTTTTGCAAAGTGGCACAGGACGCTAGACAGGAAACTGTCCCCATGAGAGTTGAGATAAGACCAGGGAACTTTAAATATAAATGTGTTTGGGTTCAAGGCATCCCGTACTTGCAAAGGGTTAGAATTCCGAGTTTAACTGGCCAGACAGCACTGAAGTTCTACCCTCACAAGAACACACACACACACACACACACACACACACACACACACACACACACACACACACACACACACACACACACACATGCTACAAAGGCTACCGTTGTAACTACTGTACTAAAATATTGGCTTTTTTTTCCACAAATACATGATGAAGCAGCACTCAGAGCACCTTAATAGCTTGCATTTCCCTCTAGCATTTTTTAGCAACAGCTAAAATTCTAACAGCCATGCCAACAGAATTTAAATATTTTCATTCCAATTAATGCTCGAAAGGTTATTTCAGGGTACTGACTGTCAATAAAATGTGTGACTTTGCTCGCACCTTTAAGCTATATTCACCCTCCACACACCAAATAAACTGTCAACTCCAACAATTTTGCCCTCTAAAGCAATACATGTTATGTGGTTACCATATGGAAAACAGCACGACAAACCTTCATAAAGATTCCTTTAGTATTGCCAACATGGTCTGATAGTTCATACAATATGACGAGGGCAACTGGGGTGAATGGGAGTTGCCTTGATATTCACAAAGAAGTACAGAATTTATTGACTGTATTTACTTGTTTGTTTGTTGATAGTTCAATTATTCAATCCAGACTATTTAATGCAATTGAATTATTTAATGTTTTGATATGTACCTGACTCAGACATTATAGGACTGTGGAACACGCTTTGAACTTGAATGGATAAAACTGTCACTGCCATTCAAATCAACATTCCAGGACAGTAAGAGTGGCAGCCATTTTTCTGTACCATTCATTACCATTGGGCTAGCTTTTATATATGCTGATTTCCGTATCAACTGACTCACAGCAACTGGGTAATGCAAGAGGTATTGCAGTGCTATACAACATTACATCACTTTGCTGCCAGATTGGGGACTGGGGAGGCCATCTAAAGATTCTGGGACCGAGTTGGGTTTTGTGTTCAAGCATATTTTAGCGAATGAATTCACTTTTTAAACATTAAAGCAAAAGATACATTCACAATTGTATGTAAAACAGGCAAAGTAAACTTACTAATCTATAGCTTTCTATGTAGAAAAAAAATGCAAAAAAAATAAATAACCCCATCTACATCCCAATTTATTACATATTTTTTACAACATTTTTACTTGAGCATTGCAAAGACATCTGAAGTTGACTGTATGGTCCCACGAATAAATGATGACCAAACCAATTCAAAATTTACAGCTAACTGATTCTTCTCACCTACCCTAATTAAGTTGACGGAATCATTAACAGGCATGTTGGTGATAGTGATCATTAAAATAAAAGGGCATGATATAGGTTGTGTTTAACGTTACTTTTCGTAATAATGTATAAAAGCCATGTTGTAGAACAAAACGTTAGCTCTCCTTATTTGCTATAATGCAATTTTTTTTTAATGAGCCAGTACAATGTTTTGGTTTTTTTTTTGCTGTAAAAAGTGCATTTGTATTTAAAACTAATTCTAGGTTTTTTTGTGGCTGGAAAATGAAAGACCTTAGAATGGTTAGATTTGAACATGTGAAACTTTATCACGTGTAACTAAATTTCATCTATGTCTGGAAAGATAATATAGATACAATGTTATTTGTAAACACCTCACAGCTATACCAACGACTGAAATAGCCGAAGGGGAAGGCATAGCGCGTTCTTCCTCAGTTGGTGTGAATCGGGGTAAAACAGATGTTAATTTGTCAACTTTTTCTGTTCGTAGGAACAGGGCGCATATCATAGCGGTTACAGCTTATCTGACTCCATATTAAATTTAGAATATAAAATTTAGTTTTAACCAATCGCGGTTTACAATTAAACCATGCGTTTTGTAAATTTGATCTGACTCCAATTTATGAATTTAGAGCTCTTTTGTGCATTGGACTTATAACTGGTCTATACCTTACGTCCGCCCGACCAAAAAAACATCTGTACAGCCAAACTCGGTGGTGAACTCAGAGGTTGGCAGTTCTATTCCGCCCGGTGGTTTGACGTAGAAAATAGCTATAACTAGTGACCACCAGGGCCCGGAATTAATGTACGTTAAAAACTCTTGAAGTATAACGCAAAGAGGCGTTCAGGGACTGATTACACAGTATAACGCAAAAACAAAAAAAGAAGGCGTTCAGGGACTCTTAAGTTCAACGATATATTCTCGAAGCCAATCAAAATAATACCAATCGCAGCATGGAAACCACCGCGTACCTAGCAGGAAGGCCTGGTGATCAGGAAGGCCTCATAGCCCAACATTATACCCCATTGGGTGACAGGACTCCAGGCTGGTAGAATATAAGTTAGTTAGAGTCAGAAAACCACAACAGAATGCAATTAACAATTTATTTCGCCAGGCAGGCACAAGCTTGAATCAGAGAACCAAATGACATTGTTACATAAAATTTTAAGAAATAAGTAAATCATACATGGCGTGACTCGTAACTACACATATACACAGCGTGTACAATGTGGGAAGGATGAATACAAGCTTCCTGGAATTTTTGACTACACACGGCGTACAGAGGCATGTGTGGAAGGTCATTAACGATCCTCCATAACTATTAGGGCTACACATGGCATGCAGCAGCTCGTGTGGGAAGTCGCTTGCGATCTTCCCTGGTTTGTTTCCCTATCTTTTATGCCCAAACTCTAGAATGGCTTTTATGGCTGGGTCGTAAATTACTTGGGTAGCCGAATTAGAAATGTGACCCCTCCCCAGAGGAAATTTGGGCAGGGACATTGCTAGAGGGAAATTTCGACAAGGATATTCTTCTCACAGTTATTAAATGAGAGTTCTAATTTAATAGTTCTCATACAATTCTAATCCCTTTGAAATATGCCGTATGCAATTTCGGAAATTTAAAGGAGTAGAATGGTATCAAACACGATACGTTAGCACTACGTTTGCCATGAAACGTCCGGTACAGTACATAATTACAAAGAATTTGTATTAATGTTAACAATGAGCTAATGTTGTATAATATAACAAAAACACACATTAAATCTGTAAGAATACGGGTGAAATTAGCATTTTAAATCATTGGGGAAAAGTCCTTGAAAATTCGTGAATAGGAAGCAATGCAAATTATTTTGCTGGTGTGGTCACTGAAAAGTCCAGTTGATGGCACTGTGGCATTGTCCGGCACAGGCCAGTGTTCGTAAACAGTTGAGGAGAGTTGAATGAAGAAACCAGACATTGACCATTAACCCAGAGGTCCGTGATCGCTCCAGCCATAGGCCAATAAGGTTGGGTGCCTTTTGGGTCGTAAAAGCCCTTATCGATATTGTCCCTCGAACCAGAAATTCCTTTGCCAGGTATTGGTGTCGTTAAGATAATGGGGCAAATCCTGCGTACGTGAGAATGCGCACGAATCCAGCATGCAGGTTTTCTGCTGCCTACTTAAAATTGCTTAATGTGAGAAAGAAGTAATTTTTTTTAAAGCAAGACAGTTTAATAAGTGTATTTTTGTAGCATTGACATTTCAATATTGCATTGTGCATGGTGGTCGATAAAAATTGCTCAATAATCATTGTATATCACTGTTGGTAGGTTATCACATTTTATTAATTGATTGATAATGTTTTAACATTACAAAGGTAACATTTTCACCCTGTGTGGCAGCTACTGTTACCTAGCTAGCTGCCTGCTATGGCCAAAAACTTTGACTTCAGCTAGCTAGCTGAATAGAAACAGTCACAAGTTCATTGTAATTTTTGTTTAGCATGATCAAGCATAATGCATTATTATTAAATTAATTTCAGTTTCATCAAGTGTTTGTCAAACTGTTAGCCGTTCAAAGGCAGCATTAACAAATTTTTCTTTTCTACTAAAAGTAGGCTATGCTATGCCAGTTTAGCTATAGCATATAGTGGGCTGTATTAAAGTATATTAAGGTGAAGGTTTGATTATTACCTGCTCATTTGCAAGCGACATGTAGCCTTTTTTTCTGTTATACAAGGAGAATGAAGGAAATGATTAAGACTTTGCTTGAGAAGTTATTCTATTCAGGAATAAAAAATAATCCTGCAATCATATGAGATTGCCTCCAGTGCGGTGTGTGCATTCTCATTTATTCAGAGTATCTATTTATTTATTTTTTCTTTCATATTGTTGCTTGCTCTACCCCCCTTGGCTGGTTGTCAGGGTGGGGGTGGTGCAGTTATTGCACCATACAGGTGTCTCTGCCTTCAGTCAGGCAGAACAGGGCCTGAAGCAATTATTTCAGGTTCTGCATGGCTACACAGGAGAATAACAAAAACGAGAATAATTACCAGATAGCATGCATAGCTACATGCAACTTTGAATGAAAACTAAAAGTGTGACTAATTAATCTTGGCCATGTGGAGAAATAATCACTTCAGCAATGCAATCAAGTTTTTTAATAGCATAGATTACTGCTTTTTGAATATATATGTCTTTGTTCATTTTTGCCGGCAGGATAATCAGACCTGCCTGCATAAAGTACTATTTTCATACTAACGCTTGTGCACAAACATGCACACAGTTCATTTACTTTATTGTAATAAAAAATACAGCTCTCTGCCGTAATAATTAATCGGTTATCTGATGAATACTCACAGCCAATAGCATCTTTGTTTCACCATCTCATCCATGCTTGAAGTCCCATGGCTTGCAAGAGGTCTCTATGGTGTTAGAAATTACAGGAGAAAACCACATGAGGAAAGCCGGAACCAAAATTCTTTCATAAGATGCTATTAAATTATAATGGATGCAGTCACTTTTCATTCAAGTGTGTTTGGTATGAACAGTTATTAGCAGCCAGTGAATACATCAAATTTGAAGAGTACCTATAATCCCGAGTAAGAAGATAGGTTGTTTCAATAAGAATTTTACGTAGTATTTCAGTGCCAAAGAGTAAAATGCATGCTTTTGTCCCTGAAAATTTGCAGCCTAATGCAAATAGCCTACGTTTCTCTTGCTAAGGGTATTGAAATTAATTTACTCAGATGTCCGAATTCTTTGATAATTCACTTTCAGGGGCAGACTCATAACCTACGTCAGTGCCGACATGCAGAATCTGTACATGCTGGTACTAAAACTAATGAATTTGTTCAAAAGGCACACACTATGGGGAAGCATATGTTTTTTGTTTTTTTTTTCCAAGTGCAATGTTAAACACAGTGTGTGGGAAACAGTATCAATCTCCCCGAACAACCTGAGGTGTTAACACAGCATGCTGAGCAATGTGCAAGGAGACAGAATCTGGCTGTCATTACCCTGTCTCCTCCTCTGTCACCACAGTCTTCACCTTTAAACAAATCCCGCTTTCTCCCATTTCCTCCCGCATTTCAAACAGCCTGCCACCAGCCTGAATGGCGTGCCTAATAAATATTAATGAGAAGCTGAACCAAGTCAGTATCAGACACAGGCTGAAAAAAACACTATTGTGCCCTATTCACTGGTAGAATTCATGGTTTTTGGTCACAGTTTTAATTGAGCAAATAAACTGCAAGATAGATGGCACTCAACATCTGTCCCAGATGATGACTACTACAAGCGGTGGAAAATAAATAAAAATACATAAATAGAAAACAAACTATCAAACAGACAGGCAAACAAACAAATAAATACAATATTTCTTAAAACTGCAGTCCATTTACGTTAAAAAAATATATTGTGTGTGCATTTCTTTGTGAGTGTGCTTGCACATCTGTGCACGAACATGCACAGGCACACGCACACACTCACACACATGCGCACACACACAAACACACACTCACACACACACACGCACACACACAAACACACACTCACACACACACAGCACATACACACACACACACACACACACACACACACACACACACACACGCACACTCACACACACACACATGCACACACACACACACACACACACACACACATAAGCTGCCACTAACTATTAACACAATGGGTTCCTCATTGAGGACAAATTTTTTTTTGTTGTTTTTTTTTAATGGAAACACTATTCAATCTTGCAGATTCACCAGGACCACACAATAAAACCCAATAATTTCTTAGCAGCATGGAGAGTGTGAGTTGTCTATTTAGCAGGTTGGGTTAGAGAATGCCCCAGAGCACTGCCACAGGTCATTAAATGCACAGACTTCCAGTTCACCCACACAAAACGACCAATGACGCAGCACTGCTGTTCCAACACGCTCAAGCATATCATGTGGGACATTTACAATAATTTCCCCCAGGTGCCGGGGATCCACTGGTGAAGTGGTGAAACACGCAAAGTGATTTGAATGGTGAGTCATGGCTTTCTTAACATTGCAGCTTCAGTAACACAAATGGCCGGTAACCTTAAATGCACCAAATAGACCCCCTCTTTGCCATGTTGTGACTGAGCATTTATGTGGATTTCCCACACTCAACAGAATGTCAAGACGTCTTTTTCACTGCGGTTAATAAATGCTGATTGTGTGATTTCCAAAGCATTCAATATATACTGAACAACAAAAGAAACGCAAGTTAATTAAAGACAGACCGGAAAATAAGTAGACACGCAATTATTATAGAAACTCAAATTTATCACCAGCGTGTGCACATTTACACTTACTTCATCAAACTTTTCTTTGTTTTGCGGTTACTTTGAGTAACCATAAGAGTACATTAACTAACTAGCAAACTTGCGTTTCTTTTGTTGCTCAGTATATGAAGTATGTAATGAATTGAAAGATTGATGGTTTCTGAATGGGCTCTGAACAGGCATCCTGAATTCTTAGTTCTCATTGATGCATTACTGGTATTATTCAGTACTCCTGATGGGACTGTCTGTTTTGTGCTGTTGCAACAGTGCAGTGCCCGCATTAGCACATAGGGAACCAGCTGAATGTCATAATTTTAAGTTGGTCACTGTCACAGATGCAGCTCTCTTGGGTCAAGCAACCGCATATCACAGCAAATAGGACTGATTGCATCTAGACTGTGTGGAAGAGGCATATATTGCTGAAAACAATTATACTTTGAGAGACACTGTGATGAGGTGTCTCCCACATAGCTAAAGACCTATCAAGCAATACCGTATGCACACACACACGCACGCGCGAACGCACGTACGCAGACTCACGCATACATTAACTCAAAAATGCAGGCGTGATTTGCGAAGCCCTTTATCACATGCAGAACTTTTAAGCGCACGCAAAACGTATAAAATGGCCAATGATTGGTGCAAAACACGCTAAAAGCAATCATTGGTCATATTAGTTTTTGTATGCTAAATGGCTTTGATCTTCTAAAGGCTTCACTTAATCAGGCCATTAGAAAGTATATTCAGTGGACATTTTATTAGGTACACTTATACACCTGCTCACGAGGCAAAAACCCAAGTAAAAAAGGTAGAGTTAAGAAGGGGAGGCAGTGACATCATACAAGTCAAAACCAGAAAAAGTTGGGACAAAATGGAAAAATTCCCATTACAATGGAAATTTCTAAATTTATTTTAGTAATAGTAATAGACAAGTAATGAGGGAGGGGAAAAAAGTATAATGATGTGATTTGAAACAGCTGATGTCAGCAAGTGAGCCAAGGATCACAAATTTGCTTTCAAATGCCCGAGAATTGATTGATTGATTAATTGATTGATTGATTTCAGTATAACATTTATGTAACAAGCAATCCAAACATATACATCACAAATGGTGTTAAGAACTGTAAAAATACATTGAATTAATTGCCTGTAAACATAGAAAATGACACCAGGGATAACTCAAAAAGTCCAATAGGGGACTTATTTCCTTTGAGGTCCCTTTAATTTCAAAAAGGCAAGAGTGTACGTTGAAAAGGAAAGAGTGTGCTTTTCCTGAAAAATAGTGCTCCTTGGAGTTGTGCCCTTTGGAAACTCAAGGATTCATATGTAGTTAATAGTGATATTGCAGGAATGGAAAATTAATTAATTATTTAATCCAATAGTATCTATGAATTACATCTCCCATTTTAGCATTTTTTTTTCAACAGTGCAAACTAATTTATGGTAAGATCGTACTTAATCAAAATTGAATCATAAGGGTGTGGACAGTGTGGAGGAAGGTAAGCTCTTCTTTCCCTCTTTTACAGTCTGTCTCTGAGCCGTTCTCTATTACCCTCTCTATGACTACATGATCAGAACTAAAATCAACGAATAATCAAAATTACTGAGTACATAATCCGTCTTGGACTATCTGTGCTCTAAACGAGTGGAATTGTCACTGAATTATGTATTGTGCGCACTGTGAAGTTATATATAGTCATATATAGTAACTTTTTTCCTTCGGATTGCACTTCTGTTTTGTCTAGGTGAACCACGCGATATACCAATTTAAGTATGCAAGATTTGAACAGTCTGTTGAGTACCTGTACAGGCTTTATTATGCTTGTAGCAGCACTTGAGTTGTGTACATCAAGATCTTATGTCTCCCAAGTCGTTTTTTTTTTCTTTTTTTTGGTATGGACAAAAAAGAAATTTGCCAGAGTACTTGCAGAAAGACATGCCGCCTGAAGTGAGTCTCAGGCCCGCATAAAAAAGTGAGTTTCACAGTCTCCAATCCCATAATGCCACTGATATTTGGAAAAGTCTTTCAACATTTTCTTCCTTGTCCCCATTTTAAAAAGAGGATCGTAAAAACAATCACCTGAGGAGTAAAAACCTCGCAATTTATCCTGGCTGAAAATTTTCTTTGTAAAGTAAAAAAGTGAAAAAAAAGTTTTTTTTGAAGTAACTACAAACATTGTAACAGCGAAATGTTTAAATCAGAAAATATTTTTCTTTCAAAAGAGAAGTGTCAGAAGGCGTGTGCAGTTGAAGCTCAGGGCACAACAAAGGTCGAGACTGGACTGATGCTGCTGCAACAGGAGAAGACCCTTCAGACCGATGCAGCGCTCATCAAACAGACTCTGAACAGGACTGCCATACTGGTCCAACAAGCGGAGTGCCTGCTGCCGCAGTAAGTTTCCAGCTTTAAGAAGATATCCTTTAGTGACACTCAGAGTAAAAACTTGAATATACGGTATATAAACTGTACATTATTACATTTTTGATGCATTATAAATAAAATGGCATATTTGAAATATATGCATTCATGTTTAACCCTTGAATTATGGCAGAACTTATCAATAACTTTTAATTTGTAAAATCATTTATGGTAAGGTATGTAAAGGAAATGGTAAAATCTGAAAATAATGAGTCCTGTATGGTTACAAAGCTTTCCGTCCCCGGACTTTTCGTCCCCAAATTTTTCGTCCCCTAGGAATTTCGTCCCGGACTCTTCGTCCCCATGAATTTTTTTGTCCCCGTATGGGGCAAAACATTCTGGGGGACGCAGGGTTCTCACTAGGTTTTTAGGATGGAGGGTGAAAATCAGTTTTCATAGGAAGTTGGATGGTCTTCCTTTATTAATTCCAACAACAGTCTTTCATGTCCGGGGACAAAAAGTTTATGGCGATGAAGAGTCCGGGGACGAAAAATTTGGGGATGGAGATCCTAGAGCCGTCATGTATGATGGCCTTCGTTTGCTGTGGTCCCTAACTCCCTACAGAATCTTTTGTCATGGTTTGTGAGGTGTGCGTGTTGTTTGGACCTTTCTTTGCAGCTCTCGTCCGGGGACGATATCGAATTCCTGGGCCATCGAATTCTTTACCCAGCTGGTTGATTGAGCTGGGGCGGCGCTTCCCCAGAGTCTATATGAGCAGGATGTCCGGCACGCCTCCTTCGCTAGAGTGTCTACATTTAGCTTCGCACAATAGCCGAAGATATCTGTAGTCAGGTTTGGTATGACTTTCTATCTTCTGATTGTTGGAGTTTCTTCTCCCTTTTCTATCTCGCTTTGCTTCCGTGGTTCGGACTATTATACGTCCTTTGGAAGCGCGAGTACTTGCGTTTGGTCTATATTATTCTCTGTGTTTGTACTGTGTTCGTGCTACTCTCTTTCTCTCTGTCGTTGCGCTTGGCTTCCTTATACTACCGGCCATTACATCTTGCACATGAGACGAGGACTCGGCAGGAAACTGAGGCTAAATTAAATGCAGGGAAGGGTTTTGCAGAGAACATGAAACAAACCAATACTGAACATGGAGAAAACAATAAGAACCAGGTGAACAAATCCAGCCTTGGGGTATTTTTCCTGTACATGCATTGCTTTTTGGTTTTGTATGCATGCTGGATGAGATTTGGCATGTGTGCAAGTAATTGTTTTTCTTTGGCCTCTTAAATTTTGATAAACAAACTCAGAGGACAATTGGTGGACATGGGAAAATTGCTCAATGCTGCAAAATTGGAAGATGAGGAGTTGAAAGTGAGACAATGAAATGTGCCTTTTGGGTCTTACGCCAGAGTTTTGAATAATGCCTTGTGTTTTGCAGGCATGAATTTCTGTTTTCACAATTATATTTTTAAAAGGAATCTGCAAAAGTCATGCAGACAAGAAATGAAGATTGAGCAGAGGAGATGGTTGGGCTCAAGAAAAGCATAAACAGGACCACAGAAAACACTAGGAACAGATGAGCTCCTTCAAGATCCAAATAGAGATGGTTACAAGGATGTCAGAAGAGATGGAGACCATTTTACAGGAGTAAATATCAACTAAAACTATTGTGTTAATATGGGGTTTGAGATGACGGATGAGGTTATCTGGTCCAGGATACTAGCAGTGTAATAATGTTAGTCTCCATGATGAGTTAATAATAAAACTGACAATATGTCCCCTTGCCGAGAATTTATCAGATAAAATTCCCTGAATCACAGGTTACAGAATCTGGATTTTTGTTTTGCAAAATGCATCATTTGTTCAAAAAATTTTTGAGGACCTGCTTTATTTGTGGGATTACAGGACTCCTGGGATTTTTTGTCCCCAAGGATTTTTCGTCCCTGGATTTTTGTCCCCTTATGATAAAAAAAGTGCCAACATTGTTCACAGACGGATGGACAAACGGACGATGAACAGATCACCATGATACAAGGGTTAGGGTTAGTGTTATAATGCAGGCAGAGATGCCAAGTCTCACGCATTCAGCGTAGGTCTCACGCATTTTTTAGGCTTATTCACCGTAGCCCGCAATTATTCAATGAACGCTTATTAATGAGATTCGCACGCGGAATTAAAATCCTTGTGCATTGAAGTTTCAGTTTCGCTTGCGTAAAGGCGGACCTCACCACAAGTAACATGGAAAGCGATTATGACTCTGGAATTCTCGTGCTTCTCTTTACTCAGGGATTGGAAACGATGCATGTGTTTCATGATCGTTTAAATTGTTTTAATGAAATAAGACCATTTGAAACATCTTTATGCAATTCCATTGCCTTCAATCCCTCAGTAAAGACAAGCCTAAGAATTCTAGAGTCATAATCGATTTCCATGTCACTAGTGGGGAAATCCACCATAATGCACGTGAAACTGATTAACTTGATGCACAATGACTTAAATTCCGCAAGTGAATCTCTTCAGTGCGCATTGATTGAATAATTGCTGACTACGGCACAGGAACGTGAATGCCACTAAGAGGAGAGACTCACGCCTAATGCGTGAGACTTGATATTTCTGTGCAGGAAGAAGGCAAGGCATTATTGGGGATGAACCATCCAGGGACGAAGAGTCCGGGGACGAAAAGTTGATGGGATGAAAAGTCCGGGGACAAAAATGCCCTGTGGCCTAGCCTGCAGCTGCATGCATGCATGCATTGGCTTGGCGAAGCTGGCCCTATTGCCAGAAGTGCGGACGTCTACAAGAAATCCCGTTCATTCATCTCGTCTCGCAAATTATGAGGATTTTGTGCTATATGCCATAGGTCCAATTCAGCAGAGGAGTTGCTTGGACTGAAGGTTAACATCCAGCAGGAATGTGAAATCTACCACAATGAGCTTTAGAACCCCAAGAATCAGCTCATGACCACGACCACCATTGTGGAATCATTTTTATATTGATTCATTTAATTATTATTTGGTTCATTTAATTATTATTAATTGTTTATCCTTGCTTGCTCTGGCTCAATTTTTCTTAGGCTATGGTAGTGTACTCTTGCCTGTTTCTGATTAGCCTAGTCCTTCATAGCTTCCACAAATTTGAACAATGCGTAATTGCCTATAGTTTATCTAGAGCCATGCAGTCCTTACAGGGCCAAGATGTTCTCTTTCTCTCCCAAGTTTATGTGTTCTCAGGAAAAAGAGAACAAGAAGAGCCTGGGATGCCAAACGATAAGATGTATGCATACTTCGGGGCTGGCTTTACGTGGGCTGTGTGCGTCTGCAACATTCCTGTTGATACCATGATGCGTAAATCAGCTCGAGGGGGAGGAGGATGTCACGATGGACTCTTACTTAAACCACAGCAACAGAGACTGTCCTTATCCTTGTATGACGGGACTTGTTGTGTGCAAGGATCTTTCTCTGCAGATGAAGTAAACTGACTTTGGCTTGGTTATTAGCTCCTTTGTCTCTATCTGAGTTCTTTTTGAGCAGGTAACACCAGGAATATAAATTCTAAATTCCTACAACAACCATGACTCAAGAGAAGGAGACCGCCTTACTGCAGTACGTATCAGGCAAAGATATCATGCAAAACATTTGAGGTGATAGCTGTTCAAATTGTAGAGTTTGTTTTCATGAATTCAACGTAAAAACAAATCACAGATTTTTTCATCCCAGACCTTCAGCTGAGCCTCAGCATTGTTCATGAGTTTTAACTATCATTGAAAGTAGCACAAACTATTTGCAAACATAGTCCAAATACAATGATCTGGTTGCACTGACAGGCAGGGGTGTAAAGTCCGGGTTCAGAAAGTAAAAATCCTCCCCAGAACTTTATTCCAACCACCTGTATCTACTTCAGACAGGAGATAGAGCCAGTATGAGTGATCAGCTCATTCTGTGGGAGGGAGAAAAACTTAGCAGGACTTTTACTTTCTTTCCCCTGGATTTTACACCTCTGCTGACAGGTGTACAGCCTGATGTTTCATCAACTAATACAAATGCTGTGAGAAGGAAATGGTCTCCACCCTGCCATGGTCTGTGTCTGTCGGGAAACTTTCTCAGGAGGAGGTCCTTTGCCGGGAGACAGAGGCTAATCTAACCGAAATGAGCTAGCTTTTTGGCCCATTTAGCAACATTGTCATTAATACTACACTAACATAGTCATCATGTGAGTCCTGACACTTCTACAGATTCAAAAAAAACAGGAAGCTGAATAATTTTGCATTTTTAAAAGGAGTCTTGCAAGGCTTCCCACTTGATCCTGACCAGGTCAGTAGAGGAAACACTTGGGCTGAGGGTAAAGATCCAGCAGGAGCGTAAAATCCACCAAAATGAGCTCCAGAACCTTCAGAATCGGCTCAAAATCATGACCACCATGATGCAAGAGTAAGAGACCACCTTACTGCAGTATGTATCAGGCACAGATATCAAGCACATTTGAAGTGATAGCAGTACAAATCGTACTGTTTGTTTTAATGAGTTCAACGTTAAAAAAACATCTCAGATTTTTTTTTATCCCAGACCTTCAGTTGAGCCTCCGCATTGTTCATGACTTTTAGCTAGAACCACAAATGGCACAAACTATTTGCAAACTGTCCAAATACAAAAATCTGCTTGCATTGGCAGGTGTGCAGGCTTATGTTTCATGAAATAATACAAATGCTGTGAAAGGGAAATGCAATTCAATAGTAATAATGATAAGTTGGATAGTGTAATGTCGGAAATTGTGTTGAGCCAAATAGCTTGGACTCTGTTCTATAGGAAACTAGCTGAAGAGGAGGCCAGAGCAGCTGACGCACAATTCCAGCGATATATGACTCGATTAAAACAGCAAAAGAGCGGCAACATTTTTAGAGACTGAGGTACGACTGTAATGAATAATGCAATGCAATGACTTTCAGATCATATGAGCCAATATGTTATTTACAATAGAACATAGATAACTTTTCAAATGTTGAAACTGAGACATTTTATATTTTTATCCACAAAATGAGCTTATTTCAAATTTTCTGGCTGCAACAGGTCTCAAAAAAGTTGGGACACAGGAGAAAAGGGCTGAAAAAGCAATGAATATATAAGAGACTCAGCTGAAACATTTAGCAAGTAATTAACTGACATCAGGTGTGTAACATGATTGGCTATAAAAGGGATGTCTTCGAGAGGCTGAGTCTCTAAGAAGTAAAGATGGCCACAGGCTCTCCAACCTGTGAAGCCTTGGGTAAAAAAATTGTGGAATACTTTATTAACAATGTTCCTCAACGTCAAATTGCAAAGGCTTTGAAGGTCTCACCATCGACAGTGCATAACATCATCAAAAGATTCAGAGAAACTGGAAAAATCTTCTGTGCGTAAGGGACAAGGCTGAAGACCTTTACTGGATGCCCGTTATCTTCGGGCCCTCAGACGCCACTGCATCACTCACCGGCATGATTCTCCCATTGACATTACTAAATGGGCCCAGGAATACTTCAAGAAACCACTGTCTGTAAACACAGTCCGCCGTGCCATCCACAGATGCCACCTAGATCTCTATCATGCAAAAACAAAGCCATTGTTGAGCATGATCCAGAAGCGCCGCCGTGTTCTGTGGGCCAAGGTTCATTTAAAATGGACTGTTGCAAAGTGGCAAAGTGTCCTGTGGTCAGACGAGTCCAAATTTGACATTTTTGTTGGAAATCATGGGCGTTGTGTCCTCCGGGCTAAAGAGGAGAAAGACCACCCCTCCTGTTATCAGCGTTCAGTTCAAAAGCCAGCATCTCTGATGGCATGGGGATGCATTAGTGCATATGGTGTGGGACACCTGCATATTTTAAAAAGCACCATGAATGCTGAAAGGTATATAAAGGTTTTAGAGTAACATATGCTCCCCTCCAGATGACATCTATTCCAGGGAAGGCCTTGTGTATTTCAGCAGGACAATGCAAAACCACATACTGCAGCTATTACAACAGCATGGCTTCGTAGTAAAAGAGTCCGTGTGCTGAACTGGCCTGCCTGCAGTCCTGATCTTTCACTGATTGAGAACATTTGGCACATAATTAAACAAAAAGTCTGTCAAAGGAGATTCAAAACTCTCCAGCAGCAGGAAGCCTGTACTAAACAAGACTGGGATCAAATTCCAATGGCTAAACTCAAGAAACTTGTCTCCTCAATGCCCAGACGCCTCCACTCTGTGTTAAAAAGAAGGGGGATGCTACACCATGGTAAACAGGCCCCTGTCCCAACTTTTTTGATACCTGTAGCAGCCATCAAATTTGAAATGACCTCATTTTGTGGGTAAAATTGTAAAATTTCTCAGTTTCAACATTTGCTATGTTATCTTTGTTCTATTGTGAATAAAATACTGGCTGGTGTGATTTGAAAGTCATTGCATTTTGATTTTATTCACAATTTACACTTTGTCCCAACTACTTCAGAATTGGGGTTGTACTTTAATAGCACGGAGCACACTGTGGTGAGGGAAAATGGTTACCTCCTGTTGTGTACAAATGCCAGGTCATGATAAAGAATGGAGAAGAGGGTTTGGGTTTTACAGGTTTCCAGCTGCGGCTAGGATACAAACTAAAGAAAATGACTGCTTGAGTTTGCCCAAAACTATCAGTTATTCTGTCTGGCAGTGGTATGTCACTGTTGGTAGATTTAGTTTATCAAAAAGCCACCAAACCAGCAGCGCACATTTTAAGAACGTGATAGAAACGTTAGATAAGTCAGATCACCGTGTTTAAAATATATCTTTATATTTTACAGTTATGGCTGAAATGACAACTGAAATAAACAAAATAGCCAATTTCTGAAATTCAAATCAACCTGTTGTTGTCTTCCTGGAAGAGACTGCATAGCAGACCGGTCTGGCCCGGATCCGGCATTAAGACAGCACTGCTGGGCTACTGCTGGCATGGCAGGTGGTATGTTAACCGGATGTGGGTCAGGTCTGGTAATGATGACACGCCATATGTGGGCCGATCGTGTCTGCAGCTGGCCCTGTGCTGGCCCACACATGGGCCAGCTCTGGCAAAAACCATATCTGGGCCACAAAAGGGCTGTCATTCTTTGCAGTATGTGGGCCAGAACTGGGCTGTGATAGTGCATTATGTGGGCCAGAACTGGGCCAGAACAATTTTGCTATGTATGATGTTGTTTGCTCGACATCACGATAATTTGTCTTAGTCTTCTCCCTGAACCCATTTCCTCCTCTCACTTCCAGGTTGGGCTGCTCAGAGTGGTTTTGGGTCGACCTCAGAAAGACTGGTGAGTTTAAGTTTATCATGAATCTGTGGATGAATTTAAATTCTTAATCATTTGATGGTGTCTCAAAATTGGTCATAATGCCATAATGTAAGCCAGCACATTGATTTGAATGGGCATGTTGTTGTTTGAATTTGTCATTTATTTACCTATTCTCATATGAAGTATCCAAAAAATGTTTCATGTTGATTCCCTTGTTGATTTCCTTAACGTGACATTATCGTGAATCCTCTTTACTTTCCCAACAATTGACAGATTGTGAATCATCATTCAAGATGGCAATGTGAGAGGCAGCCTGCCTTCAAATGCCGCAGAGGGAATCAACAATAGCTTTGAATTATATTAATATCAGTTGGTTTATTGCTTTTGTCCAACAACAATCTTTGGAGTTTCCCTAACCATGTGCCCCTTTCACACAGTGCAAAATTTTATGTCATAGCAATGATACTTATTTAATAAAAGAATAGTTATTTCCAATTTCTCAGCTATTTTTGCTGTTTACACATTTGAGATGCTCCTCTTTCTGTTGTACATTCTTTTATCTGGGTGATGAATGGCAAAGGGAAATCAGACTGTGTGTCCCCTCACATTCATAACCCAGGAAAACACAAAGTCATGGGTTTCCGTTTATTTTTCTTAATCATTACGTTGAACCTGAAAAAGGAAAATAAGGCTCAATGTATTCTTCAATTAGATTTTTCTTGTAAGATTTTGGATGGGTGCTAATGATTGTAGTCCATGTTTTTGGGAATTTAAAAAAATTGCTATAAAGATAAGATCATTTTCTGTCCATCGATCAATTTATTTGAATTCAAGGTATGATATTTATTAATATTTTGAATCAAAGATTAGGAAGATGAATAGCCACCACACTTTTTCATAGACATTTTCATTAATTTTTACCAAGGGTGTTACTATTAGTGGCGGGCACCTTACAGTATGTGTGCCTTTTTAACCATAAATGCTAATTTTCTGTATACAGCCTGTGACAATGATAAAGAAAGCTGAAGAATGTACACATACAAATGAGTTCCCCATTCTGCTCATCCAATTAAAAGTGTACAACAACTGCTATTGTCCAATCACTGAGGAGTCAGGAGTCCAGTTGCTCTGCAGATTCTGTTTGTTCAGGATTACTAGGCGATGCAATCATGGAGCTATATCCACAACATGCTGAGACCACAGGCACCAATCTACCGGTCCCTTGTGCTCCAGTTACTGCCGCAGCATCATGAGTAGTATACCCACTGACCAGGGACTAACCTCCCACTGGCCTAAACACTCTCAGAAGAAAGGGTCATATGATGGTGTTCCTTGTCTCCACAGGGGAACACTAACTTTATCGAGGATGCAGTGTAAAGGAAAATGGGTCTTGCAGCTTTCCCACAGTTCACTTTTCCCACTTCTCGCCTCATTGGACGGTGTAACTTCCAGACAGTTTTCTACGCCAATCTGATCACCAGTTCCATTTACACTATTTAGTGTGAGGGAAAATTCATAATTTCCACTTGCACAATGTGACAAGAACTTGCAAGATTTGGACTGAACGCCTGAGTGTCCACAAGAAAGCCACTTCTTATTGTGGCTGATAGAAAAAAACATACTTTATTTGCTACCAGGTATAATGAGGTCATGTTTTCTGATGAGTCCAGTGCTGAAGAAATTTTTATGGAATGGTTTGCCTCTCCTCTCGTCAATACAGGATCTTGCTCTAAAATTAATGCAACTCTGTCCAGAATAAATGTTGTAACATTGCCGAAGATTGTTGAAACGACGCCATGACAAATGCTCGCCATGATCAAAGCGTAAGGCTGTCCAGCAAAATATTAGAGTGTGTGACTTCTTTATTTTTGTCAGGCAGTGAGCAAACAATCACCGGGGGTATCCAGTTTGGCATATGAAAATGTACCTCTAACAAGCAGTGCATGATTCATTTCTATCCTTTTGCTAGAACAAGAATGAAAGTGTTTGCATGCACCTGCACAGTCACAGTTGATCAATGTTGTTCTTGATGGGTACATTTGGCACATATGTGCATACGGACTGATGACCGACACAGGTTAGCATGTCTGTTAAGAGTGAGCGTTGGGGGCATTGTTTGTAAAATTCCCATTTGTCACTGAAAAAAGGAGCAAATTAATAACTATGATGTGTGACGCTTCAAGGACATTTTGTTCCATCAAAATGTGTGATTGCACCACCATTAATTTTGGGGGGGAGGGGGTAAAAAAAATTGATAAAATTAGTTGTACGAGCAACATCTATCGATCTGTCAAAAATGAGCCATGCCAGGACATTAAGCCACAAACCAGCATTAGCAATGCTAGGCAGATCACCCTTGAATATGAACAAAAATGTAAAAAAAGACCACAAACCTATGTTTTGAACTGGCTGTTTCAAATCACAGGGCCCACTAAAAATTTGTGGCTTGAACTGAAGAGGTTACTCCTTAATTGGAGCCCCAAGGATCTGTTCACTGGCCTCATAAAACAAACTGGAAGAGCACTGTATTGGGTTATCCTAGAAAATAGAAGTTAGATAATGTGTTAAATGATGGACACCAAGTATTGCACTGTCAAGGTTGGCCTCAATGCTGGCTCTATGTGCATTTCCTTCATTCAGCATCCAACTTTTTTTATTTTGTCTCCATGTGTAACTTGATGTTTCAATTTTTCCTTTGTTAGTTTGTCATTATTGTGTTATTGGTGGATTGTTTCTTCTCCTGAATCGTTAGTCATTAGTCACACCTGAAGTTTGTAATGGCTGTTTCCCTTATTTAATTTTGTGATGCTTTCTCATCACTCTTAGCCTCTGTCTTTGTGCCAGTTTTTTTGTGATTCCTAATATACCTGTTTTTGTTAGCTCCTTTCAATGGTTCCTTCATTTTTTTTTACTTTATTCTCACAGTGTTCCTTCCATCTTGATCTCCCACCTAAATTGTTCATGTTTGAGTATTCCACATTTCATCTGATTCTATCCACCTAGAACCACCTCAGTCCGCAGCCACTTCTTACATTATTGCTCTTTATTAAATACTGCCTTGATTTTCTTTAATTTGAATGCCAATAATTTGGGAGTTTGTGGCAGGTATAAATTACATGAGTCAGGTTAGATTGCCATGGGCCATTGTTTTGCACATTAAGCTAATTGAATCAGCTGGTATACATATCATTAGCGAATACAAAATTTCACACTCGATAAAATCCAGAAATGCAAAACCAGTGAAAAACATCACCGACTATAAAAAATGCTCGACAAAGTGTGAACCTCTGCCAAGGATGCAGATTAGATATTCAACGTGACTCGCTCACCAGCATGTTGGGATATCTGACGACATGAGAGTGACTAGATGCAGAACTGCTATGGACGCCAATGTTAAAACTCCCTGTACAATAAGGATTAATCACAATGACAGAAGGAAATGATTCTTCATGGCTGAACTGGTTTTTTTTTTGTCTTTTTTTTCTTCTTATCACTGTTGTACTGTTCAACAGAACCAGTGTCATTAAGCCATTGGAATGAATTAAAATGTGGATGTTAGAGCAGTCTGTGTATCATTCTACTCAATACTTGAGCTACGTACAAAGTCGCAGTTCTGTTTGTCCATGTTGTAGTTTTTGGTTGATTGCTTGAAATTTTAATGAAGCCAACCAAACTTTCAACAAAATTTATTGTCAATCAATTCAGAACATTTTTGGATATTTTTTTCACGAACAGACAGTTCAACAGACAGACAAAGAAATAACATTACATCCTAGGTGGAAGGAATGATCTTTATGCTGTATTTTTTCCAGTCATTGTTTTTAATACGTTTGTATTTTAATATCATGAAAAATGCAACAATTAAGCTGTTTGCACACTGGATGCAAAACGAATTTTTCGCACGACAGATTACATTCAAAGTCAATGCAAATCTGTCGTGCGAAAAATTCGTTTCGCGTCCAGTGTGAAAGAAGCATTAAACACATTTGAAGTCTTTTATTACAAAAATGTGATCTGCATGTCACTTCATCCTGCACTACCCTCAGAAATAATACTATTCATGGCAAAGCTGAGGTAAAAGAGGTGAATTGTCACCTGTGCATAGTCATATTTCTGTTTGTCCTTGTATTCTTCTTAATCATCATGGCTAAGGATCAATCTTTCTATTAAGTTTCATGTAAATCTGTAATAAACTTTCTGAGATATCTTGAAGACAAGCAGAACACCAGACAGACCTGGCAAAAACACAACCCCCACCGCCTCCTTGGCGGAGGTAATTATGTGAAATTAGTATGGAGAAGTCCATAAAGAAAAGGAGGGGGGTATTGGAGACCTGTGCTCTCTTCCTCTCAATATGTTCTGGTTTCAGGCCATGTGTGAGTAACTATGGAAACTGTTACTGCATGGCTGGTTGGCATGGCAATGAATGTAGATTCCATGGCAACATCCGCCAATAAGAAAAAAAGAAGAGGCCAATGGACAAGTGCTGTGACCGGCTATTCCTGAGATCTGTGCCAATCATAGCATCCTTTGAAGGAAACGGTGTGACTAACACATATAGATCAATAGTCACAAGGGTACAACCATTGTAATTGAACCTAAAGAACACGCCATCTTTTTGCCGTCCGGCCATGAGAGATTCCACGGGGGAAATAGATCTGAAAAGAAGCGCCAAATAACTTTTAGTATGAATGGATTGAATGGATCTTATACGCAGTCAGCCCCAACAAATTCTGACTGAAGAGAGAGACTGTGATTTTTAATGAACAACCTATTATTATCTCCACCAAGGAGATAATGCGATCGAGTCGGTTTATTTATTCATTTATTTATTTATTTGTCCGTCTGTCCTTCTGTCTGTCTGTGGACAGGATTTCTCGGAAACTACTGGACGGATCTTCATGAAATTTTCACCAGAGGCAGATCTTGGGCCAGGGACGACTCCATTAAAATTTTGTGATGATCCGGATCCGGATCTGGATTCTGGATCCGGATCTGTATTTACAATCTTAGTGGCATATCTTGGAAACTACTTGACAGATCTTCATGAAATTTTCACCAGAGATAGATCTTGGTCAAGGGACGACTCCATCAAAATTGTGTAATGATCCAGATCCGGATTTGGATTCTGGATCCGGATCTGTATTTACAATCTCAGTGACATTTCTCCGAAACTAATGAACAGATTTTGATCAAATCAAGGTGGAAAGTGATTGCGCAATCACACCCGAGGGTAATTGTCCAGTCAGGCCACTGATTGCGCAATCACACCCGGCGGCCATTGTCCAATCACACGCCAGCGGCGGTGATTATCCAATCACACCACTGATTGCGCAATCATACACCGGCAGTGATTGTCCAATCCCGGCCTGTGCAGTCACATCGATGCGATTGCGCAATCACACGATCATCACGTGACATCATGGTCACGTGATGACTGCGTGATCGCTCTGTACTTTGATGACGGCTTTGGAGAATGGATGCTTCAAACATACAAAAATCCCATTTAAACTTGTCACATGGGTGGTCCTGAAATCTTCCAAAGAGAAAGATCTTGCATTTGTATCAACATCCCTTGGTGGAGATCAGAAATCTCGGATTGCTCTTGTTTATTCTGTAATCATAAAAAATTGTCATAGATTGAAAACATATCAGAAATCAAGAACTGAAACTTTTTTCTGTGAGTTTTACGTCAGCACTCTTGTCTGCAGTCATCATTACTGGAAAATCAGGACGGGACTTTGAAGTGGTCTCAGTCTGTTACAGTTTTCATACATCAATGGTGTTGGACTAGGTAACCTCCATTAATTTCGTTTAAGTCCAGTCACTATGTTATTGTGGACATTGTAGGTAGTTTGGACAATGATTAGGGCTTAGAATGGGCTCTATGACCATTCTATAGCTACAAAGCTGAGAGATGTGATGCACAGTGTGTTGAAACACATATCTCTCAGAACTATCATTCAAATTCCTATGACAGTCCATTCTGACCAGACAGGAACACCTTTGTTCCCTCTCACATATCAGTGAGCCTTGGGTGCTAAACTGCCTGTATTTGGTTTGTGGTCTGTCCCTCCTCTGATTACTGTGGGTAAGTACTCACCACTGCCAACTGGAAGCACCCCACAAGGCTTGCTGCCTCATATATATTCAACCCGGTTGTCCAAACCTTGTCAAAGTCACTCAGGTCCCCATTTCTCCTGCATCCACCGTGTCAACTTCAAGAACTGACTGTTCACTTACCGTCGAAGGTCTGTTCGCAGAATTTCACATGCCGTTATTACAAAATAATCGTTAATCACTTCATCTGTAAGCAGTCATAATTTTTCGGCAATTATATCTGTTTCTTGAACCCAGTCTCATCTTGACTTATCATATTCTGAGAGTACCTGGCCAAGCGTTGATATACAATGAAAAAGGAGGCTTTTGGTGTCCTTATTTGACACTAGTTTAAAACAAACTCTACCCCCTGACCCCTAACCCCTAACCCTTAACCCATACCCCAACCCTAAATGTCAAATAAGGACGCCAAAAGCCTTTTTCATCGAATATCGACACTTGGTCAGGTAGCATTACAATATGACGCCTCGGGATGAGAATGTGCTGATTTTTCAAATGCTTGCAATTGTGAGATTTTCATGTATTTTCATTTCACTGTATTCAATTTCTCTGAGGCAGGCAAAAAAATTCAACAGCATTATCCGTAGTGTTTCTTATATACCATGTTGAGCTCAGTATACAGAGCATACTGCGAGATAAAAAAATATATACATTGACTCTCTCCCTCCAACATATTGGCTAGCATGTTTTAGGCAACTGCTTTTGAGGGATAAATCAGCAAAATGGTGCTTCACCACTGCCTAGGCCTGTTGGAAACAATGGAAAAGGCTGCAGGTTTTTTTTCTTTGCAGCAGGTTTACCCTCAGGCTCTAATGTATGGAATACCACAACAGAAAATATAGCAAGAATGTGGAGGGAAAGCCAATATAAATTCTAATTTGAATGGATTTTGACTCTTAATTTCAGCAATAATGTTTAATTCTGCGAGTTGGGTCAATAGAAGTACACTAAGTTCATTCATTTGCAAAGCATTTAGTAGTTCCTTGTATCTAAAGGGAACTAAAATGCTTCCTTTTTTAGACATAATCTAATAATGCAGCTGCATACTTACTCTAGTGGCAAGGGATAGCCATTTGCGGAAGATTAAAGCAGTATAAGTCCACCTTTGAATTGAATCTGCAACCTCTCAATTACAAGCCCTACCTCCAACTAACCAAACATTAGATCAGATATGTAAAACCAAGACATTAGCTGCTCATTAAAATGCTGCTAAGGCATGGCTTTCTTAACAGCTGGACAAACAAAATTAAGTTGTATGGCAGTTCAAAATGGGACTGTGTCATTTCATCTGGTGGTGAAGATATGAGAGTGTTACTTCTGCCAGAGGAGAGACCAGTCACACCTGGGCTGTGCTTAATGCTCCACCGAGGTATTTGAATGTGAGTTCCACTCCAAACTTTGGGTTTGTTTTACTTTTTGAAGGAAAACCGCTTAAAATCTGTCATTCTGTTTTTATTTCTTTGGTATTTGTAGTTTCAGTTGATAAGATTTGGTAAAACATCAACATTAAGATGGCTTGAATTCCACATGACATTTGAAAAAAGTCAGAAAAGCTCTAACTTTTTCCTTGACCATGTCCAAAACACATTTTAAAAATCCCCTAGAAAGTATTTTATATCCCACCATTTACACAAAGGCTCATCGTTTGAGACCCCAAGTGAGGCTCAAAGCAAGTCTTTGCAAACAGATGTGCACACATTCTATGATAAAGCCAGACCCTGTCTACATATCTATCATCAGCTCCCAGGCAGTTAATCCCCCCTCTTCTTCCCTGCCGGTCTATGCTCTGAAGGTCAAGGATAGAGCAGCTGCACAAGACATGGCTCCTGTGATGGCAGGGAGAAGAAGATATTCAATACTCCTCTCCCTTGCTTTCATTTTCATCATCAATTATATGCATTAATTTTGACTAAGTATAAGCTGTAGTATATGATGCACATATGAGGCGCTGTTCGTGGAGCTAGTTCAGGCAGACAACTCGAGACACACATTGATTCTTATAGACACTCTCATTCATGTCTGCCACTGCCTTGCCTTTCTCTAAAGCTAGCTATTTAAGCCAGTTCCCAGCTTCGCCTTTGCAGAAAAAAGAAAACATGCTTGTGCCAACTGTTTGTTTGTTTGTTAAAGACAGATGCCACGTTTCAAGGGATGCCATGTTCCCAGAATCTTCCTTGACATTTTAATGCTGAGGCTGTGATCTGTCTTGCTATCCGATGCCTTCCATGCAAAAAACGGAAACATTACTGGGGTGATTTGCAGTTTGTAAGAAGAGTAAAACGGCACTTCAAGAGCTTGCTGATATTAATAAAGGTTTTAAACTCAATTCAAGGGTGCAAGATGATTTGAAGAGGGTAAGGTAATTCTCCACCAAAAAGTCTTCCTTCCAAAAAGCACTGAGCTAACTAAAAGCCATTAAAAGTGCTGTTAAAATATATTTGCACCCTCCTGATTTATTTATTTTCTGCATATTTGCCACACTTAAATGTTTAAGATTGTCAACATAATTTTAATATTAGACAAAGGCAACAGTGTCCGGGGTTGCACAAGCTATTCCAGTGCCTGGAATTGGAAGTTGCTTACTTGATTCGATTCAACCCATGCTTGAGTACATCCGTGAAATCCACTGTCTGAATCCTGGTTGGACACCAGGACTGTGAATTCCTGACTGAATGGACAGGATTAATGCATCTATGAACATAAATCCTCCCTCCCAGGAGAACCTTCGGAAATTATGTGCTGGACTTGGCAGCCAGCTGGCACTGCCACTGCCTGAAGTTGATTAGACAGTGTGGCCCATTTACACATTGGAACAGTGCCTTAATAGGACAAGCCAACCAGCTGCCCTCTGTAGAAGAGAGCCACACCTCTGTTTTGCCAGGTCATCCTGCGAGGTAACATGGAGTATTAATATTTCACACATGGTACAACAGCTTTGTGATTACCACTTCGGACTTCACATCAATAACTATTGCTTTTTTATGCAAGCGGTATGGTTATAGCCGCAGTCGTGCTTAAATGGAATGCCATGTGCAAAATGACTGCATTTCTACTTGTCTGGGGCTCAGCTTGAGGCCTGCCAGAAGCACTATATCCCTGTGTAACTTTGAACATCTTCAGAAAAGAGAAAAATAGAATGGTAGGCTAGAAGTATAAATAGTGAAATCAACAGGAAAGTACACAAAGAAAAATCTGCTCAAATACCTCACTTAAATGGTGTGAAACTCACAGAATAGTCGTGTTGTGCATTTACAATTTTCTTCAATGATTATAATTGCATATTTGCAAAACAAAAAAAGTTTTTAACTCAGAAAATACAAGAAAAGTTTGTGAATGCAATTACAGTGTATTTCAGAGTGAAAATTGAATATATGAAGTGCAGGCATGCATTTATTTCATGAAATGTGAAATTACCTGTATGAGAATTTTCAATTGCTTTGTGCATGATGAAGGTAAGAAACATAAAAATATCTGGAGACTGAACATCACTCCCATAGTGCTTCATACTACCATATACTGCACACATTCCTGAATGGGAATATGGTGGCTATGGCAATTCTAGTGTGCAGACTTCAATATTTTTTCTTATTTTGGTATTCTCAGTCTGGCACATACATTTCAGATATTTGGATGTGTGTGCTTTTTGTGCACATTGCATGATGAAGGGACACATAATGATGGATTTACAAGCTCAAAACCAATTTTGTATATTGCATTGCAAATTTAATAAAGCTTTTATTTACAGTTGTAAAATATTTTTTGCATCCTCAAGCAATTCAGATTCATTTTCAAGCATCCTGCAATCACTTTGAGGGATAAATCAAGTTGCCACTGCTATTTCAGCTCAAAAATAAATGAAAAAAAGAAGTTTGCAATTTGCATTCCAGATGTCTACCATCCAACAATTTTCTGGAAATACTTATAATGCTCCTCAATTTATGACCATATAAACAACCTTAATGAATTCAGCCATCTTCAGTCCTCACATAATGTAGTTATCTGTCACCCCTTAAGGGAGAAACAAAATAGTCTTGTTACCGTGTTCCCTGCAGAAGATGCATTCAAGTTGAGGAAATAAGGAAATTGTTGAAAGCCAGAAAACCTTCAGTGGGGTATAGCTTACAGGGCTAGTTCTGGCAGGCAGCTCAAGACGTGCCTACCTCTCCATACAATGTTATAATCTGGCCCCTTTTTGGCAAGTTATTTTTACTGGCAGCTTTTTTGCCAGTTATTTCACTGTAATTTTACAATCAGTTTATAACAGAGGTTCTGTTTATGTTAACTGTAAACCACAATTAAATGCACGCAGGAGTCTAGGTACAGTTAAAACAACAAGGAGACAATGCGTTAATTCTGTCAATTTATATCAGTGTAGACAGTCACATGCATATCAGTCACTGCTCCGCCTCTCTGGAGGATGGGCCATTTAAGCTACTTTCCGACTCCGCCTCTGCCTGCTGCTGCATCATATTTGCCTGCTGCTAGTAAACTTCCCATTTCCACCCCAGTATCCAACTGTGGGCTCTGAATTTTCCTCCAGAGGGGAATATCGCTGCACTCCCTGCTCTCCTGCTCTCCTCCAGCTCAGTAGGCCTCAGGGTGTATCACGGTCAGAGCCTAGACGCAAAACTATCACTGTAGATGTTTGTTAATATTCTGTATTATATTCTGAGCAATTGCCGACCTTCCCAAACATTGCATAACAGTTATTTAAGGAGTGCCATCTTCACATTGCCTGGTGTTTTTCACTGGCTGGCGTCAAAGCTGTTTTCCAGGTTTCTCTTATTCTTTCAAATGGTGCATAAAAACTTGATTATTTTTCGAATAACGATCTCATGACCCCAGATAGTACCACTAGCTGAATTAGAAGGCCGATGCATGCAAAACTGACCAAAAACCAAACACTGTTTTATTTATTTATTTTCTCTGAGCGTCAGATGAAATTGCTGCTTAAATTTTATACTTCTTTGTATTCTCGTCTCATACAAGAGGAAACACATACTATACACACACACATAAGTTCCCGCGTGTGCGCAGACACACACACATACACACACAGCGCGCTTACTCATTTTTATGATATTGTGAGGACCACTGACTGGCAGCGGCCTATTGCCTCTTAAATTTTACACTTCTTTGTATTCTCGTCTTGTACAAATGCAAACAGATACTGTACACACACACAGACGCAAGCGCACTCACACACACTCACACACATGCATGCACGCACACACACACGCACACTCACACAAATTGGAAGGATGGAAATGTATGGCGATAAAAAAAAAATTACTTGAACTATTGGCAGCACTGAGAATAATTTAGCTGCTTTCTGTGTTGACAACTTGCTGGCATTAATCCGTGATAAATTGTCTGACAAGCATAGAATTTGAGCTCGGAAATTTCATGTGATATCATCTGTAGAACGTCAGAAGTTGCTGTAAGCATGGAGAAATTGAAGTCATCGAGTATGTGCATTTTTTAGACTGTGGCACCCACCCGGTGCATATACACGTCACCTAAACTGACGAAGGGCATCCAAAGACCAAGAAAAATAAAACTATTTGTGTAATGTTGCACATCTAGCATTGGACTGCAGTGATGGCCATTTTTAGCCCGCTTGGCCTCTGGGCCAATCGGGTTTATGCTGTGGTTAGATGCCTTCGTGGTAGTCTGACGTGTGTCCGTAAACTTTTTGTCTTGTCAGCGCTCTAGCGCCTTCAGTTTGTCACGGATCCTTTTCATATTTTATATGCATGTATACGGGATGAAAATCTAGGCCAAATTCGATTTTGGCCATGTTTGGCCAAGCGGGCACAGTGGCTTTGCCACTATATTTTAGTGATAGATCAGTGAACTGGTTCTTGGCTTAAAAAGTGCATTGACCCTGAAATTTAAAGATTTGGCAAGACAGGAAAGTGGATACTCAAGAAAGTTGGTGGTTGGGTGGCATGGTGGTGCAGTGGGTAGCACAGTTGCTACAGTGCAAGAAAGTTGTGGATTTCAATCTGACTTTAAGCCTGTCTTTGTTGAGCTTGCCTGTTTTCCTTGTGTTCACGTGGGTATCATCCAAGTACACCCGTGTGCTGCCATAGTCCAAAGGAATGCATCTTTGGCAAATGGAGACTCTAAATGGCCCACTGGTGTCAGGGAATGGTGTGCAATCCCTGTGATGGATTGGCAGTCTGTCCAGGGTGAGTGCTTGCACATCTGTATGTTGGGATGGGCTCCAGTCCCCTAAGGGAAGGGTGTCAAAATCAAATACTGGAGGGTCTGCTGTTTTTTGGCTTGGTCCTGCACCTAAGTGCTTCATTTAAGTCATTGTTTGGAAAATGAGGCTGCACACCTTGTTTACGAGGCTTCAGCTAGCTGCTGAACGAATGGAAATCTCAAAAACCAATGAACACCACAGTCATCCATAAATTACCTGACCAGGAGCTGCCCGACAACCGACTTTGTTACATGCCCTTTGTTCCTGGAAGTCATTGGCCTAGCCAGGTTGAACTGGTTTCAGAACACACATTGCGGTGAAACCTGGACACTTGAGTGATGTATCCTGTGATCAAGGGGTGTTTCAGGTCTTTCAGAATTTTTTTCAGTTAGTGATAGTGACTCAAGTATTAATCTTGCACTACGCCTTGTCCCTGTGTAGTCTTTTGGTGAGTGTTAAACGGTACTAAAAAATTGTAGCCACATGTTTTGAAAACAGTACATGGAACCATGGAACACTGTTAAGATCCTGACAGGCAATTGTGAAAACAATCAAAGTTGCATTTATAGTCCATTGTTACGCCTTTCACGGTAATACCCGATTCAATCAGCGCTGAATTACAAGCATTATGCTCCATGAATATAGAAAACATTAATAACACTAGCCAAGACATGAGTCAGTAAAGATACTGGGAGACATTTGTGACCAAATATTGTTCACTTGATATACACGGATGACATAAGGAAAGGTTATAGCTTATAATTCATTAATTTATTGTCCTTTACAATGTGAAAAATGAAATGTTTTCCTCCTGCGTGAGTCCCCTGCCATGGGTGTATTTTCATGTGTTTTGTCCTGCTGTTTTATGAAACAAAACAATTTTAGGACACTGAGTTTAAACAAAATTCATAAAAACTGGCAGAGCTGCTGAAGAGCCTTAGGTAACGAGAGTGACCGCCTGAGAGCTAATCAATAGCCATGTGCATTCTATGACATCATTGGATGCTATGGCAACTAGGCCCAGCAGACATCCCTTGTCTTGTGTCAGTCCACACAGCTGTCTGAGAGCAGCCTCAAAGGTTGTTTCTTCCTTTTGCTCTGCCAGAATACAAGATGTCAACAGCATGGAAAAAAATATTGAATAACAATGATTTGATAATTTGGAAACACTGAAATTCAATGTAATGAATATGATCATTTTGAGCCACGACCTTATTTTTGCATGGCATCATACATTAACTGAAAAATGATTTTTTGAGTTGAAAAAGATAATTTCTACAGTCAACATGTTGCTAGTCAGTCAAACAAAATGACTTTAAATAATGTTTGTGTCATCTACAATAAAAATAAAAAATGGGAAAGAATCGTGAATGAAGACATTTGAAGTGTCCTACAATGATACATGAACTACTAAAGAAAGTTTTGGTGAAACACTCAATCTTCTTCCCACACTGACTCTACTTGAAAAAAAAAAAAGAATCCTGAGGCCAATAGCAGGTGTTTCATCTCCAGTTTGGCTCTAACTGAATCACACATCTGGGTTCTGGCTCAATGAATGCAATCTTTGCTGACAGATGGATAACAGGCTCAGAAATTCAACCCATCCATAAAGTATGGCATTTTATTTTTAAAATGTCATGAAGGCATGTTGACTGTCAATGTAACGTGCATTATTATACAACGTACTTAAGGCTATCTTACTTAATAATACCATACAGTAACTTCGCACACCGCACACTTTATTGGGAACACCTGTACACCTGCTTATTCATACAATCCAATCAGCCAGCGCTGCGGCAGCAGTTCAGTTGATAAGATCATGTAGACATGGGTCAGGAGCTTTAGTTAAACTTTACTTCAAACATCACAATAGGGGAAAATTGATGGTGCAGATTTTGTAAATGGCATGGTTGCTGGAGCCAAATATGCTTGTTTCAGTAGTTCTGAAAGTGCTGACCTCCTGGGATTTTCTTAAATCTCATCAGTCACTAGAGTTTACAAAGAATGGTGTGAAAATATAAAGTATCCAGGAATTGTTGTTAGATTATTGTAATTGTTTAGTTTATTTAAAAAAAAAATATATGGTATGGTACATATTTTAAAAATCATTTCTTTAAATCTGGCATGGACTCCAGGTCCACAAGACAAACTGTGTTCTGTTTTAATCTGGACATTAGCTACAGAAGAGGTGTGAGTACAAGATTTGAATGAATAGTCAATTAAATGTAGAGTAATGACAAAACATTATTCGCCTTCCTACGCACTAAAACCAGGGCTGCCCGTATTGTTGTCACATAAAACCAAACACCATAGAGGCAGCAGGTATAACTTCGATCAGTCATCGTTATTGCTTATAATGTCAGTGCAATTTTGTTGGAGGCAGAGTTTAATTTGAACACATACCCAACAGAGGCAGTGGTTTTTATGCTGTATGCAGACAATGCGTACAGGCTCGCTACATCACACTCCTAACCTGAAAGCATCTCTCAAAAAACAAACAATACTTTCTCCTATCCGTCTCCTCCAGGGCCATGCAAATGGATGTGTCAGGTTCTAATTCAGTCTCCGGTTCAGGCCTAAGGACAGATTGCTCAAAATGACAGCTAACATGACTTCCACTCACAGGTCCGGGAGAAGGCTAAATATGAATTTGCCCATGTCTCTATGGCGACTGTCGTCATTCCCCAGCTGTAAACACATCCTGTTGCCACCTGATTCTGATGATTTAAAGTGACATTGCACTGCTTCTTCCTGTTTACAAGCAGAGGCTGCAGGGTGTCTCATCGCTCTGGTTTATCTTCCAGCAGTTTGAGCCCTTATTTGAGAAGCAAATGAACAGACATGTTGTCAAATGTTTAAAAAAAACTATATGCTTATTCACAATGTGGCCATATGGGATATGCTAAGAATGACAAGAATCTGGAGGTAGAAAATAGCTCTTTTGGGACTTAAAAGACTTAAAATTGTTTTAAAAAAATAAGACCTGAAATAAGAACATATCATATGGAGAATATTGCAAGTCATGTACAACATCATTTAATGTTTGTGCATTGTTGCAGCCTGTCATAATGAAATCTTTTTTCAAGGTGATGAAATATTGATAAAGCAATATGGAAGATTATTATGCTGTGCTGAAAAGTGACATTGCCACACCTGACTGCCTGATTTGCTTAGGGACTCACGGCAAGGAAACCCGGATGTCTCCAGGGTGCGAGTGATCTCGTAGTTGAAATATGCATGGGGGGAATATCCACTGTCATTGCTGAAGCAGCGGAGGTTTCAAAGGCCCTGACCCAGGCAGCCCAGAAGCTAGCAATCCCAGAAGGCTGCTGGGTCACGCAGCCATCCCTCACTGACCTCCGCTTCCTCCTAACTACTAATTCTTCCAAACACACGGTCTCCTGCCCCGGCACGCTTATGGCTTGGAGTGAAAGGGCAAACTACTGTGTGGAATAAATAATGTAATTAAGCCTGAAGCACTTTGGCACACATTACAAGGCAAGGGCTGATGAGAAGGGTTGGGTGATGGGATAAATGCAGACTACAAGACCATGAGACAACCCCCGTACCAAGGCATGGCGGAGTAAGATTTCCTGTATCCATGGGTGAAGGGCTCTCTGTCTGTGTTAGCCCTCAGCTAGCTAGCTAATTTACACAAGATCAGTATAGTTTTACATTCAGTATGATCCATCCAATTTGGACGCCTGCTGTGTTGACTGCAGTCAGTGCATGTGCTATGTACATTTTATTTTCAGTTGTTCTATTGCATTACAAAGTTACTTGAACCGGTTAGCTTAAGGTGATGAGCCATAATATGGTGAATGTGAGTAAGTATGGGAAGTTTAGAAATCCCAGTAACAGGATGCTAGGCTGTGCCAGCATCCATTCAAGTAATCAAACTAACATGTATAGCTAAGCTTAGGACAAGGAGCAAAGTATTTCTTCCACACTCCTATATGCTCAACAAAGCAAAATACAGTTATTACCATAAGTGTTTAGACAGTGGAATAATTTTCATCATTTTGGCTTTCTCAAGAAGTTGTGCTTGAAGGGTGGACCTTCAGCATTAAAGGGGTCATATTATGCCCATTTCCCAGTTGACTATTTAGATTGTTGTGGTCTATTTACAAATATTAGCATGTTTTCATGGTAAGAAAGTACATACTTAAAGCCACACGGGCTGTGTTTGCAGCACCTCAAGCTCACTGAGCCGTAAACAGGCTGTTTTAGCTCCTGTCTCTGAGGCCCCCTTCCTTTAAGTCTACTCTTGTGATTGTCTAACTGCGATTCAGCAAGTAGTCCTCAGTAAAATGAAGGGAAGACAATAAATGTTTGTGGTTCTACTGCTGAGGAATAGTGGCAAAAAAGTACAGTTTAACCTCAAATTTTTTCACTATGGCCTCCTGTGTACAAGGGAAAGAAAACAGCATCTTTTTGGCATGACGATACGCACAAACCATACTGTTTTCTGTTTCTGGTCTTGCTACCTTTATTTGAGGATGTCACAAATTAGTCACAAGATGAGCAGTAAGTACATGTGTTGCACTGTGACGTTGACAACTTATGACAGAAAAGACAGTTCAGGAGCTGTGTTTTCTGTTGGAGGGAATAACTCTTCTTGGCATTGACTTTGGGCTTTGTAACTTTGTAGCCATCTTACATTCACGAAAAGCTGTAACACAAGAAAGAAAAGAGAAAACTCAAAAAGCATGATATGATCCCTTAAATATAAAGGTTTTGCTAGAACTATTGACTGACCCACAAAGGAATTGCAA
This sequence comes from Gymnothorax javanicus, assembly GCA_029692085.1. NCBI lineage: Eukaryota > Metazoa > Chordata > Actinopteri > Anguilliformes > Muraenidae > Gymnothorax > Gymnothorax javanicus. The sequence continues at coordinate 37,763,916 of CM056210.1, read as the reverse complement.
CCATTTTATAGTCCATACTCCTTATGTCATCCATTGCACATTGTCTGTAGTGTTCCAGGCCTTTCAGTGTTCCTGACCTCACCATTGTGTCTTTTTTTTCTGGAATGTAACCTAATAGTTGTTAGGCTGCGCCTATTTTTTTTTTTTTTGTTTGTTTTGCTAATTTTTTGATGGTTTTAGTTTTTAGCCTTATGATGTCTTGCTTCACTGGCAGTGACCACTCTTTGGGAGTATTGGGAGTTAATAGCAGTAAATGCCACCTTTAGACCTTTTATCTGCTTACTAGTGAAGTGACTAGTACTTGCTAGTGACTGTCTAGCACTTACTAATGCTAAGACAGACAGCTGAAGAAACAATAACTTTTTCTATGGCCAAATATGTATTGATCTGACTGTATACTGCATTGTTAGATGATGCTGCCTTGATTTTCATAGGAACTCTTAATAAATTGTCAAAAGCAGGTTTTTAACTGCAGACTCTCTGTTCTGAGTCATTTACACTACCAGAGAATATGATGGTCTAATTTGGGATCTTTTGCTTACAAAACAAGTAAGAACAAAGCCAGTCGATGTCGTGTGGAAAGATTCTTTTGTGTCTTTTGTACTGAGGTTATTTGTGGTGAATAGTTATTGCAAGGTCCTGGTTTGGGCCTGAAATGCATTACAGGAGTATAAATAACCTCAAGATAGACGTGCAGAACAAAACCCTATTTACTACATGCTGCATTCATCAAAAGACAATGCAAACGAGGCAGCAAATGCCAAGGCATTGTGTAACCTGGGAAGCTCCTCCTCTGTAATGGCAGATATACGTCCCCTGGGATAAATATTTCAATCTCTTGTCTATATATCTCACAATACAATGCACCCTGCATACCAAGACATCCTGTGAATTGTCTCAGTTTCCCCTCGAACAGATATTACCACAGTTATTTGAGGTCTATATATACATGTAAATCACTAGAAAAATGGTTTCACTGTCCACTTCTGTGTGGCACAATTAACAGTAAGTTCATTGATTGTCAGTCAAAATGTGGGTTTCTCATCAACTAGTTTCATGGGTAATTTGCCCGCAGCTCCATTGCTGATTTCTTCACTGCGCATAAAAGATTAACATTTATGTTGACTCAACCGAACTGAATATTAAAAAAAAATGCTTTACAAAAGAGGCCACGATGAATTTACTGTTCAAGAGCACGATTTCAAGATGAATTACGGTACATGTATTGCCTCTCCCCGTGCAGGATTGTAACAAAATCAGATAAAAAGAGAGTAAAACAAAGCCTGTCCATATGCTGAGAAAGCACCATGCATCTCGCGGGAACCTTCTCTCTCTGAACAAAAGGCTTGGGCTACTTGATAGGTCCTGATAGGTGGAGTGGCTGTTTGTGAAGCAGCTACAGTACTTGCAGTAGCTAGAATAAGCCTCTAAACTGGTTTGGTCTTCCCTATGAATTAAAGGCATGCCTGTAATCTGGGAATGGTTGAGGTACAAACCCAACTCCAGGTCACTATCCCCAGGACATCTGACTCCTGTGGCCTTGTTTATTTCTTTTTTAATGATTGCAGATGTTACAGGAAAATATTCTAGTTTTTTAACGTCTGTCAAACATAATCAAGCAATTTCGGAAGTGGACGGATAATGGGTAATATGATGACAAGTGCTGTATGAGTGATTTCACATAATACAACATTAGGGGCTATATTTTAACAATATAAGCACACAGTGAAGAGTGGTACAAGTGCAATCAGAGCATGTCCAAATTTGTTATTGGCTCAAGGCGCATGGATGTACATCGTCTTTTAATTAATTAGAGGTGTGTTTTGGGCATAACAAGAACTAAACCAAAGTGTCATCATGCATTACCTTGAAAAAGCCAAGAGAATTTGCACCTATAGCGGGTTCCTATTATAAAGGGTGATTATCCAAGCAGTACGTAACTCCTTTTTCATTTTATGGTAAAGTAAATGTACATTATCTGAAAAAAAAAAAAAAATCTTTTCACAGCTGTTTTGCTATATTCAGTGTTGATATGTTCCCTGAATGAAAAACAACAATTTGCAAAAATAACTACTGGACAATTAAATTTAGCTATTTTACCATTTTGCTTTCAGGATGGAGCAGTAAATACAACCCCAATTCCGAAATAGTTGGGACGAAGTGTAAATTGTGAATAAAATCAAAATGCAATGACTTTCAGATCACATGAGCCAATATGTTATTTACAATAGAAGATAGATAACATTTCAAATGTTGAAACTGAGACATTTTACATTTTTATCCACAAAATGAGCTTATTTCAAATTTTCTGGCTGCAATAGGTCTCAAAAAAGTTGAGACACAGGAAAAAAAGGGCTGAAAAAGCAATTAATATATAAGAGAATCAGCTGAAAGAACATTTAGCAAGTAATTAAGTTAACTGGCATCAGATGTGTAACATGATTGGCTATAAAAGGGATGTCTTAGAGAGGCTGAGTCTCCCAAAAGTAAAGATGGCCACAGGCTCTCCAACCTGTGAAGGCTTGCATAAAAAAATTGTGGAATACTTTAAAAACAATATGCAAAAGTCCAACGCGCTTCAGCCAAGTTTCAAAAGTGAGGAGAGGTGCTCAACAGTAAAGGACAATAGACATAGAAAAAGACTTTTACCTGGGTACTTCAAAAAGACTACCCAAAAGTAAAAACACTGGAGCACACTTTACAAGTCTGCACGTTTATTGAGGGGAATAGATGACTGAGAGGCTCTAAGAAGTAAAGATGGCCACAGGCTCTCCAACCTGTGAAGGCTTGCGTAAAAAAATGTGGAATACTTTAAAAACAATGTTCCTCAACGTCAAATTGCAAAGGCTTTCAAGGTCTCATCATTGACAGTGCATAACATCATCAAAAGATTCAGAGAAACTGGAAAAATCTCTGTGCGTAAGGGACAAGGCCGAAGACCTTTACTGGATGCCCGTGATCTTCGGGCCCTCAGACGCCACTGCATCACTCACCGGCATGATTCTGTCATTGACATTACTAAATGGGCTCAGGAATACTTCAAAAAACCACTGTCTGTAAACACAGTCCACCGTGCCATCCACAGATGCCACCTAAAACTCTATCATGCAAAAAGGAAGCCATTGTTGAGTATGATCCAGAAGCTCCGCCGTGTTCTGCAGGCCAAGGCTCATTTAAAATGGACTGTAGCAAAGTGGCAAAGTGTCCTGTGGTCAGACGAGTCCAAATTTGAGATTCTTGTTGGAAATAATGGGTGTCGTGTCCTCCGGGCTAAAGAGGAGAAAGACTACCCCTCCTGTTATCAGCGTTCAGTTCAAAAGCCATCATCTCTGATGGTATGGGGATGCATTAGTACATATGGTATGGCACACCTGCATGTTTTAAAACGCACCATGAATGCTGAAAGGTATATAAAGGTTTTAGAGCAACATATGCTGCCCTCCAGACAACATCTATTCCAGGGAAAGCCTTGTGTATTTCAGCAGGACAATGCAAAACCACATACTGCAGCTATTACAACAGCATGGCTTCGTAGTGGAAGAGTCCGTTTGCTGAACTGGCCTGCCTGCAGTCCTGATCTTTCACTGATTGAGAACATTTGGCACATAATTAAAAAAAAGTCTGTCAAAGGAGACCCAAAACTCTCCAGCAGCAGGAAGCCTGTATTACACAAGAGTGGGATCAAATTCCAATGGCTAAACTCAAGAAACTTGTCTCCTCAATGCCCAGACGCCTCCACTCTGTGTTACAAAGAAGAGGGGATGCTATACCATGGTAAACAGGCCCCTGTCCCAACTTTTTAGAGACCGGTAGCAGCCATCAAATTCGAAATGAGCTCATTTTGTGGATAAAATTGTAAAATTTCTCAGTTTCAACATTTGCTATGTTATCTCTGTTCTATTGTGAATAAAATACTGGCTGGTGTGACATGAAAGTTATTGTGTTTTGATTTTATTCACAATTTACACTTTGTCCCAACTATTTCGGAATTAGGGTTGTATGTAAAAATGAAAAAGTAGATAAACAAATTAAACATCATGAACACTATGTGAATTGAAAATAATGACCCTAAAAACGCTTAAAATGAGGACGTCTGATTTTACCATCGTTCGTTTCGCTACATTCAACGAAGTTCTTTCCTAGCAGGTTGCGCAAGACAAGAGACTTGTACCTTTATATTTTCCCAATTTATTGCCAGTTTCTTAGGCCCAATCCATTACAGTGCTTATTCCAATGCAAACTCATTTCAGAGGATTCCAGGCAATGATATCCTTTCCTAAGAAACAAGTGATGCCAGTCAAGCCAGTGCTTAACAACACAGCCCAATGTTTGCGATACCACCCAGAAAAACGTCTTTGTCTGTGGGTGCACCAACTATGAACTAATATTCTGAGTGGCTGTAAGTATTCTTCGCAAATATTGAGCATATTGCGATCCAGGAACAGTGTCTTCATAAGATAGTGTTATTTAAAATACCCATTTACTCACTAAACATATGTAGAGAAGCTTGGGAGAGAAAGGAAGCACTCAAATATGGATATCATTTTTCATTCAGATTTCCAAATATCATGTATATAACAGCATTCAATTCACTGATTACAAATTATCTTTATTGAAACTATATTGTTGTATGCAATTAAAACAACCGTGGAAGCAAAAGCATTTCCTCTTTGTGGACGCAGTACCTTGGAACCTTTTACATGTTTCCAATACAACTATATGTAATAAAATCATTTCCACAGAAAAAGTTACATATTCAGGAAAGCCTCACATATAAATATGCAGGGGTGTGAACAGAATTGAAACAAATGGAAGAAAAAAAGTTTTGTATTGTTGATGTGGTGTATATTTATTTCATCATTTTGGCCAGCCATCATTTCTATCCAAAGGTGCTATATGGAAACCGATAAAAATTTTACATAATCTTAGGTTGAAATATATTAGCTATGTATCAATAATAATAATATTCATAATAATCATAATGATGAATCTAAATGTGCCAACGGTACGGTATATTAAACAGTAATAAATAAATAATAAATCATTAAATCACCAAATTATATTAAATAATAAATCATTTATAATTAGAAAAAAATAGAAATTCAATAAAAATCTCAGTAGGGCAGAATATTCCACCTATTCTGTTGTGAAAATAATAATTTAAAAAAAGTGCTTTATCAATATTTTTAACCCACCGTGAACACAGTTTGGCCAACAGAATTTACATCAAACAGCTTCTTTTCCTTGTTTACTTCATTGGCTGAACTGCAGTACCACTTAAGTACAAGAAGTATGAGGGGGAAAAAAAATCAATGAGACTTATTTTCGGTCAAAAATGCATAAGCATGCAAAACATATTTATGCACACATTATCATAATGTGGATTAGAAGTCCATATGATCTATTTTTCCTATCTCTGAAAAGAGGTCTGATCAAAAGCAAGAAAGCAAAAACAATTAACTTTTATGCTTTGGACTTTTCATGCTGTTTAAGTTCTCTGCAACCTCTCCGTTCAATTTACCTCTCAAAATGACTGGTGCAATAATATACTGCACAATGTATTGCATTAAGTTTGTTACTGACATTACAGTACGCCTTTATATAAATATTTTATTCAACAAGTTGTATCTGTGTATACAACAAAGAAACACAAACTGTACAGTGCAGACAAACTCTTTGCATATATGTATGTAAAGTTAGCAGTACATACTGACAGTTCTTGATACACATAGCCTACCACATGCAGTTCTTTTAAGCCATCCTCTTCCCATGCAACAGGTGAGACAAAAGATAAACTAAAGTTACTAAAATTAAAACAAAACGCAGATCCATCTCCCAATTCCATGTCTCATTTTTGAAAAAAGTAACTAAAATTGTTCAAAGACATCAGTTCATTGGAGTGAACATCATGACTGACAAATTTATTATTAGTATAATAAAATAAATAATAATAATAATAATACATTGACAGAAAACATAGATTGACAGAAAACATTTAAACACCAGTCATATACAAAAATAAATTCATCCTTCATTTAACCAGTCAACTGGTCAGGGCATGTGTAGCCCAGCATGTAGAGTTCGCGTTTGAAAATGATTACTTGTGTCATCAGGACAAAACAGATTTTTAAAAGATCTTTTGTGTATATTGTTTTATAATAGTCTTAACATAGCTTTGTTAACAGACAAATATTTAACTATAATGTGCTTTAAGGTCTCCTAAATAAAATTAGCTCATAATTCCAGTAGGTTCAGGAAAGTATAAACATTCAAATTAATGGCATAACATACTTGCGATTCAGCAGCATAACTTCAGTCAAAATCATGTCATTCGAATGCATATGTAATAAAACTATTATGGAACTTGTAAAAACAAGTTCATTTCACGCTAAATGTGTAGTTTGATTCAGTTAATCATTGACATCGAAAAACAAAAAAAAAGACTTTGGAAGATGATTCTGTAATGAAAATGAACTAAAATTAGAGGATGGTATGAGTAAATTGTCTATAGTAACATGCCAATCCAATTTAGAATCAAACATCAACTTATTTTATCATAACAGAAGAATATCATGAAAGAATATTCTTGTCAAATGTGTGCATATTTTGGTCCTTTAAACAAATGCATGCAAATGAGTGGCTACAGAAATCTGATGCACTTAACCATTCAGCGTGAGAAGTCTCGTTAGCATTGGTTATATCCCTCATAGATGAGAAACAAGACCACCTGAAGATGACCTTTATAAAAATGCGGGAATGCAGGAAAAAAAGAAAAATAAACAGTCATCACAGTGAAATCAAACAAACAAAGTAAGATGCATTTAACAGCCTTTGTTTGTCACCGTCATCATTATTACTATCTCTACTATGGTTAAAGTCAAGGACATGAACACTTTGGTAATTCAAAGACAAATCTCTGTAAGCAGAGTGGAGAGGAGGAAAAAAAATATCTCAAGTTTGTCTGTCCCTTAATATATGCTACTTAGGTTCTACCGGATATGGACGAATGATGAGGCACCATAACCCAGCCGTGACTGGGTACATATTTTTGCGCATTGGGTTACAGGTCTGCACAGGCACGTGAAAGGCCAATGTGAGCTGTTTTAGACTCTGCATGCTGAGCTAGGAAAAAACCTTTTATAATCTTGTAATGTCTAGTCATTAAAAATGTTTATTTTTTTAATTATTATTATTTAATACAGTGAAAACATAAGAATATAAGCTTCCTCTTGCATCACTGCTGCAAGAACGGAACACGACACTAACCTTACCCATGCTTTTTGCCGAACACAATGGGGGAATGCAGCCTGCAATGATGTGGCGTCTACTTCATTCTCTATTAATAGATATTTTGATTGTTGACTGAAATAGACGCTTTTGTGTGAAATGGCTGCCACCGGTGCGCCCGTTCCATGCGCCAGCCCGCAGTTCACAGGGGTCGCTTTTGAGGAATGGACCTCGAATCTGAGGCCTACAAGGCCCAAACAACATACACCTAGAGCCCATGCTCTAAGATACAAACCACAGACATAAACTGGGCTATGGCTCCTATTTGTCAAAAGAGACAACAGTCACCAATGGGGGGGGGGACCAGGCTGTGATATGTATACACTCCTAATAAAGAGCTTCGTGCTTGCCAAAGCAAGTTATTTTAACTCGGTGCCATGGGCAACAACGGCCATTGCCAAGTCTGAGCCCAGTTCTTTTTTTTTTTTCTAATCAGGGCATAAGCATCTACTTCGAGCCTCAAGCTCTGCCTCATTCTGCACTCATGGGGCGCTAGTCATGAAGTGCTCCTGTTCCCCAAGTCCTCCGAAGTGCTTCCCTGCTAGCGATTCACTTCTACCTTCAAGCTTTGTGTCAGTATCTGTGTGTGTGAGCGTGTGGGGGCACGTGAATTAGAAAAATCATACACTGCCCCTGCAAATATTCCTAAAGTATCTGATCAAGAGAATGAACAGAGATAGAAAGAGAACAAAGGGACCAGTAATACTTGTAAAAAATACAGGATGACAGACCATAATTTGTAGCGTGATATATGTACAGGATCTGTCCAGAACATCTGTTGGCGTACTACGGTATAGAAAATAGATATGAATTACATGGACTTTGCTGCACGTGGGGTGGGTTGGTGGGGAGGAAACCAAGGAGAAGAAATTATGGGTAACCATCAGCAGGCAAGGGTACCACATGTGTCTGTGAAATTACATCATTCTCATGGATTGTCACAGTTTACAGAACAAAATATTTAAAAAGGCATTCCATATCTGGTACAGCATTCCATGGTCAGAGTCTAGCTGGTTATCCGTTCGTCTCCCCCTGTCTTCTTCAGCGTGTGTCTCGCTCGCGCTTCCGCAACGTTCCGCTGACGATGAAGACGGCTTTGTAAAGGAGGTCGAGGAGGGAGAGTTTTAGCCTGAAACCTGATATCCACGGACAGAGAGAGACAGGGAGAGAGTCCGAGTCTGAGCTGGAGGAAGCTCCCTCGATGCTTGTCAGCGCTGGCACCGCAGGCCGGGCTATGTGGGCTTGGAGGGCTTGCTGACCGGCTTTCCGCCATTCATCACCACAGGCTCGCTTGTGCTTTTGCTGGGAGGAATCCCAGCCTTCGGGGCTGTTTCCCCAATATCATGCAATGACGGCTCTCTATACATGGCAACTGGGGAGAGACAGGGAAAGACAGTGTTAGCAGATTGGCCGGGATTGCTCTTAAAACTGAAATTCAACTGTTAGTAGCCTCTGACTTGTAGACGTGAAATATACTGCAATGTATATTTGGACAATATACTTTTATGATTTGGAACCCTGGAATTAGAATAAACTGCAATGGTCCATATGTTTTGAAGTGCTGGATCATAGTGACAATAACTCAATAACTAGCAGTGTTTTTTTTTTTTTTTTTTTTTTTACATGCATTCAATATTCCGTGATCAGTGCTCACAGAGAGATTTCATTAGTTTAATGTCACTGTATGAAACAATAATAGGATATGAAGAGTTTCATCGTAAAACGAGACATGCGCCAAATTCAAAATTTTCTAGTAGTGATATTACAAAAATAGCCAAGGGATAGCCGCACATGTCCAAGTACCCGTTTTGGGTCAAACGGCGATTTAACCCCTTATTTCACTATGCCGAAATTAGCATTTTTTCGCAAAGTGAGACATATCCATTTCACTTTTTTGGCAAAACGAGACATATCCATGGATATATCTCATTTTGTAAAATAAGTTCAAACTATTTTAATGCATTATCAGTACCAAATAATTAAAGTGATGCTATATTTCCATTTTCTGGCTAAATAGGTTTGGTAAGTCAAGAGTAAGCCTGAGAAATAAAAACTAACTGGTTTTCCTGAAAATGTTTTGTCTGGAAGAGAAAAGGCCCTTTTCTCAAAACAGCAAAAATGGATATGTCTCATTTTGCTATGAAACTCTTCATATATTATGTATATAATGAGCACAAAAGAAAATAGCACACCCCAACGTCACCACCGGTATCTATTTTAGCTGAAATATAAATAGAATAAAAAATAAAAATGTTAGTATATGATATTGTAGGCCAGAGAGTGAAAAGCGACCATATTAAGAATAAACATTTGGGACTGTGCAACAGATAAGACTTTATAAAAGCAATGAGTGACACTGACTTCTGCTGAGATGTGCTTGAGCAATCAGAAGCCATTTCAGGACTTGGCAGGTGATAATTGGCACAGGGAGCAGAAAGGTGGGTAATTAACTGTTAGTTCTTCCGTGTGCCCAGACTTGTTTAGGTAGCAGTGTCAACTCACTGTCCTCAGAGCAAAACCTCGAGACAATTAAACTGTAACTGATATTCTCCAATGATAGGGGTTTTTGTCATACTTTACAGTATCTGACACATTCCATGTTATTACTTTAGGCAGCCTCCTTATATTTGCTCGTGTAATCATTCACTTATTATGTGCGATACCCATATGCTCCCTGTGTGTTATGGTGTGTAAAATTGAGTTATGTACCAAATTAAAACCAGACAAGAAGGCATATGCTGTATGACTGAGCATGCTACATTAAACCCCTTCATTGCCAGAGTTGAAATAAAGGTTCTCTGCAAAGTATTCATCTCGTGCTAAGACTGGATTTGCAATTATTTCATTAAGGCCTTATAAAGGCCAATATAATTATAATTACAAAAGGTGAAATTCCCTGCTCACGTTTGTTCTGATAACAGTAAATTAGCAAAAGCAGTCTTGTTTAAATTAGCAATGTTATCGTGAATTCCTCGTATTTTCTTGGCATCGGATACATTAACATATTAGCTACAGATGGACAAAAAGAAATTGCACATTTTTGTTTGATACAGAACATTATTTCAAAAATAACATAATGAGGAAACAATACACACCATAAATGAATTAAATTTGTTGGTTGATAGCTGTTTTTTTTTGTCATAATTTTGTAATGGCACAATTTGATATAATGAACACACAATATCAAGAACAAAGGCCGAGGCCTAGCAATGTCTGCGCGTGTTCCATAAGTCATCAAAATTTCACGGCCAAATAGAAACATGTGTCATCTTTCTTCTCTATAACAAAACCCATAAATGATGGTTCTACATATCATTACAAATGACATGTCAAGGGGAAGATAACAATAATTTGCAGCGTGGCAGGCTGTATTTCATGGTGTGGTCATAAATAAGCTGTTCACGTCTTCACCCGTCTTATGAATGGATTGCCCATGGACAGCACATGCAAAGGTGACCTGTGAAATCTCAGGTGTCATAACTCTGATTTCTTTGGCTCCAAGACAGCTTAGGTCGACAAGCCCATCCCCCAAAAACAACCCGATTTCCAAAAAAGTTGGGACGCCGTGTAAAATGTAAACAAAAACAGAAAGCAATGATTTGCAAATCATTTAAACTCCATTTTAATTGAAAACAGTACAAAGACAACACATCAGACGTTGAAACTGAGAAGTTTTATTGCATTTATGAAAAATATACGCTCATTTTGAATATGATGCCACCAACATGATTCAAAACTATTTTGAACAGGGGCACGGTTACCATTGTGTTGCATCACCTCTTCTTTTAACAACACTCAGTAAGGGTACACTGCGTAAAAGCAAACTGAAGACCAACTGCAGTAGTCTTGAAAGCAAAATGGATTCCGATTCTTGCTTGATGTAGGATTTCAGCCTCTCAACACTTTGCGGCCTCCTTTTCATATTTTTCATTGCATAATGCCTCAAATATTTTCACTGAGTGCAGGCAGGCCAGTTTAGCACCCAGACTCTTATTACGGAGTTATGTTATGGTAATGTGTGTGTAATGTGGTGTTTAGCGTTGTCTTGCTGAAATAAGCAAAACCTCCCCTGAAAAAGGCATCTGGAAGGCAGTATATTTTGCCCCAAAAGCTGTGTAGTACATTGCTCAGCATGAATGGTGTCTTCACAGATGTGCAACTTACCCACGCAGTGTGCATTAATGTGTGCACTGGTAACAAGATGGATAGTCCCTCTCCTCTTTTGCCTGGAGGAAGCAGCATCCATAAATTCCAAGAAGACACATTTTGATTGGTCAGACCACAGGGCAGTTTGCCACTTTGCCTCAGTCCCTCTTAAATGAGCTTGGGCCAAGAGAAAACGGCAGCATTTCTGGATCTTGTTGACATGTGGTCGAATCTGCACCTGGCTGAGTTAACTTTGTGGATGCTACAACAAGCTGTGTTCACTGACAGTGGTTTACAGAAGTGTTCCTGAGCCCATACCACGATTTCCACGACAGAATCCTGTTTGTTTTTATCGCAGGGCCTCCTGAGGGTCTAAACATCATGGCCATTCAATACTGGTTTTCAGCTTTGTCCCTTTTGTACTGAGATTTCTCTGGATTCTGTGAACCTTTTTAGTGATATTATGCACCACGAAATCCCCAAGGTTTTTAAAATTTTACATTGAGAAATTGCTACATTTCAACTGCTGACCTATTTGCCCACACAGCTTTCCACAGAATGGTAAAGCCCTCGCTATCTTTACTTCTGAAAGACTTCTTTGTTCTCAAGTATGTTACTCAGATTTCCCAGGCTTTTTTTTTGGCCCTGTCCAAACTGTTTTGAAACACATTGCTGGCATTAAATTCAAAATGAGCGGATATTTTTCATAACACAATAAAATTTCTCAGTTTCAACATTTGCTTTTTTTGTCTTTGTACTACTTTCAATTAAAAATAGGATTTAATTTTTTTTTTGCAGACCATTGCATTGTTTTCACATTTTACAGTGCCCCAGCTGTTTTGGAAATGGGGCTGCACCATGAGAAGGCCGTACAAGCACACTCAACTGAGCCTATGCACTTTTGTACAAAGATGGCAGTGTGACCAGACGGCTCATTACATTCTGTGTTGATTGTATTACTTTACACCAAAATCAAAGTCCTATTTTTCCAGACAGGTAAAAAAAAGAAAAAAAAGTTGAATATTTCATTGAATACGACTAGGTTTTGGAGCGCTAATGTGAAATGTGAGTCTATGTGCTATTTGACACACAGAAGACTGCCACTCGCCATACTGAGCTGGCCTTTCTTTGAAATTTTCTGAATAATTTCATTAGGACCTCCATTGATCAAAGGGTGGAGCCAATATAAAAACTGAGAAACTAAGCTGAACTAGCAGTAAATAAAAACAATTAAAATAATATGACTGTTATGATGTCACTCTATGATGGTCCACGAATCATGCACAACCTTAGAATAGCACATCTTAGGCGTACTGTTGGAATTAATGACGGTTATACCCAAAATAATCACAGAAGTAAATCAACCAGTCGCAGTTTGCTATTTATTTTGTTAAGACCACACTCTGTGATTGGTCATAACAATCTTAACATTATCATCCTTGACAGGAAATAGGAGGTACTTTACCTTCTAAAGGCTTGGGCAGGAAGTGAGCAGCTGGTTTTGTTTTCTTGACTCGATTTCCCTTCATGGGCTGGCCCTCTTTATTAAGACCTAGGAACCAAGCTCTGCCTGACTCCTGCTGTCTGTACAACATGGACGAGTAGATCACATAGTAGTTTTCAAATACCGACTCTTTAAACTTGCATTCTGCCGTAAAGAGTTCCTGCAAGACAAAGAAACAGATCATGTTTAGCCTTTGCTGGGGTTCCAAGGAAGTCTTATTACTGCTGATGTCGTTGAGCAATTAGAAAAGATTTTGCCTTCGAATGCACTCTCAGACAAAGAAACCACAAGCAGACATTACTTTTCCAAAAATAGGCCCAATCCCAAACCGGTCCCTATCCACTTGCCCTATCCACTCCCCCTCCGTTTGCGCGTTCCCGCGGAGGGTCCGCCACATTGAGTGCCATCCCAAACCAATCTTCGTAGAGTGCAAGTGGCTTATTTAATCCTCTGCAGCGAGTCTACACTGATGCAAGCTGACAAACCCCCCCATCTTTCAAGTGCAGCACTTATTTTGTGTCCGGGATGGAAGAAACGCTGCATATCTACAAATGTCAGAAAGATAAGTTAAAAATTACCTAACCTCAAACGGACTTTTGATGGATTATTTCATGCGCACATCACAGAACATCCATTGTATTTTGAAATGAATGTGCAGATGTGCACCCGAGAAAACAGAGTGAGTAGTTTTATTTATTGAATCAATGATTGCTCTTTTTCACAATGTGCCATTTCATGCACCTTCAATGCCTTCATCTTTGTCAATCCTGTGTATTAAATATTTTTAATATAAATTTTATTTAATTACATTACTCTCTCTAAAATATTTTGGGTAAGAAATGTATCATTAGTGAACTAGACCGTTGTATACAATGCAGTGCACCTATCGGTAGGCATGGTGAGGATTACCTCTGCTTCCCATTGGATAAAGGGCAAGGGCATCCCAAAGTTTACACACGTTTTTACACCCTCCCCCTTTATGAAGCTCCCTCCATCGCTGTGAGGGAGACTTCAAATGGAGTGACACTCAGTAGTGAAGCGCAAGTGGTGAGGGAGCGGTTTGGGATTAGGCCATAGTCCTCAAAGTAGGGGTGGCCAACCCTGGTCCTGGAGGGCTGCAGTGTCTGCTGCTTTTTGGTGTTACTCAGTACTTGATTGATGAATTAAAGCAGCTGATGACACACTTATCTCACCTGGTGTCTTGGGTTTAAATTGGCTGGAGAAAACCTAAGTCAGCACACCCCGTGGCTCTGCAGGACCAGGGTTGGCTACCCCTGCTCTAAAGGACAACTATAATTCATCATTTTCTAGTTTACCGCTCCATTTTTAGAAACTTTGAATGCTAGTTTTTCAGTAGCTGCTACAATACTGGAAGATATCCTTCATCCATGTCTGAGACTCTTAAAAGTTTTAAGTGCTGTTTTTAGTTAAAACAGAAGACTAGATCAAAAAGAAATAACTGCTCATATGCAACTCACATTTATGGAATTTGCAGCAGAATATGTATCCGATTTCCAGATATTAAATCTCTCTGATTTGTCCACCATTGATTATTGAAATAACTTAGTCTGCTAAATTTAATGTATATTTTCAAATGAGAGTCTGCTTAATGGGTTGTAACCACTGTTTTTCCTCATCCTCCAAGAAATAAATGAAGTAGTTTTCCTTTACAATGGCATTTTTTAAAATTAGAACAAAATGAACTTTGCCACAATCTTTTTTATGACACAGACAAAATTAATCACAAATTTTCATTACGGACATTTATAGCAAGCTTATTTTGAGGAAATCAATTGGATTAAGTAGCACTTCAACACTTTTATTTGATTACTGGTATAATGACACTATATTGCATGTTTCAAAGTACCCACATTTTAGAGGTATGCATAATCAACTAAAATGACTGTGGAATAGCTCATGGCTATTGACAGCGAATAATCAAAACTGCTAAATCATCCAACGCAATACGTTGGCTCATTCCCCCCCACCCTCGGGAAAAAAAAAAAAAAAAAAAAAGGCAGGGTACTGAACGCAATTACGTCAGTGGTTTTTTTTTACAAACTCTCATTCCAGTCCAGGCCATGTTTTTAAATGAAAATGGATATCTATACTCATTTTTTTTGATTATACAAAGTACAATAAACAAGGGTAAGCCACACTGGTTAAATGATGCTATTACTTTCTGACATTCTTTGTTCTTACTGACAGGTTTTGGACCATTCTCCCACTCCCTGCTCTAATTCTGCCCTCTTCTCACATTTGCGATCTCTGACTGTCAGGACTGGCCAAATTCTTCGTGGTAAGTTGTCAGGAGTGTCCAATTTGACTTTTTCCCAAGAGATTATGTTGACCTATTTATTTATTTATTTCTCTCTTTTTTTCATTTATTTGATATTTCTGTAATGCTGGTTTAGTTCATATGATCATGCTTGCTGAACATCTTGTAATTGTGCACTGCTCTCAGGTTAGCTGAGCCCATGCTACATTTACGTAACCCGAACAAATGCGAGGCAGTGCTTCAAACAGCCAAAAGGTTCCATACTGATTATGGCAAAATGTCTCCATCTTCATGGCAGTCTTTGTTTCTATTAGTAATTAAATTCCAGCCTGCATTGTCAGGTTGGCTGGTTCCTGTAATTAGTTGGATCATTTTGCACAGGACACTCAGTCCAGATGGGAATTCAAATACCTCCGGATAATATCCATGATGGACAATCTGACTAATTACATCCTATTATACAAATGCAACTGATAGCACCCTTTCATTACAGAACCTCAAACCTATTTCACTTAGGAGTGGGAAAAAAAAAAAAAAATGGAACCGCAAGCCTAATATTGCTGAATGTGGCTGGTATCCTATATAAAGAGGTTAACACAAAGAACCTGGAGTCACTTTCAATGCAAGGCACAGGGTTTCAGACTGAACAAATAAAGTATGAATAAAAATAAATCATAATTAAAACATTAAAGCACATTTCTTTAGCTAAATCAGAGTGGGCTCATGCATCACGAGCTGCCACAAAAATTGAACACCCTGACAAGTCCAATGATATATTTGCATTAATTTGCAGGATGCAAAGTCTATTTTTTTATTTTACCATTTTATTACAAATGCATGCTGGAAAAACTGCACCGCCTGGTCACTTTTGATGTTTTCGTCACATCATATTCCTTCCATCGACATCGTACACCTCATATATAAATTTGCCTCATACATCTCTGCGTTCCCATGACAATACATGAATGGCCTGGCATGGATTTTTTTTTTTTTTGTTTGTTTCTTTTTTTGTTCAGCTGACGCACCCAGGTGTATTTTCTTTCTGAGAAAATGCCTTCTACCATCACCGATTAATAGATTGTTTTTCTTTACATTTTTATACGACAGCAAAATGGACTGGCGTTTCCCACGCACAGCATGGACAAGGTTGTGTCCCTGTAAAAACACAATGTGACCAACAAAACTGTGTTGTACATCTAAGGCCAATATTGTTCACAACAGCCATTAGTAGTCTTCCTTGTATACTCATTATCCTATACAAATAATACTTTATTATAAATATAAAAGTACGATAAGTTTTACATACTGTATGTTGCAGTCAGATTGGGAAACCAGCCATTTCGTGAAATGACGAAATGTTCAATCACTTCGTGAAATGACAGAAGTTTAGCGCTAGCCATTTCATGAAATGACTGACATTTTTTTTGTCATTTTATAAAATGACTGGTTTCACAATCTGACATAACATATAGAAGTGAAGTAGGAATTAAGAAAACGTCAAATCCCTATCACAATGACAGATTTAAATTAAAAAAATTTTTTTAATAAGATGAGCCATGACAGCATACATCGATACTTTAGCTGTAAGCGTTTTCTACATGCGTGTACTCATGATGCGTCGCTCCTTCAGTTGAGACTGGAACAGAGATGGAGATAATGAGACTGGAGGAAGGGGGATGGAGGAGTCAGAGATGCAGCAATGGCTGTCGACGGTCGCCTCCCCCTCCAGACTGCACTTAAGTGGCTCTGCTTCTCCATTCAGCTCTTGTGAGTGTGCAGCCATGATTGACCTTGGCTGGTGATTGAGAGCAGCGTCACGGTTTAGATGGAGATAATAAGCCTGCATTTCCTGTCTCCGCTGAGCAGAGCTCCACACTTTCATCTTGTAAGACGCAGAGAAGAGCAGGACGTTGGTACATGGTATCACAACAAAACGGGAGGACTCTATGATTGACACAAATATACCCGTGATAGTCACACATGTAAGACTAGACAGACGCAGAGAGCATAGGTATGAATTGAAATCTGTTGAATCTGCCCAATCTTTAGTCGCCAAGCTAAATTAGCTTCTATTGTTTACTGTTAGCTGGCTGAATCCCATTAACCCTTTGAGCACCGAATACATTTTCAAGGAATTAAAAATGTAGTTATCCTGAGCTGAGTTATCCCTGCGGGAGCTCTTTTAACCAAGTTGCCACATGATAGGTTTTCAACAGCATCTGACTGACGTCTTACATCATTGGGCAACTATAGTTGCCCACGGCGCTGAAAGGGTTAACCCACTGACAAGACAAAGGGAAATCTATTGACCAGATGGGCGGAGGGGCTGTTGTTAGATTTGTTACGTATCTTTACTGTGACAGAAATTCCAGCCCCATATCATTTTTGAATGCACTGAAGAAAATCATCAGACCACCAACTACTGCCCTGACATCAGACCGAATCCACTCCAGTGAAAAATTTCCCCCACGAGTTGAATCGATCTGCGTGTGACAGAGAATAGTGCTGGGTGATTCAAACACATTGTTCTTGCCCCACACTATCTGTTTTCCCCCGTTCAAACAAGAATCTGAAACCACACCTCACATCTTCCATGAATCTTGCAATTTTTTATAGCTGCCATTTTGTGGTGGGCTACTAAATTTCTACAATCACTGCTGACGTCAGAAAACTTTGGGGGTTCCCTAACCCTGGTCCAGAAGATAACCACTGGGTAGATGGATGTTTTTTTTTTTTTTGTGACTCAGCACTCACTTATGTTATCATTTATTTTTCATACGCAGATTGCCTATGAAGAGGAAAATGGTGATAGTGATAGAGAAATGTGGTTTGCTCACACCTTCTAGCTTAGATTCAAAGATGCCTTAAGATTTGCGAGATGATCTAATGTTCACTTCAAAAACTAGTAAACATTTATTTTGAAAAAGTCTTCCCAGATCTGAATGGTCCACTCTATTCCTAAAGTTTAAGTAATACATCTCAAAGAAGAAGAAAAAAGGGAAAAAAGACACGTAGTGAAGTGTAATAAAGGTGTATGTCATTTGTCACCAAAAGGGAGCATTCTGCAGCATTTGAAAAATTGTTGCGTTATTCCAAGTGATTCTGTATGTCAAGGACTTGACAGCAGCCTCAAATCCATGTCAATAGAGTGAAGACAAGTGGTTCTGTTTTGACAACTTACAGGCAGTCGGCAAACGCAGAAAGGAGAAACGAGCAAGAGAGAAATTTTGATCGTAAACACCACTGCCCCTCCCTCTCAGCTCCTTCTCTTCCTCCTGTAGTCCCGCCCTCCAAGCTCGTTCACGAGTTCAGTTCAAAAGCCGTATATCCCACAGAAACTCATGAGGAGGACCACCATGTATCATTGTATAGTAAAGAAACAACAGTTATAACACGAAGTAAGCATTAAGCATTTACATGTTGCTCACAAACGTATACAACGCCATCTCAAAGTCATTGTAATTGCGCTCGGTAATCGAAAGATGATACAGAAACTCTGCTTCTCCGTTTTTTTTTTTTTACCATGTGGTTTTTCAAGTTCCTTTTCCACCAACCCTGGCTAAAAAATAGATAAAATTGCATTACTGGAAGGTTTATACGTGCACTCAAGCATCATTTTTGAGCTCAGTGTCAACACAGTAGGCCCTGAGTTTGATTTTTTTCTGTATAGGCTTTATCAAGAGCAACAAATCTGGGTCCCTTTGAAAGCTTATAGTTCCAATTTCGGTGAGCCGCCAGACTAAAGATGAAGCTCAGATCCAATCGACTGAAAACACCCCTGCCTGGCCCCAAGGCATGCCCTGCTTTTTCACTGTCAGTCTGCAGCCGTCAAAGTTTGACGGAGGGTACTCTTTCGATGTTAAATGTAAATGTTCCACTACATTTACTGTTTTTCTGTGAATAAAAAGAATAGCTGGAATAGGAGAGTAGACAGCACATTCAGTTTAAACCTGCCAACTTCTAGAACAAAGAGGTCAATCAGCCGACTTGAAGCTAGCGGAAGCTAAGCCTCGCACCTTGCTGCCACACCAACGCCCTTTGTTCTCCTGCCAAACAATGAGGCATTCCATAGGTCCCACACTCACCGTAGTCTCTAAATAAATGCCAAGTGATTATTAAGATATATTTGTACCTCTCTGGAACAATCACTTCTAATCTGTGAGAAGTCTGCGGGTCCTGCTAATGATGCACACTGTTTCGCAGCAGGACGAAGAAACAGTATCTTGACAGTCCCCTTGCTTTTCTTTGCATAAATTCTGCATATACATTTTTCTTTGCATAAATTCTGCATATACATACACAGGATGAGGTTGACAATGACATTTACCTCGATGACTCTACCTCAGATTAAGTACATTCTGTATTTGTTTGGTTGGGCTGGAGACTTTGGTAAATTCAGGATTTCATCGGCGGGCAAAAAAGAAAGTATTCCTCTACATGGGGCCGTGCATGATACATGCAGTAGGTTAGAGCAGTGGTTCTCAAACTCAGGCCTGGGGGACCCCTGTGTATGACGGTTTTCATTCCAACCACAATTGCAATTCCAGGATTTTAGCAAGCTGTTAGTTTTTCTTAATTAGGTGCTTTTGATCTTCAGAGAGGTAATTTACCATCTTAATCTACAGAATGCCAAACACAGCTTTGTAATGCCCAAAAGATGACCAATTTTACATTGTGCTCATTGCACTATAGGTAAAAAATTAAAGAGGTAACAGACCAATAAGATTAATTTGCTAACTTAATGACATAACAGGTAACTTGGTAAATTGCTGTATACACAATGATTGGCTATTTTTTCCTGATACTTCACCGCATAACTGGTGGGCCTCATTATCATTGGTGTTGCTATTACATTCTTCATGGTTAGGAATGATGGCCAGGTGAACATACCAATTAAGAGCCTGCTGATTGACCTCAGTCTTTAATTGGTTATAGATTACCTTTCTTCATGCATATTGAAATCAACTGTTTGAAATTTAATCCAGTGAGTAATACATGCCCATAGAAGATAAGTTTTTCATTGCATACATAGACAATTCTGGCAGGATGTGATTTAAGAGTTTAAGTAATCCCACAGTATAAGCTCCAAGTTTGGATAATTAACATCTTGTTAAAATACTGAGATTGCCATTGTGGTTGGAACGAAAACCAGCATACGCAGGGGTCCCCCAGTACCGAGTTTAGGAAACACTGGGTTACAGCATGGCCACACTGAGCAAAACAATCAAAATTTCATATTTAAGTGCACCCATAGTGCACTTTGGCACCCAGTGAAACAGAGTATGCAAGTAAGCCGTTTCAGACATTGCTTGAGATACTAGTATGATCCTAACGCCGCTTACACACTGGACGCGAAACGAATTTTTCGCACGACAGATTACATTCAAAGTCAATGCAAAGACGCGCGTCTTTGCATTGACTTTGAATGTAATCTGTCGTATGTAAAAAATTCGTTTCAAGGTCGGGGTGTGAAAGCGGCTTAAGCCAGATGAATCGCCTCATGATGTTCCAGTTACCACAGAACCAAATCTATATCAATTTGGGCTCTGACTTATGTGACTGATTTTAGCCTGAGCCCAGAGGCTCGAAGGGATCATCTCCTCTCTATCAGATTATACCAGGCTGGTCTTCTCCCATCCAGCAAAGCTATCAGGATTAATTCCATTCTGGCAGATTGAAAGAAACTCCAGGGTGTGGCTTCAGGGGCTCTCTTAGGGGCAGATTTAACTTCCCTTTTGCTCAACAAATACAACTGGAAAAAGCAGAAATGAAATCTGGATAGGGCTGGAGCAAAGAGATCTCTCAGAGAGTTCAAACTCTAGCATGCTACTCAAACCGATATTTCCGCTGGAGTAAACTCCGTTCTCTGCGTATATGTTTAACTTTGAACTGGTGAAATGTAGAAAAATGGCAATCTACCAAACTTGACAAATGCTGTTGGTGGACAGTGGCAGTGTACATCCCTGAAATGAAAGCACTCTCCCAGTTAAGAAAATTCATAGTTTTCCCTCGTAGTAGTAGCGCAACAGGAAAAGGTATGGGGTGCAGCAAATGAAAAGGGAAACTAATCTGGGCACCGGGAATGTTCACCGCAAATTTTACCAGATTTCCATGAGGACTGTTTGATTTACTGCATTTTTGAAACAGTGGAATTTGGCCTAAGGGTGGTGCTACAGGGATGGCAATATTGTCACCAGAACAACAGGATTGCTCTTTTATGTGCCAAGACATTCATTGCAAAGTTTATCTGATTCCCATTAGAACAATTTGACTTATTGCATTTGGAAAGTTAGATTCAACTAATGGTGGGTCTAAAGAAAATTACCAGAGAGATATAAATCAATAAGGTTCTTCCTCTATGCACCATTTGATTTGATAGGATTCCCATTAACGCTGTTCTAGCTATCGCAGTAACAAGAATGAAAAGTGCCTTACTTTGTCCAGGGACACAGCTACTAGCCTATGGTCCAACCATTCCACCTCATTATATCTGCTTTAGTCCAGTCATTAAGCCTTTGAGCGCTGAAATATATTTCAAAGTATTGTAAATGTAATTATTTTTAGCTGTTGAAAACCTATCATGTGGTGACTTGTTTAAAAGAGCTCCCCTGCTGGAGCTATTTTAAACAAGTTGCCACATGAAAGGTTTTCAACAGCTTTGATTTTGATATCTTACATCATTGAGCAACAATAGTTGCGTTTAGCGCTCTAAGGGTTAATCCAGGGAAATATACTCTATGGCTCAAAAGTTTGAAACCACCTGTCATTTAAGTAGTTCTTCCAATTTTATTCAATTAAATCTTTGTATGATAGTGAAGTGTATGAAGTGTAGGGTATAAGGCTTTTCCAAAGAAGAATGCCTCAATCAGACTGCCCAAAGGATACCAGATTGTTTATGCTTGCCACTATTGTCCCATAATTATGTTGCCTTTGCAAATTTCCATTACAGAAATTGAATTAGGTTTCACCTATATAAACCGTATGCTTCCTCTATGCTGAATCATTATGTTGTGCCTTGTTGGAAAGCTAATATCAAGGGGAATAAGACAAATACAATTTAAGCTGCAATGCAAAGGTTTACCTGGTCTGCTAGAAATGCAGACATAATGTCAACAGGATCATTGACATCCCTGTTTGCTGTAATTTTGTCTGTATTTGATTATTCAGTGTTCTTCTTTGATGTTTAGATATGAAAGTGAAAAATGTGGAATTGTTCAGGGAGACACGTTATCACAGCGTCCTGCTCGGCATTGTCCCTGCACCACCTTCCTTCATGACATGCAGCCAATTTCAAACAGATTGTACAATATGTTGTATTTATTTCAACTTAACATTCCCCGATGACTCTCAACCAATTCACACCTATGATTTCTATGGTCCTAATATATCGTATACACAGGATATAAAATGTCTCTGCCATGTAGTCACTTCTATGTATACCTAGTCAGTGGCGCAAGCAGATGAAGACACAAGATTATGATATTGACAAGATTGTAGAATTTAAAGAGTAATGGAAGATGTGCGATTGAGTGTGCAATATGAACAAAATAAAACGCATCTCCTCCCCCGGGCAGCACCCGCTCGCAAAATACTGCCACCTACCGCCCGGTCATTGAATAATTAAGTGGAGAACACTGGGTGTCGGTGTTGGTGGGGCGCTGTTGTTGTCATTGCATACCCCCCCAAAAATGGGTAGCTGCCCCCCTGTACCTAGTACCATCTGAAACACACATAATTGCAATGTTGTAGGCAGTACCAGCCAGAGGCATATCCGCTGCTACACAGACAGATTGCGGACCGTATTGAGCTAAACTACTGCCAGACATTTGCAATCTCCAAAATATTACTGTCAGTACAGAGAAGAGCTTAAAATGTTGACATGAAGTCAGATAATTATGGGATTCAAAAATTAATCCTGTTCCATTTCCACACAATAACCACATGCAATCCTTCACCTCTCAGATAAATCCACTCTTCGGTGTGTTTGATGGGGAGACTCCAACCGTTGGATCTCAACATAATGTTTCCACCCACACTGTTATAAACTGGCACCTTTCTTGCCAGTTATTTCAACTGTAAATTTGCAGTCAGTTTATAACAGAGGTTCCCAGTAATTTAACTGTAAACCACAGTTAAATGCGTGCAGGACTCTACTTACAGTTAAAATAACAAGGAGACAATGCGTTAATTTAACTTTTAAATTCAGTCAATTTATTACAGCGCATGTGAGCTGAAGTTTGTTAGTTGGAGCGGCCATTTGTAGGAGTTCCACAAAACTAACACCAAAATGTGTTTTAAGATTTTTTTAATAGTATTTTGAGTCTTTGGGGGTAAATATCAGTTATCTATTTTAGTGACTTCTCATCAAAGTATCCTTGGTGTAGAGAGATATAATCACTGCCTTGCAAATTTTAGGATATTAATTTTATGATGGTATCCTTCTCAATGGATTTCTACATGGAATGCAATATTTCCCAGGGGAGTGTCTTTGAAGATGGGCATACTTTACAATCAATGTGATCCCACATCAGGTCTGTGGGGTCCAAATCAGGTGATTGAGCTGATTGAGCTTAAATGGCCTTTTCCAGAAAGTCTGAGAAGAGTCTGAATTTTTCTTTTGGCTGTTTTCACATAGCAACATAAAGTTTCCTCAAAGAAATATACGTGAAAATCATTAGAGATTCCAAGTTTTTGAGCGGTAGTTTAACTGATGATAGCTTTGACATGTGGCATCCGCAGAAGGTGCCAGCCTGAGAGCCCCTCCAGCATAGACGCTGGCTGCAGGGTCAGACAGACTGCCCACTAAATCACCCAGCAACAGCTGTTCCAGGTGCCCAGATTAATGATCCCAATGATTCAGTAAACAGTGGAGAAATCTGAGCGGCCTACCTTCTAATTGCCTATTAGACATCTGCCTTCTCCATTTACAGGGATGGCGGTATGACATGCAGCAATCTGTGTGGCTGTGCTCGACTTGGGGTGCTCAGCCCTATCATTGTGTTAGTCTCAGAAACCTGATAACTAGTAACTCATGATAGTAGATGTATTTAGCGTGCAACAAATAGTTATACTTTATGCTTTTCATGTTTATTGCATAGTTATTACGTTATTTTTATATTATATGGTTATATATAGTGAAATTATATAGTTATATATAGCTACATAATATAGTTATATTACATCTTACATAATTATATGGTAACAAATTAAACATGTATAGTGATCACAATTCAAAGTGTTGGCCTTATCTGAGGTATATAGGGAGACATCGCCTTTATAATTTATTTATACTGTACCTTGAAAGAGTATTTGGTCTCTTCAAAATTTCCAAATTTTTCCAATTTTAGGATATTTGTGCCACTTCATTGTTTCAGATCTTTGGACAAAATGCAATAAGAAAAGAAGATAAAGACCGTAAAAAAGATTTTTAATTATAATAATGTTCATTGAGGGGAAAAAAGGTTACTTGGTTAACATAATCAGTGAATTTACTAAACTGATTAATAATCGGGTAAATATAAATACCCACACTTGATACCTGCTAACTCTTTTTGAATCTAAACATTGTGTCAATTGAACCGTTCCAGTGTGAAATTGGCTAAAAGGGCTCACTCTGTGTAGTAATTAAAATAAAATTATTGGAATGCATTAGTCTGGTAAGGGTTACAAGGCTATTTCTAAGGTTTTTTGATCAAACTAACTACAGAAGCCGTTATTGCCGAGCTAAAATACTTGGAACAGTGGTGAATCTTCCCAGGAGTGGTTTACTGCTAGCTGACAAAAATTCCATCTGAAGCACATCAACGACTTACGCAGGAATTTACAAAAAAAAAAAAAAAAAAGAAAGAAAACCCTGACGAATATCAAATAAACTACAGGCCTTGCGTGCCTCAGATACAGTAAGCATTCATGATTCAACCACTGGAACAAGATTGGGCAAAAATAATGTCCATGGGAGTACTTTAAGGCAAGAAACTCTGCTGATCAAGAAAAACACAAACACCTTGATGATCCTTTTGGTACAATGTTCTGTGCACAGGTGAGTCAGAAGTGCAACTTTTTGGAAGATATACGTCCCGTTTCATCTAACGTAAAGCTAAATCAGCAGTCCACAGTAATAACATTATACCAACCGTCCTACATGTTGCTGATACAGTGACTTGCCATAATTATATTATAGGAACCATGAATCCTGCTCTCTACCAGAAACTCCTGAAGGAGAATGAGCAATCATCAGTCAGCGATCTAAAGCTCAATGGCTTTTCAGTAATGCAGCAAGACAACAATCCAAAAGGCAAGAGAAAAACTACCACTGGATGGCTCGTAAGATTCAACAGTAGGATCATAGTAATCTAGTCGCAGTTACTTGAACCCCGATGAGTTGATGTGGCAGGACCTTAAACATGCTGTTCATATTAGAAAACCCTCTAATGAGGCTGAATTATAAAAGTTCTGCAAAGAACAGTAGGCCAAACTTCCTCCACAACTGATTTCTAGTTATCAGAAGCATTTGGAAGCAATTGTTGCTTGTAAAGGTTGCAAAAGTAGTCATTATGCCTCTGGGGGCAATTACTTTTCCACTAGGGTGATATATAGGTGTTCCTTCAAAAATGAAATTATCATTTCAAAACACAAATTTGTGTTTCCCCATAGGCAAGTGCCTATAACAACAATCTAAAAAGCTGAACTGAGTCAAAAAACACATTGAACTATGTCTAAGACACAGCGCTTCCTCACTAAAAAAAAACAATTGTGTAATACAAGGCAATTGAAACATTAACACTGAAGTGCAAGGATAATAAAAATAAACAAATAAAAACTTGATATGCTAATCATTGCAAATTCAAACTCATGGAGCCAATCCCAGGTTCTGATATTGACTTTAGGGTGTTGGATTAATCAGGTATTGATTATTTCGGTTGACTGAATTGCTTTTCATGCAGCTGGACACATTTGACTGATTCCAGGTCAGAGTCTTTTGAGCTGAAGCTAAATTGGCGGGGAAAAAAAAAAAAAAAAAAAACAAATTTAAAGGAAATGAAAAGGCTTTGGACAACTTACGGTTCAGTCAGCCAATTAAAGTGAGAAAACACTTCAAAGGATGAGACAGACTTCCAGTAGAGCGTATCAGGTATTTTGACAGCGGAGAGGTGGGCAGGATGCAGTAAGCAGATCTAATTTTCTTCCATCCACTGCAACCTCCACCTTTCAGCTGGGAACACTGTGCTTCAAGACATTTCATTTCCACCAAATGCCAGTCATCTTTGCACATGAAAGGACTGGCACATTGTGTTGCCTTGACCTGTTCTTTCAGAATCCATATTGACGGGTCAGAGACAGTAAAAACTGAAATTGCAGTCCACAGTTGGAGAACAAGAAAACTGCAAATAGAAAAACAGAGAAAATAATATGTGTCTGTATGAGCGGGACCCTGACGGTCCTTTTTTTTCCCCGGAAAAACTGAGAGGTTCTGGTAAAAAATTAAGTATCTAGGCTATACGCTTGGTGCCCACATGATAAGTACACCAGCGGTGTAACAACTGTGACATCTGACTTGTGCAACAGGCTTTCATACTTCTCAGTAATCCTTTTCATGTTTATATTCAGCCAGTTAAATAAAGCAACAATATTTATTCTCCATGAATATATCATGGATGTTCTAGAAGCTCTTGGATTACAGTACAAAAGCAGCATAAATCAGTGAATCATACATAAATATATCAGTGAGAACTGTGCTCCTTCTGGTGCAGTATATTAGTGTAAAATAACTGCCACTTCCTGCAATCTTATGTTTGTTCGAAATTGAAAGTGCAGAGGGTATAAATTATTCCTCCCAGCAGTTTTTTCTTGCTAATCATCAGTTGAACCTAAGAGCTGCTGGTAACCTGCGTTAAATGAGACGTAAAGTTAAATGAGCAGTCATGCAAAATTTAAAATGCTATACATCAGGCTTTATGGGCAGAGATCTCCTATACTTCTGTTCATTGTTTGGCTACTACCATTGGTAATATATGCTGGTTTTCCAACGTGTTTACCAGAGTTTTACACACCAAGGTTATGCAGTTCCTAAATAAGCCTGCAGAGTTTTTCATATCCTTTTCCCCCAACTCAAGAAGCTTCCCAAAGTTCTGTAGGTACTCTGGCCATCCTGATTTTTGCATCTTGCAGTGTGGCTTAAGTATTTCTGTTTGTGAAATCTTTTTCAGAGATGTAGTCACTGACACATCCACAGCTGCCAGATGGCAAGTTTTCTTTTTCTGATCAGTCAAGCAAATGTGTGGGATTTTTTTTTGCCTGCATAATGGTGAGAACTCATCAAATTAAGTCTCTTTGCCATTATGGGGCTCGCTATATATCAGTTCCTGCATGACTTACATCCGTTCAATCGCTCGCACACGGAATCACGATAGTTACTTACAAGTCAGCATCATAGCTGAAATTTCTATTATAAAATAACATCACTGATTATAATTTTACATGTTTGTAATAATCCCTAACAGAAATGACCCCTCAAGTAAATATCCATGTATAGGGGGTGGACAACATATAGGAAGCACCCCTGAAAACTGGATTTAACTTTCTCTCTGAGCTAGAACCACAAAAGCAAATAAACAGGTCATTCCTATCAAGTTGAATGTTAATTGAAATTAACAGCAATTTCCTGGCAAAATGTAGCTTAGAAGATATCCAAAAGCAGCACTCTGCTTGGAAAGTCTTCAAAACAAGATGAGTGCTCTAAAGGGGCCCAATACTCACTGTGTCAGGCACAAAAACAGCAAAATTTATTAAGGGTGGCAAGGGAAACTGATGAAAATGATGAAAACATATGCCGAATGCCAAAAAACAGCGACGGAAAAAAAAAAAAAAAAAAAAAAAAAAAGAACTGTGGCCACAAGTCAAAGCTCTCTAAGAGGGACAGATGCAAATTTGCTTGGTTAGTTGCTAATAACCATAGAACAACAGCTCTAAAAATCACTGTGAAATTAAATAAATCCCTATCTGAGCCAGTGTAAACAAAAACAGAACTTCACAAGATTCACATTGCTGGTATTTGTGATGAAGATTCCATTGTACACAAACAACTCTTTTAGAAATAATAAACATTCAAATTTTATTCAACACTGTCGAGATGTATGATTTAACTTTCGTGGTTTTTCACCTTTCCTAATCCCTAACCGTCACATGAATCCTCATATTTAACTGTATAAATACACTATGTCAACATTGCCAATCGAATCACGCCGAGACAACACAGGTTGAAATCAATATTCCAACCCACTCAGAACCAGAAACAGTGCATCCTACAACAAAAACACAGAGCCAGCTAAGCTTCAGGAGTGACTTAAGTCTGATGAACGTCCGTGGGGAGGAGGAAAGCTGGCGCATAATGCGAGCGGCTTGATTTAATTAGACTGATATTATGCTCACAAATCGCACTGGATTAGGATCAATGTCATTCTGTTCTGCCAAGCAAGGCGAAATGTGTAGGAGATCCTGACATATCATCTGAAAAATGACGAGGTGGCCAAACCCAAACTGATCCGTCTCGATCTGAGTCATGCACATCCCACCACAAAAAGAACTAAAAGAAAGATTTGTCTTTGGCACTAACTGAAATCTACTGGATCAATTCACTCCTGGGACATAGTTGCGACTAAATATAAAGTGACTTTTTTATACTGACAGACAAATGTGGGAAAGGGGGAGGATTATGTTAGTAAATGTATAGGCTTTGTGAATTCACGCCCGTATATGAATACAAATAAGTTCTCTGCCTTTAGGAACAAATAATAACAAATGATCATATAAATAAACAATCATATTGTGGCTATTTCTCCGAGGAGAGTGACAATGATGCACTTTGAGGCATGATCCATTGCAATGAAGGAGGTATTATGCCACCACAGGAATGGTTAGCGAACAGAATCACGTGTACAAGACAGATTTGACTAAGTCAGGACTTTATCTCATGAGAGAAAACAACACCCAAATTCAATTTGATTAAACCTTATTGTTCCATCCAGAATGGGGAATTTTTTTCTTTTTTTCCAAATTTCATTTCCAAAACTAAAGTTGCCTCCGTACCCTTGCCACAACTTGCATAAAAAGCTAGGATCTCTAGAATCTGGCTTGCACTGCAAAGTAATTGGACACATGTACAAATGCTGCTTGTAGTAGACTGAACTCTGGGCATTTGACAAAAATGTAATCTTTGTGTGTACATTTTGAAATTGAAATTGCATTAGTGACCCACATTAATTACTGGTTGCATGTAAGGTAAACTGATAAGGATGAAAAATTGATAAAAAATAATTAGAGCATATTCGCGCAAGATGGACATTCCTCTTATATATTTGGTGCAGAAGCTCATCACTCATCGGAAGTATACTATTCAAAAAAAGTAGGGGATATTTTATTTTGAGATCAAAATTTTCACATATACAAAGGGATACGAAACCATGTTGTATAGTTCCTTACTGAGGAAGCATTTCCAAAGAAATTCATCACCCAAACACATCAATGACACTCTCACGATCTGCACGGGATGCTATTGATGATCAAGGGGGTTGTGCCACAAATTTGCATGACTCTGAATTGGAAGGTTAGAGCCACTGTAAAGGAAGATTTTGAAGAGAAAGCATCAGATTATCAGTGGTTGAAGTCGTTAATTAAACAGAGACCATGCGCCGCCTAACACAGGAGGAGAGGTTACGTGCCCTTGGCATGCTACAGGTTGGCACAAGACAGGTCGTTGTGGCAAGGGCAATGAATGTTTCCCAGTCTGTCATCAGCAGATTATGGTCCAGACATTGTGCTACAGGGTCTGTTCAGGATAGACCACGATCCGGTCGACCAAGGGCAACAACTCAGGCTCAGGACAGATTCATCCGCACTATTGTCTTGAGAAATCGTATGGTAACAGCAAATCAGATAAGGTCTCAACTTCAAAGGGATACTGGCCTGGTAGTGAGTGGCCAGACCATCAGGAATCGTATGCACAGATTTCACTTACACGCCCGACGTCCTCGTGTCATTCCCTGTTTGAGGGATCGTCACATTAGAGCCAGACTCCAATGGTGTCGCCATCATCAACGCTGGGATAATCGCCGATGGAACAACGTAATGTTCTCAGATGAGTCGAGGTTCACTGTGGACTTCCTTGACAGACGCAGGAGGGTTTGGCGCCGACGTAATTTAACGTTTCCATGACGTTAACGTCATTAGACATGATCCGTATGGGGGTGGATCTGTAATGGTGTGGGGAGGCATCACTGCTGCGGCAGAACAGACTTGCATGTTGTTGCTGGACGTGTCACAGGGCAGTACTACCGGGACAACATCTTGGCACCCCATGTTGTGCCGTTTGCACGTCGTTATAGCCGCCGTTTCATTTTCCAAGATGACAATGCCAGATGTCATAGGGCCAGGATCGTTACAGATTACCTCCAGCAGCAGAATATCACCACATTACCATGGCCAGCACTCAGTCCGGACCTTTCCCCCATCGAGCATGTCTGGGACATGCTTGGACAGCGGCTACGCTAACGCCAACAACCTCCTGCCAATGTCCAAGAACTTGCTGCAGCATTGCAACAGGAATGGAATAACGTTCCCCAAAATGACCTGGGACGTCTCGTTAGGAGTATGCCACGCCGAATTCGAGCTTGTCTAGCCAACCGAGGGGGTTTTACCAGCTACTGACTCTGTTTCACAATGGTGGTAAATTTGCTGTGTGACCCTGTGTTTGTGTCGACCCTTACTCTGGAGAATCTGTCCTTTACTGACTGTACACAGGGTTTCGAATAAATTGACAAATGTTTCCTTAATGTTTTTATGTCATTTGTTTCCTTCCTGACCTCATGATCTGCATTTCATGGTACTTGTAAATCCAATATCCCCTACTTTTTTTGAATAGTATACTTGGGGTCTGGGACGAGTCCTCCCACAGCGGTAACCAAAGAGGATCTAGCAAGTGCTCCCAAGACACACGAATCAATACCTTCTTATATGAATTCAAGTTTCTCTCATCGTCCCTCGTGGCCAAATACATCACTTTTCCTAGTATGTCAGTTTCCGCACATAAATGCATTTTTTCCCCACCAATGTCTTCATCTCTCGAGCATCTGTTGATGACAGAGGACGTATTCCATGGGTGGAAGCTACAGCCTTCTTCCAAGCTGCACAGTCCTGTGCTGTTTCACAAAGTTCACTCAATGTTACTGCTACTCCAGAGTTCAGATGTAGTGTTTGTGTAGTGTAATTTGTTCTCTCTCCCCTAATGTGTCAACCATGTTCCGGCATCCGCAGGGCTAGCTTTACCATTAGATCCTTCTTAGGCTGCAGCAACTGGTGGCTCAACCAGCAAACCTGACTCGTTCATGACTAGAGAGAGTTCTCTCTCTTCAAAACATATAGACCTCTGTTGCTCACATGGCCTTATTTGAAGACTCAGCCAGAGAAAGAAGTCTAGGATTTCACACAAGGAAGAAGTCAGAATACATGTCTTGCATCCATGGAGCAGCACGCTGAGAATTGATACTTTGAACAGCAAGAACCACAGTTAAATGTCAACTGTTGACTACAGAACCTTCTTAGGGTCCAGAAAGCACCCCAGGCTTTTTTCTTCTGCTGTATTTACTCAGCTAGACTGCCATCAACGACTGAGCTTGTAGAGTTCTTCCATATAACAATAATTACATCAACAATGATCTCGGGATCAAAAGATCTTTAGCATTATATTTCCGGTCACACTGTCAAATGCTATCTCTAAGTCCACAAATGTCACAATAAGTGGAAGGTTTCTATCTAATGAACCCTCAATCCTCTTCAGAATGCAGATGTGTTCAATACAACCAATGGATTGTCTCAGGGTACCTTCACACCAAGCTCGTTTTCAGAACGTCCCAGCCGGTCCTAAAAATTTGAGGAAACGGGCTGGGGACGAGTGAAATCGGGCAACTTTGGCCAGAAAATGCTTCGAATATGACACTACTTCGTTCTGATACAGTTCGAGACAAGTCCATCTTGTTTTTATCCCGATCATAGCTAGTTCGCACAACGTATAAAACAGGGGAAAGTAGCCGTTAATCTCTTTTCTAATCTGTTCATGGCAAGTTCAACCCCGTTCTCAACACGTTCAACACCGTTCCAACTTGTTATTACACAGTTCCTAACCCAACCATTGCGATCAAACTAGTTCTTACTCAGTCCAGCCTGTTCTCACTAAGTTCTCATCACGTCTCTAGTTCGTTGAAGAGAACATTTCCATTGCGTCCGTGACAAACGGCTATAAATACCACTGTGTTTTTGCCAGTTCTCTTTCTAGTTCACTGCTTCCAGCAGTACACATCGTCAGAATTGTTTCATAAATTTGTGCGAGTAGATGGATATCTAGTTTTTTGGATGACATTTCAAAGTCATTCTTGATTACTTAACATAACAATTTTTCTGGATATCAACCTCCCAATATTTATTTTGTGCAACATTTCTAACTCCATCCTGAGTTACTTTTTTAAGTTTATAGTCTGCTTGCGTGTATCTTTCAATGGGACTAAGTTACTATATATAGAGGTTATACTATTTATTATGTGCATATTGCTTGAGAACGAACTAATAGAGTTATCTATTAATAGAGAAATCTTGCTACCGCATGAGGGCGGCCTTGATTGGCACTATTTGTACAGTAAATTTTGCTGATCTGACTGCAAACGGAGTGGACATAGTAATAACTGGGTAAGAATGACATTAATGTATTAGAAACGAGTTGATCTCATTAAAAATGGCATAAGAACTATTAGAATGGTGTAGAAATGTATTTCAAACCCAATCAATACTTTTAATGTTTTTACAAAGCTATTCGGGCGTAATAAGGACGCAGTAAGGACCTAACGTAGTCAAGTTAAGTCTGTCTGGGAACGGGAAAGACGAGGTAGAACCGTACGAAGTTGGTGTTCAAACGTACTTCAAATTTTCCCCTGACCTTGCCGTGTTTTGTTCGTTCTCGATATGTTTCTACTACAATCGCAGTACAGCAATCTTGTTTGCAGTAAGACCTCACTCAGTCTTATTTTAGGACGGGATGGCCGGGAGAAATTTTTGGACATTCTCAACGTTCTGGAGCACCCTTCCCGTCCATGCCCGTCACTGAGGTTCTTACTTAGATTGTCTTAAGTGTCTAAAACGTCCATTCAGTTCCCACTCAGTTTTCGCCCGTTCTGTCAAATTTTTGAGAACGTACTGAGAACTACCTTGGTGTGATGGGGGTATAAACCAGGGGTAGGGAACCTTCTCCACCTGATTCTACTAATCAACCACTGAATGTTTGTTAAGGGCCTTGATTAGTAGAATCAGGTGTGTAGCAGCCTGGTTGGTATGAAAGCCTGCACCCACAGTGGCTCTTTCTGGAGAAGGTTCCCTACCCCTGGTCTAAACCCTGCTTGACTGATCCTATCAGACCTGTCACGAGGTTCACAAATTCGATCGAGAAGCATCCTATTGTAGAGTTTGACTGCAACTGTCATCAGGCTTATGCGCAATATTTGTCCATGCAGCTTGCATTGAAGAGCTTCTTCCCCATACTTTAAGGCCTCTGCACTGATCTCAATAGCCACAGGGGCTTTGCCATTGCTGAAGCTCTTCGAGGAAATTCCAGAAGTAAACAGCAGTTCAAGCTGAAATAGTGAAAAAGATGAGGTGAATTTTTGCAAATTGAATGATGTCAGCAACACTGCAGTAGTGCGAATAATACAATTATAATTTCAAACCCGGGCAACGAAATTTACAAAATAAGCCAAAAAAAAAAAACAATGAAACGATGATTGTGGGAACTTGCTATCATAGGAGAGATTGTCTCTGAAGTGGAATCACACTTCTCCATATTAGCCTATTCGCTCCTAGATGTAAGCAATATCATCATATTGCCTTTCAGCACAAAACATATGCTACGCACATTGATAGTTCACAACGAGTACTCCAACAACGTAACATGTCATAGGTATAGCTAGACATATATATAGCTAGCAGTATGCTGACGCTAGTATCGGAACTACTTGGTTCAAGCCGTGACGTCATAGAGAAACCGTGTTTTACTCTGTCATTTCTAGGTGTGAGAGGTTCTGGAGCGGGTGTTCAAAAATGCTTCTTATTGCTTATGTTCTAAGCTTTCCTTGGGTGTATAATTTGCCTATTTTTTTAACTTTCAATTAATTTCTACTTTAAATCACAATGAACATTAAGGAGATCTTCAAAGTAGCGGGGCCACTCTTCAAGGACTTATATAAAACTTTTGACTGTGTGCCATCCCTAATCTTTGCCTTCGATTCAAGATTTGTTCAAAAACGGGGTTCCCCCTGATTTTGTTCATTGACAATTATGCCACTGTGGTAGTCTGCCTGTCAGAGCTCACTGATATGTCTTTGCAAAATCTTTGTTTGTCTTGCTGGTTAACCTTGTTAACTAAATTTACGCCATCGCAGTTTCTGTCGTGATGTTTTTTTTCTGGGCCAGGAATATTGTCATAGCTTTTTTGTGCTTAAAGACAAGCTTGTCTGTCTTCTGGGAGACCCATCAACTGTGGGAGCATTTTGATTTCAAGCCAACGACTCTTGCTGCAGAGACTTGAATGATCTAATGTACATGGTCTTATTGTTACTGGATTGAGCTATCATTATCAGAGAGAACATCAAAGCTGTTGGTCACATCAATCGCGAACTTACCAATTTTTTCCAGTTGTATGGACGGCATTTAGACTTAGAATAATGCTTGCATGTGCGAAACCATACCTTGAACAGTGCACATCTATTTGATGATCTGAGCCGATATCATAGGTTTTGTAAGCACAACAAATCAGACTCGACCCATTTTACTGACACAAGTTTAAGGTGGAGTTGAGCTCTTGCTCCACTAGTATGTTCCCAAATTTACAGCTGTCCTTAGCAATGCAGCAAGTCAGATTGAAACTACTTTGAATTTGTATGAGTTGCTAAGTTTAACCAGCCTTTTTCCATTTGTGTTAGTAATAGTGTGGTACGTATTACATAGTGCAGTATTCATTAATATGATTATTTAATGTAAGCAGACCCAATATTCCATATCCTATATCATCAACAGCATTATTATCCTCTGGCTTTAGCCATGAGGGCTTGGGCCTTTTTTGAGAACACAGTGGAATGAATGGGTAAATGAGAATCAATATAGCTAATACAGCGCCACACAAGGAGATGTCTATATATCTCATGGGATGAGATGTCAAAAAATAACATCCATTCAAAATATATCAATACTGCACAGTGGGCTTTTCTGAGCAGAGGCTATTATGGAGGAAAAGATTGTTTCATTTATTTTTCCATAATACTTTACATGCCCGTTAACAAACTTATCTGCCTGCATGCCTTTATTCACATTGACATCTGAATGAGTATGCAGATATTATGCAGATAATTCTTGCAAAATGTCTGCATTAAATAATGATACATTTTTGGCTTGATGTAAATGGTTACTTCTCACTCTACAAGCTAAGTTCTGTTACCCTGGAGAAACGCGTGTAAAAAAAACCTTGGGTACTGGGGGAAATTGTGAGATGATTGGAAAAGTGAGAAATGACTGTAGTTTTAGGCAGTAATCCAGAAACAAAGAACAACGGTGTGGCAGCTGTGTGTAATTGCTGCCATTTTTCATCCCAATAGTCATGGTAGCAGGACACCACAGGGCACCCTGGCACGCCAAGTCTGAACTTTTTCTTGATGTAGGTGATGAAGTCCCACACACCAAAAGACCACAATGATTTTTACAGACTGACAGGTAATAGCACAGGTAACAACACCAATTTCCCGTTTAGCTGAGCCAAACTGACACTTGCATTCTGGCTTAAAACATAAACAGGATGGAGATAATAATAATAATAATAATAATAATTTTAAAATATTTGATGATACTGAAGAGCATGGACCCAGAGCCCAAAATTATAAAACATGATATGATTTCATGTAAAACCATAAAGGTCAATCACAAGCCTTAAAAAAAAGTATCTATAACCAGAGGTCAAGGCTGCCTGACTTGGCCTAGTCCCAGATAGCGTTGGCGGTGGGGTCTGTGTTGTGACAGCGTTGAATTATGTATCAGTGACCTCCATAGCACGACCTGACGCCTCCGTTCCTCAATGTACAGTTGGAGTAACTGCAAAGTTACATGTAAACATGCAAACAGCCTAGTTAGGACAGTAAAACCAGCAATATTTTTTCTTGTCAACAGGTGAATTTACATCTTAACTGTCCCATTTCTGAGGATAATAGAAGCACTGCTGTACTTGGAAAAAGCTGAGTTATATATTACATAAAAACAAAGACCAAGTTATTTACAAAGGTCTGTACTGCGTCCTGTCGCGCCACCATTTCGCCACAATTCCAAATGTAATACCTCAGATAGTTTTTTTTATGAGCATCATGTAAAGTCTGTTGTGATGGTTTTTCGTGAGTAGACGTGATGTTGGTGACTTTATGACCTTCCCTGCAGCACCATCACGAGGCCAAACTTATCGTGGTTAAAAATTCAATAACTCAGTTTTAATTGGAATCCTATAAAATCTGCTGTCAACGTTTCTGGTGCATGCAGAGGAGAAAACTTATTGATTTAGATGGCTCTGATACTTTTTACTTTTTCCGTTTCTGTAAAACAGAATTTCCAAAAGAAAAAGTAAAATGGTTGAAATGGGAATCAACCTGGCTGCGAATGCCCTGGTGCATTAGAGAGCAATTACTGTTCTGGTGACACTATGACTGTTCATTAGCACCACCCCTAGGCAAAAACTCATTTTTTCAAAAATAAAATAAGCCAAACGAACATTCCTGGAGCATACAGTTGCCCGCCAGACCTACACCCTTTCCTGCACACTGAAAACAGAAATCATGAGATGCTATTAATGTAGCCAATTGAAATTATGTTTCTGTGCTTTCTTCAAAAGTTGATATGTTAAAACAAAAAGAAAAAAAAATCACCAGATAAAGCAATTAGCTGTAACTAATTGTTGCAATATTTTCACTTTGATCAAAAGTCTCAATTTTTTTCAGTGTAGTAGCAGACAAAACTATGAATTTTGCCAGTGGGGAAAATGCTATCGTCTCGGGGATATGCTTTGCTGTCTACTGACAGCATTGCTCTAATTTTTGTAATGTTCTCATTTTTGTCGGACTCTTGCATTATTTTATTCCCTATTTGTGTGTGTGTTTTTTTTTTTTTTTTTTTTTTGTAATTGGTATTTACTTGAGGGAACCATTCGGCAAGTCCAGATGGATTTTATTGCTCCCCTGCACATTCTCATAACCTACAATGTACAATATAAATGTTTTACATCTGTCTTTCTAAACTGTGTGCTCAATAAAATTAAACTTATTATTACGAATATTATGATTATTATTATTATTATTCTACTAACAATCAACATAATTAAAGAAGGGCAAAATTAATATAACCACTAAATGTCACAAAATCTTCAGGGCTCTTTCCCCAACTGAAAATAAGCTTGTTCTTCTTTGGAAATATTGTTTTAGGATACCTGAACATATAGATATGGATATTAAGACCTTTGCTAATAAAAAAAATAAAACACATTTTAATTCAAGCATCACATGAAGAATTGTATCAATTTCTAATACGCTCTCTTTTTGACCTTAATCTGGCTAGCCAAATTTAATACTTTTTTAAACTTCCCATAATAATAAATCCAGGGTTGTCAAGGTTAACATGAGCCCAAAAGAGATGAGAGCTGATTTTACTCTAGAGCGCCTGTCTTTCTGCTCATAAGCAAACCATGTGGCCTTGGATTAACAAAGGCATTTACAGCTTTATGTGTTTAAACATGTATAATAGGCTTGAAAACAGATATATACAGATACAACAGTGATCAATATCTATGGGTAGTTTTATTTTATGCAATTCCAATTGTTGACCCGTACTACAAACTACAATCACTGTGCCATAATGTAGCGTAAGAAAAGAGCCTATTTTTAGTTTTCGTAGCCTCTGGTTAGGCTGGCCAGGTCCGGTGCTGATCACTAGGTCCGACCTTGTTGTTCATTAATGCATGAAGCTGGTCTCCCACCAGCTCCCATAATGGCAGACCTCATTGACACAAGACCTACATTAGGAAAGGAAATGGAGCACTTTAGAAAATAATAGACCTTGCCAGCCACGGTTCTTCACCACTGATTAGCCAAGTAATTAATTACCTTGAAAACAATAGGAAACAGCAAAATGAAAAACGATCGTTTTTATGTTAAATCCAACGTCCTCCAAAGATGCCCGGAAACATTCACAATAGAAAAGCATTTTTTAAGAATATAACTTGTGACTTATTTTATTAGTGTCCCAAAAAGGTTTGTGTGTGTGTGAGTGTGTGTGGGGGGGTCAAGATGGATGAGTGACGGATGATTCAACAGTCATGCCCTTGAAAATACATTAATCTGCAGCTAGATTCCTGGTTTTGCCAGTATTAGTGAAGCTTAGTTATGTTTTTATTTTTTTATTTATTTCATGGAAGATTTACTTCAGAAAGCTGAAAACCTACAACCAACATTCTAGTCAATGTGAAATGGTGCAATTTTTCATAATGAAACATTTCATTTCAGGTCACTTTAATCGTTAAACATCAATTCTTTCAGCTGGTCTACAGATCACCTTTCATTAGAGATGACAAAAGAAGATACAGCTAAAAGCCTATTCCACACAAAGTAAAGGGATGGTGCGTTGTAAATGGAAAGTTCTGACTGTGATTTAACTACATCTGCCTCTAGTTCTAACTAATGCTGACTGCTGTGTGATGGAAACTCTTTCCAGATCATGTCAGCAGGCAAGAACACAAGCTCTTTCATACCTAGAGACCTCACAGCAGCCTGTTGATTTCTTCCTTTAAATTCCCTATTTCACTCTTTTATCACAATGCTTCAGCTAGAATACCTAAAAATTACTGTATGGTGCGCTTCGCTTAAAAATACTGTTTTTAATTCTGAATTAAGTGTGAAAAACTAACTTGTATTACCAACAGTGACTACAAATGTTGCCAAAACCAACAAATCTGAAAAAAATATGAGGTGAAATTTTTATAATTCAAATTTCAAACATGTATTCCTTCTGCCCGATGCTGTGGTACAATGCAGACTCACAGCAATAAAACAGCGCCAAAAGCCTCCAGCCACAGTATCAAAGTACCATCTGTGCAGACATCATTCAATCCTCTGTGTCAGTGCACCAGGGAACATAGTGAACACAAATTTATATTATTTATTCTCAAACTTTCATCTGGCATTCCCTCAAGATGTAGGATAAGGAAAGGAGAAGTAGACAGAACCATACCCTTCAGACTAGCGCAATACCTAGAATTATATATTGCATCTATGTGTCAAGCATTTCAGAAGCCTGTTTTATTACAGCATTGTGATTTCATAACATGACATGGCACCATACGTAGTGCATTTACCTGTGTTACATAAGCAAAAGGTCTGCGCTTAGCTAGCGACAAGTGCACGCGCTCACTTAAATGCAGCACTGAAGGAGGCTGAAAATGTACGGTAAGAAAGTAAAGACGTTAAGGGTAATTCCGTGCCAAATCACCAGATTTCAGAAGAAGTTCCCGACTGACCATTTCAGATTTTGTTCATTTTTTTTATATTAATGTCCTTGTTACTAATAACTACTGTGCAAAATTTTAGGCCAATATCTCCAATAGTTTTGGAGATATTAAGCCTTCAAAAAGGGGACGTGGCCCCATATTTAGCATAAAAACGAGTACTACAATCAAACATCCATAGTTTGATGGCTAATAACTTTTGAACTGTTCACACTAAATGGTTCAAATTTTCACATATGATTCTTTGATATAATAAGGCTCTGTACACAGAAGGAGAGCTTTGTATGTGACATATTTGCAGATTTATGGCATGCCAAATATGGCTTCCTGGAATGCGTGTTTGTCCATGGTAGCACTTTTGGGTCTCTATATCTCCAGATTAAATGATGCCAGATGTCTGATTCTTTTTAGTATATGAGACATGTTGTAGTACTATCAGGAAAACATGTTATATCTGTAACAAAAATTATACTTTCTCATATATAGGCCCCAAAAATGGAAAAAATCTTGTTGCGTCTGTATTTTGAATGCTTATAGCAAAAATCTGACAGGGTCTACCAGAAAACAAATTAAATCAGTGAAAAGAGCAAGGTCTAATAGCTATATGTACCAAATATGAAGGTGTTGCTGTTAAAAAAAAAAAACTATTTTGTTCAAGCTGTTGAATATAGAAGGTTTTATGACATGCGAAAATTCCATTCACAAGGTTACATTGTCATGGATTTGCTCCCACCGGATGAATACTGCAATCCGGCGGGAGCTAGGACCATGGGCCTAAAAGAAACTAAAGGACCCAAATGCACAGGCTGGAAAAAAGCTTTAAGGATTTCAATAAACTTTTAAAATCAAAATAAACACAAGTTAAAAAATCAGGGGAGCAGCTACACATAAATCATATTTACAAATATACTAAATATATGTAAAGTCAAGAGAATTGAATTAATAATGATGTAGCATGTGTGATGTAACCTTGTGAATGGCATTTTCGCATGATATGAAACCTACATTCAACAGCTTGAATAAAAAAGTTTTCTTCAGAGCACCAACTTCATATTTGGTACATATATCTATTAGACCTTGCTCTTTTCACTGATCTAATTTGTTTTCTGGTAGACCTTGTCAGATTTTTGCTATAAGCATTCAAAATAGACGCGACAAGCTTTTTTCCATTTTTAGGGGCCTATATATGAGAAAGTATAATTTTTGTTACAGATATAACATGTTTTCCTGATAGTACTACAAAATGTCTCATATATTAAAAAGAATCAGACATTTGGTGTCATTAAATCTGGAGATATAGAGAGCCAAAAGTGCTACCATGGACAAACACGCATTCCAGGAAGCCATATTTGGCATGCCATAAATCTGCAAATATGTCACATACAAAGCTCTCCTTCTTTGTACAGAGCCTGATTATATCAAAGAATCATATGTGAAAATTTGAACCATTTAGTGTGAACAGTTCAAAAGTTATTAGCCATCAAACTATGGATGTTTGATTGTAGTACTCGTTTTTATGCTAAATATGGGGCCACGTCCCCTTTTTGAAGGCTTAATATCTCCAAAACTATTGGAGATATTGGCCTAAAATTTTGCACAGTAGTTATTAGTAACAAGGACATTAATATAAAAAAAATGAACAAAATCTGAAATGGTCAGTCGGGAACTTTTTGTTGGCTTAATATCTCCAAAACTAGTGGAGATATTGGCCTAAAATTTTGCACATATTATTAGTAACAAGGGCATCAAAACAAAAAGTTATGAAGCAAATCTGAGATGGTCAGTCGGGAGCCTTCTGGTGATTTGGCACGGAATTACCCGTAAGTAAATAAAGTCCCCGAGCACAATAAGTGCAATTGAAGAGCCTAGTGCTAACAGTACTTCAGTCACATTTTCACACACCGTGAGGTAAGGATGGGAAAACGCCTTTTATAATTACCTATGTCGATTTTCTCAATTTTATCAAAATGAACATTTTGTGACTTGAGTACTTTTAGCACTGGGGTCTTCAACCGGCAGATTTTATGGATCTATTATATATTCAAACCCTCTCTTCTCAAAAACAGACATTTTATGACTTAAGTACTTTTAGCACCAGGCTCTTCAATTGCAAAAGATCATTTACATCAACAACCACTGCTCGGCACAACAGAAAATAGAGCAGAACCAGAGGATTTGGCTCATTTAGACCACATCCCATTGCAATTAATATCTGATTTTTTATCTGACAGTATTACCTTCATTTTAATTCCTACTCCTCACATGTAGTTATCTTTTGTGTGAACTGTGCACTCTGGCAAAGATGCTTTTCACATTTCCATTAATGGACAATGCAGTTTTGGATCTTGAATCTTTTAACCCCTTGTGCAGAATACAAATAATGCCAAATTTTTCCTGTTATGCATGAGCCCTATTTAGGCTTTATAACTCATTATTTGTGTCAAGAGACTGTGGAAAATTATTCCAGTGAATATCCACTGTGATGCGTTAGTTACATGTTATAGGAAGCTCTCAGGGTTGAGGCGATAACGGGTGCGGTCTATGTACAGAGCCACACTCGTACACTAAATTCAGTTGGCTCCTTTGCGACCGCCCCAGCTGTGCGGGACCCATGGAGACCAGCTGCTTATGAGGCAGAGAAGCAGGCCTCTGAAGCATCGCCCCAGCAGGACATCCTCTCACCTCAACTATTCCGTCAACACACCTGACGTAGACTGAAGGCCGTGAAGCATCCCTGGGGACTCATGGGGAGGAGGAGGTTCATGAAGCCTGTACCTCAGGGAGTTCCCCCTCCGCTGTGTGTCACACAGTGAATTTCCATGCTTATTCGTACAGATCCTACACCCACTCCTAACTGAAGCCCGATGCAAAAAATCAGAGTTTTTACAAGACTTCAGTATAAAACTACAAACCAGACTGATAATGACCTTCCTGTTGGCTGTGCTTTCTTTTTGCTTTTTTCTGGTGTTCTTTTGGTTCCGCGACAAAAATCTGACGCGTTCAATAAATTACACTGCTGGGCAGTCGGCCATGAACTCCTTTTGGCTTGTTCCCGGACCGATTCCTGTCAAAGGGATTGTACTCTGCTTTTACATAAAGCAGATTAATGATAAGAAAATTATAATAAGCCACAAGATCACTTTTTAAACCTGTTATAATAATTACTGAAAAATATAGCAATTTAATTTACATTTAAATTATATGTTTTTTCTCAAAAAAAGCAGCCCTCTCATCGTCTGCCAGTAGAGGAAAGGGGTGGAGAATTTGTTTCAATTTCAAAGTTTTATGATCGGTTGTTATGCTCCAGTATATTCTAAATACTTTGTTCTCCATTGATAAAAGACCAAATATCAGGTAGACCTTCAATCATAAAAATTAGGCATCTAAGCAGCATTGCACTGAATCTGAGTTTGAAACTTTGAGTGGATCTGCACAGTCTAGTGCAGGCCATGTAGTTTTGAAAAAGTCATAGCAAAATAAACACTTTGCGAAATTTTACCTTAATGAACCCAGTTCAGAATGTGCAAATGTAAATACGGCACGAAATACTGCATGGAACTGCAAGACCTATCCTCGAGTTTCTGCATCAACCCACTCAGCGACCAAATCTCCACAGATTCCTGGCCAAACTCTCCCACTCAGTCTACGGATTCCGAA
Organism: Gymnothorax javanicus; assembly: GCA_029692085.1. Lineage (NCBI taxonomy): Eukaryota > Metazoa > Chordata > Actinopteri > Anguilliformes > Muraenidae > Gymnothorax > Gymnothorax javanicus. The sequence continues at coordinate 37,720,425 of CM056210.1, read as the reverse complement.
AAGATTACATTTAAATTAAAACGGAAAATCAGTGGGATTTTACAGGATTTGAGGAGAGTGAATTGAGCTGGGATCACCCGCGTGGATAGAACATGAGCCGCCTTCTTTTTTTGTTTATTACATTTTGTTTAATATTCAGCCTATCAGTTTTATTTCATCTGACACAGCTGTCCAATCTACAGGTGGGTAATATATCCACAGAAACAGAGCCAATAATGGACATGTTCTTCATCAACCCACTCCTAGCTCTGACTCTCGGCTGATAATCAAGAACAAAAAATATCTAGCTCTTGGCTGGTCTCAAATCAAACACATTATAACACACAGTATCAGCATTGTTTATGTGAAACCAAAGCGTAATATACACTGCAAATTAAGTAAGAGGATCTGAGGATTCAGAGCATATGCAAATACTTCATCTGATCATCACATTTCACACCGTGATCTATGTGTTATTAAAAATAATATCTTGTCAAAACAGAAATGCCTTTCTAGCCTTCTCTGAAGCAGTGGCAATTTCATGTGACAAACACAGAGTAAAATAACATACATGTATACAGAAATCCGGAGGCAGGTGCCCATATACAGACTCTCTCTCTGACACACACACACACACACACACACACAGTCGGGCAGGGGGGTTAGATGCTGCCTGTTACCATGCAACACATCCACTGCTTCCTCCCACTGTATTTGGCACTAACCTCTGAATGCCCTCCAAGGCGGCTGTTTTAGTAACCCTCGCTTCGAAATTAGCCCATGGCCTACATTCAAAAGTCAGACCACGGTTTATATTTTTTTTTCTACAGGTGTTATGAATAACCTTTTTATTGACCCTACTTTGTATTAAATTTGATTCAGAATTGGCTGTGCCGTTCAGGGGTGCGTTTCCCGAAATCAAAAATGCTACCTTACATAGTTGGGCCCATTGACTGTGAATGGACAAACTATGTAAGTTGCTGACTTAGTTAGCAACTATACTTTTGGGAAACGCACCTCAGGTCGATTCCACCAGTGCACTGTTTCCAAACCACGTCAGTGAAACTGGTGGCCTAAATTCTTATCTTTAATAACAATTAATGGATTAAATGAATTAATCGGAGCCGCTACTTTCAACAGTTAATTAAATCTTTCACGCCCAACATCACTAACACAAACAAACTAAATTGCTCGGGTTTCATTTTGTTAGAACCAAAAAAAATGCCTTTGAGGCAAAAAAGTATAGATCTAAAGACAAACAGACAGTGCACAACTGCTTTCCCACCCTCCCCCCTCAACCAACACACAGTTTGAGAACCTTGTAACATAAGACAGCAGGTGCTCACTGATGTGTATAGGTGGCCTTCTCCATTCATGGCGATGTACAAGCCTGTCTTCACAGACTGGATAGCGACGACTCGAAGACCCACAGGGATGAGATTGAACAGAGCTGAGGGAGAAAAGACATAAGCGCGCACCCACTGAGCATGTGTGAACACAGAGACATGTACACAGGCAGATCTCAATAGAATAAACAGGAACACCGCTAAAGCTAATAGCCTGGGTAGTTAGAGCTAATTAGCGCCATCCCAGTGGGATGTAATGTGTGTTTTTCTGGCCCGCAGCTTGCCCTTTCCAGTTCTCTTATAATAGTCATTGTTTTTGCTGATGAGATGCATTGTACCAGTCTGGGCATCTCTGTGAATCACATCTGTGCGAAATGTTAGCCTCCCGGCATTTTTACGGCATTCTTCCTTTCCCATTTGCGTTACTTTACATCACAACATTCAGAATCACCGAATGATGCAGAGAACAATACCGTTTTGAGACCTAATAACCACTATTCATATCTCTGCTCTATGACGAGCATACTGGTACAAATCAAAGTACAAAGAGCCAAATCATTCACATTTCTCAGTGACTACAAACTTTTGACTCGTATTGTATATGGCTGTGAAATGGTTTCATCTGCCAATTTTTTGTGTAATTTACATACATTCATACGGGAAAACAACCTCAATAATATATTGTAATGCTTCTGCGTATGTTTCAGTGACTTCAGATTTTGAGGCTGCTTTTAGTCTTAATAAAGTGCTATGTTATTCATAACTTTACTCACATACCCCTTCGACTGAACGCATCGAAAGGAGCAAATACGCTGGGTCTGCAACCTTCACTATAGCACATTTCCATTATTTATCTCCATGCTGAATTAGTGATAAGATCATTGATTAAAACACTAACTTTGAAACCTCAGTATGGAAGGTTTTAGATGTTGTAGACCAGTCATGTCACAGAAAGAAGATTCATTGTTTAGGTTTCAAAATGACCGGTTTTACGAGGTGCATCAAAGCAGAAGCATCATTCAAAGATCAACTGTCTGTCTACTGTATGCATATTATGAATGAAAATACACTATAGAATTAATCCAGGGTGAGCTCTCTGATCCTGAAGATATTTATAAAAAGAAACTCTAGTTCAGGTTTGTCTCATGTGGCACCCTTATCAAGTTCCATTTTTCAGTTTGCATTTTTTAAAGCAAGAAAATAAATCACAATGTTATTATACGAATGGCTAATAAAAGCAATTAAATATTAAAATTTAACATTTACTGACCTTTTTAAGGTCAGTAAGAATGTGAAATCAAGTATTACTTTAAGGAGATAGTACTTCGATAAGAATCCTATCCAACGGCAAGCAAAAATATTGAGATGGTGTGTTCCGTTACAAACAACTTTGTGAATATGCGTCAATTAAACTTGATTTTCTTCTTAGGAAAAAAGAGAATCGCCCAGACTCTAGGCTAAGCTTTGCTTTTTGTTCTGCAAAAATGTCCCCTGCTGTGGGCATTTTTGATTGCCCACTAAGGAAAATTAAGCTAGCTAATTGAATTCATGCTCATGTTACAGAGCCTCATTTAAACCAATCATTTGCACTTGAATGCAAATAATACAGCCATTAACAAAGTCATGAAGTTGGTAACTCTCAGTGAAGTAATTTATTTCTTGTTCTAGGTAGTTATAACATTACTTGACCAAAAGTACAGCTCAGTTGCATCACTGCACATGTGCTGATCCTGAATATTGAGTGATCTTACTGCAAATAAACACAAAACATATTTAAATATTTAAAATCCCTGATAACTTTTTAAATTTAAATTGGGAATGAACCTTTTCACCCAAGTTGACATCGAGTCGTATTTGAGTAATCCACTTAATTTCATTGTGATTGGAGATCAACCAATCACAAACTTGATCTAAATCTCCCTCTCCCCTCGAATCTTTCATTATGGCCAAGCCCATACAGTCTGCGAGAGAGCTCTTATGGGCCCATTCAGCTATATTTGTGTGGCATTTAATCATATGTATTTTTTTTTTTTACAGTCAATTTTGAAATATTAAATCAATTAAAAAAATTGATTCTGTGATCACAGAGCCTTTAAATACTTACAGAGCTCAACAACCAAACCTCAGATAACTAGCTATCAGGCAATTGCAATGAACAACTAAAAGCATGGCTAAAAGGTAGTGTTGTGTGTGTAGCAAATTTACATAATAATAATAATAATAAATGTTCAGAAAGACTGATAGTGAGAAAAAAATTCCTATATGAAAAGAGGATATCATCACATTTGCAGCTAAAATGGAGGGCAAACCCTATACCCATTCCTAGCTTTATCCATGTATGTGAAGTGACAGGTCATTTTAGCTCAAAAAGTGAGAATAGCAGGCCCATGACAGGTGTTAGGCTATCATCCGAGGCACAACCATAATTCAAATTAACAAGCAGTGCCAGCAGTGTGCTCCCCGGGGCTTCACCTTGTATTCCTGCAGTCTGAGATCAAACGGGAACATCTCTCTTACCATTATCCGCCTTCTCTCAGATTTTATTTTAAAAAAACCCCGGCTCTTTTAACAAGAATGCTTATGCTTGAAGGCCCATAACTGAGGTCACAAAATCTATCAAAACTGCATGGACATTTAGCCTTTGACACTTTGCACTGAGATGTTTTTATTTTATTTATTTATTTAGTTGGACCTCGCTCACGTTAAAAACTCAGACTCTCGACATCGATGCCCTCAAAACAAGACAGTGACGGTAAATCTCAGAATTTATAGAAATTTTATCATGTCTTTCGGTCAGTTTCGAGGAATTTTCTAGCCTTTTGAAATTTTTTAAGACAGAAAATGCCCCCAAGAGGCCAGACTTCAGATGCTAACACCTCAGGAACCACTGTTACAAATGGAGAGAAGAGAACAATCAGCAATATATCTTCAATTTAGCAAAATCTCTGATATGGGTTCAAAATACAGTATATCTCCAAATCCTAAAATTACAGTGACTAGGATCTAAACCCCTGCATAATAATCTCACAAATTACATGATAACAATAAGATGAAAGGAGACACTTCCACTTTAATAAGCTCCAATAATGTACTAAAAAGATAAAATAAAAATAATAAAATACACTACAATTTGCGTTACATTTATTTAGCAGATGATTTTATTCAAAACGCTTACAGCAAGTGCATACAGTTAGGTCACTGACACTGTAGCCCAACGGAATAATAATATGAAAAATATGTTCATATACATGAAACAAAAAGCTATTTTCCAGTGGAAATGGAAAAAAGGAGCTTTGAGATAATACTTATAAAAATAAACTGGTTCTTTAAAAAAGTTGAATTTCAACTCTCGTGTTGCTTTCTATAAATGCAGTTTTAAAAAAGTGAACTCACAGGAATTAGTGCTGTCATCCTTAGTCCCATCCAAAGATCCATCTGGGTTCATTTGCAAGTAGTATCCCTGCCTGCAATATAACCTGGTCACTATTCCCTTTAGCTGGGGATCTGGTAAAAAGAGACAGGGGTAGAGAAAGAGAATGACAAAGAGGGGGAAAAGAAACATGGTGCGTTTGTTAGCAATAAACATCAATGTAACCCAAAACATCAGACGGATCCCAAAAACGTCTGAATATTTCTTTGAACGCAAAGATTTTCGCAGTTTGCATTCAAATATATGACACGATCAGTAAATGCACCTTTCATAAGCTGCTGAGTCCACTCATTCAGAGAAGCTGAATCAGAAAGCGGGTGATGGTCAACTCAACAACGGCCTCTTAAGGCTCTGAGTCAGAACCTTAATTTTCAATTCTGTTCACAACACGTTTTTAACCGACATTTTTGAAAGCTAACGTTGTTTCGACTTGTCAATTCTGCTATTCAGATATGAGAGCCAGAGGAGTTCAGCGTAAAACATGCCTTACCTCAATTGTGTATCCGTTAAAAAAACAAGAATACTCTGCCCCCTTTGCTCAAAAAAAGATAACTAGGACTAATACCACTTTACAATACTTTTCATACCTATTCTCTGACATACGGTTTAGCTTCGCCCCATCAAATGTCAGCTTTAGTCTAGTTCAGTTCTTGTCAGAATAGTTTTGACCCCAGCTACATTTTGATTTTGGATAAATTGGAACTGGAACATTTAATTATGGTGCCAAACACAAGCATCATCATAATTGTTAGTTTTTTTTTTCTTCCGTCATTTTTTCCTATGCAGACAAAACTGCTCTGTCTGGTTTTTGTTTTTTTTTTTTTTTTTTTTGCAAATTTCTAAGCACATAGGGGTCGATCCCCAAGGGTGACTCTATAACTTTGGGGCGATTCAGACCACGGACGTAGTGCCACCATCAGGTCAAAGTTGCTCTTTCACATTGGTCTCTCTGCTTTACCATAGGCCTATTATCATATTCTTTGTCATATGATGTGTCTTTTCATGGCCTACAATGTAGCCTGAGGCCATTTTCTTGCGTGCCTGACTAGATTTTTGGCTGTTTTTGAATTTTTCTGAAAATATTACTTAAATCCATTTCCACTGAAACTTGCCAAGTATTATGTCCACAGCGTCCACACTGCCATCATCAAGTTTCATTTTGACCGGCAATCTGGGAGCGGTACAGTACACAAGTGAATGACGGAATGTTTAGTAGTGTACATCACCACTAACATTGGACTGAAAGTCATTAAACCTATACTGAATTATGTCTCTATGCCAAAATGACTTTCCTTTAAGTCCATATGTCAGCCACACTGCATATTCACCATCCCTCATGAAGTCAAAAACCTTTTTTATCCCCTACTGCGGGAAAAAATTGACCTGTTTGAACCAAAAATTGTTTTGCACACTGTCTAATGAAAGTAATTAAAAAGTTCTGAAATTCCAAAGTATATGGCCTTAACATGCAGTATTGTATGAGCATCACCCACCAGCTCAATAAGTGGGTAAATCTCCTGGCGGTCTAAATGCCACAAAACCAGGTGAGTTTGGGGTGCTACATTACTATAGCATGCAAAGGTCAATAAGAGCGTAACAATTGATGCATGAAAAGTCAGCATTATCTTTGTTTAGATCATCTTATGCTGTTCATCCTACTTGAAAGACACTTCATGTTTCTTACTTCTCTGATACGGCTGATTGCATCACCCACATTTTCGCACAGTCCACAAATAAAGGTCAACAAAGATCAATGGCAGCCATTGTCTCTGTGCAGGCCATCTTTTTTATGAGATGTCTAATTCAGCTCAAACTTATCACAATGTTATTGAATAGTACAAAAAACTGCTACAAAGCAATTTGTTTAATTGCAACGAAAGTTTAGATATGACATCTCACACAATTTTCAGCTTAATACCACCAAATTTGTTTTAGAGAGTCTGATATGTATGACTAAAAGCACTCAACAAGGTCTCAAGTGCTCTTGTGCTCGCTGCTGCATTGCAGCGAGAATCAATACATCCTATGTCCCTTCCTTCCAACCACTCAGGAACCCTTTGGTTGAGTTTGAACTGTAGTTTCAAATAAGACAAACATATTTATGGCTCTTGGTGCACTTAGCATGCACTGCTGTTCATGAAATGCACCAAGACATCATCTATGTCTTTAGAGTTTATGTTGGCCAAACTATATGATGATCCGAAATTCCACAACTAGAGGTGCGCCAAAAGTGGCCTCTTTCCTTTTAATACTCAACTGAAACTTTGTGTAAAGTGCGATCCAAACTTTGTGTCTGACTATTTCAATACCAGTTCCTCTAGGTGAGCAAAAGTTTTTTCTATACTTTTCATTCTGTTTATTTACAGACCAATCGAAACTCCCTTCAAACCTTTTGGCTTATTTGCTTAAAGGAGGAGACCGCACATCGGCAAAGTATATTTCAGCGGAAAGTAGAATTCTTTAAGTGTCTAAAATGCATAGTTTTATAAATTTTAATTTGGTAATGATCCAGTGCAACACATTTTAAAACTGGCGAGTCTTCAAATCGGCATCAATATCAGGGGGCAGACCTTTTTACTTGGGGAATCTAAGGCTGCGTTCGGAATGCACACTTGTCCACTTGCTCACTCACTCTCTATATTGTTTTCAAAGTAGAACATTCACTACATAGTGCCCTATACTGTATAGTGGGTGAGTGTACATTTCGAACGCATTATCCAATCAAACGCCAGTGCCGTGGTGCTCGTGGCATCAGTTATTCTCTTTCGTGACGTCAGTTGTTCTCTTTCCTTTCATCCGGGCCATGGAATTGTTCCGAGGCCCTTCAGTAAGCTCACCCTTTAGGGGCTTGACTGCCCGCAAGCTGTTTTTATTTAAGCTGGCCTGATTAACAATCAAACAATTTATTGACTGCGCGACCAAGACCAATACATGACGGATAATTAGAAATGATAATGAAAAGGTGAATTCCCATGGTCTACCTTTATATAATTGATATGGCATTGTAAATCAAAAACTTTCGCTGACTTTGCAGCATTTATTTTCGCCATTCTTAGAATTGTCACACAGCTGTGCAACTTGCTTTACAGCGCCCTTTAGCAGTGACAACATTCAGAATATAGAACGGATTCTCGCAGCCTTGCAAACTAATTTACGCAAATCTGTGCTGCTTTACGAGCAACACAAGCGCTTAAGACATATTGATATTTTACGTCGTCATTTATGCGCAGAAAAAGACGCCTCATAATTTTGAAAAATTTGTTATGCACTGAAATTTTAATTTCAATGCATAACAATGCCATCAAACGTAGATTAGACCGTCGTCAGTTTTCACCAATTAGTCTGATCAACTGTGGCTAATCAAGAGATGTAAACTGTGAGAGGTTTTGGTTATTATGCATTTAAAGGTAAGGTTTCTGAAGATCAAATTCAAAGTCAGAAGATTCCCCAAGTAAAAATGTCTGCCCCCTGCTATTGAAGCCAAGTTGAAGACTCGCTGGTTTAAAAATGTGTTGCACTGGATTATCAAGTTAAAATATGCGTTTTAGACACTTCTAGAATTCTACTTTCCGCTGAAATGTGCTTTGCCGAAGTGCGGTCTCCTCCTTTAAACTTCATGTCCATGACTAATTACAGAATGTCTAAACCTACACTTTCTGATACTTTAACCAGTGCTGTTCATTGAGATCACCATGACGTCCTCTATCTCCCCAGGACCCCAGCATGCTCAATGACATGCTTAATTTTCTTCTGTGATGGCCCTGCTTAAACTGGCACCCGTCACTGCTGCTTGCAGCCATATCTGACACATTATTACTGTCACACGTGACTGGAATAACGACTGGAAAAAACACACTTTGTCACTTTGATATCAGATTCTCAGTGGAAAAAATACACACACACGCAAGTTCATCACTCTTGATTTTTCATTCTGTGACTGAAGAGTAATGTAATAAAAAGGCTTATAGCGATTAACCACTAGTGACTCAGGATAATTTTGCATGATGCGATTAATATATGCTGCAATGCAGATACCACTACAGAAAAAGAAAAAAAAAAACAGATGTCTCTTCAAGAAGAAATAAATGTGTAAAAAAACACAGCAGAGACAGGCGTAGGGTGATCCTGTGTAGCAATGACAATTATTCATTTTCAAAGCCTGCACATGCTTCATTCTGCTGGGTGATCATGCCGGGGTGGTGCCTTATTTAACTGGTTCCAATTGCTTTCCCTCATTGTGAGGAAGGTACCCGTGATTAATTACAAGCTGCTTGTGCTCACAGTGTTGGGAAGAACACTACTGTAGAGCGCTGAAAAATGGGAGGAAATCAGTGCCATCCTGAGAGAATAAACAGCCACCTTCTGCTAGGTGGTGCTAAGATTTATTTTTGAAAGATTCTATCCCGCACATTTTCCCTTCCTTTGACATTGTAAGCAGTCCAGACTGATTTGCATTTGTCTCGAAATAACTCTGCTCTTAATCCCCAGAAGTGACAGCAACATTTCATATTCCAGTACACGTTTCTGTTTCAAGCAAAATAAGACTATTCAACACCTTTATTTTTATCAAAATAAAACTGCATAGAATTTCTGATATTCAGTAGTCACTGAGATGTCCTTCCCCCAAACTTGCCCACTGATGACCAGAAGGGGGGGAAAGTAGAACGAGCAAAAATACGCTAATTTAATTCTTTCTTAACATAATTTTAAATGTGGAAGTAGGTTGATTCACAACAGGTCAGTAACATGATTGGGAATAAAAAGTCTCACAGCAGTAAAGATGGCAAGGGCTTTACCAACCTGTGAAAAACTGTATGGGCAAATAGTTCAAAAAATTTAAGAATAGCGTTTCTCAAAGTAAAATTGCAAAGAATTTGGGGATCTCATCCTCTATGGTACATAATATCATTAAATGATTCAGAGAGTAAGGAGAAATCTCTGTATGCAGGGGACAAGATGAAAAATCAATACTGAATGGTTGCAATCTTCAGGCCGTTAGGCAACACTGCTTTTGAAACAAACAGGATTATTCAGTTGAAACCGCTGCGTGGGCACTTCTGTTATCCATTGTCAGTGAAAACAGTTTGTCGCAGCATTGCACATGCAAATTAAAACTCTGCCATCAAACGATTAAACTTTATACAAACACGATCCACAAATTCTGCTGCCTTCTCTGGGCCTGAGCTCATTTAAGATGGACACAGGCAAAGTGGAAAACTGTTATGTGGTCTGACCAATCAACATGTGAAATTATTTTTGGAAATCATGGACACTGCATCCTCCAGGCTAAAGAGGAGAGGGAGAAACCAACTTGTTATCAGCACACAGTTCAAAAGCCAGCGTCCATGATAGCATGGGGCTGCATTAGTGCACATGGTGTGGGTAACTTGCATCTGTGAAGACACCATTATTGCTGAACGATATATACAGATTTTGGAGCAACATATCCAGTGCTTCCCTCCAGATGTCTTTTTTCAGGGAAGGCCTTGCTTATTATAGCAACACAATGCCTAACACCAAATTTTATATAGATTGCAACAACACGGCTCTATAGTAATCGAGCCTGAGTGCTAAAGTATGGCCTGCCTGCTGTCCTGACCCATCACACACTAGAAATATTTGCTGCATTATGAAATGAGAAGCATCACAAAGGAGGCTGCAAAGTGTTCAGCAGCTGAAATCCTATGTCAAGCAAGAATGGGAAAACTGCAGCAGCTGGTTAGTTCCAAAACACTTACAGAGTGTTGTAAATATATGAGGTGATGCAACAAAGTGGTAAACAATCCCCTCCCCCAACTTTAATGAGACATGTTGCTGACATCATATATTTTTCAAGACACAATAAAATTTCTCAGTTTCAACATCTGATTTGTTGTCTTTTGTACTTCCTTCAATTAAATGTAGAGCATAAATGACTTGCAAATCATTGCATTTTGTTTCTATCTACATTTTACACAGAATCCCAACTTTTTAGGGAATGATGTTGTAGAATCATGTATGATGTCCCTTTTCATTGGATTAATCAAACCAATTAACAACGGAGACCACGTGACTGTGACACAGAATGACTTTCTACAGTGGTCGCTTTCACAGTCGTCATAGCTCAATATGAAAAGACAAACAAGTCAATGATGGGTACAGTTACCTACAGTGTCTTGTTACCCACAGTAGATGTATACAGAATGCAGCCATATACAAATCATGTTGTAATCTTGTTTAAAGTATTTCAGTGTATCAGGTTCACCTGGATTATGAAAGAGACGTTATAGGCCTACAAGCAGCATGATTTAGACAACCACCATGTATCCAAATCACTAGTGATATGACAGATAAAATTAATTATTTAGCTATTGCCGGTTAAAATCAATAAACACAAAATGTACGCAATAAAACGATAATAACTTGCAGTAAAACCGTAGTATGGTTAGTACTGCCGCCTTACAGCAAGAAGGTCGTGGGTTTGAATCCGGCCTGGGCCTTTCTGTATGGACTTTGCATGTTCTCCCCATGTTTGCGCAGGTTTCCTCCGGGTACTCTGGTTTCCCCCACCCACAAAAATATGCATCATAGGAACACTCCTACTGGTGCCCCTGACCAAGCAACCGGCTTTAGAACTGGAGTTGGTCCCCGGGCGCTGCTCTGTAGCTGCCCACTGCTCCTTACAATAGGATGGGTTAAATGCAGAGGACAAATAATCCCACAGGGTTCAATAAAGAGTATCTTATCTTATCTTATCTTTCACTGGTATGGGCCTCAGGTGTAGGTCAGTAACAGGTTATGTAACGTATTTTTACCATTGTCATTAAAGGTTTCACATATATAACATATAACCTCATTGCTTCCACAGGGTTCAGTCCAGAGACTAAATAGGAAAAGGGACATACAGAGGAACGTCTTTATGGAGAAAGCTATTTCAAGTGTGTGGAAGGTCAATGTACTGAAACCTACAAAAAGCTAAATCGGCACAAGCCATCGGATAAAAGGTCCATCTAAGACACCAGTTTGTCCCTCATAAAGCCTGCCATGATTCTCCAATCTAATCAAATAAACTGACCAAACTGAGCATTTAAGTATAAAGTCGTGTCCATCAATCAGGTAGGGAGACTGTCACTTCCTATTTAGACATTTGGTCAGAAATAACGGCAGGGCTGCCTCAGATTGAATGAAAATGGGGTCCAGAAAATGCGTCAGAGCTGTAGGAAAAAGACTGACCTATCAGCGGCATCCCGCTTTGTCTTCTGCCAGACAACAAGTGTTCCTAAATTTTTCAAAACCATCTGCTGGCACGAGAGACTCAGCACGAATCACACTCTAATATTGTTTACTGCTGCACAGGACGCTAGAGTTTGTTCCTCACTGGCCCATTAATGGGTGCGTCATGAGGATCGTCCTGTTCTCTAATATAACACATTAAAAAAGAAGGAATATTCAGCACTGAACCCACTGACAGTAAATTGACAGGCTATAAAACCAATGTTATAAAAACACACTTTCAGGAAGGACTGACCTTAAAATCCATTACGCTTTTTCACAGATTTGCATTTGAAAGCTTCTTAGATAATCACTGCTGCTGACCCTACTTAGTTGCATCAGTTTGACTTACCTTAGATGTGTTTTATAAGCTTAGCTAGGGATGTAAAGGATAAAGTAGTTCGGAGACTCAGTTCCTCATTCGACTCTTCTGCAATGCTAAATTTGCACTGGAGGAAGGAGGATTTATGCCTCAATGTAAAGCACATCTCAGCACAGCTTCACTACGTACATATTTTTATAATAATTTTCCTCTCCCCGTTGATATTTTTTTATGTTTACCCAACAAGAGCAAGGACTGTATGCAACTTATATATGCCGTTATTTTTCAACTTAAAAATAGTTGGAATTGACTTAACACATTAATACTAGAGTTATCGCATCACATATCACTGTTGCATTTTCTAATTCGGTAATTGCATATCACATTTTTTCTCCATATCGTGCCAACCGAATTTTAAGCGCAGAAGTGGAACAAAATTGAGGCCATCATCCTCACAATGGTAGTAAATTCAGGACAAACACCCCAGAAGAAGAATGTCCGACCATAGACTGACAGAGACAATTAAATAAATAAATGAAATCGCTCATAAAGCAAGGACATGTCGAAATCTTCAAGGTCAAAGGTCATGGTGTCACTAATTGGCGACCTTGGCCTTGCTCTTGAGGCTAGAGTCGTCATTTTCAATGTAGGCCCAAACTAGATGCCGGTGCCAAGAGTATGAGCTAACTTGGAATGAAATGAGGCCAGTTGTTTTTGCAAGAAATTGCAAACTAACAGACAGACTAAAAGATGAACCGAACTGATCAATACTCATGCAGAAATCATAGATTCAGCATTTGATAAATTTGGAACACAGTTAACATCGAAAAATATATTAACAAGACTAGGTGCAACCTAGTATATGGCTGGGCCGCCAAGTACTGTATGAAAATGTGGGCCGAAGAAAAGGGTGCTAAATGAGGCAAAGCTCACGCAATGATATGAAGTGCAAGTTTAGTAATGAGCTGGAGCTGATAAATTATTTACAAAGTGGGTGGGGAGAGTGTGGGAGTGGGAGAGTGAGAGTGTGTAAGAGTGTGAGTGAAAGTGGGAGAGTGAGAGTGAGAAAGAGTGAGTGTGTGTAAGTAAGGTAGTGGGAGTGAGTGAGGGAGTGGGAGGTGGGGGGGGGTCTTGAGTAAGGAAAACATGTCAAAAGCAAGTTATACATTTGAATAGACAAAGAGCTAGAGTAAGGGTAGCAGTTATTGATTTTGTGAATGTGAATTTAAGAGAGACAGCAGCAGCATATGTAGATAGCAGTTAAAGTATATATGTATGTATGTTCCTGAATCGTAATGAAACAATAAAGTTATCGTTACAGTTGTGCTAACCGGGGACGTGACGTCACTTTCGTGAACACATGGCTGTTCCTATATAGTGAGGGTGTAAGAACGAACTTCAAAGTTTCCTTTTTTTCCCCATGTTTCGTCTTTGGGCACGTTATGGACAAAGAATCCACAGTTTTGAGTAAAACCGCTTAGTAAATATGTTTGAGTGAAGGAGTTGCCATGTATTTGCATAAAGTGTTAGACGATATTGGTGATGGTTGAATATGGTTAAGTATGGGACTAAAAAATTGACATGCAATTAATTTTAATGAATTTATGACCTATTGAAAGCTCTCGAAAAGGCCTTGTAGTTGATGCCAAGATCATGAGAATTGGCCAAGAAATAAGAAAGTTCTGGAATTTTATAGTGCCCCCAAATAGCGAATTGTTTGGTATTTATTTCAGTTGCTGCGTATAAAAAAAGTGTGTTGTGAAGTGAGGAATTTAGGTCAATTCTACCTCAAATATAGTAGACAGTAAAAAAAAATGATATAATCAATGTTTAAAAAAATGAAATAAAATACAAGAGTTCAGGAAATAAAGCATGAATGATTTTCATGAGTGACAGTTACAGCCTGACCGAGTACTGCACTTTGTCACAATATGATAATCAGAGGTGTATAAAGTACTGGAAAAAATAACTAAGTAAAAGTAAAAGTACCATTACTGAAAGTTACTTTGGTAAAAGTTGAAGTCACCCATAAGAAAATGACTTGAGTAAAAGTCTTAAAGTAGCTCACATTAAATGTACTTAAGTACCAAAAGTATTTTGTGAAAGAATATACTAAAAGTATCAAAAGTGTGAGTACAAGTCCAAAGTATTTTTCATGGCACGCATAGAAAGAAGCAAAGCAACCACTCTTTGTTCTCCCCTTGTGCTCTTTAATCAATTTTCAGGTGAATGAAAGATGCAGTATTCAAAAAACAAACAGGCAGTCTCTCCTTAATATACTACTACTTCTTCTACTTTGAGTTTACTGGTGGTTTAAAAACCACCATAATTGACTATAATTAATAGCAGAATTACATAGTATCAATACCATGTTGAATTTTTGCTTCAGAAAACTGATTTTTCTTAACTACTAATTGGGATACCATTTGCTCACTGTAGTTGAAGTGGTTGCTGCAAAGGACAACAATTATTTTTGTAGCAAGAGATTTTTTTTTTTTTTTTTTTGACTGCTGGATAGATACTATGGGCAAGTACATTGAGCAGTTTGCACATCAGGCTTAGCTGAGGAGTTTTATTCAGGCAACTCCTGAAAAACAGGGATTGGAGTGAACTTGTCCATATTCTAAACCTCCAGCTCGGCTTGCTTGTGAATATTCAATAACTGATCCGGGTGTACCATCTAGTGATAGAATATTGTAACTGTGTGCATGAATTTGCAGCTCCATGTCCGCTGGCAGATACATCTGCACAAAGATACCCTGCCGAGCACCGTTGTTCTTCTCGAACACGCCTAATCCATATTATCCTTAAATGATTAATTACATTCATATTTTAATTTGTAACGAGTAACAAAGTGGCCAGTGTCAAAGTAACAAAGTAAAAGTATACTTTTTATCTTTTAAATGCAGTACAGTAAAAATAAAAGTCCTGGTTTATAAAAATTCAAAGTACAAATCCTCAAAAAAAATAAAAAAAAAAATACTTAAGTACTGTAACAAAGTACATGTACACCTCTGTTGATAATGCATCCCAAGTCCCTTCATTGTACCTTTTTTCTGTCATATCGGTTGCGAGATTCAATAGGAAGATTAAGGAAATAATCCTGGTACCGGCTGCGAAATTCAAAAGGGAGATAGAGGAATGTAACACATTGTACCAATCTAGCGTGAAAGAATCTTCACAATGGTCAGAATGTGTTTTTAATTTCCCTATTCAACCTCACAACCGATACTGTCCTCCATGCTTGTTAACTGTCGTATCAGTTGCGAGATTGAATAGGGGAATTAAAAACACATTCCGACCATTGTTGATTCTTTAACGCTAGATTGGTACGATGTGTTTCATTCCTCTATCTCCATGAAATCTCGCAACCGGTACCAGAGAAAACAAGCATGGAGGACTGAAACAAACCGAACTAATCTAGCATGAAAGAAGATTAGCCTAATAATGGCCGAATTGCGCTCGTAATGCAACAAAATCGAATGGAACTTTTTAAAAGACTGAGATGCTAGCTAGGGCAAGCGTACCATATGCATCCGCTATATGAATATTTAATCCATCTTTTGCTATCAGTTAGAAGAAATTACGCATTGATTTTTGTAAAATGGCGACCAATATCGCCAAGAAACATTCGTTGGCATCAAAAAATGCACACTGTGAACATTCTATATGTACAAAATGTGTTTTAATTTAACAGTAGCCTACATTTGCCTGATTATTGCAGTCTATTGCTAGACTGGATTCAAGTACTGGTCGTGTTACATTGGCGTAGTGGATTAAGGTAGTGGAGAAGTAACTACTTCAATGAAGGGGTGTCAAATCGATCTTGGCGCAATCTTTTAAACTTAATATTTTCTTGAATTTATTGTTTTCATTGGTGTCGGTTACAGTCGCTCTCATAGATACGATCAAAGCGGCCACCACAACTGCTTCCGTTCAAGTGAACCAACTCATGAACGAGCAAGGGTATAAGTTAATTTGGAAACCAGTCTGGGCACTATACCGGTATTCTTGAAAATACTGTAAAATGGTGCCGACGCCACTTCCAGCGAGTATGCAAATAGTCCATCACACGCATAAATGAGTGTGGCGCGTTCAATTCCACTTTTTAATTTCCGTTTCTGCTGCAAACTCTCAAATCCAAGATCCAACAACAGTTTCTGTTGCAATGTCTCCAAGCCGAAATTCCGACACCCATGTATTTATAATGCAAATACACAGACCAGTAAATACGAGTGAAGTCAACGCCCGGCAAGCCAGCCAGCCAATCATCAGCTAACCAATCGTTGAAGTTCTTCCACGCCGGCCGACCAATCGCTGAACAGCCATCAAGCCAATCGTCGGCCAACCAATCGTTGAAGTTCCTGCCCGCCGGCCGACCAATCACTGAACTTCTTCCCCGCCGGCCAGCCAATCGTTGAACTGTATCACTCAGGCAGTCAGTCAGTCAGTCAGTCACACCAATCATTGAAGTTCTTCCCCGCCGGCCGACCAATCGCTGAACAGCCAGCCAGCCAGTCGTCGGCAAACCAATCGTTGAAGTTCTTCCCCGCCGGTTGACCAATCGCTGAACTTCTTCCCCGCCGGCCAGCCAATCGTTGAACTTTATCACTCAGGCAGTCAGTCAGTCACTCAGATACTCGGCAACATTTACGTTTATAGTAGCCTGGCCGCTGCTCGGCCCAGCCCAAAAAAGACACTTCAATGTCCACAGATCATCATACTGCAATAAGGGTACCTGAAGTGACACCTGTTCATTACAATTCAGTAACAGCTTTGAAACTGGAAACGAATGCAGTCACTCTTATTTGCCAGCAGCTTGAGGTAAAGGTTGATGCTCAAAGTCAGAAGGATCTTGAACAGAAGTGGGATGAAATCACACAATGTACTGCTCAATGAAGGCAAAGCCCCGAGCTCGTTTAATTGTGAAAGTAGAATCATTTATGATGAGGCGTAACGTCCCTCTTAATTGGGTCAACGAAGCCAATTAAAAACTGAGACCATGTGGCAGTAACACATAATGGCTACTTCTACATAGGTCGTTTTTATGGTCGTTACAATTCGAAAACAATGATGGGTACAGTTACCAACAGTATCTTGTTAGCCACAGTAGGTATATACATAATGCCGTCATACGCAAATAATGTTGTAGCCTTGTTTTAAGTACGTTGTATGCAAGTACACCATGATAACCTGCATAATGAAAAAGGCAATACATAACCAGCAACATTTAGACTACCAGCATTGTATCCACATCACTAGTTAAATGACAGTCTAAATTAATTATTTACCCATTGCTGGCAAAGCAGTCAAAAGATAACAACTTTCTGTCAAACCAGAGTATCAAACCCAAAAGGCTCAACCACTTGCTCACTGGTATAATCTGCAGGCACAGGTCAGTAAAAGGTTATAACTATGAATCATTCTCATATATATATATATATATATATATATATATATAAAACGTATAACCCCATTGCCTCCAAAGAGTTCAGTGCAGAGGCTGAACCGGCAGAGGAGCATACAAAACAACAACTTTATGGAGAAGGCTATTTCAGGTGTGTGTAAGGTCAGAGTGTGATGAGCCTACCGATCTACAAAATGCTAAATAGGCAACAGCCACCTGAGGGGGAAAAAAAAAAATATATACCAGCTTGTCCCTCATAAAGCCTGCCATGATTCTCCTCTAATCCAATTAACTGACCAAAATGAGCATTACAGCATTAAGTCATGTCCATCAATCAGGTACAGAGACTGTCGCTTCTTATTTAAACATTTGGTCAGAAATGACGGCAGGGCTGCTACAGCCATATTGAAAATGGGGTCCATCTGCGTCAGAACTGTAGAAAAAGGACCAACCTATCAGCGGCATCCCGCTTTGTCTTCTGCCAGACCACAAGTGTCCCTAAACTCTTCAAAACCATCTGCTGACACGAGAGACAGCGCGAATCACGCTCTGATATTACCTACTGCAGCACAGGATGCCAGTGTTCGTTCCTCATTGGCCCATTAATAGGCGTATCATGTTCTCTATTGAAATACATTAAAGAAGGAATATTCAGCACTGAACTCAGTAGTAGATGGACAGGCTATAAAAACATTTTCATAAAAACACACCGTCAGGTGAACTGACCTTAAAATCCATTACACTGATTCAAAGATTTGCATTTGAAAGCTTCTAAGATGATTATTGCTGCTGACCTTACGTAGTTGCATCAGTTTGATGCACCTTAGATGCGCGTTATAAGCATACAAAGGAATAAAGTAGTTCAGAGCCTGAGTTTCTCACTAAACTCTTCTGCAATGCTAAATTTGTGTCGGAGAAAGGCGGATTTGTGCCAGAACTCTGCTCCAGCAGCGCTAGAATTCTGTTTGGCAGCATGCCACACAAACCTGAAAGACTGGCATCTTATTTCAATGAGAATGTCTCAATACATGCATGGGCAAAAATATCATCCCGCTCACAACAATAGGAGTTTACAGTATCGTCATATTCAACCTACTAACATTTGGTGAGGACGAATACAATTTTAATGTCATTTATACATTTAAAAATCACTGGTATGTATTTGATGGCACAGTGTAATACCTAAGAAACACAGCTCACCTCCCATGCCCAACATTTCCTGCTCATTATGAGTTGAACAGAACTTCTGATTTATAAATGAAGCATTAAGCAGGGGGAATCCTGCATGGCATGATTGAGAATATTAATGTATAACTGAATTTTTTTCAATTGTTTGCATTTTCACTGGATCAAGGCAATGTTTATTCAATATAATTAGAAAGTTACCTGGCTCATTAGCTCGCCTTTGTGAAATCCCCCTTGCCGATCGGAACTCAATCAAAAGCAAGCTAGGAGGAAATCCCATTAAGCTCCAGGTTACAGAGGGCTAACGTCAATACTTTTGCTTGCAATTTTATGGATGACAGCCAGTCATTTTAAAACAACAAGAACATTAGAATGTTAGAACGTTACTCATCTCATAAATCTGCAATCTATCTTCATAAACCCCACCCTACCTCAACCCCCCACCCATCCAACGAACCCCAATATGAACTCAACAGAACATGAACCAGGGTAGGATCCCATACAGCACGACCGAGCAGCTAATAGTGCTGGCTTATGTATTTAATTCAACCGCATGCAATTTTATTGAACTAATGACATCATTATTTTAAAATAATAAGAATTTTACCAGGTTCATTGATCTGTCTTTGTGTAATTCCCACTCCCAAACGGTGTGCCCCCTTCTTTCCAAACAGCTCCCCCGCCAATCTGGACTTATACCATTAACCGAGGGGAACTCTCACAAAGCATGATAATAAGGTCCGAGGGCTAACTTAAATATAAAATTAAAATTATAAATTTAAATATAAATATAAAATTTCAAAAGATGAGCCAAAGTTATTTTAATACAATTACAAAATTGGCTGGCTCACTAACTCCATCTTCGTTAAATACTTCCATGTCAACTGCAGACAATGTGAATTAAAGCCAGCATTCTTTGACAATGCTCAAAGACTATACAAAGCAACATTTTACTCTTTTCCTTCAATGATTAATGGCTTTGTTGTCAAAAATGATGCATGTCATTTTCCTGAAGGAAAATAAGTTGTAATGTGGTAAATAGCCACTAGATGGCAGTATTGACTTTTTTTTTGTGAAGCCCAGTCTGAAGCTAGGTTGGGCATGTCCAGGGCATGCCCAGAGGGGAAAGTCCCAGAAATGGGAGGGGGCTGGACAAGAGTATATAAGGAGAAAAATCGAGAGTGTGTAGTAGTAGGAGAAATTGCAAGAAGGATACATTTGACCAGACCTGTCACTCTTTTTCAAGACCTTTTAAGCTTTTTTGTGGATTTTTTGCCTGTGTTGGAGCATTTTCCTGTCCCAGGACATCACAACAGAGCAGCCCATCTCCATTACAGGGAACTGTAAATATCTTTTTTTTTTATTTTATTTCAATCTTGGTCAGTAGGGTAGAGAGTAGATTGGTTCTGTTTGTTTAATTAAATCTGTTGAACTTAAAGGATTTTGTCTGTCATCCCTTGCTGTCCGTGACGCCATAACAAATCGACGCCATAACAAATTGGGGCCATAACAAATTGGGGGCTCGTCCGGGATAGACCATTGTGCGAGTCATTTATTGAAAATCTAAAATTTCAAATAGTGAAATTGTTTTTTGAATTTTCCTAGATATATATTGGCAGATCAACAGCAATGGATGATTTCTTGGCATCACCAACCGTAGAGGTTTTAAAGTCTTTTAAAAAGACAGAACTGCTAGAAATATGCAGACAGTTAGAGCTGACAGATGTAAAACCAGCCATGCGAAAAAGCAAGACTGGCTAGAGAGATTGTTGAATATTACATTGATGAAAATGTGTTTGCACCAGGAGATCTGGAACAGTTTCCGGTGGAAAATCCAAATGTAGAATTGGAACTTAAATTAAAAATGCTAGAAATTAAAAAAAAAGAAAAACAAAGGCAGTTTGAGTTAGAAAAATTAGCAAGAGAAGAAAAAAAAAGAGGAAAGAGCAGAAAGAGAGAGACAAAGACAGAGAGATTTCGATTTAGAAAAAATTAGACAGGGAAGAAAGGCTCCAAATGGAGCTACTAAAAATAAAAATTCAGGCTGAAAATAAATTTCACGCCAGCCAGGAGGTAAAGCTGGTGCCTCCATTTTCAGAGAAGGAGGTTGATAAGTATTTCCAGTGCTTTGAGAAGGTAGCTAAGAGTTGTCAGTGGCCAAAGGAACACTGGCCTCTGATGTTGCAAACTGTCCTCAAGGGTAAAAGCTCAACAAGCCTATTCGGCTTTGTCTGCAGATGATTCCTCTGATTATGAGGTTGTCAAAAGGTTATTTTGACAGCTTATGAGTTGGTTCCAGAGGCTTACCGACAGAAATTCAGAGGTCTGAAGAAATCTGACAATCAGACTTATGTTGAATTTGCCAACGAGAAGAAGGTTTGCTTTGAGCGCTGGTGTACTTCTATGGAGGTCAAGGATGATTTCAACTCACTAAAAGAGATGGTGTTAGTTGAAGAATTCAAGAACTGTGTCAAGGATGATATTAAGACCTACCTTAATGAGAAGCAAGCACTGAATTTGCAATCAGCTGCCAAGTTTGCAGACGAATATGTTCTAACACATAAGTCCAAATTTCAGTCTAGCAGTAACAATAGATGGTCCCAATTTCAGAAAAAAAGGTAACGGTGATACCCAAGATTCCTCACCCAAAGACAAAGACAAATCTGGTGATGGTGCTCAGAAATCCAGTAAAAGGTCTGAACAAAGTGTGAAAGCTGACAGTGACAAAAGTGGTCTAGTTTGCAATTATTGTAAGAAATCTGGTCATGTTACAACTAACTGTTGGTTCCTTAAAGCTAAGAAAGAGCAAGAAAAGGATACCAAACCCAATGCCTTTTGTGAAGACAAGGTTAGAAACCCCTGTAGTAGATGACCGATCTGCTAAATTGCCTGCTCCTTGTGAGGCTAAGAAGCCTGATACTGCTGACTTTGTGAGGGAGGAATTCCTTCCATTTGTGTCAGAGGGATTTGTGGCTCTGAATGAGCATTCTCCTCCTGTCCCCATATATATCCTAAGGGATACCGGAGCTTCTCAGTCACTTTTGTTGATGGACTCCTTGGAGTTACGTGATGAGACCGCTTCTGGGGATTTCATACTTGTACAAGGTGTTGAAGGGAGGACTGTATCTGTACCCCTGCGCTCTGTATTCTTGAAGTCAGATTTAGTTACAGGACAGGTAAAGGTGGGACTTATGTCAAGTCTACCTATCAAGGGTGTTTCTCTGTTGCTAGGCAATGACCTGGCCGGGGGCAATGTAGTTCCCCTTGTTCATCTTACTTCGCAGCCGAGCACTGAAGATGGCGATGAAGACCCATCTCTGTATCCTTCCTGTGCAGTGACTCGTGCTATGGCCAAGAAGGCTCAAGAAGAAGACGATGTGGTGCCGTCCAGCACCTTGAATAGTCATGACTCAGGTGGTTCGCCTCATGACTCTGTTCAGCCTACTATGGTTTCTCCGTTTGAGGACTTATCAGACACTTTTATCAGTTCTCTATTCAGCCAGCCAGATGGATCTGGTGATTCTGATGTGTCTGGAGACTTGTCTCTGTCCAGAAAGCAGTTGATTCAGGAGCAAAACAATGATCCTGAAATTTGTGTACTAAAGAAGAGAGCCCTTCCTAATGAAGAAATAGACGCAGTTCCAGTTGGGTATTATCTCAAGGATGGAGTGTTGATGCGGAAGTGGCGCCCTCCTGATATCGCTGCCAATGCAGATTGGGCAGTGGTCAAGCAAATTGTTGTTCCGAAGGTCTACAGGAATGAGATCTTAACAATGGCTCATAGTTTGCCTTTAGGAGGTCATCTTGGTGTTAACAAGACTGTTGACAAGATCATGAAACACTTCTTCTGGCCTGGACTTCGGAAAGATGTTTCCAACTTTTGCAAAACCTGTCACACTTGTCAGGTAGTTGGAAAACACCAGTTAGACCCACCTGTAGCTCCATTGCAGCCTATCCCAGCATTTGGGGAGCCCTTCTCCAGGGTCATTGTTGATTGTGTTGGTCCATTACCCAAGACTAGATCTGGAAATCAGTACTTGTTGACAATCATGTGTGCATCTACCAGATTCCCTGAAGCCATCCCTCTACGCAACATCAAGGCAACTGCAATTTCAAAGGCTTTGATAAAGTTCTTCACGTTGTTTGGCCTTCCCAGGGAAATTCAGTCAGATCAAGGTAGCAATTTCACTTCGGATTGTTTCAGCAGGTTGTCTATGAACTAGGTGCGAAGCAGATTCTTTCCAGTGCCTATCATCCAGAGAGTCAGGGTGCCTTAGAGCGGTTTCATTCCACTCTCAAGACAATGATGAGGACTTATTGTTATGACCATGAGAAAGACTGGGATGAAGGTGTTCATTTGCTGTTGTTTGCAGCTAGGGAAGCAGTGCAGGAGTCTACTGGATTCAGTCCATTTGAGCTAGTGTTTGGCCATGAAGTGAGAGGACCTTTGCTATTGTTGAGTGAACAATGGCAAGAGAAAGAGCCGATATCAGTCTGTTAGACTATGTTAGCAAGTTCAAGGAAAGACTGCGTGCAGCTTGTGACCTAGCCAAAGAGAACTTGAAATCAAGTCAGGGAAAAATGAAAACTTGGTATGATCATAAGGCTAGAAGCCGTGAGTTTAAACCAGGAGACAAGGTCCTTGTGTTGTTTCCTTACAGTCCAATCCATTGCAGGCTAGATTTCATGGTCCTTATGAAATTCTGACAAAACTCAATGATCTCAATTACATTGTGAAGACTCCAGATAGGAGAAAGCCAAAACAGTTGTGTCACATTAACATGCTGAAGCCTTATCATGATAGGAATGCTAGGGTTGCAGCTGTCACTTCAGATCCTCCTATGGCGAGACTTGTGAAGATGAGGGGGAGTTTCAAGATGATGAACCTAGAATTAAAGCTGAAGTTCTTTCATGTAAATTGTCAAATTCTGAAGTGTTGCAAAATCTTGATGTAAAACTCCAGCACTTAGAACCCTCACAGAAAGATCAGTTTGAGAGGTTGATCAAGAAATATAAAGATCTATTTCCTGATGTTCCAAAGAGAGTTTCTATAGCCTCTCATGATGTAGATGTTGGTGATGCCAAACCAATAAAACAGCATCCATACCGGATGAATCCTGAAAAGAGAAAGATTGCTGAGAAAGAGGTTGAGCACATGTTAGAACATGATATTATCAGACCCTCTAACTCAGATTGGAGTTCACCCTGTGTTCTAGTTCCAAAACCTGATGGAAGCACTAGATTCTGTACAGATTATCGCAAAGTCAATGCTGTAACTAGAACTGATGTGTTTCCAATACCTTGGATTGATGATTGTATCGATAGAGTAGGGCAAGCAAAGTTTCTGACCAAGATTGATTTATTGAAGGGTTATTGGTGTGTGCCACCCATAAATGCTAAAGTCCAAGCCATCATGGACTTTCCAGTTCCAGACAACAAAAAGCTTTTGCGCCGCTTCCTTGGAATGATCGGGTACTACCGCAAGTTCTGCAAGAACTTTGCTGAGATTGCTCTCAGTCTCACCAACCAACTGAAGAAAGGCGTAAAGTTCACTTGGGATGAAGCATGCCAAAGAGCCTTCGATCGCCTGAAGTCTCTGCTGTGTCACTTCCCGTGCTCAAATCTCCTGACTTCAACAAACCGTTCTCCATGGCGGTCGATGCTAGCGACCAAGCTTGTGGATCTGTGCTCCTACAGAGAAGTGACTCTGATGACATTGAGCATCCCGTGGCATACTTCTCCAGGAAGTTCAATCGCCACCAAAAGAACTATTCCACAATTGAGAAGGAGCTGTTGGCTCTGGTTCTATCCTTACAACACTTTGAGGTTTATGTTTGTACAGGGCAAAAGCCAATGATTGTATATACTGACCACAATCCGTTAATGTTTTTGAGTAAGATGAAAAACAAGAATCGGAGATTGTTGAATTGGAGTTTGATTTTACAGGAGTTTGACTTGGAAATTAAGCATGTAAAGGGTACTGACAATGTAATTGCTGATTGTTTATCCCGTGTTTGAGTATGTGTATATATATCACGTGTTTATTAGCATATTTTATTATATGTATATATACACAAGTGTCTACTTAACCATTTGTGTATTGAAAAGAAAAATTTTGCCTTTATAAGTCAAAATTTTTCCCTTTTGGAATGGAGGTGTAATGTGGTAAATAGCCACTAGATGGCAGTATTGACTTTTTTTTTTTGTGAAGCCCAGTCTGAAGCTAGGTTGGGCATGTCCAGGGCATGCCCAGAGGGGAAAGTCCCAGAAATGGGAGGGGGCTGGACAAGAGTATATAAGGAGAAAAATCGAGAGTGTGTAGTAGTAGGAGAAATTGCAAGAAGGATACATTTGACCAGACCTGTCACTCTTTTCAAGACCTTTTAAGCTTTTTGTGGATTTTTGCCTGTGTTGGAGCATTTTCCTGTCCCAGGACATCACAACAGAGCAGCCCATCTCCATTACAGGGAACTGTAAATATCTTATTTTTTTTTATTTTATTTCAATCTTGGTCAGTAGGGTAGAGAGTAGATTGGTTCTGTTTGTTTAATTAAATCTGTTGAACTTAAAGGATTTTGTCTGTCATCCCTTGCTGTCCGTGACGCCATAACAAATCGACGCCATAACAAATTGGGGCCATAACAAAGTCATTTGCAGACACCTGATGATCAAATACCCTATTGCAAGATTCAAGTTTCCAATTTTTATCCTCTATATATTACAACGATGTCATCTCCTTACATGTTTGTACAATAATGCATCTGTAGAAAAACTAACTGCATAGCAAAACTGAATTATTAACCCTTTTTTGCGCATTGGTTACCAAAATCCTACCATCCTTAACAGACAGAGGAAAAGAGTCATTCAACAAAGGGTTAATCTGAGTCGGCATAATTAAGTTTGGATTGAGGTTTCATATGACAGTATTATACATTTTAATATTGGCCAACCAAACAGATATATAGCCAATCCATTCGATTCTGGTTTTGAACAAAATTGTAATGGCTTGCTTTTTTAGGAATACAACACAATAATATTTAACTTTGCAATGTCCTCCTTAGATTTTACATTAAATTGTTAAGTTCATGTTCATTATGCCGGCCATGTTTGGGTAGAGATGGTGAATTTTCTGCACGAAGAGTGGCAGTGCTGCTATATATTCAGATCATGATAAAGTAATCAGATTCAGCCTAATTGTTAGGCCGAAGCACCCAGCACCAGCCCCCAGTCACTGTAAATTGGGGCTGTTGTGATCTATGCATAACAGTCAGGAAATCCCAGTCGCTGCCTACCCTCCATTACAGGCTGGAAACACAGCTGTTCAAACCACAAGCTCAGAGCCCAAAGCTGTGCGCATTTATTGAAGATCAAATACTCCCATTAAATGGAGGGTAACCTTCAAATACTTTTTACACCAATAACACTCTGTCCTCAAGCTCCCCTAACATTGGCACTTAACTTTACGCTGTAAATTCACCGAATGACTGCTTCCATTGGCCAAGATCCTGATAGGTTGTAATATTACTGCTATTTGCATAACTTTAATGCACTTCTGCAAATGTGCAGAAGGTAAGGTGAGGTTTTGATCATTACTTTCATCCAGAATATCAGTGCACACACACACACACACACACACACACACACACACTTACACAGGTTGTCCTGTACAAAGGTCTTAAATGCAAACATATCTCTGTAGCTAGAACCAGTTTAACTTAAAATAGGTCAGTTTTGTGGTCGTTTCCTTCTGAAAAGACATCAGTCAGTTTGTAAGGAAGGCTGTCCATTTACAAGCAACTAGCACATAAAAATAAATAAATAAATAAATAAATAAGAGTTAATATAAAAAGTGTCTTGTTAATCAGACTGCACAGCCAATCTCTTCAAAGTATCTAGCGAGGAAGCTATCTGGCAAACTATCACAAACAACTAGAACACGTAATTAGTTTGTTGTCATGTTGTCACCTTTAGTTCGGTTAAGGTCGTCTCGCAAACAGACAAGCTCCGTATCAGCATTGGCTTGTCCTAGGGGAAGTATTCACACTGCACCCATTTAGAGGAACCTCTCCAATAATACTTCTCACAATGCTGTTTTCAATATCCACTTTGTGTCCTTAAAATTGCCTGATTTAAAGACAAGCCATCAGATTAACAAGCATAAAACTGCACAGAGCCACTGTGAGTAATCTGTATGCACCCCACAAAATGTCCATGAGTGAGTGAGTGACCACAGTTTGCAACACATAGCTCATAAGGGCACTTAGCAATGCCATGAGATACAATAAATAAAATAAATATGTTGCAAAAACTGTACCATTCTGCTCTTCATTTTTTTTTCTTGGAATATCAGACGAAATAACCCCTAGTTGAGCAATGTGCTGCATACACAGCAAAAATCCCAGTGTTAATTCAACTCCAATAGAGTTCGTTTGAGTCCAAGATGGATGGAGTTGAATTAACACTAGGGTTTTTGCTGTGCAATAGACCTTCACAAATGACACTTGACAAGTGCTATTTGTACAGTATGCAGGTTTGCCTATCCAAGCAATACTTTATAATTTTCATATTGATGAAACATTCAAACATCACCATCTTTTATTGCCCAGCCCTACAGGGTCCTTGTTATATACAACCTCTTTTTCTCCTTGGTTGTTTGGATTTCACTGTTTGATACAAAACAAATGTTTTTATTAGGTTTCCATTACTCATACTGATTATTGATTAATTAGCAATGAGCCTCTGTGCCTTCCTGGTTACATTACATTTCATGCTCCTGAGAGTAAAACAGATGTGCACCATTTCACCATTTTGTCCTACCCTTGACAGTCATTCAATTTCTTTTGATTGACATGCATGCAAACGGCTCTCTGTTTTAAATTTTCCCCGTACGCGGCTGTGGGGCTCATCTATCGGCAGACACGACCAGTCAGCCGCGGAGGACACACTTCAGTGAACACTGCAGCTGCAAACCTGAGCGCGACGCTCAGCTGACCCATTTTAGACGTTTCCAGAATTCGAGAGGGGCTTTTCCAGCCCACAAAAGAGAATCACCTCCATTCACTCCCCGCAGCCAAAGCCCAGAGACAGGAAGCTTAGAGGCTCGGGGGAGAATGCTAAGTGTTTACATAGCCATATAATGAAACTAGCACAGCTCCAAGTCAAAGTCTCGATCCATTATTCAGCGCGCTATTAATTTGTGGATAATGGTGGTTTGATGGCCTTTTAAATTGAAGATTAGGGTCAATAGAGGAAAAGGACCATGTGACTTCAATACGGAATGAAGGTGGTGGTTAACTTGCGATTAACCCACTGGTATGACTGTCAGAAGACTTGGGCGTCTCTAATCCAATCATACTGCAAGAAGCCCTGCTTTGCATTCCAGGTCATATCCCCTCCTCATACGCAGTACCTCCATGAATTAATTATAACTTAACATGAAAGGAAAAGTGAGAGAGGTTGCAGTAGGAGAAAAATGGTATATTCTCAAGGGCAGAAGTGTTCGTCTGGCTGTAAACTAACCTGGAAAGAAAACTAGAATTCTTCACTGCAGCCCAGAATTCCACAGGGCCAAGTTTAACTGGGTTCATGTGGAATTTGTCTAATGATTTAATGTAGGAAACAATTAGGAGTCCATCACTGTTTTTAGCCTTGCGTTCAATCAATACACTCGATTGGACACGACATTTAACACCTCATTAACTTCCTCTAAGCACCACACAAAGATATTATGGAGTTCCGCCAAAGTTACCATTGACGCAAAAGTCATTCCATTCTTACTGCACATCTACTGCCGGGTCTCAAGAGGTAATTAGGATATAACACCAAAAATAAGATAAATACTCCACAAGAGTTGAAATGAACGCTAAGCTGAGGTATCAATTGGATATAGGAAGCTCTAGACTTGTTTTTTTAACAACGAGATGAGGCTGCTGATTGGGAAAGTAACAAAATGTATCAACAAGATGGTCACAACCCTAATATCTTTGCACGTAGAAGTTTTTAATGCATGGATTTGTTCTACTATTGCCTTTGTATGAGTCTACATACTGTCCAAAATACTCATACTGTTATCCTCCGAGCATTAATGCTCATCTCCTCTCCTTTTGATCTAAAGCTATTTGGGAAGCAACGATTCCTGGCACTAAAGAAAAGCGATGTCTGAGCACACTGCCTTTGTCCGTGAAAAACTTTCCACTCTGATCACGAAAATGCCTGCCTACACATTAGGAACACAAAGCCTAATGATAGTCATGTGAATTGAGAATGACCTTCAAATTTTTGTCTGATAGCTGCAGACCTGTATATTCTTAACAATGGTTGGCTTTCAAAAAAAGGACTGCAGGCTTGATGGATAAATTGAACTAAAAGGTTTTACTTTTTGAAAGCTCCTGGTGATATTTCAGGTATAAAGGTTTTTATATAATATAAAAAAGAAAAAAAAATCTTCAGCTGAGTGACTTGATGGTGGATGGATGAAGTTGAATTTTCCTGACTGTGATTAAGGGGATAAATATACACATAAACTATATATATTTTGAATTTACACTGTACGTAAGTAGAGTCAGATTCCTACATACTGCATTTGGCCACTGACAACATTATTATTATTTTAGCTGATGACCACCGGACATTGGAAACAAAATTTAATGATGAATATGAGTTCAAACTGCACGCTTTCAGCTTCAATTTGAAGGTGTACACGTCAAAACTGAGAGGATGGAGTAGAACTTACATCACATTTTTTTTTTAGGTATTTTCCCCCTTTATATGGCCCGAAAATAAATTTGACAATTGGCTGCTCAGCTTTTCTATGGCCACTTGTGTTTTATGACCGCAGCCAAGGAGGTTATGTTTTTTTATTCCGTTTGTTTGTTGGTTTGTTGCTAGCCGAAATTTTCAACAAGCATATGGTTCAGTTGAGCATGTTTGTTCGCTTGCCTATGTCCACTTCACAGCTTTCAGCTGTTATGGTGTCAATTTGTTATGACGTCACGGACAGCAAGGGATGACAGACAAAATTTTAAAACTTTAACAGATTTAATTAAACAAACCCTTTGAACTAATCTACAATCTACTCTACTGACTAAGATTGAAATAAAAAAAGAGATATTTACAGTCCCTTGGTAATTGAGATGGGGCTGCTATGTGGCGATGTCCTGGGACAGAAAAATGCTCCAACACAGGCAAAAATCCACAAAAGGCTTCACAGGTCTTGAAAAGAGTGACATGTCTGGTCAAATGTATCCTTCCACAATTTCTCCTTGCAATCTCTCCTACTACTTTTCACTCTCTCAATTTTTCTCCTTATATACTCTTTTCCAGCCCCCTCTGAGGCATGCCCAGGACATGCCCCAAACCTAGCTCCAGACTGGGCTTAACAAAAAAAAATGTCAATACTGCCATCTAGTGGCTTTTTTTTTTCCACATTACACAGCTCAATACCAATCCTCACTTAACACAAGTAAGCTCTGGTCCAAAATAGAAACCTATTGTTTTTCTTGAAATCGGGTCAAAGTTCAAAGATATAGGCCAAATTTCAAGAATTACTTTTCGCAATACATGTCGGCAAATGCTCAGGCTATTAACTTTCAATATGAAATCCGAAGAGCTGTTTCTGCTGATGAGGCAAGCCATTATTAGACTGAAAAACCAATGGAAACCTACTAAAGCAAAGCAAGACCATTATTTGAGGCCAACTGAATGATTTGGTGCACTCTCAAAAAGAAAGAAAGCACAGGTGAGCTTAGGAACACAAAAAGGCCAAGAAAACCACAAATAACAACTGTGGTGGCAGACAGAACAATTCTCTCTGGTTCAGAAAAACTACTCCAGAACAGAGTAAATACAAAAGGCTTATCTCAAGGTTGAAAATATTGGAAAGGCTCAAAAACACAACATTTGGGAAATAAATAAATAAATAAATGCATACATAAATAAAAGTTCCAAAACAACATCCCGTGGACAGATGACAATATGATCAACTTGACCAGAAAAAAATGGAGTGAGATTGGCCAGACCATTACAACTATTATCATGTTGTTCCCCTTCTTGTCACAAAAACAGCTCAGTCAAAGTGAGGTCCACTTGAATTCTCAGACCCAGGGCTTCCCAGCATAAAATTTACCAGGGCATCACACTTCGTCAACCAGCTTGTGTTCTTCCCACAGTGCACCCTGATGCCATCTATTCCTCAGGTCAATAATGCACATGTACCCAACTGATGCACATGAGAGAAAAGAAAATGGGACTCACTGGACCAGGCGACCTTCTTTAAATTGCTCCAAGGTCCAGTTTCAATGCTCACGTGCCCACTGTAGGCACATTTGGGGGCGGACAGGGGTTAAAATGGGAACTCCGCTATCTGCTATAGTGACAATGCGCAAAAGTGTGATGCACAGCGTACTGTGACACATCCCTCGTGAAAGTATCATTAAAATTCTCTGCAATTTCTGCCATGGTAGTCCTTATTTTATTGCAGACCAGATGGGATAGCCTTCGTTGCCCTTGTGCATCAATGAGCCTTGGGTGCCCAACAGCCTGTCACAGGTTCATGGTTTTTTCCTACTTGGACCTCTGTCTATAGGTACTCACTGCTGCTGTCTAGGAGCACCCCGGGAGCCTTATTGCTTCAGAGGTGCTCTCACCCACTCGTCTGGCCATAAAAATTTTGCCATGTCAAAGTTGCTCGGGTCTGTTTCTTCCCACACCCACCAAATTGCCTTTGAGTCCTGACTGTTTTCTTACTGTGTAAGGTCTGTCTACAGACCTCGACATGCGCCAGCATTACAAAATAATCATCTATTTTGTAATCGATTATTTATTTCATCTAACAGTGATTTTTTACTATATAGTCTACTTCGAGTGGTGGCTGGTGAACTTAAAATTGCCGAGGAAGAGAACATACCTTTACAATAATGATTGGCCATGACCTGTTTTCTGGAATTTATTTAAATAAACCTAACGCAAACTTGGAAAACACTCAGCAATATCAGGTGTGGCCAGTTCTCCTCAATAAGATAAGACGACAAATAAAACTTGTTATTTGGCGCAAAATTGCATTTAAATCAAAGCTAACCTTATTCAGTAGAAGATGCCTGTTGCTAATCTTTGTTTGTAAATTACAATTATGAAGAGCAGGGTAGATGGACCGCTTTCACAATGTTCAAAAAGAAAATGTGGAAGTTAACAGAGTAGTTCATCTCTTCTTGTAAGGTGAATAAAACATTTTTTCTGAATTGAACTTGCATCTGAATTGAACTTGCCATCTAATTATTGCAGTATTGCAATAAGAAGCAAGCTATGTGTTTAACTGCCAATGGTTCATTCTATTCATTGGAAAACTTATTAATCAAAGTAAATGACTACTAATAGGTCAGGACTACTTCTGAGTTAAAAGGGATTTTTCTATCCTCCTCTAATTTCACTCGTGCAGCCGTCACTGCTGTTCCTATAGAGCTATGACAGCCCTCTGAATACAATCAAAAAAGTCATGCCCAACACCAAAAAAAAAAAAAAAAAAAATCAAATTGTCAAACATATATTAAGAGCTTCATTATGAGTGGGAAAAGACCCTTTAATGTTTATAGTGTTTTCATCATTTTTTTTAACAAAAAAAATAAAATGTCACCAAAATCAGCTGATTTCATCAGCACTGAGATCAATCAAGTTGCATGACAAAGAGCGCCAGAAATATCCAAAAATAAGGGCATGGTGTCTCACACTATTTAAAGTCTAAGGCCCAGTTTCAATCTAACAGTCAAAACTGTATGCAGCAAACTTTCCAAAAATGGACAATAAATCTTTAATTCAAATGTGCTTTGGATTCAGAGTAACAGGGTAGCAAAAGCGTAACATTGTAACAGTGACGGTGTATAATATATGTTACTCGTGCTTATGTCAAGAATATATCTCACAATGTATACAGCGCTTGAAATGTAAGAAGTTATTTATGGAAATAACTCACAGTATTGGGAAATATCACTTGCCCTGTCAGAATTTTTTTGTATTTTTGTTTGTGTGTCATATTTATAAGTTTCAGACCATTCCACTAATTTTAATATATGGCAATGGCAACATGAGTAACCACAGAAGGCAGCTTTTAAATGACACATCATTTGCTGAAGGTAAGGAGCTACTGAAAACCTGTGTAACCCATGCAAAAAAAAAAATTGTCCCCCCAAATCTAATAAGTTGTTGTGTCACCCATGGCAGCAACAACTGCAATCAAATATTTGCGATAACTGGCAATGAGTTTTTTAACATTGCTGTGGAGGAAATTTGGCCAACTCGTTTCTACAAGAATGTTTTTATGAGCATGAACTCCCTGTTTAAGGTCATGCCACCGCTCATCAATCAGAGCAAGTCAGGACTTTAACTAGGCCACTCCAAAACCTCCATTTTATTTTCTTTTGACCCATTCAGAGGAGGACTTGCTCGTGTGCTTTGGATCACCGTCCTAATTGCGCTTGAGCTTTCGACCACAAACTGATGGCCGGACATTCTCCATCAGCATTTTCAGTAGGAGAGCAAAATTAATGGTTCCAACAATTATGGAAAGTCACATCCTGTAGCTGTGAAACAGCCCCATACAATCACACTATGAACACCTTGTTTGACTGTTGGTGTGACATTCTTACTGTGGAAAGCTGTGTTTGCTTGACACCAGAGGCAATGGGACACGTCTTTCAAAAAGTTTCACTTTTGACACATCTGTCTGCAGAATATTATACCTAAGTCTTGGGTGTCATTAAGATGTTTACTGGCAAATGTGAGACAAGCCTTAGTATTATTTTTAGTCAGCAGTGATTTTCACCTTGCAGCTCTTCCATGGATGCCATTTTGTTCAGTCTTTTTCTTATTATGGGACCCTGAACACTGACTTTAACTGAGACAAGTGAGGCCTGCAGTTATTCAGATGTTAGTCTGGGTCCTTTTGTGACCTCTTGAATGAGTGATAGATGCACTGTTGGAGAAATTTTGATAGGGAGGTCAGTCCTGGGAAGGTTCATCACTGTTTCGGTGGAGTCCCAAAGCCTTAGAAATGGCTTTGTAACCTTTTTACAGACTGATAGATGAAAACAATTTTGTTTCACATGTGTTCTTGACCTTCTTTAGATCAAGGCATCATGTGCTGTTTTTTTACCTGCTTCACATTTTATGACAGGCTCTATTTATGTGTTGTTCAGATTCAAAAGCGCTGGCAGTAATCTGCTTAGGTCTGTCCAACAAAATTTAATCCACCTGTCAATTAAAGTTATTAAATTGGTTGATTTAGTAACTGAGGGGGCAATTACTTTTTTTTTTTTTAACATGAGGCCAGGTTAGGTTGGATAGCTTTTTTCCTTCAATAAATGAAATCATGCTTCTAAAACTACATTTTGCATTTGTTTGGGTTATCTTTGTCTAACATTAAAATTAGTTTGAATATATGAAACATTAAAGTGAGACAAATATGCAACAACAACAAAAAAAAAAAAAACAGAAATTCGGAAGGGGTCGAATACTTTTTTTATGCCACTGTATGTCTCACTATTCTTCCTCATCACCGCCATGTTGTGAAAATCATTTGCTATTGGTCGTCATAGCTATTCTCATTTCAACACACAGAAGATACTCTGACTCTCATGGGAGTGTAAAAAATTAATGAACTAATTCCCAAACGGCTCTTAACCACAAATAGCATGAAATAATCCAGAGCTGCAGCACTCCAAAGCATTTACTTTGCAATATAATTAGCTCTTTATCATCTATAAACCAGGACAAATAATCAATTTCAGAGGTATCTTTTTAAAGTTTCACATTCCTTCTATCGTTGAATTTAGGGTGTAAAATGTGCATTGCACTGGGGTGGCATTTCTAAAGGCACCAGTCTATGCAGAATGTCACAGTGCAATGCTGTGAGTTAGAGTTGTACAGTGAAAACTCATTTACGGTAATTTATTTGATTTAAAATGGTAAGTTTGGTCAAATTCACAGGAACAAACATACGCAGCATGCATGATCACAACAGTGTGCAACAAAAATTGAAATATGAGAATGTTGATTATCCTTAACCAAAGGCTTACAATTGTTAATTTATACAAATAATGTGTTAAGAGACACATAAAGGATATTATGATGCTGTTGCATTATGCTGCACATCTGGAACTGCTGCTTTGAACAGGTTTCACTCAGGGAATTGGGGCAATGGAAGGGCATTCATCCAGCTGGTGGCAGAAGCCAGAAGCTACAGTACTCAGTGGACTACATGGACACCACCCTCTGATATGTACAACGGGTCCACATGTTGTACAGTCTATGCAATGCTAAACAAAAACAAACGACGAGAATGAAAAACCTTACGTAGCTTTGTGAGCAATAGTTTTTGGGCTGCATCACTCGCTGCAACAAGTATAACACCTGCAGCCAAATTTTATTGAAAACTTTCCCAATCATTGCATAGGTCTATGACAAATTTGTTTCAATTTTCTTTAATGTGCTGTATGTGCGTTTACACCGGAGGAAAAAAATGAGCATACACATTGTAGACAAAACGCGCAATGAACAAAATAAGTTCAGAAAACAAATATATCTCGATTAATTCACTCGTGCGATATAAATAAAGAGCGTTTACTTGGTTGACGGGGATTCTAGGCTAAACTCCACAAATGCAAAGAATGTCGTCTGTATGGCTCACAGTCATATGGTTATTCTGTGTTCAATGTGTCAATAGACGAGGACTATCTAGACCGTCTTACAAATGTTGCTGGAACAATTCTTTAGGACGTCACTTCACATAAACATCTTGCACAATGTTAGGTGTACACTACGAGAACCATCCGGTCATTTTTAACCCTTTCAACAAAAGACATTTCCTCAAGCTGAGATTAAACTAGTTCATCATTCGACCCATATCTACCGTATGTCTAACTTGCAATACTGGATTTTAGCGAGTAAGACAGAATGTTCCATCTGGGCATAATTTTTACGGACACGAGTAGCGTTTATCTAAAATAATAACAGAATGCACATCACAGAAAATAAATGAAACCCTGAAGATAAATGTAAAACCTAATCTACGAAGACGCACTTGTTGTAATGTGCTTCCAGGAAAAATATATTAATATCGATCCGAAACTAATTAAGTGACGGGGCTTGTCTGCACTGGGGGGCACTGAAACAACTGGACTCCTGTGCTACAACGATTTCCACACCTTGTCTCCGAAGCCTTCTTTTCCGGAGCCCGAAGATTCTCACTTTAGAGAAGATATCGACCAGGTTTCCATTGCAGAGTCCCTTGTTCTTGCTCGGGCTTTTCCGCCTTCTGTGCGTGGACGGCCGGTCTATGTGCTGCTCCCGAGCCTGTCTTTTTTGTCGGATTAAGCCGCTGGCAATCGCCGCTGCCATGTCTTAATAAACAACACTGATATCCTCCTTGCACAAAGCACAGACGACATAAACAACCTCCGTCGGCGTATGAAGTGTTCACTATTGTCCCATGCTCGTGCCTACAATATACTTGATATATCAACACTAAAACTCGACATTATAACGACGTCAAAAAGCGAAATTGTACAATTCGCAATTAAGCTGTGCGGTGTCATTCTTGAAATGCACTGTTGACAAGACAACACAGCAGACTATTGTGCATCTTATCCTGTTACATTTTATACGATTATACGCGCTGCCGAGAGGGAAAAAAGACATACAATTAATTGGTTTTCTTCAAATCACGACTGACGAAAGGCAAAGAAAAATGGCAAACGCCGGCTAAAATGATGTGCCCATCGGTGTGAAATCACTTTCTTACTGTTCCGTCTTCCCGGTTGTTGGAAATACAGTGACATTCAGAACGCTGGACAGCGATTTTCACCCCTGACTAAGGAGGCAGACAGCATCAAACAAAATATTTTCTTGTAAATGCTACTTGCGAAGGACGTCCGCATGTCTCCCGGGTGCTGCGCGATTACAGTGTTTCGACTCACATATTCACTAAGTTTATAGCCCATTTGCTTTACTTCTTTTAAAATGGACGATTGTCCCCGAAGCCTCTTTTCCTGAAGTGCATGTCCATTTTGAGGTGTGGCAAGCAAAATAAAAGCCCACGTACAACACCGACACGATTTAGAACTTCATAATATATTATTTGGTACGCGTATTTACGCTCCAGAAACTTGTCCGAGTGGATTCCAGGCGCTCATTCACGCCACCCTCTCTTCCTATCGCATTCTGTGAAGAACATGTTGGTATCCTCTTGAGTGCCAGCAGTTTCTTCGTTTTTTCGTGAAAAGAAAAGCGTGCCGATTGTATAAGAATCGGGGAAATGTAACTAAAGCTGAGCTGGGACTTTAGCCGACAGGATGACGTCTGTCTGGTGTGCCAGCAGAATACCAACAAATAAACTCAGGAGATTTCCAGCGGCGTTTAAACCAAAGTGACTTTTCCCCAACCGAAGCATATGCATTAAAATCACCCAGACCAAAAGTCGTCAAATGTAGCAGTACGAAAGGATTTAAATAGCTAATTTTCAATTAATGCGCAGGCACATTTTGTATTCCCGATATCCGCGCCACAGGAAAACAAAGAGCGTTTCCGTTTCCCCTACTGATCAATGCATCTTGAATATCAACAAGTCTTTGACTATTGCTCCTGTTCAGAACAGGCAAAGCTCATGCATCGCAAGTTCACAAGCGAAACCCTATGCTCCAAGAAAAGCACCGTGGGTCGACTGTTGCTGTTAACGGGTAGTAAAATGTAACACTTAATGCTGCTTCAACTGAGCAGGAGCCAACGCCCCCAAAACGTGATAGCAAACGAGTACAGAGAACCTTTACCACCCAAAAGCGTTGTCAGGGACGCTACGCAAAACGTTGGGAGGTTTGATGGCCGTACAACCTCCTCATTAATGGCCGGCTGGAATTCCTCTTGAACTTAGTCTAAAACTGTAATTTGATAGTGCTATTACGTTGCAGTATTATGCATTGTAATTCATTATTAAATTGAATATTGACACTGTACAAAAAGCTACAAATCAGAACATTAATAGCAATCACTGACATAAACGGGCAGCAGATGTAACGTGGTGAAGGTTTAAAATTGCATTATATTCCAATTCAAGCTCAGTTATAGCCATTGACACCTTGAACATAATCGCAATGGGTGAGCGGAGGGCGGGAATAACAATTTCAGTACCAAGGCCAGCAACATAGTATACAGCACATGCATATTCCAGACGGAAAATCCAGAACAGACGAACAGTATTAACACTGCTGGTTGGTCAAGTCCCAAATTTGCGTAATTTCCAGGACAAAGTATTCAGCAGTTAAGTAATAATAAGAATTCTTAATGGTTTTTTAATAACAATAAATCCTGGGGGTGCCGTCTGTTGCTGAGGTAAATGGGGTATTTTCTCATTTGAGTGAAGTGCATTTGAGGAGCTGTATTGGCTATACAAACGCAAGAGAGCCATCTGCTGTTGGTCCCCATAATGCATTATCTTTCTCTGCTTAGGGATTTTACGAGTTGCTGCAAAGCTGCACTGCATCGTCTTGCCTCCATTTCTTTTAGAATCTTCGATCACAACAACAGCAGATCTATACTACGAATAACCCAATATTAATAATAATAAATACATAAATAAAGACTGAATTTAGTTGACACACAGGAAGAACTCTTTATTGTCGCTTAACGCTCACCCCAACACTCCTACCTATGTTTCCCTCAAAAGAGTGCGAGCAGGTTAAACTTATAGTCTAGGCCCAGTAATGCAACGAGACGTTCTACACCATTGACCTTAAACGTATGACAAATTTGTTCAAGTCTTATTCACCATATGATCCTGCAATATACAGCATATCGTTGAATCGTGATCATTATTTCAGTAATGCAGTGCGAAGTTAGTGACCAACGCCGTTGCGTAAATGTCGTTTAGTTCTTAATTCTGACACCAGAATGCAGAGAGCAGACGGGAATCGGCGGATAACTGAGACTGCAGTTATTTTTCTCTCCAGCAGCGGACACTGTTCCCGCCATAACAGTTCAGTGATCTGCGCATTGACATAACTTCGATCAAGCTGCTGAAGGTGTGACGTGGTTCAGCAATACCGGGCTATAATTATGCTCCAAGTGCCTGGCTTTTCGATTTTGAGACCATGCTTTAGAAGTGTTATATACATAAGGTTGGAGAGGGATGTGATAATTTGTCTATTCTTTATTGTACTCGAATAAAATCATTTGGTAGCCAACCGTGTGATTTAAAATGCAGAAGTCTTTTAATTGAAATTGATTTTATTTATTTATTTATTTTTGCCACCAATAGAACTTTGAACTTAGTGGAAAATATTCCAGTCTCAGGGTTTGTTCAATATTGCAAAACTGTTCATAAAATACTTATTTTTTTATGGTAAAGTGAAGGTAAGCTTTCAAATTGAAACAATTTTAAAAAGCTGATGTAATGTAAAGTCAATATCAGCCAGTGTTAGTACATTCTGATTGCTGGCAGGCTCTCTCAGAAGCTGTCATTCTTGAACTGTCATTAACCCAGCTACTACAACTCATTCAGTTTTAAATTTATTTCTTCACATGCAAAGTTAATTTTGACACAGTGCAAACATTAGTATCATAAAAACTACGATGCTGTAGTACAATTTCTCTCAAACTAGGCATTCGAAAATGGCGGTTCCCCCACTTGGCAAAGGAAAATTGTCAGGGAGGTTGATCTGCAATGTAACAGACAGGCCCTTTGTTCCTATACCAGATAAAAGTACGAGGCTACCTCTCGCGTCAGGACTAAAAAAAGGGTGCAAGTAATTTCGCCAGCCAGGTACTAAAATCATTCCTGGTTCTATCTACAGAAAAAGAGAGATATGCTCCACAGTTCCTGAAAGAAAAAAAAAAGGTTTTTACTGTAGAAAAGGAGCTGAAAACTGTCCTCAATGCACACATCCATGCATCTGAGGGCCGGCCGATATCACCATGGAATAGAAACCAAATGTGCCGCTGACACAGTTTCAGAATGCACCAGAAAATCAGGGAGGAGAGCGTCCCAAGTGCTCTGCACACAAGAATGAGGCTAAACCGTACAATTTCAGAGCTTTGCTGACATTCACAAATGTTCAAAAGGGCTGTCATTCCGACATGGTCTACTGAATATGAATGTAAACACCGTAGCATTAAAGCTGACTGTCAGCACTGACTAAGTCTACAGTACGTATATTGCCAGTACACTGTGCATTTACATCCATAATATACATTCATAATATGTCAACCGATTAGAAACCACAGCTCATTTAAATTGTGCCCCTGTGTCAAACACCCAAGGACTTCATTGTACAGCACAGAAGAGTCCAGAGACATTTTCACTTCAACAGCAAAATCCAGTATAATGCAGTTTGCAACTGAACTGCTGTTACTTACATTATAACCCCATGAGAGGTTATAGTACAATATCCATCAAGTGCTGTCTAGCAAGCCACACCTTTAAAAATGATGAGTCTCAGAGTATTGTAATTAAAAAGTTATGGATCTGCGGAACTCAAAGATGAAAAGGAACATATTCTCATGATCTTAGAGATTATAATTACACATGCCAGGTAATGAAAACAGCACCAAGCCTAAAATACGATACACATATGTAGAACAGTCTGGTATAGGACGCCATATATCATCCATGGGCTATTCTTCACAAGGCAGATGTGCTGTCATCTGAAGCAGTGTTTATAAGATGTGCCACTGGCCTAGGTGGAGTTTAAATGCAAATGCCACTTTGATAATGGTCTATTTAACATTTTAAAGCCTTATTAAGTTCATATTCTTTTTTTTCATAACTGACAATATAAAAACACACAGGTGAGCAAACTAAGTTGCCAGCTATCACATTGACACTCGGCTCATAAAATGGGGGGGGATTATGTGTTCACTATGTGTGCAAGTCCAAATCATAAGCAGGAACTCAAAAACTACAGAATATGTCACTGACCAAACAAATAGAGGCAAAAATGTGTATATTTCCCAAAATATCATGAAGTATTGCAATATACTGATAGCTTTTTATATACAAAATATTTCAATTCATCAAATCTTCATAATGCTACACAGTCGTCAATGAATGTTAGTTGTTATATCTGAGCCATTAATATGGTCAGAGGGAATAAATTACTCAGTTTCAGATACTATACGACTGATACTTTCTTTCCCTGGGTTCTGATTTTAATGGCAAGGGAAAATTTTATCAGAAAAACATTAAAGTTATAGTTTCTAGGAACTTGCCGCTTTAAAAAGCCACAGTATTGCAGGGGAGTCAATCAAAGCAGTAGAATGCCACTGAGCCACAATAACATCCACAGAGCAGTGATGAATTGAACTGGCCACGTTCAGTAATGGCACATCTGGGTCATAAATTGTGACTGACGGAATTTGATTAAAACCATTTTTCATACCAGCCCATTCTCACACTGTAGCAATTCTTCAGAAAAATATGAAACGTCATTACCGTCATCTGTAACACTAAAAGCCACCAGAATTGCTGCTTTGATCACTGCACAGCTTCTAATTAGTTGGTTAGCAGCTCCTCTGATCATGTCACTGCCAGAAACATATGTATAGCTAACTGGTTTGCTCAATTGTGCTGCCAATAGGCCACAATCTAGCAAACTTCACTCAAAAAAATGAAACCCCTTGAAGTGTTAGATTTACTTAATAATGTTATGTCAACTTTTTCCACAAAACTGAGTTAAGTACATTCCACGCAATGCAATTAATTAAACTGGCCAAAAAATGTTAGAAGTCAAATAAAGGTTACGCAAAGCAATTGTGTGGAAACTGTTGACATAAAATTATTAAGTAAATCTAACATTTCATGGGGCTTCATTTTTTTGAGTGTTCCAGATTCTTCCTAAGCCACATTCGCCCATGTAACTGAAGAAGACTTGGTATATTTGTTTAATAAAACAGCAGCACTTGATACTCAGCACAAAAGCATTATAAAATAGTTTCATTTTTGGCTGTGCCATTAAGCTGGCCCAGTGCAGTTGACGCAACTTCAATTTTTATATGCAGCACATGCAAACAGCTGAGAAAGGCAACAATTTAATGTATTCATGCACTTAAAGGAGCTGTGTCACGATTACTGCACATGCTCACAACTCAGAACAAAGAAAAACCGTTCCATTGCAAGTCAAAATCTAGAGGGTATTTTTCTTTTTCTATGATTATTGATGATGGCATCGGGCTTACACTCTCCATATCCCTTGGCTAAAGATCAAAATAGCGCTTTGAATCCTAAAATTTCCATAGAAAGCTGCTTAATATACAAAGCGTAATGCCGGAGTTACTAAAATATATAAATACAATGCGAAACGAAGACAGCTTGGCAAGGATGGAATCAGATCATGACCTGCAGTCAAGCAGATTCACTTTCTTGGGATGTGAGTTCTGAGCATATGCAGTGATCATGACACAGCTCCTTTAAATCAATTGCCAAATTCAAGCACTTATAAAAATGGATAAAAATGGAAAAGCCGATCTTTTCAAGTCGCATTTTCTCATTTGCATTTCAAAAAGCATGACTTGAAATGGCATCCATTGCCTTTTCCTGTTCTCACCTTACAAGTGGGATTGTTTTTATCAATCATATGATGTGCTTCCCATGGGTTTTCACATGTAGTTTCTGGTGACGTGTGATTTCTTGGTAAGAGAGCATCAGAGCATTACTCAAGAGCAGCATGCAAGTGTTTCAACATGAACTCGCAAGACAAGCTGACCTGTACCCACTACACAAACTGTTACACAAAACTGCCTCCAGTCTTGCAAACAGGTCCTTTTGAATCACTCCAGCCAAATACATTCAGGGAGACACACTCCAAAATGGATTTTTGTTCTCTATAAAATGACTGGTTGCAATTTTTTTAAAGTATCAGATCCCCATAACATAGTGCCCTCCAAAAACTGTCAGGAGAAGAGAAGTGAACCGAGAAGCTATTTACCATCATCTGAATAAGTGACAAGAAGCCACAATGGACACTGATGAGATGCCAGTATTGTTCTCATCTCTCAGCCAATCAAATAGCCAGAGTAAAGTCTTTTCTGGTATGCGACTAGACCTCTGACAACATACCAAAGATTCAACCACAGACCAAAGTGCTGATCATCAAGAGCCTGAAGACTGAGTCTGCTGCTGAGGCGGCAGACATTTTTAATGTATCCAAATGTCAAGTGGAGGGGATGAGAAAAAGATTTGAAGAAACTGGTGACGTTCATGGCAAGCGCAGGTCAGACAGACCCCAATATGACAACTGTTTGAAAGGTCCGTTTGTTGCTTCAACTGTACAAGGCTAGCCCTTCTTCAACTACAGCGAAGCTACATGAGGAAATGTCACCAAAAATCCCGGTATCTACAAGAAGAGTTTGTCCGATTCTCTCTCAAAGTGGTTTTCATAGCCAAAT
Source organism: Gymnothorax javanicus (assembly GCA_029692085.1). Taxonomy (NCBI): domain Eukaryota; kingdom Metazoa; phylum Chordata; class Actinopteri; order Anguilliformes; family Muraenidae; genus Gymnothorax; species Gymnothorax javanicus. The sequence continues at coordinate 37,677,085 of CM056210.1, read as the reverse complement.
TAGTACACAGAAGCCTGCATTAAACAGAAAACAAAAAACCTGCATTGCATTTGCCAAGGCCCACAGCTCGCAGAAAGGATTGATACTGGAAAAGTGGCTGAAAGTTTATTTTTCTGATGAATCATCCATTGAACTGCATGCCAGTCGCCGTACAAGACCTGTTGGAACCCTCATGGACCCAAGATTCTCCCAGAAAACAATCATGTTTGGTGGAGGAAAAATCATGGTTTGTTGTTACATCCAGCATGGGGGTGTGAGAAAGATCTGCAGAGTGGATGGCAACATCAACAGCCTGAAATATCAAGAAGTTCTTGCTGCCCTACTTATACTGCTGCTCCTTCTCATACTTCTACCTCCATGTCACAGTTCCTGAAAGCGAAGAAGGTGAAGGTACTCCAGGATTGGCCAACCCAGTCACCTGACATGAACATTATTGAGCATTTCAGGGGTAAGATGAAGGAGGAGGCTTGGAAGATGAAACCATAGAATCTTGATGAACTCTGGGAGTCCTGCAAGACTGCTTTCTATGCCATTCCAGATGATTTCATCATCAAGTTATCTCAGTCATTGCCAAGACGTATGGATGCAGTCCTCCAAGCTCATGGGAGTCATACGCAATATTAATTCTTTTTTCCAAGGCACCATGGGTTTATGTTCTGATATTATAGTGGCATATTTGTGTATTCAAAATAAAGTGTATGTATAATTTCCACATTTTTTTTCAATGCGACAAGACTTTTGTCCAAGCAAAATCTGACCTTTCTGTACAAATTAAATTATAAAACTCAATCAATGACACAAAACTCTATTTTGGTATATTTTGCATAAACTAGAGGGCTTTGCCTTTCATATAAGCCATTTTTGATTCCAATTGATCAACTACAAGTCAGGTTATTATTTGTTGTTCCTACAACTTGGATAAGTGACAAGACTTTTGTCAGGCACTGTATACCAGGAAAACAAATATTTTGGCAGAATTTTCAAAGGGAAATCTTAGATTTTGTTTTGATTGACATTGTGTTGACATTGAAGATGGATTTTGATTGGAGGGGACGGACGATTGAGAGACGCAAGTATCAACAATACTTGTGCACGGACTAAATGACATCACATTACAATAAGCAAAATTGTTTTCTAGGAAATGGGTTCCCTTTTCATTTGTTAGTTCATAATTGACAAAATTGGGGAAAAAGTGAATTTTGATTTCAGCACATTTTTGAACTCCCTAAAGGTCCATATCATATTTATCTAACACTGACATCCAACTAACCTTCCATTGGAAAAGTTGTAATGCAGACAGGTTCATACATATTTAGACACTTACAAAGTTATTTTCGGTGTTTGCCACAGCTTATTGAAGTCAATAATACCCAAGGTTCCGGCTTTCACTGTTAATTTCGGGGTATTTACATCCAATCGAGTGAGTGGTGCAGGAATTACAGCATTTTTTTTTATTTTTTTAAAGGTTATTTTTTTGGGATTTTTTCCTTTATTGGTAGTTATACAGTGTAGAGAGACAGGAAGGTTGGGGGAAGAATGGGGGAAGACATGCAGCAAATGACCCGAGTCGGAATCGAACCCAGGTCGCTGCAGGAAGGACACAGCCTTTATGGTACGCGCGCTTAGACCGATGAGCCACCGGGGCACAGAATTACAGAATTTTTTGTGCGGTCCACCTCTTTTTAGGGGCCCAAAGTAACTGGACGATTGGCCTTTTGGCAGCCAGGAGTGTGTTTTTCTGTGACTGTCTCATTCACGAGTAAGAAGACAAAAGGTCTAGAGTTAATTTTAGGCATGGTGTTTACGTTTAGAATCTGTTGCTGTTAACTCCAAAGAGCCGTGACAGACTGTGCAACGAGCAATTGGATTCCCTGCTTAACATTCAGCCAATTGTGCATCAACAGTTAAAACTACTCATTTATGCAACAAATAAACTGTAGTTTATTTAATCCCTCAAAAACGTGCAACAATATGTCAGCAAAATATGACTTATTAAAAATAATTTTTTTTTTTTTGATTGGCAGATTAAGACATCAAAATTTAGAAAAGTTACACATAGTCAATATCTACATGAGCAGGGAATGAAACCAGCCATTAAGATACAGCTCCAGTAACCTAACTATTGCATTTTTCTGCAGCAGATAAGAGGGAGTCAGTGTCTCTCATCAATGAGATTATCTGAGGGGCATCAAAGGGATTTAACACAGCGGTGAGCTGAAAATCCTGACCCACTGAGACTCACCCTAAGCCAAACGGTACACAGCCGTGCATATTGTTCTGGTATTAAGCCTAGAGCGCTGAAAAAAAACAAAACAAAAACTATATATATATATATATATATATATATATATATATATATATACACACATACACACACACACACACACACACAGTTGCAATCAAAATTATTCAACCCTCATTGCAAATTAGGTTTACTGGCAAAATTAACAAACTTTCAGCTGTTTGCAATGAACAAATCGAACAATAACAATTTAAATGGCTCAACACAACAAATATTACAAGTGGCTTCTCCAAATTCAACACAAAATGCCACTTTTAATAACTACTGCAGGCTCAAAATTATTCAACTCCTTCATGACAAGCATCTTTAATACTTAGTAGAGCACCCTTTTGCCGCTATGACCTGCTGGAAATGTGATGCATAGGCAGAGGTCAGCTTTTGGCAGCATTCCCAAGGAATCTTAGCTCAGTCCTCATGGACAATGGCCTCCAGTTCACTAATATTCTAGGGTTTGCGTGCTGCAACTGTGTTCTTCAAATCCTACCAGAGATTTTTTATGGGGTTCAAGTGAGGCGACTGTGATGGGCACTCTAGAATCTTCCCAGACTTCTTCTGAAACCAAGCCTTGGTGGATGTTGAGGTATGCTTAGGATCATGGTTCTGTTGGAAGGTCCAATGATGCCCAAGCGTCAGCTTCCCTACAGACAGCATGTCATTTTCTCCTTGGATATCCTGGTACTTGACTGAATCCATCTTGCCCTCCACACTTTGCAGGTTTTCAGTGCCAGAGGAAGCAAGGCAGCTGCAGAGCATCAAAAAGCCCCCACAATTCTTCACTGTAGGCAGGGTGTACTTTTCAGCATATGCTTCTTTATTCCTCCTGCAGACATACCACTGATTCATTAGCCCGAAATATTCCAGTTTTCTTTCATCACTCCACAGAACAATACCCCCAAACTTCTGTGGCTTATTCATATGGTTTTGAGCATATTGGAGCATATGCTTTTGGATCAGTTGTGATGTATGTCTTGTAGACCTTCAACGTTTAGTATGCGCCCCACTGTGAAAACTGAAACCTCAGTGCCTCCTGCCTCCAAGTCTTGCTGCGGGTCTCCTACAGTCACTCAAGGGTTTTTGACCACCCATCTCCTGAGGAATCTGGTGACAGCCATTGATAGCTTCCTCTTTCTGCCACATCCTGGGACTGTACCCACTCTTCTTTTAACTCTTAACTTGCGAACTATGCTTCTAACCTTATCTCTATGAAAATTCAGTGCCTGTGCTACCTTTTTGTATCCGTTTCCTTGTTTGTGCCAGGCAATGATCTCCTCTATAAGCTTTTGGACAATTCTTTTGACAGCCATATTTCTAATATGCAATCAAATGTCACTGTCAACAAACCCCTAGCGAGTGCAAGTATTTGATGTGTTCAATCTCAAGCAAACCTGATGCAACTAATTAACTCTTGATTAGGTGCATTAGGTGTGCTTGAGACAACACCTGATCTGCAAATATGCTCTTATGAGGGATTCTATTCAGGGGGTTGAATAATTTTGATACTGCAGTAGTCATTAAAAATGGCATTTTGTGTTAAATTTGGAAAAACCACTTGTAATATTAGTTGTGTTGAGCTATTTCAAATGTTCTTGTCTCATCTGTTTATCATAAACAGCTGAAAGTTTGTAAATTTTGCTTTTAAACCCGATTTGCAATGGGGGTTGAATAATTTTGATTGCAACTGTATGTATATAGCCAGTATTTTATTCACAGTAGAACAGAGATAACATAGAAAATGTTTAAACTGAGAAATTTTACAATACTATCCACAAAATGAGCTCATTTCAAATTTGATGGCTGCTACAGGTCTCAAAAAAGTTGGTACAGGCGCCTGTTTACCATGGTGTTGCATCCCCTCTTCTTTTTAACACAGAGTGGAGGCGTCTGGGCGTTGAGGAGACAAGTTCCTTGAGTTTAGCCTTTGGAATTTGATCCCACTCTTGTTTAAAACAGGCTTCCAGCTGTCAGAGTTTTGGGTCTCCTTTGATGGACTTTTCTTTAAATTACGCACCAAATGTTCTCAATCAGTGAAAGATCAGGACTGCAGGCAGGCCAGTTCAGCACACGGACTCTTCTGCTACGAAGCCATGCTGTTGTAATAGCTGCAGTATGTGGTTTTGCATTGTCCTGCTGAAATACACAAGGCCTTCCCTGGAATAGATGTCGTCTGGAGGGGAGCATATGTTGCTCTAAAACCTTTATATACCTTTCAGCATTCAGGGTGCTTTTTAAAGATGCACGTGTCCCACACCACATGCACTAATGCATCCCCATACCATCAGAGATGCTGGCTTTTGAACTGAACGCTGATAACAGGAGGGGTGGTCTTTCTCCTCTTTAGCCCGGAGGACACAACGCCCATGATTTCCAACAAGAATGTCAAATTTGGACTCGTCTGACCACAGGACACTTTGCCACTTTGCTACAGTCCATTTTAAATGAGCCTTGGTCCACAGAACAAGGCGGCGCTTCTGGATCATGCTCAACAATGGCTTCCTTTTTGCATGATAGAGTTTTAGGTGGCATCTGTGGATGGCACGGCGGACTGTGTTTACAGACAGTGGTTTCTTGAAGTATTCCTGGGCCCATTTAGTAATGTAAATGATAGAATCATGACGGTGAGTGATGCAGTGGCGTCTGAGGGCCCGAAAATCACGGGCATCCAGTAAAGGTCTTCGGCCTTGTCCCTTACGCACAGAGATTTTTCCAGTTTCTCTGAATCTTTTGATGATGTTATGCATTTTCGATGATGAGACCTTCAAAGCCTTTGCAATTTGACGTTGAGGAACATTGTTTTTAAAGTATTCCATAATTTTTTTATGCAAGCCTTCACGGGCTGGAGAGCCTCTGGCCACCTTTAATTCTGAGAGACTCAGCCTCTCTTAAAATCCCTTTTATAGCCAATCACGTTACACACCTGATGCCAGTTAACTTAATTACTTGCTAAATGTTCTTTCAGCTGATTCTCTTATATATTAATAGCTTTTTCAGCCCTTTTTTGCCTGTGTCCCAACTTTTTTGAGATCTGTTGCAGCCAGAAAATTTGAAATAAGCTCATTTTGTGGATAAAAATGTAAAATGTCTCAGTTTCAACATTTGAAATGTTATGTTCTACTGTAAATAACATATTGGCTCATGTGATCTGAAAGTCATTGCATTTTGATTTTATTCACGATTTACACTTCGTCCCAACTATTTTGGAATTGGGGTTGTGTGTATATATATATATATATATATATATATATATATATATATATATATATAAAAAAATGTAATTATCTTGTGGGGACTTGTTTAACACAGCCCCACTGCAGGAGCTCTTTCAAGCAAATCGCCCAATGATAGGTTTTCAACAGCTTTGATTTTGATATTTTACATCATTGAGCAACTACAGCTGCATTTAGCGCTCTAAGGGTTCACATCCAGATGAATGAAATGATGATTAGTGCCTTCTGGGACAGTGTGGGTTTGAGTTTTCTTGTTCATTTTGAAAGGTAGTTTATTTCAAAATCCTACGTCAGAGTTCTAGAACTCATCACCATCAGTGATTGTTCATTAGTATTAGAATATTGAGTCATTTTTTTTTATTAATCACATACTGTGATCGCGCAAGTGTGTATTGAAACCATTTGTAACTGCTAATACTTTCAAATGTAGTCAGAAGAAGGATTTTAAGAAATGACACCAAACATGATAGTGGCTTAGTAAAAAGTGCACAGTTTTATGCATATGTGGTATTTGTTTCCAAATCCACTTACAACAACAACAAAAAAATAAATAAATAAATAAATAATTTTCAAAAATTATCCACAAATTCAACCATCGATACCACTTCTTCCTCATCAGGGTTGCGAAGGACCCGAAGCCAATCCCAGCTGACTATGGGCAAAAGGCAGGAACGTACAGCGGACGACTTGCCAATTGATTGCAGGGCGTACACACTATTCACATACTATTCCCGGACACACTAACACCTAAGGGCAAGTTAAGAGTCTCCATTTCACCAAGTATGCGCGTGTTTGCGCTATGGGAGAAACCACAGTAACTAGAGTAAACCCGCGCAAACACAGGAAGAACATGTACTGTATAAATAGATGCATAAATGCAAATATAAAACAACAAATGTACTGAGTTTCTTGAAGAATACAAATTACCTATCTTGAGCACATTTGCTTCGTCTTCACAGCGAGAATGGATAATCTGGACAATCCTGCTGAGATTTTTCAGCCAAGAACCGCTTCAAGTTTGATTGAATAGCTATAAATATTCATTTGGTTCACTGCTCACATGCACAGAATTGCATTGCATTGAGCAGCCAAAAAAAATTATGCCCGTAGAGGTGCTTGGTATCACGGTCTGGATCTAACTTGAGACGATTCATTATATCTCAGCGGAACCATCTGCATAAATTGATAGCACTTTAGATAACTGGAAAAAATATGTTAATTTCATCCTTAGATGAACTTCTATTTTTGATTGTGATTCTCAAAATTACTGAAAGTTACTGAAAAACTCTCGCCATTTACAATTTAAGACCTAACACCTTAAAATGGTGACCAGCATCAAGGTCTAAGGATAAAACCAACATCCTGCAGGTAGCTCTACAAGCTGCGCTATTCCAGAGCCCGTTTGAAAGTCTCTCGGCCTGAGACAAGCCCAAGCATTGTTTTAGCAGCCAGAGCAGAGCTCTTTTGTCACAGCTCTGTCCGAACTCAGTGCTCAAATGGGTCACTGACTGTCAAAAGTCACAGACAAAGCCCCATCAGCAGCACAAACACACACACACACACACACACACACACACACATACACAAGCACTGCACGAAACATCATCAGACTCTTCTCAGTCCCACAGATTTTGGAGAAATGAGCACTCGCTGGCTGCCCGCAGGAAGAATGAAAATGCAACTGCAGGTTGGAGAAAGGGGGTAAATGAAGGAGTGACTCAGAGAGGAGAAATATGCTGATCTATCAGGAGGGGAGGTGAGGAGAGGAGGAGAGCTACGCCCAGTCACACAGCCTTCAGCAACAACACAGCAGCTGAGCAGAGAATACAATAGTATAAACACACCTGCAAACACACATAATTGTTGTTTTCCAGGGTCCTGGGCCTTTGGCCAGGACAGTATTTTGGGGTTTTAACAGTGTCTTGTGCCAGGTTTCATAGTTCATAGTCATCACTCATATCATGGTTTTAACAGATTCTTGTATCAGGACTCATATGTCACAGTTTTCACATTTATTGTTTTTGTTTTATTTTCCATGTTTTTCTTTTTTGCCAGGTCTGCCCAGCCACTCCACCGCTTGTCTGCGTTCCGCCCCATGTCTTCGTTTTCGCACACTTCAGAGCTCTGGTCGGCTTTTGGTATTTCCCCCTTCCTTCTGTGTGTGCTGATTTTCCTCCCTTTATCTGGAGTCGGTGGAAGTTGGCTGGCAGACAGAGTCTCGAGTTTTTCACCAAGTTTTCACTGTGTGTCATGCCCTTGTGTTTGCATCAGTGCACTATTTACTTCTTCATAGCCAAGCCAAGTCTTGTTTGTATTATAGCCTGACTATTCTTTTCTGTTTGTGGTTTTCTCCCTGGAGGTTCCAGTGGTTTTTGTTTTTTGTCGTTTGGACCTTTTTAGTTGTCAGCTCTGTGAAGCTTACCTTAGTTGGATTTTACAACCCTTTGGGCCAAGTTTTCTGTTGGCCCTCGTGCCTGTTTTCTTTTGTTTAATAAACTCCTCGTTCCCCGCATCTCGCGTCTGGTGTCTCACTGATCTCGCATCACATAATACACATAAAGCTACAATCAAATTTGCACTCTCACACACATACATGCTCTCATGCATAAACCCACACACACATCACACATAAGCTCATACAAACTCATGTGGTAACACATCTGTGTGAGTGCACGCACACATGCACGCACACACGCACACACACACACACACACACATTCACGTTCTCATGCATAAACACATACACAAACAGATAACCTTGTATAATCATGGGGTAACACAAACACACATACACACATACACGCACACACACACACACACACACAGCCTTATACTGATGCATTAATCAAGAGGCTTTCTCCTCGGCAATATCCATCCCACGCATACAAAAAGAATAGACATAAAACACAAAAGCTGTTCCCACTAAATTGATGTCCAAATGATGAGACATTTAGCGAATATTCTGACAAAATGACACACATTAGACAAGGTAGATAGGCCTTAAATTGAATTTGGTACTTTATTTGACAGGGACAATCCACTTTCATTCCATTTCTGTAACCAAGAGTTATACAGCTTGTGTTAGATTTGGTCCAAGCACTACATTAGCCTTTTGAGCGCTAAATGCAGCTACTATCACTCAATGATGCAAGATATCAAAATCAAAGCTGTTGAAAATCTATCATGTGGCAACTTGTTTAAAAGAGCTCCCGCAGGAGAGCCGATTTAAACAAGTCGCCACATGATAGGTTTTCAACTCCACAAAATAATTAAATAATATTAGAACAAAATAATTAGATAATGTACATTTTTTTTTATTTATTTCAGTGTTCTGTGGGTTAAGGAAAGAGTAAAAATAGCACCAGTCCCATTACATCGTATTCGGTCTTTCAGTTTTCAAGCTTCCATTTCCCTTTTCACAAATTACATATTTATCCATTTCTACATTCAACATACAACTCACTCATTAATACATTAGTGTAGTAATTCACATTAAGTACTCCACAGACGGATACAATGGCAGCAATGGTCCAGGTGGAAATCAAACAACATCTGCATTACAAGCTTAGTCCTGTGACAATTACACTAAACTACTGCACTTACCCATGAACTGACAGCCAGATGAGCAGAATTTGGCCCACAAGCCTAATTCTAGCAACCACTGTCACAGTCTGGTAACACAGAGAGGGCTGTCAATCAGAGACAGAAATTAATCACAAAAACAGGGACTGGCAAGAAGGCAGGAACAGATATACAGTACCTTTCCTCAGGTAAATGAATCTGAGGGCAGTGAGACATAGGTCTGCTAAAAATCAAGGCTTCAGTTCCGCATGATATGGCCTGTAATACCAAGGAAATTCACTAATTCTCCCATATTCCATCATTTCCCATTGTTATCAAGGGCATGATTTACCAAACTGCTTAGTATGAATAAGGCAGATTTGCTAGTGCAGAAAGACAAACAGATGATGTAACTGGTTGAAAGTAGATCATTTGCTCTAGTCCTGAATCATTTCACTGAAATTACATGGGGAAAAAAATGATACATATGAATTGGTGAATTCAATTAGGGCCCAACTCGATGTTGAAAATGCGTGGAGTTGGGCCTTCATTGAATTCACCAATTCATATGTACTAAAGGCTTTGCTAAACCTGACTCTGAGTGCATTAAGTCCTGTCCTTAAATGACATTTGCCTGGTCACCTTCAGCTGTCATGAGAAGAGGACAAGGAAGTTGACAAGCCTGAAACTTTAAAAACGCAAAACAAAAGCACTCTTCCGAGTTAATGGCTACCATAAAATGTCTCCAGAGGAGACCCTGATCCAAGATTCTTATCTGTCGGAACAGAGTGCCTCCTAGGCAAAGAGACACAGAGCTTAGCAACAGGAGATAATAAATTGACTTCGAAGTGACTCCACCGTCTTACAGGAAATATCCAAAATTACAGGAAGCAAGATCTGGCAAGACAGTGGGGCCTGATATGAGCAGCCAGATACAGAAAAGAAGCACTTCATTACTCGCCTGTTTTCTGAACCCAAAGCAGCCTTTGCCCAGAGCTTTATTTTATGACAATTTCCAAATCATTTGTAATAAAAAGACAGAAAATTATGTTTAATCTGTTCATCACTGGCTATAATGACAAGAAAACTATAACAGTCAATGTTGTGGTTGGACAGCGTAAGAATAAGTCACTTTTCTAATACGCACTATTCTCTAAAACTAAAGTAATGTTGTTTACTGTGATGCAACAAACAATATCTGGTATGTGCCAAGATATGCAATTCATTTTAAAGTCATGAAGTGATGATTCACTTCAGTTATTCTTGTGACAAATCAACAGAAAAGGAAACCGTACATTACATCTTCAAAATACGCAGTTGACTGTTGCTAGCACAAAGTGCTATCTAAAACCAGCTGGTAAAACAGCATGTTATTCAGTATTAGTGAAGTCTGAACCCTTCTGAATTTCTTGTAATTTTACAAGCGACAACAGCACATTCGTACACATGTAAAAATCAAAAACTGGTTCATAATTTGAACTTTTTAAAGATTACATTAATGTGAATCAGTGATTCTGAGGAGTTGTTCAAGTTGAGTAAAAACAAAATCCTATGCACCAATCATGGCCTTAGTAGGAATCCTGAAACAGTAATATGCAATTACGTGAACTGCGATTTGTCTCACAGCTGTATCAGTGATTAACTTAGTTTGTTACCTAAAAGGCAGCCTACTGCATCCGATTAAAAGTAGTTATAAAGGCAATTTGCGCTCCGTGATCCAGTAATCAAGCTTAGCTCATAACTCAGTTTTATTCTGCATGAATAAAATTTGAACACACGCAGTGAGCCATGGGATTTTAATCAATGACATTTACATATTTGTCAGCAGGGAAATGTGTTATTGATGATTTCATCTTAAACGGGTGAAGAAAGACGCTGACAGTAAGAATGGGCCGATAGCAATTTGTATTTCAACAACTTCAGTTCAACTATGCACTGTTTCACCTGGAAGACATTGTAATACTACGATATATCCACTAGAGGGTAGCCAAGAGCACTTTCTGTGAAATCCATGCCCGTTCAGAGCACCGCTGTTTTGAAGGCAGAGAGAAGCATCTCAGCAGTGAGCTCAAAGACTATACCCGACCAATCATGATGATTTTACTCAAATGAGACCCCTACTGCCAGCCACAATTATTTCACAACAGGTGTTCATTTTTTCTCGCTTTTTTTTTTTACCCTTCATTCACCTTCTCCAATGTTACTCATGATAACTTCGCAATGCTGAAGAGTTTCAGTATGCGAGCTGTGTCAGCATTTATAATCCAATAGTCCTGTCAGCAGCCTTGATGCAATATCTTGCATTTATTTCATTCCTAGACTTTTTTAATTCCAGTCTTTTTGATTACGTTATTTCTTTTTCCCACACTAGCACCCCAAAAAACCTGCTAATGCTGTGGTATTTTTCCAGTTGCGCTACGAACACCGTCACCCCAGGTGTCCACTCACCGCCCTTGCTCATTTATCCAGTCAATATTTAGAATTATTCCGCATGCTATTCCCATAGTACAATTAGACTTTTATTAATACGAGGAACAATAATCACAACAACAAAAACTGCAACACAAACAGTAGCAGTTGAAACTACAAGAACAATGACAGCCGCAACATAAATATATTTTAGCCCTCCTCTTCCTGTTTTTTTCTAACCTGATAGATGTGATAAGATGGTTCTCAGTGTATACGTTTGATGTAGACATTCATAAAGAAACCGTTAGAAGGCGGTAGTGTGATTTAGTGGGTGAAAATAGACAGCAAAGAAAGGCACAGCAGTGAATATCTTCAGAGGCCTGGTGAAATAAAGCAGAGATAGATTCAGAGGACACCACAGATGCCCTCAAGTGGTCACAGCTTGCTACTCCATTCAGCACTCTTAAATCTGAGGGAAAAGACTGTAAAATATTTTGTAATCAGCTGCATTCAGAAGGTGTTTATCCATGAAGAGGCCAGAGGCTACATGCTGAAGAATATCCAGAGCGGGAAAACCATTTCAATCAAGCAAGTGATCAGGGTGAACAGCCTGGAATCAGTTACAGTCCATGCACTGTCAGGTCTGTAAATATTTGGACAGTTACACAATTTTCATCTTTTTTGCTCTGCCTGCCACCACAATGAATTTGAAATGAAACAGACAAAATGCCTTTGAAGTGAAGACTTTCAGGTTTAATTTAAGGGTTTTTTATAGTATAGTATAGTCCAAAACATGAAGGACTTGCTACCATTATTGCACATGATGATCAAAGTAACAATAACTTGGTCAAAAACTAAATGTTAATGAATCGGATTGTGTGTGCCATCTCTTTTTCTTGCAACAGCAGAAGTACACAGCCTCTCCTACCCTCTCTCTCTCTCTCTCTCTCAAACACACACACACACACACAAATAAGCAAACACAGAGAGACACACAATCGCCTTTACACACAGACGAAAAAAAAAAAATCAAATGTCTCATTATCTCACCTCTATATAATATCAAAAGATCCATTACAGTAATTGATAATATGATAAATATTTAATATTTTGTAATAAACCTAAAAATATGGTATAGTTTGGTCTTCATTGTATTCATAATAAAAAAAAAAACCACTAAGACAATACCCTAAACCTAATTTAAGCATCGAGAAGATGCACAAATGCGTTACAGAACAAACAGAATTACAACCACTGTTTGCCTCTTCCTGGCTCTTTCTAAGGAGCCTCATCCTAAATTAACTGTTCTTATTGTCCAAGAACCCACATTTTATTTTGAAGTCAAAAGTCAAGACAGTTTGGCCAATGAGAAACAGTTACTGTACATTTAATTACCAGTATTATAAAGCAAGAGCCGGGCTTCAATTCAAGGGCTAAATCTGAATCTCTGCCAAAGGATATTTCACTTTTGATGTTGGTTTTATCATGACTCAATTCACAACACTGCACATATATACCAAGAGCAAGAAGATAAAAGACATTGCATTTTCAGTAAAAATTTCCCCCAAACCAAACTGCATTTTCCTCAGCGCTCATTAGCCCGCAGTGAACAGTTCCTTCTCCTCTTCAAAGGAAAAACAGGCACCCACTTCACCCCTGTGGATTCCCAGTGAAACTAGCGCGGCGCAATCGCATGAAAATGCTCTTTCTCTGCATATTCCAAAGGGGGAAAATTTACATATGCAAACCAGTATGCGTTTGCCCCAATAAATAAACAATGAATCATTTTAATCAACATCTACATCATTTTAGACAGCTTATATGGATCTTTACGATTGTTAATGGCATGATTCTCTCAATGATTGTCCATTGCACAAAGGAAAACTGGAGGAGTTAAATCAATATTGGAGTTAAATTGAATTAAATATGTAATTAGCACAACGCTGCAAATATATTCCATCTAGTGATAGCTTACAGTAAAACTCCAAGCACAAATTATCAAAATAAATGGTCTTCAACCCTATTCCTGGATATCTGCAGTCCTGAAGGTTTTCACTCCAACTCAAGCATAGACCACCTCACTCAACAGTTAGAGATCTCTTTTAGAAGCTAATTAGTCAAATTAGCAGCTCAAACTCGGGATGGAGCGAAAACCACTAAGACGGAGGATCTCCAGGAAGACCACAGATTTATATGAATGGTCCACAATGTTTCATTGAAACCAATCAATTACAGAGGAAATACCCAGGAATGCTTCAGTTAAATACCAACTCAATTTCCATACTGATTTAGCCCCTACAATCCATTAACATTTTGCAATATGCACACTCATACTCAGAATGGAAAACTAAGCGAATGACATCATTCCGCAATCAAGAGTGAAGGTCATTAGTCAACATCTGCTTTTTGCAGTAATGGCTGAAGTACAAAGAAACAGATCACTTGACTTATTATTGACCATATTTGATTGCAGGGCATTTCAAAAACATTATTGAAGTTTGTATCAGGTTGTAAATGAAAGGATGATTTTGCAACACAGTTCTATACAAGTGGGTGTCAGTCTGAAGGTAGTTACATTATCATTGAGTCCATAATCAAAATTACAGCCCATATACTCGTTATCCGAACACTGACAGTCTGTATCAGTGTGTGGTATATCTCGGTAACATCCTCGATATATTTTCCATATATTCTAATTCTGGAGGGGTATTCACGCAAAGTTGTGTGTCCTCCACTGCTCCTGTGTTGCTATGGTGACGGCTGCGGACACAGGGACACAGATTCTTGCGCGCGTGTCTCGTATTTTGACGTGTCTGTTCCGGAATTTCCTCCTCGTACACCGGGGAGACCCGTATCCGCAGGGCGGGGGGATCCTCTCAATGGCGAGAGCAGATTTTTTGCTGATTCATAGTCCGCACCCCCCACCACCCACCCACACCCACCTCCCACCTCTCACTCCCCACCCCCGATCCCACCTACACCCCTTTAATTGATAAAACAGTCAGAATCCTTCTGCGGTGGGAATCAAGCGTTGCTAGGAAACTGCTAGCTAGCATGGTCTCCCTCCAGCCACCCCCCTCTCCCCGCTGCCCTGGAGAGACCCTATTGAGTTCATGGGTACGTGGAGCTCACGGCCGCCATCCACAGGTGTCAGAGTCGGGCCTGCCGGCTCCGCCACCTGCCGCGCTCGCTAGCTGTCCTTTATACGGGGGAGACGGAGGCTGTCATATCTGTGGACTTCAGTTCAAAATAGACTGAGCGAAGCAAAAGGCCTGCACTGCTTCAGCTCAAACGAGCGGCGCTGTCTATCTTTACCGACCGACACCGAGCTCAGCTGTGACTGAACTGAGGCACTTTGCGCATACAGTACAGTCCCCTCATGGAAATGTAATGCGCTGATTTTATGTGTCGTGATATTTTTTTTTTAAATCTTAATAGCGTACAAAACAAGACTGCTTTCATCATTTGTCATAAACATTTTTTAAAAGAGAAAATATTCTGACTTTCTTTGAGAAAACAAACAGATATGCTTGAGAAATTCATAATCACACTGTTTTTGTAACTGAAATTAGAACAAGGTAAAAAAAAAAAAAAAATGTTATAAGTCGGTGTCTGAAAGCAAGAAACGTTTTCATACGTGTTCATCGTCAGGTGAACTGACAAACACAAAGTTGAAAATGTTTGTTGCTTTTAAACACAAACTTTCAAAAAAATTTTTTTACCTTGTTTTAATTTTATTTTAATATACCTGGCGAAGAAATGTCATATGTTTTTGTTACTAATTTCAGCAAAAATGTCCAGGAATAAAAAAATCAAATAAAACACTGCATTCATCCATTATCAACCTCACTTATTCCTGGTTGTGGGGGAAGGGGAGCTGAATCCCATCCCAGCATTCCATGGGGCAAGTGGCCGTAAAACACAACAGACAGTTCACCAATCCCGACCTACGGGCAATTTAAAGTCTCCAATTAGCCGATCATGTATGTCTTTTGGGAAAAAAAAAGAAAAAAAGCTGAGTACCCAAGGAGCCCAGTGACACTACCTGACCAAGCATCGATATACACCGCAAAAGTAGGCTTTTGGCGTCCTTATTTGACACCAGTTTAACCCTTAACCCGAACCCTAACCATAAATGTCATGAAAAAAGTCTCCTTTTACATCGTATATCAACGCTTGGTCAGGTAGCATCACGATATGACGAGTCGGACTGAGAATGTGTTGGCCCAGGGGAAACCCGTGTGAACTGGCGGGAGCACATGAATCTCGCACAAGCCATATCCTAACCTTCCATTGGCTCACGGATGATGCAACAGTGCTGCCCACTGCACCAGTGTGCGGCTTCCAAACACAAAATCTCCGCAGGTGATGCAATATCCGGTGGACAAGAACATAGACGGTGCAAACCATTCTCCCAATCCCTCACGGCCATAAAAGAGAACTTGTGAGAGAGCCTGTTGTTAAGATGGTATATGAAAATGAATTATGAATGTGATTTATGCTTTATTTTTAGATTTTCATGCACACTGCGTACACCGCGCGCATGGCCTCAGCCTGAATTATGCTTGTCACTGACCCTATTTACATTAGAGAGAGACCAAATGAAATATTGATGCAATTGATTAACATGACCTTACACAGATCTTACAGACAGCGACAGAACCGAATGGGAGGGGCAAGGAAGAGGGGGCAGGACCGGGCAGTGCCATAAACCAACCCAATGCAGCAGCAAACCGACTCTAATCTAATTTAGGAAAGAACTCATTCATAAAACATGAGTGCTGACTCTGCCGCATAAATGCGTGCGCATGCTCCCGCGCGCTCTTACACACACACACACGTACACACAAAAACACACACTCACACATAGTTGAGTTATGCATGTTCACTTCGTCACCGCTTTATTGTTTGATTTGTTTATTACGCATATGTGAACAATTTCATTCTTATTATTTGCAATGACTGCATGCATGGGGTGATTCAGGGAAGCCAGTCAGTATACTGAGAATAATTAGCAAGGCAGATTGAGCACGCAATTTTTTTGGGAATGATGTCAGTGGGGTTTATTAATAAGTAACCGTAAATAATGAAAAAAATTAAATACTGCTTTGTAATATCAATTGTACTTCAAAAAGATCACAAGATTTTGCTTTTGATATATCTTTTGATATGAAAAATTAAAACTAGCATGCAATTTTAACAGTACATCATGTGCACAGTCATCTATACTCCTACACGCTGCAAAGTTCCAGATATACAGCGCCCTGGTCTACTTCTGAGAATAAATGTGAATTTCCGCCCTAAATGCAGTTCTAAAAGTTGTAAGAAAAAACTCCCCTCATATTTCCAGAACACAAAAGCCAACGCATCTGATGCATCTAGCTGAATAACTGCTTGCAGTTTTTAACCCAGGCTAATCTGCATCAGAAGATTGCTCTTGATTTGATGATTATGCTTCGTATAAAGAAACTCAATTTTGCTACCAAGCGTAAGTTAACATTAATTATAGATGATTCGCCATTTTCAGTCAATACTGTACTTTTTCAAAATCACAAAAATAATAACAATGAGTTGAACAACTATTACCATGGTCAAAAAAATCATTGATTTTACAAGTATGTGAATCTATTAGTGTGTCTCTGCGTGTGAGTTCAAGCGTGCATGTGTATAAGTGTACATGCATAGGAGTGTATATGCTTGTTCTAGTTCATTTATTCCACATAGGGAAAGTACATTTTCCACTCTTACCCAACTCAGTTTCCCTCAACAGTAAAGAGTTTCCCCTACAACAGTCAAAGGTTAGAGTAAACCCTCTCCCTGGGTTTGAGTGGGAATTCGATACCTGTCTGAGAACAACGATTTAGCATGAGACACATTCAATATCTGTTTCCACATCACTTTAAGAGGCCATATTATACCCATTCCCCAATTCAATATTATCATTTTTGTGGTCGGCAGATAAAGGTTTTAGCTTCTGAAACGTGTTCTCAAGGTAGAAACCTATGATCAGTTCAATCTGGTGACCAATGAAACCAGTAAAGCGGCAGGCCAAATTTAAACTTCCACAGGGACCATGATGGGCAGAGCTGGCATTGTCAAAGAAAGAGGCAAGGTAGCAAACAGAAAGGTTCTTATGGTAATAAAATTTTATATCAATACCCACAATAAACAGTTGCTATTGCTCCACCAAAAAAAAAAAAAAAAAAGTTGTTTTCAACATGATTAAAAACTCTCTACTCCAGAAATCCAACCCAGCAGCCAAACATGTGTTGGTCCAAGACAATGCCAGCCAGCATATCTCATTAGGGTCCTCTCAAAGTTTGAAATTGGCCCGCCTCATCCCTGCTTTATTTGGCCAGCAGATCTAAATCAATCATGACAGTTTCAACCCTGAGAACGTTTCAGTAAGCAAAACTCCTAAGTGCCCTCCAATGACTTCTGGATTAACCGAAAACATAGCCATTTTGAGGACATGCCAAACTAGCCGCTAGGAGTACATTATGCAAATATTACATTGTGACATAGACAAGTTACGGAGGCTGGACTGCAACTGAAGCATTTCGGGCAGTTTGAGAGCTGTACTTCCTGTTGGAGAGAATATGCCCCTCTGCAGTGGACTTAAGGCCTTGTTAGTTTGCTGACATTTTACAAGCAGAGAAAGCTATATGACACAATCAAAAAAAGGGAAAAAACTCAGAAAGTATAATATGGCCCCTTTAACCTTGACAGTCTGAGATACCCTATGCATAACCTGATTATCTAAACATTGCAACAGCATAAGGGAGATAAGTGAATGCTTCCAAGAAAAAATATCAAAAGGATACCAGTACTCATGCTGTAATCGCGGTCAAGAATAATCTGTACTTTCACTTTAAAACTGCTTTTAATTAAATCTAATTAGCTACGTATGATTGTTTTACACATTAAAGGCTGTATCAGCAATATGACATCACTATTGTTGACAGTTGAAACGTTCTCAAAACACACCAGAGCCACTCACCCCTCCCCTTCAGAAGCTTGGAACATGAACGCCCTTTTCTTAAAGTGAAACTTCTTAGTAGAGCTGCTTTCACATCGAAAGCGAAACAAATTTTTCGCGCAACAGATTACATTCAAAGTCAATGCAAAGACGCGAATACACGCTAAACGCTTGTATTCGCATCTTTGCATTGACTTTGAATGTAATCTGTCACGCGAAAAATTTGTTTCGCGTTCGATGTGAAAGCAGCTCTACTAAGAAGTTTCACACACGGCTTTTGTGTCCCGTGTGAAAGCAGCTTAAGAATGGCTCACTCAGCTGGGTAAATGGCCATGTACAGCTCGTTGTGATAAACGCCCGGTAGCAACAATGACAACCATTGCCAGACGATAAATTTACACCATTAGTGCTAGCTACAACAAGGTATCGGGCAAGTGTCTTAGCTTGGCATTATAAAATAAATGGGTATTAACAACGTCACCTAGATCACCACGTTTAGCTAAACTTATCACGCGGTTATACATTCATCGACGAATTTCAACTCCGAGTACTAACCAGAGAAAAAATGTTATTATACGAACATAAAATCTGGTTTGATCAGACAGAATTAGCAAACTCACTAGCTTGCCAACCGAGAGTTAGCAAAGGTTGCTAAGTCGCTCCAAAGAGGAAATCTCGATATCTCTACCGTTTGATTCATTCTGACCAGCATGATCTATACAAGATAGCCTTACAAAAACAATACACGAGCTTCCCTCAATTTTGCTAGGGATGACAATTTACAATTCACATCCAACCGAGTTAGCACCAGCTCTACTCACCTCAAGTAGAAACAAGGCGACCTGGGCGTCAGAATTAAAACCATTCAACTCCCGGAATTCTCTCCAACGTTGGTATGCTTTCCCTATGTTCATTCGGGACTTTGCATAGCTGCGATCGCGTTCCTTTTTCCTCGACATGCACTCGTTCGAGCGTCTCTTTTTCGGTTTAGCTTCCACCATGCTTCACTCTGTCGCATCCGTAGTGCTACTGCCAGTTCCTTTTTGTTGCTCAGTCCCACCCACTTGTCGTGCATGAGCACGGAACTGGCGCAGAAGACCCACCCCTGCCCTCCGATTCGCTGGAACACTTTTGTTGATGTTTCCCGACGCGGGTAGGTCTCCGCGAGTTTGTGTATCTTTCTCAGTGTCTACCTGGCTGTAGGTGGCCTATAGAGACTGGAGTTTTTCACCGCCCACTCATGAGAGGAGCTGCTAACAGGTCGTGAGGAAAAATCTCCTGTATGTGACAAATTATGTTTTGGCTCAGAATTGCTGATACAACCTTTAAGCCTTGATCTAGCCAGCGCACCAAAATCTAAATAATTAACTTTTTGAAAAAGTTTTCTACGAAAACCAGTGTCCCAAGGAATTACAGTCCATGAGCTTGTACAGTGAGGAACCAAAGGCAACAACAGAATATTGAATGCTTTGCATGCTAAATCCCAGTTTAATTGCACCATCAATTACTAGGGAATTAAACTGGCCAATTGTGTCCACACCAGTGGCGGCTGGTGAACTGGCAACTGGGGAGGCTCAAAACAATCCCTTAAAATTAATGATTGGTCACGACCTGTTTTCAATCACTAATTTTGTACCATCATAGAAACTCTGAAAACTCTTAACATTATCGTGTG
This sequence comes from Gymnothorax javanicus, assembly GCA_029692085.1. Lineage (NCBI taxonomy): Eukaryota > Metazoa > Chordata > Actinopteri > Anguilliformes > Muraenidae > Gymnothorax > Gymnothorax javanicus. The sequence goes on along the minus strand of CM056210.1, from coordinate 37,656,935 downwards.
GCCAGTTTTCATTTATAACGCATACCTGTCAACTCTCACGCATTCGGTGTGAATTTAAGTGGCATATTTACGTTCCTCTGCTGTAGTCAGCAATTATTCAATCAACGCATATGTAAGAGATTCTCGCACGGAATTGAAGTCCATGTGCATGGAGGGGTTGGAAGCAATGGAATTGCATTAAAACATTTCAAATGATCTTATTTCATTTGAATGATCATGAAACACATGCATTGCTTCCAATTGCTGAGTAAAGAAAAGCGTGAGAAGTCCAGAGTCGTAATCGGTATGCGTTATAAATGAAAACTGGCCACACCTGACAATGTCGAGAGTTTCCAGAGTTTCTGTAACGGTAATTTAAATGAATGATTGAAAACAGGTCGTGACCAATCATTAATTTTAAGGGACTATTTGAGCCTCCCCTGTTGCCAGTTCACGAGCCGCCACTGGTCCACACTAATTTATTTATCTTTCAGTCACTGCTGCTGCTGCAAAAAGGTTGTCACAATACTTAGGATTCTTTTCACTCTATTGGGAGTGGTCAGACAACAGTATTGCATAATTGAGCACAGAATAAAATATTTATTTTATTTTGATAATCCACAATATCATCTCCAAATATCCAGATAATGATGATTACTTTAAGTGTTGCTGTTGGGAGCGGCCCACAGGTTACAGTAAGTGGACATCCTGAGAATTAATTTCTATTTTCCAGATGCATAGTATGCTTTGGAAATGCCTGCTCTCAGGATAACATTACCATCTATGTGCAAGTCTAAACAATTGGGCAATACTTTGTAAACCTAAGCGCATGGTCTAAAGGATTTGGTGCAAGTGCATCCCTCATAGAACAAAACCTTAACAAACATGTATTATTATATTATGTGGAGAAATGGGACACTTATCAACTGCCTTTTGTTGTCACTATTCAAGTATTTCTGTTTCTGCTTCCAAGAGCTCATACATATGGGCACATTTTCAACTTCCAGGAGCAGAAATAAGCCCACACTTTTTTTTTTTTTTTTTTCAATAAACTCTAATGGGTTCATACTAAATGAAGTCTGGAAACTGGCTTTATTTAGTGCCTTTGCATTTTGTTTTGACAAAGTGCAAGACGTTGATTACGGAAGGAACGCCAAGAACTCCACAAGAAAGCAAAAAAATCTCACTCAATGTACAACAAGCAATAAAATCCAGAGTTCACTGCATTACATGCCAATTTTTTTCTCATAACTGAACAAATGATCAGAAGGCTATAGGGGTAAAATTCTGAGTCCCAGAACTAGGACAAATTGTATTGCCTCCACCAAGTGCTTATGCAAAATGGACACCAGGGCACTTGCAAACATTTAATCAACAAAAACCAAATGTCTGTCATTTTTAGAGTCTAATGTATGCAGTGAAAATATTCTGTCCAGAAACTAAACTATATTCTGTAATACCATCTAATCAGAGCAATCAGAATTTCCTGGCAGGCCTACACAACTCTTATGCAAGACATATCCCACAGGAGATGTGCAGAATCAGGAATGGGTGGCAATCCTGGCATTGTCAAACTTTCACATTATTCATCATTGACACCCTAAACAGAAATAAACCACCAGTGTCGAATGGAGGTAAAAAGCTGCTATAAAATAGCATAAATCAGAAAGACAGTTTCAGGGCTTTTGCCGGGGTTTTTCACTCTGAGCGTGGTTATAGGCTCCAAAATATCATTCTGATTTCTAACTTTAACTTGGCCAATTATAGGCATCCTGCTTTGGGATGCAAGGAGATAAACCCGGAAGCCAAATTTACTACAGGCTTTGAGGATAGTGCATGTTTGTCAGAAGTGTCTTACGGGACAAATGCTGTTGGTGAAGGACAGCTGGGTGTATCCCCAAAACTTCAGCATCATCTCCATAGACAAAATTGACAGTTTGGCTAAAGGTGGCACTACAGTAAAAGGCACAGGGTCCAGAAAATCCACAGGGGAACTACTTTGGACTCCAGGAATATTCACAGCTAATTGGCCTGAGGGTGGCGTGACAGGAATGGTCATAATCTCAACAGAACAATGGGATTGCTTTTTTTATGCATCAAAACATTCACAGCAAAGTCTATGATTAGAACAGATTTACTTACAGCCCTTGAAAATACAGTAGTTTGATCGTACAGTAAAAGGCATAGCCATCAATATGAATAAGGTTTCCCCTCTGCATCAGGAACGCTGAAGGCAGATCCGACACAACTCCCATTAACACTGTTTGAGTTTTTGCACTTTTTAAGAATTAGAGTTGAGACCAGTTGTATCACTGGCTGCTGCCAAGGTCATAAGGTGACCACCATCGTGAAAAGCCCATCTGTTTGCACCAGAAACAATCTCTAGAAGTGTGACACGATTCCCATCAAAATTGTTGGAGTTATTTCTGCAGGAAATGTAAAGTTTGAGCTGGTGGTGGCCCTACAGGAAAGGTTATAGGGTCAGACAAAACAATATGGTTCGTCCTCTATGCTCCAGGAATGAACACGAGAAACTTAATGTGACTCCCATAAACTAACTATTCCAGTTTTCCCATTAAAATTCCCATAAAAAAACTATTCCCGTTGCACTGTGGTGAAGGATTGTTGGCGGCAGCGACGGCATCCAAGTAAAATCCATAAAATCCCCGAAACTCCATTTTGGGGGTATAATTATAATCCCAAAGAGGCCGTCACCTCTTTACAACTGACACCGGAGACATGACCATGGCCTAAATATGACCCACAGAAGGGCATGAGCTGTATCACTGCACTACAATACCTCCCCAGAGCGGCCATTAAACAGGCCCTCCAGTCAGGGGCAATCTGCCTCAGTAATGGCCGAATTTGAGAAGAGGCAGAGGTGAGGGTGCCCTGGGTGACCCCGCGATCGATACCTCGACCGCTGCTCATCCGCCCGGGGGTTTCAGCCGTCCAATTAAGTCTACCGCCCCCCAACTCCAACCATTTAAGCACACCCATCTCCACACTCCCACCAGCCCCCTTACTGATTCCCTCCTGTGATGTCAGAATCACAGAACATTAAATTAATACTTAGCATATGAAAAGCACATGCTACATTCTTCAAAATGTCAGAATTATTTATTTAAAACATTTTCGATAAACGTTAAAGTGTTTCTCCTTGATATTAACTTGGTGCTGCTGCTTGGCAGTTTAATTATCCCCAAACAGTGCAGAATCCACATAAAATACAGAACAGCTGAACTTTTTTCAAAAATGATCATGACGTATTAAATGTCACTTCAATATGCGCAATAAACAATTTCAATGGAAATTAAATTGAGTTAGATTTCCCGTCTTTTCTATTAAATGAAAAAGAACAAAAGGAATTGTGCAGAGAGGAAGTTTTCAGAAGTTAACTTTAACAAAGTGGACAAAGCAAAGCCAGCATATGACCCGCTTCAGATTTGCAAAATTTAGACCTACTGTATTTGTATTGCAGCTGACCCAGTAAAGCTGGGTTTTATACAGCATATTATACAGCCTAGAAAAAAGCAATGCCACCCAATTGTTCTCTGAGACTTAACTTAAACAACAAAAGCAAGAAAGATAGCGAAACGGGCTTAAGACACAAACAGAATTTGCAGCATTCGCTGATAATGAGATGCATACCAAAAGAGGTTGGAACATGACAATTTTTTTCCCTTCTAGACCCATAACAGCAGTGTCATTTTGGGGTGAGAGGGATATTTTCATTAGACAAAATAAAATGCTCCACATCAAATCCCAATGACCATCCACAAACCTTCATATTCAACAACAGAGTCTCGATCGGAGTGAGTGTGTACCCAGGATAACATAATCAAGAAATAATTAAATTATGCGAAAAAGAAAACAAGTACTGAAGGCAGCATGAGTGCCTCAGGAGAGGTGACTCATCTGACTGGTAAAGTTGCTTTTGTTAGTCCAATTTTTTTGGTGAAATTTCTTAAGAATCAGTAGGAGTGCTTTCCAATTCTGTATAAAAAGAATTTTTAGGTATAATTATGCACCAAGATCTGATATAACACAGCTTGGAGTGTTGTCCTTCATGATCTCATTGAATACCACATTACTGGCTCATTCAACACAGAAAAAAAAGTTACAGGATTCGCTTAAAACAAATAAATAAATAAATAACCGAGGATATCCATTACACATCATTATATGTCTTTAATCAACACAAATAATCTTTTTTTGATTTACTTCATTTTTTAGTTTGGATTGAGTTAATGATAGCTGATTACATTATGTAAAGAGTAGAAACTGAACTTATTCGTGCAAACAACATATCTTGATTTTGTAAAAAATGAGAATCAATCTTCTGCCTTTTTTTCAGTGTAATTGCTCATTAGTTCATTCTCTTCCTAGCTCCTCACCAGGAAATGATCATGCCCAGCATTCAGTAAGGAAATTCCAAACTGCATGAACTGCTTTAAAATAGCATTTATAACACATCTCAAGCAAGGAAACCAGAAAGCAGCATTTGAGAGATATTTTCAAATGATCAAGTCGTAGATCCACCTGTCCCCACCAGCCATTAGTATAACTGACATCACATCAAACTGACATGTCATTTCCCTAATTCTCAGCCGTTCATTCACTTCCTTTTCTCCCTAGTTTTCATTGACTCCCGATGGGAGCAGCTAAGAGCGAGGAGTAGAATTAAGAAGAGGAAGGAAGCCTGTAAAAAAAATAAGCGATTGGAATGAATGCCTGTCAGAGTCCAGATTCGATAATCCAAGGTTGCTTTGTCATGGGAAATTAAGTGGGTGTTTTGATCTTTTATCTGATGGCTGAATATATTAAATAGCGTTATTCAGGAAACACAGCACACGGGAAACACGAGGGTAGTTAATCGTTTCTGCATGACAGCTCTTATTGAGGGAAGAAAGTCACTTATTGACACTGTACTCACAAAATAAAAGAACCCTTAAATAAATCCTGGTTATCATTATTATTATTATTATATTATTATTTAAACAGCGATGTGTCATTTGGACCCAAAAAGCTGTAGAGATTTCAGCTTTCATAGGCAGTAACATGAGCACAGCTATCATTTTACCAATCCAGACTATATTTGACTATAATGCACTCTGTCCTTCATTAAATCATTGCAAATGACATAATGAGTATTCAGTCTTGCATGGCTTTTGGTCATTTGATTGAACAATTTAATAAATATAGTGAACTATTCAAAAATTAAATAATGACTAATCTTGCAAAACAAGGTTCTGAAAATGAATTTAAAAATCTATAGAAATATGCTGTTCAGTTCACAAAGCAACATTTGCCATTCATCAAATATTTGTATCAATGGAGGGCGAGCTTTGTGGTCTTTGAGCGGCAGTGAGAGCCTAGATAGTCCGCAAATATCCCACGGCTGAGGAAGTTATCCATTCCTTTAAACACAGATTGTGACAAAGGAGATTCAATGAGAGACAGAGAGAGGAGTTAATCAATGAAAATGTCTGTCAAAACCATTACATAACCCACCCAGCAAGGGAGAGAACAGGTGTGCACAGGTGTCACACATGCAATGCCTGTCCCATTATTAAAGATAAATGGATTTTTTTCAACAGAAAAGATAGGTGATTGCTAATGCTACATTTCGTTCCAGTGTAATTACGCCTCTGTGATTTGACTGAGCAACAACTCAGTAATTTCATTCAAGATATTCTTGAGGCCTACGTGTAAAGTGTGCTTGAATTAAGCCTTGACTGCCTGCTACCAAAGGTTTTCTCAAGACATGGCTGTAAATAACTGAAACTACCAGTATTACTGCTACTACTAATCATGTTTGATTGCAATGATGTAACTCACCCCACATATAGCTTAAATAGCTCAACAAACAGAGATACGATTTGAAGACACCATTGTATTACACTAAAAATGGGGTCTGAATGACCGACACTTGAGGCAAGTGCAATGGCGCTAGTTAGCAACCCCTATCAAGGCCAGGAAATGAACCTGAAAAACTAGGCCGTTTTGGCTGCTTGGTTAGTCCCTTGCAGGATGTTAACGCTCATCTGCAATGCACAAAACTGCCTTGGAGCTAACCAAGTAGTCTATTGAAAAAGAGCAGTAGCTGTCATACAAAACAGTTAAATAATGGACAGTAAAAATAAAGACTTAAGCAGGGCATTGGTAGCCTACTGCAGTTGAAGAGTTAATTGAATGAATTTCATGTGCAGTGATAATGTTAGGCCATTTCCCATTTAATTATTCAGGAAATACTTTATAAATCCCCAGGGCAGTGCCAGAGGCAGGTAGATGAAATGAAGGCTGCAAATTATTAACCGGTTTTTAGCATGTCCATTTAGCGCCACGGCACGGCAGTGAATCTTCCAGGTGATGATATGGCAGTCCCCGAGGCTGTGGCGGAGATGGCTGAATCCTTTCTCTCGTCACCTGATAGAGTATTAAAAGACTCTCTTGCGGTCTTCCGCACACTCTGTCTGTTCCAATGAAACACTGTACACAGAGCCATAAATCTCCCCGCTTCCCACCCCACACAGTCAAAAAGCCAAGTGCAGGCAGGCAGGGCTCAATCCTGTCTCTGCATGGTTGCATTGAGCATTACAAAGCAGCCTTTCAGTCAAAAGCCTCACGCTCTCATTGGAAAAAAAAAGCCGCCATGTTTTTCTAAAACGACACACTTTAACCCAGGATGATTTCCCACGAGGCCCCAGCACTACTCTCCCAGCGCTGCCCCCACAGGGTCTACGGTGCCAAGGTAAAGAAGCCTGCTCGTAGACGGACGGAAAGGGAGGGCGGGGGGGAAGCAGGTCTGCAGAAACAGCACCCCCCCTCTTTTCGGGAACCAAGTTTCTCCCATGAGGGTCCAAACACTGAGGCCAGGAGAGGCAGGATTTCTGGTCGCGCACCTGTCAGGAAGACCTTGGCTGCCACACAGAGCCTCGATCCTCATATCCATTTCTGCTGTGGAAGCAGCTCGCCACAGACTCTCGTATAATGCACTCTCCCCCTCTCGCACAGGCGCCGTTTCGCTTAATAAAGCTGCGCTGGCGAAATGCCCCGCGGATCGTTCAAACGCAACATTTGCCTCCATAATTACTTGTGAAATAGACGCGCCATTACGACGAACCCGGCTCCGATTGTCATCTCATCTGTCCTGATACGGAAAAAAACACCACTTAGAATATGAGAGGTGTAAACACTACATTACGAAAGGTTAAAGTGCATGTAATTTTGTCTAAAATGATGACTTGCGCTCTCCGCCCGCAATAATGGATGTGTTAGTACCCACTTCCCTCTCCTTGCTGACAGGTAGAGTAGACAGCAGAGCCAGTGAATTCAGCCAGCTTCTTGTTTCTCAATGAGTCATTGCCTGCCCAGTTCTTCCATGCAGCACCGTCAGCATGCTAAAGCTAAGTAGCACTTGCTTGCTTGGCACTTACAATGGATAAGAGACGGCATTTCTACGAGCTGCTAATGGAGTGTTTTGGTAGGCCAGTAGGGGGCATTCTTTCCTCTGCACCAAACAAATATTTGATTCCCCAGCACAGTAGTATGTGCATAGAAGTATAGAATGGGTTATTCATGCGATAAGTCGCTATGATTCAATTTGACAGTCAAATCATGAATTACAAAAAAAAAAAAAAACATATAAATTGACGCCGCAAGGTACATACTTGAAGACCCGTAAAATAGGTAAGGACTTAAGTTTTTAATCCTGTGGAGACAGAGCAACAGCTGTTTGAAATTGTAAGTCAAACTCCTTGCTTTAAATTACCAGCAAAAGTGGCTACATAAGCATTAAAGGATTCTGTAGAGAACATTTGTTTGACCTCACAACTTAACAGGTTAAATATAAGCTTCGAGTTGTAATCTGGAAAGGTAGCAGGATGTTAGCTGGGAAGGCAGATACTTGACATTTTCTGCTATCAGGGGAAGGTTGTTTTAACTCCAGGATATGACAGTAGAGAAAACTCACAGATATAACATAACATGGTGATGGGAATTGGCTGTTCAGCCCAGTGAACTCTGTCATTTTCCCAAAGAGTAGTAACACTATTAGACTACAGAAAAATCCTGGATAATATTAGGGTAAAATTGAAATTTCACAAATGTCTATTTATGACCCTTCATCCTAGTTCACCATCTTAGTACCTTTTAAGAGCCTCAGTCAACTTGCCCCTAAGTCTTCTTTTACCAAGACTGAGGAGAAGACATCTCTCAAGTTTATGCCTCAGTATGTTTATCGTTTACATCAAGAATTAATTTGGTGCCTTTTTTTTTTGCCTTTTCCAGAGCCTAAATATCTTTTATGTGGTAAGGTCTAGTATATCTTCGTCTGACTTACATTTTCATCAATACAGTGCCGCGAAAAAGCCCTTGCCACCTTCCAGATTTCTTCTATTTTTGGTTATTTGTTATTTTTAAAGTTCCCAGATCATCCAACTAACTTTAATATAAAACAAAGACAATGTTAGTAAACACAAAATGCAGCTTTTCAATGATAATTTGATTAAATGATGGCAAAAAGGTACACAAAACCTTTTTCACCCATGTGAAAACATAATTGCACCCCATAACCTAATACCTGGTTGTGCCACCCTTGGCAGGAACAACATTTGAGATAACAGGCGACGAGTCTTTTACACTGCTGTGGATTAATTTTGACCCACTCTTCTTTGCAGAATTGTTTTGATTCAGCCATGTTGGAAGGTTTCGAGCATGAACTGCTTTTATAAAGCCCCTACCACACTATCTTGATTGCGCTCAGACTTAGACAAGGCCACTCCAAGCCAAAGCTCACATTTTGTTTCTGTTGAGCAATTCAGAGGTGAACTTGCTTGTATGGTTCTCAACATTTTTTGCCACGCTGCGCTCGGCAGGCACCTAGAATTCAGAGCACAGACTGGTGATTTCAAAGGTGTGCAGAAACCTGATTTTAATGTAGTGAGGACAGATTGTGATGATAATGCCAATAGTTTCATCAGTGCACAGGTGACCGGGCTACAAAAATGCCAAAGCTAGAGTTAACATTTTTCACTCTATACCGGCAAATACAGTATGGGCAATAGAACAGAAAATAGCCATTGCAAACAAAAGATACAAAGAGGACATACTTGCAAATTAGTATACAAATATGAGAGTTGGCAGCAGGCATTTTCTTCTAGAGGACTACAACAGATCTCCAAATGGAATCACTGGGTTGTCCTGCTATACAAATCTTGAACGATTGGGGCAATTAACATCAATCAAGATTCACTTTCACTCTCAAAAACCCTGCTGGAGAAGACATAATGACCAACACAAACAGAGGTTGGTAAGATAGGTAGCCAGCTGTTTTCTTATGCCAACATATTGGTTTGGCAAAAATTTCAAGATTGGCGAAATTTCCCTCTTCCCAACTCACTCCATCAAACTCATATTAGAACCAAAAGCTCATGTTACAACAGAAATGAAGCTGGCCATGCTAAAACAATAAGGTTACGAATGTTGCCAAAATGGTTGGCAAAATTTTCTGCTAGCTATCTTGCTCCACTCAGCTACAACAGCAAGCTAACAAAAACCTTTACTAGCTGACCAAAATGAAACATCATAGAAGGCGCGTTACCTAGCTAGCTTTTTGCGAAACATATCCTCACCTATTACATCTTCTGGACTCATATTTTGGGATGCCATTCCTGATGTTGAAAACATAACGAGCAAAATTAGTTTGCAAGTGAATACAACGGTGATGTTTCAGAGCAGAATCCAGCACTCAGAGGTGGAGACCAGCTGAAAATCCAAGTCCTTCCATACCTGCAACTAAGTCACTGTACGTGTGAAATAACACTGGAGGGGGGAGTTGACTGATTTCCAGAGATATACAAAAAATTGGCAAAAATTGCATACTTTTTCACACTATATCCCTAAATCAGATAGATGGAGATAAGGTTAAAAATGGGAAAAATGCCCCTTTACGCTTCATTTACTTTACCGACGGAAAAACATTTTTGCAGTCTTAAAGTTGGCGTAACTAAATTTGACAGAAGTTACCTGGACCGCTAACAGTTTTCAAGTTTAATCTGCAACCAAAAAAATGTAGTCACGCAAATTATCAGTTTGCAGATTAGTGGAACCATGCCCCTACTGTTAAAATGAAAATGTAATTGCTTATTGATGATATACCATGTGATGACAGCAGGAGAGCCAGTGGACCACAGTATGACATCACCATGTCTGTTAGTCACGCTCATTCAGCATCTGGGCACTGAGGACACCAGTTGTTTTAGCCAAGCAAGCTAAATTTCCCCCCATTCCTCCATTATGCAGGGCTTCAGCTGCACATTTGTATGTTTTCATATATTTTTCTCCATAACACACCATACATTCTCAATTCAAAATCAAGTCCGCAAGACCAAACTAGCACATGCACTCTCTGCGTACGCAACCATGCACTTTTATTCTGTTACACTATGGTTTGGTGTAGTCCTGCAGAAAAAAAAAATGAAGTAGAAATGAAATCATCTAGCTAAATTGGGTGGTAGAGGAACAATATGGTAGAACTCTCATGATCTGACCCCTGTTTTTTCCAGCTATTTTTGAGCAAGATTTAAACTTACATATGCAAAAAGTAACAAGCCATGAACAGTTAACGGTTGACTTCAAGGGAGAGTAAAAAGCCTCTAAACTGTCTCATGTAAAGTATTTAACTAAAATCACAAAAAATTCCAGGTGTGATTATAATAGGCTGAGGTAACTTTGGCTGAATAACAGTCATGGAAAGTGAAAAAAGGCCCATATAATCGATGACAATTCATGGAGGTATTTTATTTATGGACTTTATTTGCCACCAAAGTGCCATAATACCATTACAAAAATAGTGAGAGGGTGGCAGAATGAGCTTACCAGCTAGTTGCCATCTGACCACTTAACGGTGGGGAAAAAAAATGGAAAATTCCTTCTTTGAGAATTCTGCAAAATTCTTTCTGTTTCCAAACAGTTTCACCTTGGCAGAAAATCAGCTTACCTTTCTTATGAGTTTTAAAAACTTACACTCAAAATAATAGCAGCCATACACTTGACAACACGATTCAATTTTTATTCCATCCTCCAAACTAAAAAAAAAAACTTCAGTATCCATCAACAACCTTCCCTCAGTCCCCTGTCCTACTACCACCAAACACTAAATGCGAATCAGTCAAAAGCAATCGAGCAACAGAGATAAAAGCAACAAGCTGCGGAGCTAAAGCTTTAGTGCTCAACCCAGCAGTGAACAAGTATAGAGTCATCAACAAAGTGAGGACAGTGTGACTCAGAGAATTACTAAAGCTCTCATGGTCATTTTTCGAAGGATAACTTATGAGGATCAAACTTAAATTCGCATAGAAGTGGCACTTCTTCTGGCTACTACACTCATGACTAGCTACATCTGATTAGTTTTTCAGTATCCTGAATTCACACTGCTTCTCTCCAGGTCATTATTGCAAAGAAAACCCTCATTGTTAATTGCTCGACCTGGTTAAAAAAAAGGTACAGTACGTCACACCGACAGTGGAGCAGTCACATTAGCCCGTAGGTGCGTGATAGATGGGGGTCATCCAAGAGACGGGAAGCCATCTGGCTACTTGAGGAAAACACTCTCATGGGAGCAGTCAAGCGGAGGAAACATGGGAAAAGGGTACAGTGGGGACTCATTTAGCAACTGACGGACACTGAGAGACACCACACTTTTTGGTTGTGTCCTGCTCCGATTCAGTGGTGAGAGAGTGATCAGTTTCACCAGTTTACATTGCTCTGTGCGCACACAGATAAGCACAAACAAGCACGCATGCACAAATACACTCAGTAAAAATACACACACACACACACACACACACACACACACACACGCACACACACACACACGCACGCACGCACGCACATATAATAGAGGGAATCATCAGTGACAGGTCCGACAAATGTATCGCAAACTGCAGGCTCGTTTAATTTCAGAGACTGGAGTGAATGTGTGTCAGGAACAACTAGAATATGAAGCAGATGAAAAATCTAATGGTCTGAGCTTCATTTTAAAGGTGGCTGATTTATAACAGCTGTGCACATCAGCTTGCATGTTTTTTATTTTGTAATTCGTGATTGTTAGCTGAAATTAATACAAAGAGCAATAGTTCATTGAAGAACATAAAACTTTTTTCCCATTTTAAAATAAGAAAACAATGTCCCTCTAATTATGAGAAAATGTAAAAAGTTATGGGACAAAGGAACTTCAGTAAACATTAGGGTACAGTATCTGTTCATGCAGCTCGATTGTGGTCATTAGTGGCCGACCGGCAGTACAATTGCAATTCACCAATATCAGGCAGGTTAGAGAACGTTTACATTTGGACAGGATCAGGCTGCTCGCTGAGGTTTTTGTTAGTAACACATGACTCTGAAGATCTGTACAGCATCCAATTGCTGGCGAGCATGCGCTCAATGCATTTAGAAAGATGACTGTGACTGCTCTAGATGAGTGTGTTCTTGTGTGTAACTGCGTATTTTTCCTGTCTGCCTCAGAGGGAAGTGTGCAAGTACTGCACTGAGTGTCTATATTATATATGTGTATGTGTGTGGAAGGGGGGGGGGTGTCTGTGTGTGTGCGTGATTGCATGTGTGTGCATCTTTGTGTGTGGGTAAGTCTGTGCGCGTGTGTGTCGGGGGGGTGTGGGGGTGTGTTTGTGTTTATGCATGCATGCGTACATGTGTGTGTGCATGTGCATCTATGTGTATACGTGTGTGTGTGTGTGTGCGCGCGTGCGTGCGTGTGTGTGTGTGTGTGTGTGTGTGTGTGTGTGTGTGTGTGTGTGTGTGTGTGTAAGTGTGTGTGTGCGTGTGCGCACGGGGGTGTAATAGATGACTGTGTGGTAGTGCATTACTGCAGTGTGCTCTCTCTCGGTGTAAAGTGTGACAGTGCATTACTGCAGTGTGTTCTCTCTCAGTGTGAAGTGTGGCAGTGCATTACTGCAGTGTGTTCTCTCTCGGTGTGAAGTGTGGCAGAGCATTACTGCAGTGTGTTCTGTCTCAGTGTAAAGTGTGGCAGAACATGACTGCAGTGTGTTCTCTCTCGGTGTAAAGTATGGCAGTGCATTACTGCAGTGTGCTCTCTCTCGGTGTGAAGTGTGGCAGTGCATTACTGCAGTGTGTTCTCTCTCAGTGTGAAGTGTGGCAGTGCATTACTGCAGTGTGTTCTCTCTCAGTGTAAAGTGTGGCAGAGCATTACTGCAGTGTGTTCTCTCTCGGTGTAAAGTATGGCAGTGCATTACTGCAGTGTGCTCTCTCTCGGTGTGAAGTGTGGCAGTGCATTACTGCAGTGTGTTCTCTCTCAGTGTGAAGTATGGCAGTGCATTACTGCAGTGTGTTCTCTCTCAGTGTAAAGTGTGGCAGTGCATTACTGCAGTGTGTTCTCTCTCAGTGTGAAGTGTGGCAGTGCATTACTGCAGTGTGTTCTCTCTCGGTGTGAAGTGTGGCAGTGCATTACTGCAGTGTGTTCTCTCTCGGTGTGAAGTGTGGCAGTGCATTACTGCAGTGTGTTCTCTCTCAGTGTGAAGTATGGCAGTGCATTACTGCAGTGTGTTCTCTCTCAGTGTGAAGTATGGCAGTGCATTACTGCAGTGTGTTCTCTCTCGGTGTGAAGTGTGGCAGTGCATTACTGCAGTGTGTTCTCTCTCGGTGTGAAGTGTGGCAGTGCATTACTGCAGTGTGCTCTCTCTCGGTGTGAAGTGTGGCAGTGCATTACTGCAGTGTGTTCTCTCTCGGTGTGAAGTGTGGCAGTGCATCTACGGTGTGAAGTGTGGCAGTGCATCACTGCAGTGTGTTCTCTCTCGGTGTGAAGTGTGGCAGTGCATTACTGCAGTGCGTTCTTTCTCTGTGTGAAGTGTGGCAGTGCATTACTGCAGGGTGTTCTCTCTCGGTGTGAAGTGTGGCAGTGCACTACTGCAGTGTGTTCTCTCTCGGTGTGAAGTATGGCAGTGCATTACTGCAGTGTGTTCTCTCTCGGTGTGAAGTGTGGCAGTGCATTACTGCAGTGTGTTCTCTCTCGGTGTGAACTGCAGCAGTGCATTACTGCAGGGTGTTCTCTCTCAGTGTGAAGTGTGGCAGTGCATTACTGCAGTGTGTTCTCTCTCGGTGTGAAGTGTGGCAGTGCATTACTGCAGTGTGTTCTCTCTTGGTGTGAAGTGTGGCAGTGCATTACTGCAGTGTGTTCTCTCTTGGTGTGAAGAGTGGCAGAGCATGACTGCAGAGTGTTCTCTCTCGGTGTGAAGTGTGGCAGAGCATTACTGCAGTGTGTTCTGTCTCAGTGTTAAGCGTAGCAGTGCATTACTGCAGTGTGTTCTCTCTCGGTGTGAAGTGTGGCAGAGCATTACTGCAGTGTGTTCTGTCTCAGTGTAAAGTGTGGCAGAACATGACTGCAGTGTGTTCTCTCTCAGTGTGAAGTGTGGCAGTGCATTACTGCAGTGTGTTCTCTCTCGGTGTGAAGTGTGGCAGTGCATTACTCCAGTGTGCTCTCTCTCTGTGTGAAGTGTGGCAGTGCATTACTGCAGTGTGCTCTCTCTCGGTGTGAAGTGTGGCAGTGCATTACTGCAGTGTGTTCTCTCTTGGTGTGAAGAGTGGCAGAGCATGACTGCAGTGTGTTCTCTCTCGGTGTGAAGTGTGGCAGAGCATTACTGCAGTGTGTTCTCTCTCAGTGTGAAGCGTAGCAGTGCATTACTGCAGTGTGTTCTCTCTCGGTGTGAAGTGTGGCAGAGCATTACTGCAGTGTGTTCTGTCTCAGTGTAAAGTGTGGCAGAACATGACTGCAGTGTGTTCTCTCTCAGTGTGAAGTGTGGCAGAGCATTACTGCAGTGTGTTCTCTCTCGGTGTGAAGTGTGGCAGTGCATTACTGCAGTGTGCTCTCTCTCTGTGTGAAGTGTGGCAGTGCATTACTGCAGTGTGCTCTCTCTCGGTGTGAAGTGTGGCAGTGCATTACTGCAGTGTGCTCTCTCTCGGTGTGAAGTGTGGCAGTGCATTACTGCAGTGTGTTCTCTCTCAGTGTGAAGTGTGGCAGTGCATTACTGCAGTGTGTTCTGTCTCAGTGTCAAGTGTGGCAGAGCATTACTGCAGTGTGTTCTCTCTCGGTGTGAAGCGTGGCAGTGCATTACTGCTGTGTGTTCTCTCTCGGTGTGAAGTGTGGCAGTGCATTCTTGCAATGCGTTCTCTCTCCGTGTGAAGTGTGGCAGTGCATTACTGCAGTGTGTTCTCTCTCGGTGTGAAGTGCGGCAGAGCATTAGTGCAGTGTGTTCTGTCTCAGTGTAAAGTGTGGCAGAGCATTACTGCAGTGTGTTCTGTCTCAGTGTAAAGTGTGGCAGAACATTACTGCAGTGTGTTCTCTCTCGGTGTGAAGTGTGGCAGTGCATTACTCCAGTGCGTCCTCTCTCGGTGTGAAGTGTGGCAGTGCATTACTGCAGTGTGCTCTCTCTTGGTGTGAAGTGTTGCAGTGCATTACTGCAGTGTGCTCTCTCTCGGTGTGAAGTGTGGCAGTGCATTACTGCAGTGTGTTCTCTCTCAGTGTGAAGTGTGGCAGTGCATTACTGCAGTGTGTTCTCTCTCTGTGTGAAGTGTGGCACTGCATTACTGCAGTGTGTTCTCTCTCGATGTGAAGTGTGGCAGTGGTGGGGGCAGCTCTGCAGCAGCACTGCGAGACACTGCAGACGATTTACTGCCTTCACAACACTGCTTCATTGACAGGCCGGGAGAGACCTGATTCATACTTATCTATTATGCAGAAGACACAGAAGCACACACGCACACAATCTGTATAACCGCACACACGCATAAGCCCATGAGCTAATACAACAGTGTATGCTGCTGACCGACATGAAAACACATCCACATTTACAGTCAAACCCATGGAAAAACTGCATGGATACTTTGCAGACATGTTTCACAAGCACCCATTTATTTTCACAAGCACACACACAAACACACACACACATAGATTTGTCCATCCATACTTGGGCTCACACAAACCAGCATGCTTGTACACATACCCACAATTGCAAATAATCACATAAGGCTTAGGCTACACAGAAACACTCCTCCATGTGTACAGTCCTGTGTTCTTTCCATGAAGCAAGAAGGGCGCAACCCAGGACTCAGAGGAAAACGCATGGAAACATCCATGCAATCAACCCAGCATGATATTATTGCGTCAGAGATACACACAGAGGTGCTTATCAGAAAACAAAGTGGCCAACCATTTTTTTTTCTAATTGCTTGGCAGCCAGTAATGCATCATCACTAAACTGCAAACTAGTTCCTCGTCTTGTGAAGAAGCCCAGCTCTAATAATAACACAGACCTCCACACAAAGGTTGTTGCTACAGTATGGGCCATTGGGCTTTGACACAGCCAAGCACCCAAGTTGGCAAGGGAACCAAAATAGCTGTGGCAAGTACGAGTCCCCCAGTCTTGCTTTTTGCCTCAGGTCACCTGCATCCGACTGCACACTCAAAGGTATTCAGAGAGCAGGAAGACAGGGGCACTGGAGTGCAAGCAACCGTAAAATATAAACAACGTTAAAAACCACTGGGGACATAGACTGTTCCCAGAGGAACTATACAGCACTTTAAGACCTTAAGCGCTCACAAGCTAACGTCTGCTGTTTTTTTTTTTTTTTTTTTTTGTGCCGAGTTTTCCCACCACCCGGCCCTCGCTCGAACCGCGGCCAGGATAGCTGAGCGTGTTGAAATGCAACGCGCCCTTTGAGACATTGATACAGGTGTGCCACTCAGAGAGCTCCAGAGCTCGGTAGCGCTCTTCATAGCATACCGCCAACGAAGCAGCATTTTCAGTCGGCCGAAGAGTAGGCGCCAAGGCCGGTGTAGACAGGAGAAGCCTTCTTGAAATTTCAAACATCACTTGAAATTACATTGCATTCTATTCATTTAGCATGGGCTCTTATCCAGAGTGACTTACAAGGAATCTGAGCAGGTTTGCTTAAACCACAAAAAAGACAGCCCATTAAAACTCCCCACAGGAAATGAGCAAACTGCATTTGACACCAATATTTGGACACGTCAGCCTGCCCTGACCCTATTGTATTAGCTTTTATTACACTACAATCACTTAGTGGATTCTCCTACCCCGAGTGATTTACAGTTGTGGAGAACATCCAAGAAATAGAGCTGGGCAGTGCTGAAGTAATGCATACATGTATACACCAATGAGCCAAAACATTATGACCACCCACCAATGACACCAGTAACATCATCTTGTACATGTCAAGCACTGCAAACAGACCTCAGATGGCAAGTGAACAGATGGTTCTCATGAGCCTGGTTTACGTGCAGACTTTATTTCATTCTGATTGAAATCATTCTGATTGAAGATTTCAGTTCAACTGTTTACACGTGACGTGATCTATTCCGATCTGGTGTTTATATGCGCCACCGTATTTAATCAGAGCAGATGTTTTACAGCTGTGTGACATGCGCAGATTGACGAAAAAAGCATCCACTTCTGTTGCTGTGCTGTTTCGCCTTATAGCGATCGGTCTTTAGAGTTTTCCAGCGGTTCTAATTTGTTCGACGTTTCGGTTTATCCCGGCTTTGTTGAGTTTTTCATGGACTTTTTTAAACAGTTTACTAGCTATTTCTTGTTTTCCTTGCGTCTTAGTGCGCGATAATTTTCAGTTCTTTAAGTTTGCATTAAACACAAACACTCCGCAGTAGACCACAGTTCGGCGTGCTGTGCTTGGAAGCCACCAACACCATATTTGCAAGTGAAGAAACGTCACTGCGCACTTACGTCAAGATAGAGACTGCGCAGACAGACAACGCAGCCAGACAACTTTCCGTTTCACCGTTTACATGATAAAATTTTACTTTTAATCGGTTTGGGAAAAAGAATATTCTACCCCTCTGCAACCGAGTGAAATTCCATTCGGTTTCCACCTGTTTATTCTGATTGAGGTGTTTATATGGAGCATTTTTATTCGGTTTTGGCTTCTAAACCGATTCTCATCGGAACATTAGGCTCCATGTAAACCCAGCTACAGTCACTGTATTAGATGAGGGAGAAATGGGTTCTCAGCAACTCAGATAAAGGCCAAGTTGTTTTGGTAGGACTACTGGGTTAGAGAAACTCCGACATAACAAGGTTTGTGAGGTTCGCCCAGCCAGCAGTGATGAGTACCTAGCGACAATAGTCCAAGGACAAACTACCAACAAGCCCAAGGATCATCAATATGCAAGGACAACAAGGGCTATATTGAGGGCTGACTGCAATAAACAGTTATGTCCAATATATAACATCTGGACATAACTGTTTATTGCAGTCAGCCCTCAATATCATCTGGTCCAAAAGGACAGGGCAACTACTGACATGGGAACCAGTCGCATAAAAGTTTAATGTTGGTCACGTGATGAATGTGTCACAAGACATAGTGAATCTCACTCTGATAGGTGCAGGGCCTTGTAGCCACAGACTGGTTAGAGAGCCCATTCAAACCCATCCGCCGCGATAAGCACCTCCAATCAGCACGCAAGCGTCAAAACTGGGCCTTGATACAACAGAAACTGGTCACCTGATTCCAATGGGCCCTGTTTTCTTTTAAATCCTGCACTGTGCTTCAGTCGGATCATTTTCCAGTGCGAAGAAGTGGTACCAGGATGCATTGTCGGAAGAAGACAAGCTGATGGAGGGAGTATGATGCCCTGGGCAATGTTCTCTCCCTGGCTCCAGCATATTAAGGAGGATACCAGCATATTAAGCCAGTGGTCATAATGTTTTGGTTCATTGTTGGGTACACTTTTTGATAAACATTTATAGAGTATTTTGAACAAAAGGCCTTTGTAACGTGTGGCAATATCTATTTATTACAAAAAATTGTTTTCATATTTTAGTATAATTTACAAGAAAATCTTGTAAAGCACCTACTGTGCGTACCATACATTGGACAGCGACACAATACTTTTGTCATCTTGGATCTGTTTGGGAAGTCAATCACTAGGTCTTCATCTAATTGAACATGTATTTACATGCCAAGGAGGAGACCGAAGGCATGAAGTCCCCAAATCAAGCACAAACTGAAGATCACTGCAGTTCAGGCCTGGCAGAGCATCACCAGGGAAGATAACTTGCGTCTGGTGATGTTTATGAGTCACAGACTTCAAGCAGCCACTGCAAGCTAATGATAAAAGCCCTTGAACCAAATTATAGCATATATAAATAAAGTATGTAATCCATGATGGACAAATGTGCAAACCACGGGCGATTTGACGATAACATACAAATGACCTATTATAATATATTGCACAATATAGCAGAGCTATGATATATGTACCTTCATTTGTTGGTCTGAATTAGAACTATATATGCATTAAAATATATTTTTGCAGGGGGTGGTCAAATAGTCCCTTTCAATGCAGCCCACAATACCAATATCAATTGCCAATATGTAACTTTATGCAACTTTATGTAATTTTATGCATAGCATAAAAATGTTTTCTTCCATTTACAGAAACACAGGCATTCCAATTCATGTTTCTTTTTCAAGCTTTACAACATCTATAAATACTGAAGAGACAAGTTGCTCCAATCGCGCAGTTATTATTGGTTGACATTTAGTACAAATGAATCATGCACGAGAAAAGAGACAATGTTAGAGAGGTTTTCCATAGATGGAAAAGACCTTTTGTTTTATAGAGCAAGCAAAGTAGTTTTTTTTTTTAAATTATTATTATTTATTTAGTTTCTTTTGAGATCAACACCTCCCATTAAAATTTCACAAATAGCTGTTTTATCGCAATAGTCACACAGTAGTGAGGTGATACTGCAATTAAGATGCTTTCACACCGGACGCGAAACTAATTTTTCGCACGACATTACATTCAAAAACAATGCAAAGACGCGAATACACGCGAAAAGTGTTGTCGGAAAGTTCCTCACACCATAGAAAATGCAAACAAAATATAAAAGGACTGATTCGAAATGTCCACTCGCCCTCTGCTATACAGGGAACAGTGCAACAGCACATTATTTGATGTTCAAACATGAATACAATTGAAGACCACAATGAAAAAAATCATCAGTCACATTTTCACGTTGTGTAGAAATGATGAATTAAAAATTCAAAACAATTTTAGAAACCACTGAAAAAATATGCAAAAAATGTTAAATATATATTATTATTAAACAACGTGTATTATTATAAATATTATTATAATATATAATATATACAAATATGAAAAATTTGGACTCTGATCGTTTTTCCTTTGTGGTCTTCAATTGCATACTGTAAATATACACTTTAAATATGCAATTATGTCCACATTTGAACATCAAATAATATGTGTATGCATTGTCCTGTTGTTGTATAATGCAATGTGGTGACTGCAACAGAGTTCAAAAAAGTTGGCACGTCAACCATGTCCTTTAATCACGTTTATTGAGCGTTTGGGCCCAGGAGACCTCAGTTGGTTAGGCATAGCAAGCACAATTTTCCCCCATTCCCCTATTGTGGAGTTCTCTATTAGTGCAATTGTACGGGCCTTTGTTACTGAATATTTTGCTTCATGGTGCACCATACATTCTCTTTCAGAGACAGATCAGGAGCGCAGGCATGCCAATCTAGCAGCAGCACTGTCTGCTTATGCAGCCATGTGCTGGTTATCCGTGTAAAGAGTAGTTTGGGCGTTTCTTTGTGGACAATGCAGCGTTGTCCCTGCAACAGACGACGGGTAGATGGCAGCATATGTTGCGCAAAAATTAATAAATATTCTTCTGCATTAATGGTGCCCTTGCAAATGTGCAAGTCACCCATGCCATGTGCACTGACACACCCTCATACCATGACAGATGCTGGCTTTTGGTCCTGAAGCTAATAACAGCTTGTGTTGCCCTTTTGGTCTCCAGACAGGAAAACTTGTCAGAGGAAACATCGGACACATCAGATTTGGCTTTGCATAGTAAAGCTTTAACTTGCATCTGTGGATGCCGCAGTAAATGGTCTTCACTGGCGAAGGTTTACCAAAGTACTTCCAAGCCTGTCATGACATTAGCAGTCACAAGACTGTTCTTAAAACAGTGATGTCATAGAGATCAGAGAGGAAGTGCATTAAACAGTGGTTTTCAGCCTTGCTCTTTATAAACCAAGATTCAACCAGATTCTTTCCACCTTTTAATAACATTACGCTCTATAGAGAAGAAATGTCTAAAATCAAACCAATTTGTCTGAGGAGAGTTGTTCTCAATGAGATAGATTTTGAGCTGTTGGCAAATTGAAGAGTCTCCACCCATCTTTGCTCTTGAGGGACAAGGCCTTTTTTGTAGATCCTTTTTCACATCACTTTATGATTGAAAATTGTCACATGATTATTTGTCTCAAATGGCCCCTTATCCAACTCTTTTTTTTTAGTTGGTCAGTCATAAGATTTGTAATAAGCATAAAATTTCAATAAACACTTGAGTTCAGATGTTAGAGCAGTGTTGTATCAGTGTTTACGATATAGTAGAGGGTGAATGAACTTTTAAAATCACTCCTTTTTGATTTTATTTACATTTTTCTTAATGTGCCTACTTTCTTCACTATTGGGTATAAAAATGTTTTGCTGATATCCTGTTGAAATCTCATTAATACTATAAAATACTGGTAAGGTCTAGTTTAACTCATTCCCTATGGAATACTTTTATATAAAATTGTCGCGTTTGTACAGAATACTTTTCCCGAAAATTACACAATATAAAGTATTGAAGTACAGGTGGCCCATGATCGCGATTGTCAACGGATTTCGTGTTTTCATCGGACTGCGAATGGTCATCCACGCCGCTGGCACCAGCTTACTGTAGGGAATGGTAGAATTTGCCGCGCCGTTAGCAACGGCTTGCCGTAGGGAATGAGTTAAATAACATGTTAGACTTTTAAACAGTGACATACTAAACACTGATACCCAAGAACTGTTCGCTTATAACACACTGCCACCCAAAAAAATAGTAAATTATAAAACGTTCAAGTTTAAAAAACAACAGAGATATATGATAAGGGCAAAGCAGATACAAACGCCAATGTTTTTTTTTTTTTTTTTTTGGCATCTCCAATATCACCCTAATCTAGAATCAACATCCCCAGAGAGCAATTACCGGTTGTCCAAAACATGTCTGTCAGCCACCACAGTCCTTGGAGGCACAGAGTGAGGATGGAGGAAACCTGAAGTGGTGAGCTGGCACCCATACAGCCTCTGCATCCAGCAATGCTAAACCCAGCCGACTGTATCCTTCCCATATCCCTGAGCAGCATGAAGTCAATTGTGCAAGACGGCTGGCCTCAACCGGCATTGGTCTGGTCATTTGTGGTCATTCATGCACCTCAAGCAGCACCTTTACCTTGTGAGCAAACCCAGCAGGACAGCACATTGTTGTGGAAAGGCAACACACAGGGTCGCCTTAATCCTGTAAAAGGTTAGCCAATAAACACAGCAAAACACTTTTTCCCATTTTTCCAGAGGAAGAGTCTGGACACAAATGACCAATGCCTGTATTCATTTATGGTAGCACAACAGATAACATTAATAATAATAATAATAATAATAATAATAATCATAATCATCATCATCATCACCTTCATCATCAGCATTATCATGTGTTTGACAATCCTTGGATAATACCGATTAAAACTAACCATGCCTGGCCATATGTACTCAAGTTGTATATATTTTTTTTAATAGCTATGAAGTCACGTGCCCGCACATGTTTTGTGTTCTTTGCAGACGCCATTTCTCAGTCCTCTTTTGGCGCAGTTTATGAAACGTTTGCTTTTGAATGTCAGGCATTTCTTCCGGAGGGTGACTAAAACTCACTCACAGCCAGCGAAACACATGCTTTACTATAATGTTTTGCTTTGAAAACATCAGCTCTTTCGGCGTACAGTGTAGGTAAGACACGACCCCATACACAGTCGCCGTAAGGCAAAGCACTAACAAAAATGTTGATGGCAAGCAATCACAGCATGGTAGTACAGCACAGATTTTTCTCACCAAATGTCTGTTTACCAAGGACCCATTGAAACAGAAACAAAGAAAGTAAATATATAAAAATGAGTCACATGTAGGAACAACAGTCAACAATAGCAAACAGTTTGTCTAACTGTCAGCCAACGTCTTACAGTCAAATATCCTGACCTGTTTCAGTGCTTTAGCACTTAGTGGGACTTCATTATAAATAACCCACTATTCGAATGTTTGTTCAATTCAAAACACCATCTGTTATCTTCATTCCTGAATACACCCCTCAAGGGGTTAATGAGTAATTTGCATCTTATTTTCAGAACAGTGAGTTTCATAGTCACTTGGATCAGACACAGAAAAATACAAGTCTTCAGTTCAAATTTATGTGTCCGTGTGATGTAATGCAGTGTGTGTGTGTGTATTCATGTGTGCACTGGTGTATGTTAGCGCATGTGTGTAATCGGGTGTGTACAATGGGGTAGGGTGATATTGGCACAGAGGATATAGTACGTGTTTAAGCAAATGCTGGTTATTTATTCTTCCTGAGGATGTAGCAAATGCAGAGTTAGTGAAATTTCACCAAGAAAGGACTCAGTGCTCTTAGGTTGACAGATCAAGGTATTGCAATAACGAAACCATATGATATGGCAGATCGAAATAACACTTCACCTAAAAACTATTGCAATAGCTACACATTATCTCCAGGTGAAAATTATAATAAGGACCATTCATTGATTAAAAAAAAAATAAAAAAAAAAAAAATATATATTTTTTTTTTTTAAGTGAGCTCCATAATTTTTTTTTTTTTTTTTTTTTAAGTATAGTTTATATATTTGGCTTCAATGACTAATAAATTTGGTTCAAACCGCCAAAAGAGGAAACAATGAAAGCTCAGTGGTCTTTTGCTGTTCCTCAACTTACATTGGTAAAAATTTACTTCCAACAGCTTTTCCTCGACATGCAGTATTATGTAATGATATCAGTCTGAGCTCCTTCCAAACATATCATGGTTTTCCACCTCTCTATTAACCCCTTAAATGATTTTCTTTTGAATTTCCCCTTTAGTAGGCTCAAAGTTAGAAAAAGCATTTTTTTTTCTATCTTTGTATTATTCTATACAATTCTTTTCACATTGTAGGACAATGTCAAGTACATATTCCATATCTGCTGGTTGCAGCAATTCAAAGAAAGCTACATCATACATTGAGTGAAATATCCAAACCCTAGGCACCTTTTTTTTTGGCCATAGCATTACATCAAATATAAAATATTTAGCTTTTGTGTATCATTTATATGCATTTCTTGGTTATTCAGCAATTCAGCGAGAAATATTTGGACTCTTTGGACACCTTGGAATTACAGCTGTACCACTAGAATGTAAAATAGACCTAGAGTTCCACAGATTTTAATAAAGGTGGCTCATCGGTCTAAGCGAGCGTACCATAAAGGCTGTGTCCTTCCCGCAGCGACCTGGGTTCAACTCTGGCTCAGGTCATTTGCTGCATGTCTTCCCCCATTCTTCTCCCCAACTTTCCTGTCTCTCTACACTGTATAACAGTCAAATAAAGGAAAAATTCCCCCAAAAAAATAATCTTTAAAAGAAACTAACACAACCTGCCTATTTATTAATACTTCCAGGTGTTTCATTCTGCCTTCATCACAGCACTGATATTGGGGTTTCTAGTTCAAATTGGGATAGTTATTTCTTGCTTTGGACAGCAGCCAGGCTCCAAGCAATTGCAGCCCCCGAGAGAAAAGAAGAGCGGCCTGGTTGTCTTTGCGATAACGGCGCAAACAATAATACCACTTGGGCTGGGGCGAAGTAGAAAAGTTGTCTGTTGTCCAATTTTAACGGGGAACAGTAAAAATGATAAGAACAAATGCATAAGGAAAGATTTGAAAGTCAGCAAAGCGCACGCCAGAGTAGGGCACTGAGCTGCGGCAATCCGCTTTATCGCTCGCCCCTCGTCCGATCTCTGTCCAAGCAGCCAGTGGCAGAAGGAGACGAAGCTAGAAAATGTAAGCAAAGCAGGAGGGTGAAATGAAAGCACTGAGAGAGGAGAAGATGTGTGGAGGAAACACAATGGAGGGAGGTGGGACAGAGAGAGGAGGAGAGGATGAGAGGAGTAGGTAAAAAATGAGGCAAGCGAAGCCCTGTGAAAAACAGAGAGAGATGCATGAGGGAGAGCGAGAGAGAATAGTAAGGGGGCAGGCGGACACGAGAGTGTACGTGGACGGGAGAGCTTTCAGGGACGGTGAGGAGGTCAACAAAGTGAGAGGAGACTGGTGCGAAGGAAGGAGGAGACCAGCCCAAAGGAGGCGGGGGTATTCGGGGGGAATGTGAGCACTGCCGAGAGGTAACAGAAAAGCACATCTGTGAGTCTGAGTGAGCGGGTGGAGCGCAACACTAAAAGCAAACCATATAATTTTAAATGCAGGTACATTAGAGGATGTCTACTGTGGGAACAGACCTGGTTTCGTCTCTGAATAGCTGTAGTAGTGCAGAAATAATTAAATAAATAAATAAATCCATTCAGAGAGAAAAAAAAAATGAATGATTTTACAGCATTGTTGCAGCTCTCTCACATGTTTTGTAAGTGGGATATCTTGTAACAAACACACATAATGAAGCACATTCCAAATGGCAGTTCATTTCTCTGTTCATTCACGCATCCTTATCAACTAATCAATTAATAATAATGAGCGACTCCCTGTTTATGACACATTAAAATCAACAGGAAATTAAAGTCATTTACAAAACCACAGTCAAAGAAGCGCAGTAATCCAGATCTTCGCGTTTCTGTGACTTGCAGGCTCTCTTCCTAACAGCCATGCTCAATGCCAGTGAAAGGGTTCCAGCATCATCGGCCTAAGGACTGTCTCTGTGGTCAGCATTTACCCGCATGTTGTTACTTGGGAGCATCACAACAGATCACCTTGTTGAAAGAGAAGAGAACCATTTTTCCAGCATCTCCCTCAGAGGAGGGTGTCTAATCTGGACCATCTCAATGCATCTTAAACCCCAATTATCAATCACTAAAAACCTGCTGGCTACTGCATTTGCTGTTCTACGAGTCTTATTTTCAAAATTTACATTGCCCCCCCCCCAATGACACTCACCCATTGGAGTCTTGAATAGAGTTGTTGCACCAAATACAAGACTATTACAGCAAAAAGAATATACCACAATATACATTGTTGTATATATGCAAATGTTTGAAGCACAAATCTGAAATATATTTCACATCCGTATATTTTTAGAAAATAAGTGCATTACAAAAAGTGCAAGGCAAAAATATTTTTGTCTATGCATTTAGAAATTGAACGTAAATTCATAACATACTGTAGCGATATAACGTACACATTTAAAGAGCAGAGAGGATGTAGTTGTTCAACGATAAAAAGATAAGTAGCCAAGAAAGATACACTGACAATCTTCTGATCAGGAAAGTACCAAAAAAATACAGTAACATCACCAAATTATCACGGAAATTTTACTGTGAATTTTTAAAAGATCTTACAGAAAAGGAATTCATAGCGGTTCAGTGACATTCCCTCACCACCCTCCCCTCCGCATGCGGGTAAAAGCCATTCATTTAGCCGTCGTATGAAGCAGTGCTTCACATATTATTCATGAATGTGCAGCTTCTAAGTGTATCTCCCTTCTAAGGCATGTTAACTGCCCGCCTGCAGAGCACAGGGGTTCAATGGGGGAGAATGGAGCTCTTCCCTGCATCGCGGAAGCAGCAGCCAAAAATGTACTTGTCGTTCACAGATGTTTCTTCCTCTGCTCAAAATTATGCAAGAGGCCGCAGCAGTAAGAACGATGAGGCTGTACAGTGCGTCTTGCCAAGGAGAGGCAGAGAAAGGTGGAAGGTACCCTGGCGAAGCAGCGATATTGTTTAACTGTTTATGAGCGGAAACAGAGGGATTGCAGAAGAACGAGATATGCGCTGGTACAGCAATTCAGGGGCTGTAAACAGGATTTTCAGTTGGGGACAGTGCCCTGATATGGAGGGTTCACGGAAAATGCACGGTTAAGAATCCAGTTGTATGCAAAAAAAATCTTGTATTTTAAAAAGAGAGCTATTCAAAAAAAAGCTGTTAATTCAAATAATTACATTAAAGTGCTTTCAATGACACAGCAGCAAAATGAAGCACCTACCCAAAACATTTTCTGATATTTGCTGAGTTTTCCCGATTGCCACTGCCTTTTTCTCTGACGTAGCGGAGCTCAACAAACCTACATTTTTCTGGTGCTCGATATGCCAAAATTTTACAGTGAACTAACCCATTCACTTCAAAATATAATGCCACAGTTACTCGCAAGCAATGACAGAATTGAATATTCTCATCTATCAAGAGCAACTTCTTCAGCCTAATAGGCCAACTGTGGAATCCAAACAGTCTGGAACTGAGCGAGCTGCAGAGTAGCGCTAAAGACCACAGTTAGCAGTCCTACAACCCAGAGATGATTATTTTTAGCCCTGGGTTGCAAACACAGACTCTCCATTTTTTTTCTCCTCTCTCAGAAGATTTCTTGATATATGACAAAATTATATTAAATAATAGTGAAATGTCATTGGAGGTATGAAAGCCCTTTAGTAACCAACTTTTAACCCATGATTATTCCGAACTGGTGCTCAGTTAGGCCTACTTTGCCTGATTTGCATTGGTTGTGAAGACTTATCAGCTGAGAGACTGGTTTTGCAAGAATAGTTGATCATTGTACCACAAAGTGGTCAGATATTTCCCTATCCACCCTGATGATGGCATAAAATACATCTTTTGATGATTCTGAATGCAAGTGGCTCATAAGACAATACAAATTTGTAAATTTGGTAGCAAGCCTTATTCTTATAAAAGAAGTCATTTTGCACCAATCAAGGTTATGGTTTTTTTTGTTTGATACACCGAAGATGTTTTCAGTTCAAACTGTATTCTCTTCAAAAAAAAAAAAAAGTTTGATAATGTATGTTCCATATTAAAATGAACTACGCAACAAAAAATTCCAAATCAAGAGATGAAATTTAGTGAAAGTTATTATTTTTTCTTCAATTATTTATTTAGATAATAGCCATCTTTCCAATGTCATCCCAACATGTACAAGCAAATGTAGCCTATTGGTTCTCTCTCTGCAATTGCTTAATTTATAATTTCTTAATAATTACAGGCCATTTATTGGTCTGAATTACTCAGTTAAAGGCACTCTTCGTGAAAAAAAAAAATTGAAAAATGAATTTACTTGTTTTTGACAGTCAACAGGACCCATAAATAAGAAACCCTACCCATTTTACACAGCTGGTCTTTTCAGTACATATGGAGTGAAAGAGGTATCAGTCTTTTCTGAGTTTTTCACAGATGCCAATACTTAACGCTGCTGTAACTGGTTTGGTCGTTTTTCGTAGTCATAATCTAAGTAAGCAGTCCCCGGCCACCCATCCCCAAGCCGCACACGAACGCGCATCGGTTTCGACAGAGGCCGAGATGGAAAGCAGCGACTCGGTTACAATATAAGTACAATATAAACAGACGCTCTGTGATTGTCATGTGAAAGCCACACTGAAAACATGGACCAACGAAAAATGACATCTATGCAGAAACTTTGGTATGATTGGCTTTTTGAAGGTATTAGCTAAAGCTAGCTAGTGTCCTATAGCCACACATGCTATCGTTACACAGCTAAATCAAGCTGTAGTCAGCCACAAACGATGACTGTATATTTATAAACTAACATTAGCAGGAATAAAAACTACCAACAGGACTACCCGAGACTGACAAAACTGCATAAATACTACAGTGTAAAACAAAGCTTACCTGTCCAGTAGCAGCAAGGCTAGTTGTGCATCGCTTTTTTAGACCCTTTGATTCCTTCAGTTTTCTCCGCCTATCGAAACCGGCACCGATATAAATACGGCCCTTGGCCACCTTGCGTTTTTCTCCTTAATTCTATTTGTTCCTCTACCGTTCTTTGACGCTTTGGCCATGTAATTGTGAACGTCTTCTCCCATAGCGCTGAGATCGAAAGCTTAATCTGTTCCCCCATTGCCAACAACACAGATTCTTCAACGACTTCTTCTAATGATTTTCCGCAGGCTGTGTACTAACGATTCAGCTCTCTTCACGTTCACAAGCAGAGAGGACTGCCTCTTTATGAAATTCTCTCACCAAATTGGATAGAGGCAGCAGGTGACTCCAGAATTTTATAAACTGCTTTATTGCAGAGGACAGTGATGGAGACACCTGGGTTATGAACCAGATACTCTAAATCAATGATCTCTGTTGGAATGTGGTGCTATTTAACACTTCTTAAAAAACAAAAAAATCACTTATAGCAGCTTTAACAGAGAATCTACAGGTCATCTGAAAATTTAAGTCTCCGTTTTCAAGGCAAATGGAGGTCATTAGTCTTCCTCATGTCACCAATCAATTTTGATGAGGGTTCACTCCTTAGAAACAGCAAAATACTTGGAATCCCGATTTCCATATGAAATGCGCTTTTAAGACACTGTGAATTGTTCTATAAACTTCATAGACAGGAACAGGTTGAGAGAAATTATGCGGTACAAGGTGAGGTTAAAGGGGACCTATTTTGCTATATTTCCAAGGTTATATTTCGATCTTGGACTCCCCTAGAGTACTCCTGATTGTTCAAAGTCCAAAACAGGGTCCTTATTTAGTTCATACTGCCATCCTCAAAAAAACCCATTTGTAGTCCATTGTAGTCTCTGCCTGAAAGGCCTCGTTGGGGTGGCTCTTCCGCTATGGCCCCACTCCCCATGTGCCCACTTTCTTCTGACTGGCCAGCTCTGTGGAGGGTGGATCTAAGCGGGACGAGGCAGCAGAACGCAGTTTACCGGGTCAGTCTCCCCAGAGTGAAACTGAGACGCGTCTGCCATCTGAGAAAGAATCGACTGGCAAATGTGTATAGATCTAATGAAATGAACCTGTTCTAATAAACGCAACGGCGAAAGTGGAGGACGCAGTGCGAAAGTCTAGCAGCTCAAGCTCGAATTTGCTGTCTACCTACGGCTATGGTGAGTACACCGGTGTTTCTATTCTATAGCTAGGATTGAGTGAAAGCTAGAATCCACCTAATACAGACACATTTGTAGAATGGGTCGACATGCCCAAGTGTAGACCGGAGACCGTAGAAATCCGGTGGGTCTGAGTTTAGAGGGAAACATGGACAGTGAGGAGCAGCAAAAAGTGGACCAACAGCTTATGGACTGCTTCGGTGTGTATTATAAGCACCTGCTGTTTCGTGTGCATAACTGTGGTGTGCCGTTAGCGTGGAGTAAAGAACAGCTTCTGCGCTGCTATATGACGAAGGGGCGAAAGCTCGAGGCTAAACGGCCTTTTCGGAAATTGCCCGTGGAAATGGTGTACTTATTACGTCGGAATGACCAGCGTTTGCTTGCTGAAAATGGGCGCAATAAGCCGCTTTCACACCCGACAGATTACATTCAAAGTGAATGCATTGTCTTTGCATTGACTTTGAATGTAATCTGTCACGCAAAAAATTTGTTTCGCATCCGGTGTGAAAGCGGCTTGACGTGCCGATAACGCGTGTATTCGCGGCTTTGCATTGACTTTGAATGTAATCTGTCGCGTGAAAAAATTTGCGGTTTAAAAATGCTTAACGCGCCCAATGTAGTCTTTGCATTCACTTTGAATGTAGCTAATCTGTCCCGCGAAAAATTTGTTTTGCGTCTGATGTGAAAGCAGCTTTATGGATAGTATGCGACAGCTAGAGAAAGCTCGGTTATGTTATGAACATAATACAGGTTTTACAGACTGTACGTTCCGTTAGCGTGGACAACTTGCTTATGTGGAGCCAGCGAATCGATCACTTCTACAGGAGAGAATTTCCGATTTAATCTCCACCTTTTTCGGCTTTTTATTAGCCACAATAATTTCTAAAGGGGGATGAAATTATGTCACGGTAGTGTAGAGAAATTGTTTGTTATACCAGACACGGTAGAGCTTCTGCGTTTCGCATTGCTTTCATGGTAGCATCAGAGAGCTAGCCCAGAATTTGTGAAGTATCTGGCTGATCCCGGTCATGGATAAGTGAAGCGATCGCAAGCAGCCGTAAACAAACCCAAACACGTATCCCAAGCTCTGCGAAACCTATGTCTGGTCCAACTTTGCGGACACATACAGCACCTCTTCGGTTAGCTTCAACTGTAGTGGCTACAATCGGGCAAGGTTATGATGAAACTGCCACACTGATGCTTACCGAAGTAACACAAGCATACCGATCAGAATTACTGCATATAAGTTAACCAGTAGCATTTTTAATTAGCACGGCACGCAAACTAACATGCAGTAGCTGGTAACCTAGCGGTCATAACGACCACAGACACAAACCCTTGCAATACAGGTTTTACAGACAGCAAGTTCCGTTACCATGGACAGTTGTACCAAGCATCCAAATTACAAACAAGTATTAAAAGTTAGCTTCAAATGAGGTTTATGTTCACACACCTTCTGTAGAATTTCCTCTGATATCACTCTTGCATATTTAGGACACAAACATTAGCAACAGTAACTTGGCTATGTTAGCCGCAGTGCTACAGCCACAATCAACAGGCTATCACGTCAGGTTGGCTTATGCAGTAAAAGCAACTTGCAGCTTCTGTGTCTGTGAGTCACGGACAGTCGCGACCGATCCAGGATTTATCTTCAGATATTTTAGAAAGCCTGCGCTTGAGGCCAGTTGCTAGTGCTAACTGTCGTTAGCGGTCCTGCTAGCCACCCGTAACACGTTAGCTTCACTTACATTATTTGCTGTTATATCGTTACTTACGCTTGTGGCTCCGAGTGCTTGATCGATGCAGCTGCTTCAGGTTTGAGAAGCAGCTGAAACGCTCATCCAGTGTCGAATTATCCTTTATTAACAAAGCTGTCTTTGGTGAAATGCTGAGCACAAGCAGCTAACGTTCCCTTTGGCCGTGGCTGTTTGCAGCCAGCAAACAAAAAAAAGCTACCCACTGATTTCTGGTGGCATCGTCTTTTGGAAGAGAAATAGGGGCTTTTCTTTGTGTTCAAAAGTAAACGGACAAGCAGCTTTGGGAGAGATACTGACAAAACTGCACCTCAAATGATCTGCGGTTCTTCTTTTGTATTTCCAAATGTGTAGACGCTACTAAGGCATAGTATGATCTGCCGTAGTTAGTGCCTGCTAGAATAGTTTCCGATGTGGGCAGGTCCAGCGCCGTGGTTGGCTCTGGCTAGGTCTGTATTAATTGGACGGCACAACCTGACGTCAGGTTTTGCCCAGATCTCTTGAAGATCTCGGGACGAGCTGTTCAGAGAGGAAATCACGTTCACGAAATCACGTTCTTGGATTACGGCAAAACCCCTGTATCTTATGTTTAGAAACTTTTCAGAGGTTGAGTATGGACAACCAACATTATAACATTACTAATATGTATTAAAAGAAGGATCAGCATAATAGGTCCCCTTTAATGAAGGACTTCTATACCTCCGACAGCACGCCACTGCTTATTAACATCTCAGGTACGTGTTCTGGCTCATTATGACCTTTAACAAAGCAAGTTGCTAACAAGTTGCTATACTGAAATCACAACAAATGGACACATTCTGCCATCATGTCACAACCACTTAAGATTAGTTGATACATTTGGAATATTTGAATAAATGGTACTCAGGGTAATTGGAAAAACCTTTTCTTTTTTGCTGAATGCCTTATTTAATTATACATAAATGGAGAACAATGTATGAGAAGTCATGATAAGAATCTGAAGGGCAACTTATACAGCAGTCTAATCTGTGAGGTCTCTATACATGTATTTGGACATTGACAGTACATTAAAGTGATGTAATCCATATAAACACTTCACTACATGGATATAAACACTAATAAATCAAAGCTGGAGGACTGAGTGTCACACTCATATCGAGTGAATCATAAAGGAATTAGCATTTAAAATTTTGCCACTGTCCACAGTATTCATGACACAACCTCACAGCCTGAATCAGAGAATCATGTACAACCAGCTGTAAGAACCTCAAGCGTAAGCGCTTTCCTCCTCATCAGCTCCGGGCAACAAATTGGCCACCATTTACTGGCGTGAGAAAGAGATGAAGGAAGTGCTAGACTCAGGCTAGGATGATTTTATTTAATGGAGGGGAAAAAAATCTGGGTCAAATTGTGTCATCGTTTCACCATCTTAAAGCACCAGCCTCCAGCAGCGTGGGCTTGGGTGTACACAGCTGTGGCACAGTAGCGCGTTCCGACAGGCAAGATACGTTTTGAACAGGTCTTACTTCATCGCACAAATAAATGCATGCATGTGTGTGTATACATATGCACATAAGCATATAGAAGTGCACAAACGCATACACAACGCATACCAGACGTGTACAAACACACATTGTATGCATACCATACTGGTATACTTATATACGCACACACAACTAAGCTGCATGTTCAAATTAATTAGCGTACACAAACATACACAAAACCATGCGCACACAAATGATCACCAAATCTCTTGATGGCAAGACATGTTCAATAATTAAAAGCCCTGGATACCTTGTGAAAAGCTGGCTAATGCGAGCAGTTCTTGCAACACAACATGACGCAACAGAATTGCCGCAGAGATGTCGGGCCCGAAAATTTGAGACGGGTAATAAAAATAAGAAAAAAAAGTTTGGAGTTTGGAGGCTTTAATTCTAAAGCACCAGAGATGGTGCGCGCCACAATGCTAATTGAACCAGGATTATAATTCCTGCTCCATCTACTCCAACAGAGCCTACTCTCAACACACCCGCTGGCTGTAATTGAGAGCTTTGATAATCAATCCCACTGTTATTTGCCGCCATCCAATCAGCAGCCCGCCCCGCAGTAAGCCGAGGGCAAGGAGACGTCAGACGGGAGGCTTTGGTGAATCTGGTGAATACCCACTGCTCTCTCGACATCTTTCCCTATTTAACAAGAGGGCCATCATGCCGGTCGAGGGTCACCCAGGAGGATAACTCTCAATGGTTCCACGCGCCAAGAGCTCAGCAATCAGATACAAGTGCTCAATGTGCACCTTGTTCTGAGGGAATATTATAAATTGAATAAGACCAAAGTGCTTGCATACAACCACCTCCTTCCCAAGTTCCTTTTTAATGGCACTCACGCTTCGGTTGAGGTTCAAATTTATTTCTATTTTGCAGGAGTCCTTTTCAATTTTGTGGGAGAGCAGGGATAACGATTTAATGGAGGCCATGCACAACTTCGTCAAATTAATGTTTTATCTTTATTTTGCATATTTATTTTTATTTTGTGCAAAGGGAAAGCAGGATTCATTATTTAAACAAGGCCCTACTCAGCTATTTTGTACAAATGCCTCTTTCTGAATGTGAATAACGAAACAGTTTGGTGATGGCTCATGAAAAAACTGAAATGTACAACCCCAATTCCAAAATAGTTGGGAAAAAGTGTAAATTGTGAATAAAATCAAAATGCAATGACTTTCAAATCACACCAGCCAGTATTTTATTCACAATAGAACAGAGATAACATAGCAAATGTTGAAACTGAGAAATTTTACAATTTTATCCACAAAATGAGCCCTTTTCCCATGGCCTGTTTACCATGGTGTAGCATCCCCTCTTCTTTTTAACACAGAGTGGAGGCGTCTGGGCATTGAGGAGATAAGTTTCTTGAGTTTAATCATTGAAATTTGATCCCACTCTTGTTTAATACAGGCTTTCAGCTACTGGAGAGTTTTGGGTCTCCTTTGACGGACTTTTCGTTTAATTATGCATCAAATGTTCTCAATCAGTGAAAGATCAGGACTGAAGGCAGGCCAGTTCAGCACACAGATTCTTCTACTACGAAACCATGCTGTTGTAATAGCTGCAGTATGTGGTTTTGCATTGTCCTGCTGAAATACATGAAGCCTTCCCTGGAATAGAAGTCTTCTGGTGGGGAGCATATGTTGCTCTAAAACCTTTATATACCTTTCAGCATTCGTGGTGCTTTTTAAAACATGCAAGTGTCCCACACCACATGCACTAATGCATCCCCATACCATCAGAGATGCTGGCTTTTGAAATGAACGCTGATAACAGGTCGGGTGGTCTTTCTCCTCTTTAGCCCAGAGGACACAACGCCCATGATTTCCAACAAGAATGTTCAATTTGGACTCGTCTGACCACAGGACACTTTGCCACTTTGCTACAGTCCATTTTAAATGAGCCTTGGCCCACAGAACACAGCGGCGCCTCTGGATCATGCTCAACAATGGCTACCTTTTAGCATGATAGAGTTTTAGGTGGCATCTGTGGATGGCACAGCGGACTGTGTTTACAGACAGTGGTTTCTTGAAGTATTCCTGGGCCCATTTAGTAATGTCAATGACAGAAACATGCCAGTGAGTGATGCAGTGGCGTCTGAGGGCCCGAAGATCACGGGCATCCAGTAAAGGTCTTCGGCCATGTCTCTTACGCACAGAGATTTTTCCAGTTTCTCTGAATCTTTTGATGATGTTATGCATTGTCGATGATGAGACCCTCAAAGCCTTTGCAATTTGACGTTGAGGAACATTGTTTTTAAAGTACTCTACAACTTTTTTACGCAAGCCTTCACAGGTTGGAGAGCCTCTGGCCATCTTTACTTCTGAGGGACTCAGCCTCTCTAAGACATCCCTTTTATAGCCAATCATGTTACACACCTGAGGCCAGTTAACTTAATTACTTGCTAAATTTTCTTTCAGCTGATTCTCTTATATATTAATTGCTTTTTCAGCCCTTTTTTTGCCTGTGTCCCAACTTTTTTGAGACCTGCTGCAGCCAGAAAATTTGAAATAAGCTAATTTTGTGGATAAAAATGTAAAATGTCTCAGTCTCAACATGTGAAATGTTATCTATGTTCTATTGTAAATAACATTGGCTCATGTGAACTGAAAGTCATTGCATTTTGATTTTATTCACAATTTACACTTCGTCCCAACTGTTTCGGAATTGGGGTTGTAATATTCCTCAATCACTGTAAATACATATAATTAAAGCAGTAATTGACCATGCACTGCACTCTATAATCCATAGGCTCCATGTATATTAAGGTTTTTGGTCCAAGGAGGATGGTTGATTCGGCATTCAAGTCCAATTAACTACACCCCGTAAAGGTAATATGACCTGAACTTTCCATTGAAATGTGTGAGCATCAAGAAAATTCTTTTTCACTCGATATTTAACACTTCCCAAAGGATCTGAACAAATAGCCCGCCTATCCCAATTCTTCATAATACTCATGTACTTCATTTAAACAAGAGGACCAGATTATATACAATACTGTACCGCTGCACAATTTTTTGAGTTTCTGGCTCCTTGTGTTTTCACTATGCAACAAGGGACAGCAATGTTGAAGCTCCTCCCAATTCTGCGAATGTATACAATGTATTTATTCAATCATGTTAACAGACAAACATGCACAAACACACACACGCAAATGTACAGGCAAACGCATACCCCGCACACGCAAACAAACGGGTTTATAAAGAGTATGATCATAGGAAAAAAATATCCCAGGAATCGGCCGGCATGACCCACCCTCAAGCCACAGCAGCACAGCACACCAGCCTCAGAGCGATCCGCACAGCGTTCGTCCCCTTTAACTAGACAAGTGAGGATTAGCTATTGTTGTTATTGGGTGGCACGATGGCACAACGAGTATCGCTGCTGCCTCGCAGCTAGAAGGTTATGGGTTTGAATCTGGCCTGGGGGGCCTTTCTGTGTTGAGTGTGCGCAGTCTCCCCCTAGAGCTGCTTCCCCCATTCTAAAGACATTTACAATAGCCAATTAGAGACTCTAAATTCTGAATCAGTATGGGTGTGCGAGTGAATAGCTGCAATCTTTCCAATGAACAGGCAAACTGTTCCAGGCTGTGTTCCTGCCGCTTGCCCATTGTATGCTGGGTCAGGCTCCAACCCCCTTGCGACCCTGAGCAGGAATAATGCTGTTGATGCCGCTGCTGTTGTTGTCAAATCTGATCTGTGTTCCATTGATATTTTAATACAAGTCGGAGAGGCAGAGAGCGAGACCGGAGGGGCGAGTGAAACAGAGGGACAGAGTAACAGAGAGATGGAGGATGACATCAGACTGAACATTAGTGTTGGTGCGATTCTGCAGTACATGGCCCAACACACAACTCCAGGACAAAGATTCTGGTGCAATTATCAACTAGACAGGTCGGTCGGCCACGACCAATGGGTTTAGCCCCCGATTGCCCACATTTTTCATTTTGGTGTATTTTTGACGCAAAATTGTCTATTATTAAGTGAATTATGTTACCATGGCAACCAAAATCGATAAGCGTCATGTACTAACCACTGCCCATATATGTAGTAAATCTAAAATAAATAGCTTTAAATTTGTGGCCCGTAGAGCGTCTACAAGGAAATCTGTACAGCGGCGGCTGACACGTGACAAGGCCAAATCCATAGTAGTCCCGACTTCGTCCGGGGGCTACAATAAAGCTGTGAAGATGATACTTCGAGCGGAAAGTGCATGCAGTCTGGAACAAAAAGACAAAGCTCAAGTACGGAAACACGGTACAGCGACCGAGCCCTCCTCTCCCCATGCATGCCTTTAAAATATACCCGTCTCTGCCTCCATCACTGACTGCACTGTGTCTTCCTGCCACAGCCGATGCAGTCGACAAGCAGACTGACGATGCATGATCTCCGAAACAATGTCGCTGCCAAATGATGCGCAAGCATCAACCGGCAGGCGACCACGTCCCCTTGGGACAAAGCATTGAGACATAAGGGCAGCCCAGATGCTTGCCAATGGCAGCAGAAAGCACTTTTCAATATGTACAGCCTCATTGCACAATATTCAGGATGCACTGGAATGTGTGGAAGTGTATTTGGATTGCACACCTGCACGCAATGTCTAAATTCACTTTACATCCTCACCCACATCAAATTAAAATGCTGCAGTGCACTGTTCAGCAATCACCAAAGCGAATTTCAGGGAGTTATATTTGTACTGAACAAGTATTACATGTAATCAGAAGTTTTGAAAAATGGATGACTAAAACTAAGATATTACCAACATTCTCATTTACTAATAATTTTATCATTTTCTTACTTACAATAGCAACCCTTTTTATTTATCAATAGGAGTAACATACTTTAGAGTCACAATAAATTGTCCTGCAGAAATGCAATTTATTTTTACAACCCCCAATATCAGAAAAGTTGGGACTCTGGATAATTTGTAAACGAAAACAGAATGCAATGATTTGAAAATCATATAAACTTTGTATTTAATTGAAAGTAGTACAAAGACAACATATTAAATGTCGAACCTGAGAAATTTTTTTTTTTTTTAAATAATATCCATTCAATTTGAATTTGACGCCAGCAACATATTTCACAAAAAAGTGGGGACAGGGACAAAAAAAAAGAGGAAAAATTGTATGATGATAAAAAAAAAAAAAACACCTGATGGGACATCATACAGGTAATTAGGTTAATTAATAATGGCTCATTAACATGATTAGGTATAAAGAGTTTCACAGAGAGGCAAAGTCTTTCACAAGATGCAAGAGCTTCACCACTCTGAAAAAGACTGCATGAGAAAATAGTTCAACAATTTAAGAATAAGGTGTCCCAACGTAAAAAATTCCAAAGAATTTGGGGATTTAATCATCTATGGTGCATAATATAATTAAGAAATCTTGCAAGAGACAAGGCTGAAAACCAATATTGAAAAACTTTGATCATCAGGCCCTTAGGTGGTACTGCATCAAATACAAACAGGATTCTGTAATGGAGATCAATGCATGGGCTCCGGAGACTTCTGAAAACCATCGTCAGAGAACAAAGTTCGTCACTGCATTCAAACATGCAAGTAAAAACTCAACTATGTAAAGATAAAACCATACATAAACAAAATCCAGAAACACTGCCACCTTCTCAGGGCCTAAGCTCATTTAAGATGGACTGGGGCAAATTGGACAACTGTCCCCTGGTCTGACCAATCAAAACGGGACATTCTGTTTGGAAATCAGGGACACTGCTCCCTCTGAGCGAAAGATGAGAGGGACCATCCAGCTTGTTATCAACATGCAGTTCAAAAGCCAGCATCCGTGATCGTATATGAGTGCATAAGTGCACATGGCATGGGTAACTTGTAAATCTGTGAAGACACAATTAATGCTGAATGATATATACAGGTTTCAGAGCAACACATTCTGCCATCCAGATGACATCTTTTCCAGGGAAGGCCCTGCTTATTTGAAACCAAAAGTAAAACTTCTTCTGCACGTATTACAACAACATGGCTCTGAGGGAAAAAGTCTGTGTGCTAAACTGGCCAGCTTACAGTACAGACCAGTGACCCAGTGAAAACATTAATCAGATTATAAAACGATAAATGTGAAAAAGGAGTCAGATAAGTGCTGTGCTGCTGAAAACAACCATCAAGAAAGAATGGGAAAACATTTTGTTTTCAAACCTAGATTAGTTGGCCTCCTCCGTTCCTAAACATTTACTGAGTGTTGTTAAAAGAGAGATGATGCATCACACTGGCATAAAATTCTAAATATTAAAAAAAAAAAAAAAAAAATCATTTTCAACATTTGATGTGTTGTCTTTGTTTAATTTTCAATTAAACAAAGGGTTTAAATAATTTGCAAATTGTTGCATTCTGTTTTCATTTACATTTAATACAGCCTCCCAGCTTTTCTGGAAATGAGTTGTACAGTTGTTGCAAAAATTTCAGTCAAAATGCAATCGTAAAGGTCAAATTGATGGCAACATCATATCACTCATTTTAAGATAAATGCACTCAGAAGGACAATCATGGCATGCAAGTATGCATTTCTTCCTATTTTTTTTCCGTTTTACATTTTTCATAGCCATCTTAGGAGACGTTCCCATTGAATGTCACTCAAAAATCCAGCCAAGGTTATGAGAAAGTAAATTGACTTTAAAAAGCATCAATTTGTAGGGGTAGACCATTCATTCTCATCTGTTGCTGGTGTAATTTTCTAGTTAAACTTGCGTGCTATTCCCTAGAGGGTTAAAATGTGTGGTGTCCCTCATTTTTAGCTACACAGATCCCTTTACATTCTGAAGGTTCTGTAAAGCAAGCTTCATCACTTGGCGTAGCCACACAGTATCAAAAGTAATACTCCTGTTCCAGGTTTCAAAAGCTTCATTTTCAGCCATTCAGAAATAGCCTAATACACCACATATTTTCAGCACATTGGTCTTATAAATAAATAAAACCAATTTAAGCCATAACAATTTAATCATAAATATTTCAGAGTGTTTTTTTTTATACATTACAAACTTCTGAATTGTTAATGCTCCATAGAACTCGGCTCCTGGTGAGGGGGCCTACATTTCTGGGAAACTTTCATTTATTTATTTTTTCATTCGGCACAATCACAGTCTCTGCACCCAAGTTTATTCGTCTGGATATGACACATGGTACTGGCTATGGAGTCTCTATAGAAGTATGTTATCTTTGCTCCAAAGGCCACGGTCCTGCTTTGCAGAGAGACAAAAGATAGCTGAACCGCAACAGAAAAAAATGTCTGTTGGACAATTAATTCAGACTGAGGATGCCATCAATGAGTTATTTAAAACTTTTTTCAGTGCGGTAGTAATGGGCACATTTAAGTCATAAGATACTAATATGAAAAAACTTGAAATAACAGTAATCATCTTTAAATGGTCATTAGTTTTCACATTCATCTGGAAAATATACAGTTCAATTCTTTTCAATTGCGGCCATTTTTATTTATTTATTATTTTTTTCATAAAATGATAAATAATTTACATACCAAATAGGATACCTTAATATTTCGAGACAATGATTAATGGCAGGGCTAAAAACATTAAAATAATAAATAATAAATTCCATATTTCAACAATAATCACTCAATGACTCATCTCTGTGTCACAGAACATGTTCTCATAAAGAAAACTGACAATAGATGCTGATTCTACAATCCACACCCTTTTTGGACTAATGAGTGGATTTTTAAATTTGGCCAAATGCAAGATCAGGTGATGTTAAGTCTATTAAGCGATGGGATAAAAACCCACTTTTCAGCAGTTGCCAGAGAGGTTGGACCAATTAGTTTCAATCCATCTAAAGTACTATCTTTTAGTGGAAACTAGAAAAATAAGCTCGCCCTGCGTTCAGGAAGTAAAACATAAGCTTAGTAGACGGATACTGCATTATTACTATATGTTGTGTATTTCTTTAGTGGGTAGTTGATTATGTTTTAAAATGTCTGCTAGAGCACATGTATGTGGATATCAATATGTGAAAGGACAGCTCTGTAGCTGCTAATATGACGAACTGTATAGGGTAAAGGAGAACCTTGCTTCCTTTCGATGTAGTGGGTACTTTCAATGAAACTATCCACTGTGCATCTGCTTTTTTGGGCCTTGTGCAGCTAGCATTAAGTCAAATCAAATACATAAGCCAGAGTTTAATGTTGAGTTTCCTCAAGGTTCAAAAGAACTGCAATCATGGCAATGTCTTGGAGCACTGTCTCGGAAGGCTATAAATTGAAAGGGAACAGCGTATTATTCACAATCACTGGATTCACATCTTGTCTCACGCGGGGTCCTGCAACAGCCAATGGGATATTGTGAAGCTTGAAATCAATGGCCTTCAAGCAGGAATGTAATCCTCAACCCATGAAATACACACACTAGGCTCCAGAGGGATTCGGCACATCAATAACCAGCCTATCGCTTTGTGTTGGAGAAAATATATAACATTCATTGATTTGCATTGCGGTTATAATACAATAAAACACAAACAGCCGTGTGACCTGAAATCCCAGCTCAGAACAGTAGATTAGCCCTTTTTGGCATCTAGGAAGCCAGTTCAAGAGGCTCAGACATCAGATACATCGCCGTAAGTGGATGATTCATAAAGTATCTCTCTACTCCTTCAACTGTCAGGGTAGAGCCATGTACAGTATGTATTTGATGTAATCAAACAAGAAAGTTCCTCTATGTGTAACAGTTCTGATTTGGCCTGCAACATACATAAGCCTAAAAATGAAAAAACATTTCCTAAGTGTTGCTGCAAACTCCTTAGTCAGGGTAGCACAGGCATGCGCTCAAAGCTAAAACCAGAAAGGCCCTTTTTCACACCCAGGGCTGCAAGTCGAACTTACATAGATGTGTTTTGGAAGGAAACTGCACAGGAAGCTTCATTGAACAGGTTGTGGTGACCTGATTACCAAGCCTATATTAATAGTGAGGGATAAGACATGGTAATCTGATCAATTCCTTTTTGACTGGCAAGAAAACACAGATGAGCCAAAACATTATGACCAACTGACTGATATGTTGTTGGTCCTCTGCATGCCACCTAAACAGCCCCATCAAGTTCACATCCGAATATACGGGAGCCAGGGTTTTCCAGCATTTTCCGCAGTATTACTCTCTCTCCACCATCTTGTTTTCTTCCCACAGTGATTCCTGAATTTTTCTCACCTCCTCGTCTTCCCCACACATACCCAGCAACATCCTCTCTTCGATCCAAGGTCCAGATTCAACGCTCGCGTGCCAATTGCAGCCATTTCCACAGCAGACACGGGTTAGACTGTTCTGCAGCTACAGAGTACCGAATGCAGCATGGTGTGTCTTGGACCATTGCTCTTGTACCATCATTAAAATTTTCTACGACTCCTGAAACCCTTTTTTCGATATGCACCAGATGAGATAGCCTTTGGTGCCTTTGCAAGTCGATGAGCCCAGGGCACCCAACACCTTGTCAGCAGTTTGTCGTTTGTCTCTCCTCGGACCACTATCTGTACATACTCACCTCTGTGGACTAGAAGCACTCAACAAATCTCGCTGCTTCGGATTTTCTCTGATCCAATCATCAGGCCATAACGATGTATCCGTTGTCAAAGTCGCTCAGGTCCCATTTCTCCTGCATCCAACATACGGAATACAAGACCAGACTCTTTGCTTACCTTTAAAGTTTTTTTTTTTTTTTTTCACAAACCTCGAACTGGACCGTTGTAAAGCAATAAGTTATTCACCTGTCAGTAGTCAAAATGATTTGGCTCAACAGTGTACATTTGGAACGCAACTGATGCTGACAGATTTTGACACCAGATCAATTGGCTCATTCATACACTTGAGCAGTTCCTCGGATTTCCAAAAAGTTTGCATTTTCAGCTTCGTATGAGATCACTTCACACCGATTCTATCAACTTATTGGTGACTAAGGCGGTCATTTCATCAACAAGATGGCAAGACAAGGTCATTTGGAAAACGGCAGCACTGTTGACTCATGAGTTATATTATTCCTCTCATAGCTAAACAAGATGAAAGGAAAAAAGCAAGCACTTTTGATTCATAAGAGCAATACTATTCCGCAATGAACACCAAATAGCACCTTCAAAAGACATACAAACACACAAAATGTTTGGTCAATAAAACTTACAGCAAATAAGGATAGTTTGAAATGTTATATTTTATGTGTTTCCAAATACAATACCATGACTACCAAGCCAAACACCTATTTGCAAATGCTCATAAAAGCATTATTTAATAGTGTTAGCAGGGCATGCAGTCCTTAAGAAGGCATCATATAATTCTGATGAAGGACTTTTAAAAAAGCATCACCAAATTAATACATGTGAAGACTATGTTGCCAATATTTTGTAGAAGCCCAACTGAAATTAATCCACGGACCACAGTCACTGGAAGAAGCGATCAGTATTTATGCTAGTATGTGAATACACATACTGTACTCTGATAATGCGGTATTTGATTCAATGCACTTTGGGATCACTTTTTGTCAATGTTTCACTTGCTTAAACAAACTCAGAAGGTAAAACAGTCAGCTGCAAAAATTTCTCTTTTTTTCTTATCTTTTCTTCTTTTATTTTTTGATTTTGCAAGCTGATCATGTAAGCCCAAATATCCATGAATTTCACTTTTGACTGGTGATATAAGATGAGCAGAGTTATTTAAAGAATCAACTTGACTTCTTTTCAGTCACAGCAATTAATGATTGAACTGACATCTGCAAATAAAAGCTATTAGCCGGCATATAGTGCATTACGCTCCAATTAACTACATTTCCCAGCTCTCCTTCTTTTTTTCCCCTCTCATACATTTTAATGATATATTGCACAAGGTGGCATATAATGCATCCATCCAAAGTCAATTATATGATACAGTATAAATATTATATTCTAGTAAGCAGCCTTTGATCAGCCTTTGATCTTGAGACTAATTACAATGCATTAGATCCTTGATTTAACAACCCGCATTTTGAAAAAGATGAAAGGATGGGTAACCAGAGGTCAATTTAAGACGTCACCAAGAACTTGGCTCAGAAACTACCACCCTCTGCAGTTGCAGATGATCAGATTTTAATGACTTACGACTTTCCAGGCAGTTTCAGGGATGGCGATGTTACATTAACCGAGAAAGTGAATTCACAATAAAAGATGAGGCACCAAAGATACTCCCCCACCCCCAAAAACACAACTCTGATGCAATAGTTTTCAGAACAGCT
The DNA here is from genome assembly GCA_029692085.1 of Gymnothorax javanicus. Lineage (NCBI taxonomy): Eukaryota > Metazoa > Chordata > Actinopteri > Anguilliformes > Muraenidae > Gymnothorax > Gymnothorax javanicus. Next base: position 37,612,423 of record CM056210.1, on the reverse strand, counting down.
TACATAAATATTGCTTTTATTTAAGTTGTTCTCCAACTTACATTGTGCCTATCTAACCTCCCACATAGCAAACGCACAATAAACATTATGGTGCCGTAAAACAACATCATAAAATACCTTGAAATAAAACCAGAAAATTTGCACTAAAGTACAACAGGATAACTGATTACACATGCAAAATTGCAATCTACATAGCCAAATTAAAAAGAAAAAAAATTATCATTACAGAGCACACTGTGCTGTCATATGTTGCTGGTGCCTGACAGACACGACCAACTTTCAGGGTTAACTTGCTTATAGACCGTAAGAGAAAGTAAGCCAAGAGATAGTAAAAAACATGTTCAATGCCCTTCTCTCAATAAATCCATTCAGCCAGTCAGGACTTTTCACAGAGGATGATAACCCAAGGCTTCACTTCACCCTGAAGATATAAAGATGAAGATATACCCTGTATGTAAAAATATGAGATAGAGGATATGAGATCTACCTTATAAAACATAGTTCTAATCAGCATCCCAACTAACATTTTAGGCTCCATTCATTCTCATTTGGTTAAGGGAATATTTCCTGGAATTTCTTTATTTTATTTTATCAAGGGTGCCAGTAATTCTGGACCTGACAGTCACATGACTGCCTGATACAGCAGAAATATAATGAACATCATTGCACCCATTGATACCACACCTTATTCTTACTGGAGTTCTGAGAGAAACAAAGCAAAATGATACTCAGAGGGAAAATCAGATAAACACAAGAATAATGTCAAGGTTTCCTTCTGTGAGCAGAGCAGCAGGCAGCTGACATTTATGCCAGACCACAAAGTTCTCATTTTTTGTCATAATAATGAGCATTAAAACAGTGAATGCAATGTAGCAGCTAAATGGAAAATATCAGACAGCGGTTTTGCTTTGTTTTGACCGTCTTCCCGTACTCATGTCATACATGATGGATAGTGGCGCTAACTCGGATTACTATCGCATCCAAGAAATGAAACGAACCAGGGGCACTTAGTCGTGTCCTCAACCTGACAGAAACATCTGTAAGCCACTGACATGATCAATTCTTATATCACACAATGAATCATGCCTAATTTCAACAAGATAATGCCATTCAAAGCATTATGTTAAACCCTCCTTTGGCTGTCCAATTCAACTTAATTGTTCAAGTTCACAGTACTCAGACATCAGACAGACTAAAGGTAACCTTTCATAAATGCAGTTAGGCCTACATGAATTACTCATGAAGCACATTAAAACAATTCTGAAAATCAATACCCTCGTGTAAAAAGAATAAAATCAGCTGATGAGATGTGTACTTCGGAGAATGTCAAAGATGTTAATTACTCACCTACAATTTTCACATTACAGAAGAGAGATTATAAGAGAGATGTCAGAGGACCATAGGTATCTCAGTGGATGCAGCTGCCTGCTCCTCCTCCTTGACAAGTTGAAACGACTAAAGCAAATATCTGATATGTATACGCATATCCTCCAGACATCCAACCAGAAAATAGGTTAAGTGCAGAATTTTCTTGACAACACAGAAGTGCTGCGACGAAAGCGTTCCCAAAATATAACTCATTTTTCCACTCGACGCAGGGTATAGAGTATGTTTGGCTTGCACCAAATATTTTGCTTTGCCAAAGAGCAAAATCGAAGTTCAGCACAACTTTTTTTGCGCTCATGCAGGCTACATTCTTAACTGACTTGTAGGGTCGAGAGGCCAGCTATGATTTGGACCTTTTACCCCACGCAATCATCCTAACAGAGTTGCAGTCATTTATTTAACTTAATCCTGTAAAGCCATAGTGTTGTTTCCTTGGTTAAAGGCATATTTTTGTTTCCTTGGTGATTCATTTGTTGTGAAATGCCAATTGGCAGATAAACCCTTCTTGTGTTTTTTTTTTTCTTTCCCATTATAAATGGCATAGATTTTTTTTTTTAATATTATCTGCATTTCACATAAGAGGATGAGTTTTAAGGATATATAAGGATTAATATTGCACAGTCAAATGTACAACAACAATTGTGAGCAATGGCTACTTTCGCTTATGATTCTTCACACTGAACAACAATTGATACAGCAATGATGCTTCCATGTCTTTGGAACATAACAGGCATACTCTGTACAGAAAATGAGCACAATGACAGCACACAAGAGTCAAGGTTGCACCATTCAAAAGAATTTTAAATAGCAGTATAGCAACAGCCTCTACAATCAGTGCGCCAGGAGTTTTGTTGCCATGACAACTTTTAGTACTTTATAAATACAGTGTACTTGAAATATAGTGAGTTCCATAACATTAGTGACATGCATACTTTGATTAGATTTGGCCCTGAACTATACAATCTTGCACTGTTACTCAAACATCTGAAGAGAAGGTGCCATTGAAATGGAAGAACGGATTGATTTTCAGGCCATCAAGAAAAGCAATCTTCATCATTGCAGGAACTGGCTTGAAATTACTCTGCCTGGTCATTAGCAGGGTGTTGGCAGGGACAATCATTGACCACATTTGTAGAGGGGCCGACAAAAAGCTAATGGACGGGCAAGCTGCTCATAGATGTGACAGAGGGACTACAAAACACGTTTGTGTTAAGGAACATCATCGAACAATCAACAGATTCAACAGAGTAGCAATCCATTCCAAATATGAACTTCTTTGATTTTGAGAGGACCTCCACAGTGATGGCCTCTGGGATATCACAAGGAGGTACGGAACTCAATCTAAACTAACCAACATCATGGAGGACCTCTGTGACAACCCTGAATGAGTGGTATTGGATGACAACAGAAACATAACAGATTGGTCCGTGATTAAGACAGGAGTTAAGGTAGGCTGGAATATAACAGGCTTTCTCCACTTACTCGTCATTGACTTAATAATGAGACAGGTCCTTCAGGAGGACACAGGGTCAGTTGATGCCCAGTTTTAGACTGTACTGTCTGGTTTTTAGACGCATTGTCTCAGTTCAGTCAGAACTGTCAACCAGATCAATTAAAAGTCCAGTCAAAATCATCATGTAAACTAGGAAGTTTTGATTTGAATTTATCCTAGCATAAAGTATTTGTGCGAAGAAGACATCTGACGGCTAATTTAGGTGTTAGTGTCACGTGCCACCAGTGCTCAACGCTGTCTTTACATGCACAGAAAGTCTTTTGGATCCTGGATCAAGAATATGGGATGACCCTTCGCCAAACTTTAATCAATTCTGGTATCAAAACACAAAATTTCCTTGGCATCCATCCATAACTTCTTGAGCTATCCCATCAACTGACAAACAAATGAACAAGCAAATGAAAGGTGGATTGACAACTTGCCGAAATCAAAATTTAAAAAGGTGAAAAGATATATCATATTGTCTAAAGAACAGAATAAAAAAAAAAAAAACATTTTGGCAAAAATCAAAAAAATGACACCACAACATGTACTTACTTCAGGGTGACATCACAACCCCTAGAACCGCATTGCGTTGAAGAAAAGAATGGCGTCACTTTCAGGTCTCTAGCTTAGTAGAAATGAACGCAAACAGACGTCTAGTGCAACCGACTGATATACTTCGATACGATTACGATTTCCGCAAGTAACAAACTAACATGCCTGTGAAAATATTGTACCTCCTGGCGGAGGTATAATAATGATCAACAGTAGGCTACATCTTAATATTACTAAAGCAGTAGTAGGTGTGTTACGAGTAATACTGCCATTAATAATGGGCTTCTTCTATTTTGCTAGCTTATAGTACCTAGCTTCTTAGCTATAACCAAAGCTACAGTTTCTCTTCTATTTATTTTGTAATTTGTTGTCTGATTTGCTGCCTTGCACTGTTTCATAAAGCCAAAACAAACACTGTAATTTAGCCAGCTTGTTAGCACCAATCTCTAGCTACAGTTTCCTCACTCATCATGTTATTTCTTGTTTTACCTGCTGACATTTGCTATGTTGCTCATGCCAGAATACATACCTTATTGTAGGAATTGCTCCATGGAGGCTGCAGAGCCAAAGCTCCTGTAAGCTTAGATGAAAATAAACTGAGTATGTTAACATGCAAACACCATACTGTCAGCTAAAAATGTCCCCAGTTTGCAAATCAGAAAAAAAATGTCACAACTTGCTCTGATGAAAAATTAGAGACGATTCATGATCAGAATCTAACACCCATTTTTGTCAAGTTCATGGCGTTGTTAGAAAAATATCAAAAGCCTCCTTTTATTATAGTGATATTAGTTTTGCACAGTAGGAGAATATGGGGAGAATTCAAACTGCCTATGCAGTTATTTCTGTGTCCAGTCAGCAGTGCAGCAGGTAGAGATGGTTGGTGGAGGAGCGTTGAAGCCTTATGCACCTCTTGGCATGCGAAGTTAGATAAGATGATGACTCAAACAATTCACAAGTGGGCAAAGTGTTGATTCTGCATTTATCAAAGGGAATTTTATACGCTTTGGTTCACCATGCAGAAATTGCGGCAGTTTGTATAGAAAATTCCCTTCCAAGTTAGATACGATCTTTGAAACAAGTAGCATCACAAATGAAGACCACAAAAGAAAAATGATCAGAGTCCAAATTTTGCATTTTTGTATATTTTATGCATTATATATTATTGCAATATTTATAATAATATATAATAATATTGTATATTATTATAATATTTTATATATTTCTTTTTTTTTGCATATTGTTTCAGTGCTTTGTTTCTAAGATCATTTTGAATTTCTAATTTCTCCACAACGTGAAAATGTGACTCCGATCTTTTTCCATTCTGGTCTTCAAGTCATAACCAAAGAATTTTCACCATAATGGAAAATAAAAACTGTAAAAAAAAAAAAAAAAAAAAAGAAACAGTCCTGCAAAAAATGCAGGATACATTCTAGTTACCAACAAAAACTTGATAGCTAACAGTTTGCTAATAAATACCTTATTTTGGAGTCTGCACTGCAGTATTCAATAAAAAGGCTTGACGGACAAATGAGGCCAAGACTCACATGCATCACAATGTTGGCAACTGCTGAAGATCAAAGCATGCCCCTCATCGTTGAAACATGGTGATGGGGCTGCTATGGTCTGGTCATGTTTAGCTGCAAGCTTGTTACAAGCTTGATTGACCACATTAATAGTACTACTCCCGGTAGGGGCAACATAATGAAATTGGAAGCATGCCGAACCATCTTATCTGCTCAATTTTATCCAAATATCTCAAATAAGATGAGGGTCCTGAGCATACAGATAAAGCAAAAAAGGAGTCTTTCAAAAACCAGAATATTACTCTTTGGCTAATTCATTCCCCAAATATGAATTCGGTTGAGCAAATGTTCAGAGAAAATGTTCAGCATATGGTCATGCCAATGGATCACAGACAAAAATCATAATGGCTACGTCCACTGTTTCAAGTTTTCACGTGGAACAAAAATGCCAATGAGAGAGGTTTAAATGCTTAGCAACACAGATATTACACTTTCGTCAGGGAATTGAGCAAAAGCAGGACATATCTTGTGCCAGTGAATATGACTTACAACAATTCTGACCATCACCAACGTACAGGGCAAAGGTTGATCCAATTTCAATTTTGTCCATTTAGGAAATTACGGTCAATCAAAATATTAAGTTCATCAACAGAAAAATAGCCACGATAATCTATTGAAATTTTTCCATTCATGGAATGGATTCGGAACTGATTACTGGACAGAACACAAAGAGATGTGGTTGGAGGGATCTCTTCTGAGCTCGGCATGTGGGAAATTGTGTCCCTCAGGGATCGGTTTTGGGACCCCTGCTCCCTCATCGACATTAATGACCCTGATAGGAACACTGAAAGCAAAATAGTTAAATTTGTAGATGACACTATATTGGGTGGTTTGGCGAACAGTTTAGAGTTCACTAAAGCGATTCAGGATGATTTATACAGAACTGTAGCTAAATGTATTGTTCTACATGTCAGTAATAAATACATTAGACAGGATTACTTCATGGGAGATGTAAAACTGGAATGTGCTCTACATGAAAGGAGTGATTGCTGACCAAACCCTTACAGGATCTAGCCACTGTGCTTTAGCAGTCAAAAAGCCCAAAAGGATGCTGGGATATAAAGCCAAAAGTATTGGGAATAATCTGAGGAGGTTAAACTTCTCTTGTACAACACATTTGTCTGACCTCACTTAGAGTATTGTGCACAGTTCTGGGGACCATACTTCAAGAAAGATATAGAGGCTTTAGAAAAAGTTCAAAGAAGAGCCACAAAGTTAATTCCTGGTATACAAGATGAAAGCTATGTGGAAAGGCTTAAGGCTTCTTAATCTTTTCAGTCATAGGAAAAAGAGAGGTCTTTAAATATGTCAAAGGGATTAACAAAGTTAACTAAGCAGGATTACTCAGGCCAAGTTCTGCTGGAAGTTAGCCGTGGGTTATTTTTAGCAATGATATTAAGAAATATGTTTTTCACACAGAGAGTAATCTCAGTTTGGAATAGCTTGCAGAAACCTTGGGAGTTTTCAAGACCAGGCTTGGCTTAGTGCTAGATAGCATTTACTAATCGAGTATCTCAAGTGTTAGGCTCATTGTAATGATAGGAAAATGACAAGCCTAGTTGGGCTGAATGGCCTGTTCCCGCCACTCGTGTTATGTTGTTTTGAAAAGTGTGTTGACACCATTACTTTCCAACCATCACCATGGAGCAATCTGATAATTACTATCAATTTAAAATGGAAAGAGTCTCTGTCTATATGCACGTTTGTCCTTCAATCTTCTCGACAAACGTTCATCTGATCGATTTCACCCGTGGCAGATTTATTGCTGAGCACCCTAAAAAAATGCAGTGCTGAGTGTGAAGTTGTTTTCCTAGGAGGTTCATGAAAAATCTGCAAGCAGTAATACTGGAGGCAAAGCAATCGGCCCGATGCGAACAGGTATGATTTTGAATCGCCACTGCACTAGTTTATTTCAGTAGTGAGACTATAATTAAAAGTTAAATATCTCAAAAAAAAATATGAAAGATATCCTAAGAAAAATGAGAGAACACCCCACAAAAAAATAGCTGAAAAGCTTTAAATCTGAACACAGTTTCTCAGTGATAGTATTCCAAAGCAGTTCTGCGCCAGAGAATAAAGAAAAAAATGTATAGCGAATGTATTGTAAGTATGCTAGCTGACAGCAAGCCCATTAAATTTGAAGTTTGGTGACATCCATATTAAACCAGAAGCATCACTACTGCATAATACACACACTACTACTCTCAAGTTTGAAATCAATAGTGATTTTCACACCAATTAAATGAGAGAAACTGTGTGTTATACCAAGATAACAACCCAAAATATAAATCCAAAGTCTGCAGGCGTTTTCCAGGAAGAAAATGACAAAATGTGGAGAGGCCAGCACAATAATCCCTTTTAGACCCAATAGATTTGTTGAGGGATCACATGAATCATGAAGCTTGTGCTCATATTCAAAGACACCTCTATTAGAAATATTCCATATGGAAATCCTTTGAAAAACTAGGCCTACGCTGTCGGCGGCCGACAGCAAGGGGTATATCCCCGAAATTCCCCAATCCTCGAAGCCCCCCTTTATTAGATTCCCCTTTACTAGACCTACAATATGAGGCAAATTTGAGGTCTGCGTAAGTAATTGTTCCAGAGATATGGCTAAAAAACTGATTTTTTCAATAAATAGCGCCACCTGGTGGCAAACCTAGGAGTGCATACTTGCCCAAAATCTAATCAGTTCATCCTCTCTACCATATCTACCCATATGCTAAAAATGAGAAGCCAATGTAAAGTATTTTGTGAGTTATCGCGCTAACGGCTAAAATCTGCGGACGCGGCGGTGGCGGGTGGGGCGAAACCATGATATCTCCGAAACTCGTATTTCGGGGATATAATTTATATCCCACATGCTTAACATTTTCGAAGCAGTGTTTTAATTTTCAACAGTGATGTGAAATGAATAGATTTTATATATAAATTTCTAAAATAATTTTGGTTTTTGTCTTACAGAATTTACAATTATACAAAAGCTTTTGTTAAATTAAGAAGCAGGAACTAAACTTCTCAGTTGTGGTGTAGCCGTGTCTGAGGAAAGAAACTGGAGGTCAGGCGAGCTGTTAAAATGTGAACCTACAGTCTGAGTATCAGCCACAATAGACCGCTACTTTCTGAGCGACTTCCACTGCTAATAAATCAGTCATGGCTGTGATGTGATGGGAATGAATAGCTGCCGATGACCTCATAAATTAGTCTTTATGGGGAGTGGACTGTCACCTCCTCCACAACGAAAACCACAAGCCAATTGCTATGCCTACCATGACCACCCATGGCTAACAGCTACAAAATTGGAATTTTGACTCTTCTACTTTGAAAGCGTTTCCTAAAAAGCTTGAAGAACGTCTCATCGATATAGGCTGCTGCCACACCACCACGTCTCATTGATATAGGCTGCTGCCACACCACGATGTACCCAAACCAAACTATGGACAATAAGTGTGGGGGGAGCAAGGGGAGGGGGGGAATTGTCGGGTTCAAGAAGCAGAATTCCTGAGCCAGCTGGATTACTACCGTGAGTCAAACCTGTAACAGCTCACAGCTGTTTTCGTCAGGCCATGTTGAGAGTTCTATCACTGACTCGGTCATGGTTTATAAAACAACCTCATGGACTGGATTTGGTTAATTCCATGGAACTTAATGGTGACCAGGGAATAGCAAGTTGGTACGAAAGAAATTTTCATTCCTCCAGCTCAAATCCAATCCCAACCTAATGTACCAGGACAGTGATGAATGCACAGCGCTACGGTTGCCCTAATTCAAATGAGATGTTTAACTAAGCTTCTGACTGTGTGGTCATCTTATGGCAATTTTAGAAATGGGAAACAGAGCCATCTTCAAGTCTTGGAGCAATTTGCACAGTTGTCAGTTGATAAATCTGGATAGATTCAGGTAAACTATGATTAAAAAAAAAAAAAATTCAGGAGCTGGCCTGGAGCGAGAGTGCATGTTTAACCCATTCCCTGCCATTGACCAGATTTTCTGTTCATTATGAAGCTGCTGTCACACCGCTTCGCGTCTTTGCATTGACTTCGAATGTAATCTGTCGTGCGAAAAATTAGTTTCGCATCCAGTGTGAAAGCGGCTTAATGGACTGCTTCCCCTGCCGTTGACAAGATATTACAGCAATCAATGTTTTCACTGTTTTATTACATGGTCGGGGGTGTGGTTACTGATCTTTATCTAAAATATATCAAAAGATCAATGAATATTATGAAATATGCTGGCAGTGGCTGGCACCCTAAAAAAATACACTGGTGGGGAAAGTGTTCAATGGAATCACATTTGAGTCAGAGGTATTAAACAAGATATTGCATCACACATAAACAAGGACGGACAAGATGGAAACAGATGTACAGAGCCATGGCCAAAAAAAAATGTATATTGTTCCTTTTTAATATTCATCGACATATTTCCTTGCTCAAAAAGATTTTTTTTTTTTTTTTTTTTTTACAATTTTGACAAATCAAGGTAAGCCCGTAGCAGCTACATCATACCAATGGGGCCAGTACCTCCACATTATGTCAAAACCCCCACAGACAGCGCACAACAACCCACCTTTATCAGCCAAATGTAGTACTGCTGACAGGGTAGGCATTGCTAAACTATGGCGCACAGTATGAGTGTTTTAAAACTGCCAAAGAGGATGAGTGGGCAAGGATGGCCAGAACTGCGATCTGTACCGACTCGTGACATCAGCTCGATCATTCACGACGTCTAACATCATAAGCCAAGGAATGACTCCATTCAATACTTTCTGTGGAGCTCAATCCAAATGAGAACCTGAGGGGCACATATAGGTTGATTAACCCTTTGAAGAGAAGGTTTTTTTTTGGATTCCCTTCTGCAAATTTTTCAGTGTTGTGAAAAGTAGATTTTTTTTTTTTTTTTTAATGTTTGGTCGAAATTGGAAGTCAGTGTCCTTGACTCTTAGAATTGTCAGTGGTACTTGTTACACCGGCATTCGAATGATCTGTTAAGAACCCTCTAATCACATATTTGTGATCGTACTCCTCAAAAGGGTTAAGCAATTCAATCAGGGAGCAGTATGACAAAACATGTTGTGCTAAATACCTGACAGGAGAGATCTGAATCCACAGCGCTCTGTCTGTTACTTTGCAGCAACAAGCACTTCTGGTACGGCCCACGTAAATTAGAACAGCAAAATCAATTGTAATCAGCTGAAATTCTGGACATGGATAGAGGAGCATTGCACAGTCTTAAACTAAATCCAATCTTCTACCTATAGGAGGCAATCCATCTGTATTTGTAAAAAAAAGATAAAACTTTCCCCGCATTCATAGCCGCTGCACGACCTTTGAAAAATAATGTTATTCCCAAACTGCTAATTGCATTTTATTGCGTCCAATGACAAAAATGCTTGTCATTTAGTCAGTTGTTTCTTATCCTTTTCTTTTTTATTATATTCATGTCATTTCCATGCTTCAAATTTGAATACATCAATTGTCATCACTGGATGTGTGGGTTATGAGAATAAAAATCAATATTCTACTCCCATCTCCTCCCCCACAGAAAAAAAAAACTAACAGCAGAAATGGTCAGACTATTGGATCCCTTCAAGCGCTAAATCAAGACATGTCCCCAAGAACAAAAGGCAAATCTAATCAGCTCTGAGATAGTTTTTTGTGTACTTTACTCACCTGAACTAACACTTCATAACCACATTAGACAGCATGACCCACATTTGAGCTGACAGAACAGCTTTATGAGTCACGTCAAGTTATTTACAGTTGAATTCTCAGCTCAAAGCTTCTGGGGCACTGGTTGATGCTATGTTTTGAACTTGTGTTGTATAGACAGGAATCAATAACATCTATTCATTTGGTTGATGCTCTTATCCAAGGTAACGCACAGTGCTGGATTCATTCACTTGATTATTACAAACAACACTTCCAACCAAGTAGCAGGCATTGCCATGGTACATATACATGGAAAATCACACATGCTTTGCTTCAAGTTTAATACACGTCCAAATATACAATGCAACATATTCCGAATACGTACAGCTTACATCCAAAAATCCAGGAAAGAGATATAAACACACACACAAAATACATCTTAATAGCATGATCTGAATTTGTGCAAAATGTGGGAAGGCTAGGAGGTGTAACAGGTAGGCTGTGAAGTGGGATGAAGCAACATGAGCAAGTTTGTTAAAAAAAAAAAAAAAAAAAAGTTTAACCAATTAGGGCCTACTGAGACAGTTTGGGCAATATTTATTTTCACCCAGTACTAGTTTCTAGTTGCAGTAAATATGCATGTCATTTGAATAATAAACTAAAAATGCCCCTCTCCATATATATGTTTTTTTTTTCAGTTCATTTGTTTATTTTTTGTTATTTTCATTCACTAGTGTGTGTAATAGCAAACTGATATGTTGATGATTGTTTCTGAATGGTGACCAGGCCCTAATGTGACAGGTAGGGTTGTGGAGCATCTCACTCAACCAGTGCAGACAGCTACATGGTGAGTTCAGAGCAGCCCACAGACAAGGGTCCTTGAGACGGTCGCCGGCTTATCTGAAAATTCCACTGATTGCGAGTTTCCGTATGTGTGTGCCTGTGCGTGTTTGTGTGTGTTTATGGGTTGGATATGTGCATGTGTCAGTGTGAGAACGTACACATGCAAGCCTCCGTGTGTATGTGTTCTATGTAGAACAGCAGCTACTGCTGAGACAAGATTGAAGTGACTGGGCCAGTCTTACTTTAAATCAACTCCTTGTAAATCACTTTGACTGCGGAGAGGAGTAAGCAGCAGAGAGTAAGGTAAACAAGGCTGCAAGGGGTCACTCTGCTTTGGTAGCTCTCTAACTCCTCTTGACCAGGATCAGCTCTCGCTCATCACTATGCAAGCAGAGACCACTTCGTTTACCGCGAGCCTTGTGACAAACCCGTAAATCAAGCAGCTTTTATGATGTCACATCTCATCTTCCCCCAGTCACGTCAAAAACGAAAAAGGCAAGGCAAGCCTGGTTAACCAGACGTTAATGTGGCCGGGTATAATGTACATGGTCCAATAATTTGTGGTCATAGACAAAGTATGCAAATCAGAGTAAGTATTCTGTCGTAATAAGCATAATTCATCAGTCTTTGATCTCTCAGTGTAACATACTACAGATGGCATTTTTAGTGAGTCTCTGACAGAGGACTGGCAATGTAAGAAATTTCAGGTCAAAATTGTGGGATCTGGCATCTGGCTATGACTACAGACTACATTTGTATGATAAAAAAACCCATAGCAGTGGGTCCTGTAGCAATGCAAAGCAAAAGCAATGTTTAATCTGTACTGTAGCATTCTAACTAGATAGGTAAAAATCACAGTTTTCACATTCATTTATTCAGAAATTTTCAAAATGGAAGTTTCAAGTGAACAAAGTAATAAAGCCCATTCATCTTAGCATCACTCTTGATATTACTTCACTATTCTGAGTGAACAAATACTAATCAATCACATCATGATATCTTTAAAGAAATCAAGACAAATGCATAGATAAGTTTTATTTATTTATTTATTTATTTATTTGGGGGGGGGGGAGTTGAGAATGTCCACAATTGGTCAACTCCCACAGGTGTTTACTCTGCTACACTCAGTTTAGCGTGTTTCAACTACAATAACCTTCTTAAGCTTAAACCTTTTCAAGACCCCTTTCACATCAAAAATGGAAATCTTTATCAACTAACACTACCAAAGAAGTCTAAAGTCACCTGAACGGAAAGAGACTGTCAAACACCTTGTTCATGAATTTGTGGGTAAGCCAGCATGTCTAATATTTGACAGTTGTGGTCAGTAACCTTTTAAGGCACTTTAAAACAGCTTGATTTCTTCATCCTTGAATATGAATAAACCAGTGTGGGTTGCATATTAGTCAGAGATAGAATGCCAGTTGGCTCTAAGCCTGAAGAGGCCGATTGCTGTCCTATACAATCTCAAGTGACAATAAAATGATACAATTTTTAATGCACTGAAGCAATGCATTGCCTAATGAACTTCAATAAAAACCCTAAGCAGAGGCTACTACTTGAAAATTTGAGAGTGATGGCTGGTCAGAGGTTGTTCCCGCCTACCTGAGAAAGATAACTCACCATTTAAAGCTAAAAACATACAAGAAGGCACAACCTTTGTTTCCATGGACAGAGCTCCAACAAGAATATGCACATTACATAAGCCTCCAGTAGGCCATAACTGACAATTTTTTTATTTTTTGTGAACAATAATAATCTTGTGCGCTTTGTTAGTCTACTGTTTCCCATCAGTAAGCCAGTTTGCATCGCATCCTATTCAGATAAGTGTCCTTTTCTGCTAAACACTGATGTCATAATGATGGTAAGTGTTTGTGCATTTGCTTTGAGAACAGCAAAATGCAATCTGAATGCTCTCTGGACTTTAAGAAATCCAGTCTGCACTGTTTATCTATGCATCTGAAGATTTCAATTGGATAATGACTGAAAAGCTCATTCGCATTCCCAAAATTAACCTTTTTTCCCCCACTTTTGAACAAGGCTGATTGGTTACTCAGTCAGTCAGGCCAGTCATTATAGGGCAAAACCAATTCTAGATGGCCTTCACATGAAACGCTGCACTGGGTGACCTTCAAGTTTTGTCACATGTAATGTACGCAGTAATTATGTAAGCCTTGCATAACCTGTGTCATTTCTTTTGCTGATGAATATGTAAATATGTTCTGGTAATTTTGTCAGCACCAAATACTCCAACCCCTTCAAGGATGAAGGTGCAAAACCCCAACACAAACTGGCTGGAATCATTCTATTATTTAAATACACACCTCACTGATGAGCCTTAAAAAATATACAACTGCTCCCAACAGTGAAGACATTGACCATCTTGTTACTCTCTCACGCAGGACCAATTATTGCATGTTTTTCAGCTCCCTAATGTTCTTCACTTAGAGAAACAGTAAGGCAACAAGATATGCACATTTAACACACTAGGATGTCAATACAGTTCAATATTTGGAGAAGTATATACACATTTTCCAAGTTCCCAGCCATTTCCACATGTATATAGATGCGACAAGCAAATTAGAATTGCATTTCCTGAAAATGCACATGCAATATACCACAATACATTCAATGTTTGGATTCTAAATCTAACTTCCTCGGACAGCCTCTAAAGCCAATCCACTTGAGTAAGTGTGCAAAGCGTGAGCACTTTTTCCATGCACTCCTGCTTGAACATCAGAGGCAGATGTAAGAAGGATAAAGGACCATTTTCTGCATTAATCACAAGAACAAGCTATTTTTGTTCATTAATTGCGCTCTCTAATGAATTATGAAAAGATGGCAACTTCTATTCAATTGTTAATTGATTTATTTTTGTTTTGGAACCTTCATGCGAGAGATTGAGACAGTAAACTGTCAGCTATCAGAGCGAATTGAGTAGACTGTGCTCTGACAGCATATGTCTGGTCTCTTCTGGAACCAACACCAATATAACTGAATTAATACCGCCACATTGCGCGCTAATTTTTAATTAACCTTAGCATGCTCCCGTGCCCCGAACTCAGGTTTTTTGTTCAAAAAAAGGAGTGTCAAGCGCACATTTCTGATCAAAGCATTGAACAGAATGATAAACCTTAAAGAAAACCACAGGAGCATAAATTAATTGAATAATTGTTATAATGCTATTTTCCACCGTGTTGTTGTTTATTTGTTGTTAACATCTGTCTTTATTTAGCACCACTGCTGTTGCTTAATTGCTGCAGATAGGCTTATACATGCATTTGCATACACTCAAACTACCAACGAGAAACCGAAATGAACAAGAGGACGATGTCATCAATATCCCCCACCACCATGGAATCCCTTTTCGATCCCACTCAAGGTCATGACTGGTAACATAGACACACAAAATTCCATTCTTCTGCGTTAACTAGTTTCCGAGAAAATTTTTCCTTACTTATCTGGACGAATGGACAGAGCAAGGGACCGACAAGCTCCATTGCAATATTCACCCCCCTCCACTTTGGGTCGTGGCAGGGGATTAAAAATTGAAAGCCAACCAAATTTGTATTATTACATGATAATAAAATGTGTTCAGGTTGATATCGTCGCCTATAACCTACAGCGTACTCCATCGGCAAATAGTATAACCTCCATTGCGGTGACAGAAAGGCCTTGTCCATCAAAGTCAGGTGTAAGTTATTGGAAGTTACAGAAGACAGATGTTAAGTCAAGGCTTATTTGACTCACCACGTGGACACTTCCCCAATGCAGTGAGCATTTTCCGCTCCATAAGTCTGAGAAATGCGTTGGTGTCCATTTGACCATTACAGCCCCTCTTGCATTCAGATCCAAACTATTCCATCATCTCACTAATTCTGCCCCCTTAAATCCCATCTCACCCACTTCATTAAAACCCAGCCCCATTTACAGTCATGTCTGGGGCTGTACTATTACAATGAACTGAAAATAAAAGGAACACTGAAGCTGATGTTCTGTTGACAACAGGTACTTTTTGTTGCTACTTCATGTGTATCTTTCCTGTAGGTGACACCACCCGAGCTGTAAGTTATGTGTCAGCACGTCTACCCTTCAGCCTAGAGAATTATTATCTACATAATAATTCCCACCATCTGCTTGACTAAATTTAAGCATGACACAATACATTTCCCCTAACCATGGGCTCATGGGATCAGACCATTTATGGCAGTATTCTGTGATTAGAGAAGGGTGATCTCCTATTTAGATTGGAATTCATTTTAAGATTCAGTAATAGGAATTTTATGAATCAGTGGGATTCGGTGGATAGCCAAACCAATTTCCTTCCAGCGAAAGGCTGGATAAAACAGAGGGCAAATTATAGTGATATTACATGCTCAGATTTAAAACAGCAAAAAACGTTCAATGGCTACATCAGCTTTTTGGTGACAGACCTGTAGTCTCTTAATATGACTGTTCACCGTTGATACAGTGTACTGTATGTCTTTGAAATACTATATGCACAAATATCACGGAGAGTATGGAAGTGAATAAATTCAAAAAGGAAGACATACAACCCTGAAACATAAAACCTTTTTTTTTTTTTTTTTTTTTTTTTTTGAAGCCTAGTAAAATGTAAGGTTTGTTCAAAACATTTCAATTGGCCGGCGGAATTTTTGTGGTCACCAAAATGCCACAGGAATAGTTGTTGCCTTCACCGGATACATTTTTTTGTGCAAATACAACCACTGAGGTTAAGAAGAGAACAGAATTGCACTTTATCTTGACACTCACTGAGGTACAACAGATGCCATTTAAATGACACAAAACTCTCTTGATGATTATGAACCCGTACAGCCTAAGGTTGCTACTGTCTGAACCCTTATCGTCTGCCCACAGTTTGTTCTTCTGAACAGCAAGTCCTCTTTCCATTTGATGTCTGCCTTCCCCAAGTTCTCTTGCCAAGGAGTCAGCGAGCCATCGACAGGGAATTTGGCCACAAAGCACTAGCATATTTTTCCACACTCACACAGCCAAAACTATTTATAGTTTCTCGTAAGAATCCAAAAGAAATTAAGGTGAAAATCACAATAAAAAAAAACATAATTATCGATGAAGGATTAAGATGCAATATTGTTTTATATTCTGCTGTAATGAGAGGGATAGGAGGGTGGGGATGACATTAATACTGTAACCAAAATAACAATGTAACTGTTTGTAAAAGATGATATAGACATAGGCGAAAGTCAAGATAAGACAAAAAATAGTATTCCTCCCAGAAGGTCAGTATGAAAATACATGGAAAGTTGTGTAACACGTATGAAACAGAAGGCTACAAAGCATACACGGGCAACAAGTCTCAGGAGCTAACATCACTGTCTCTCTCATTCAATACCTCCCTCCCCCTCTCCTACCTGGAATTATTCCACTATTCCCTAATGTTGCGAAAAAACCGAGTGCAAACCGAGGGAAGCTCTTTGCTTTACGGCGCTGTATTGCTGCACTGCAGCAAAAATGCAGAGCATCTGCCCAAGGCACAGAGAGACTGTAGTCATGAGGATGTGGGCCTTAGGCCTGAGACACGGCGCTCCTCTTGTCCCATAAACACGAAGAGCACTGTCAACTATTCGTACAGCCAGATAAACAGAAATATGTGTATAGAACTTTGCCTCCTATTGCAAAATGCTTCAGGTTTGGCACAATATTGTATTATTTATACGATTCTTCATGTTCCTTTTTTCATATTCTTCTAAAAAGCAATTTTTGATCATCTGCAGGCACTTTTTATGCGTATATAATCTGGTACAATATGTGCAGAATCAGCTTTTGTAATGATCGGTCTCACAGCGACCAGCAGATAGCTCCTGGTTACGGCCAAATGAGGAACTTTTCCTTCATAAGCCCGGGGACTGTGCATTGCGCAAAAAGCACACAGGCACACAAAATTAAATCTGGCGAAATTAAATCTCGTCTCCTGCCAAACTGTGGCAGGCCACAATGCGCTAGGCGGAAGGGCTCAGGTTCAATTCTGTTTCAAATTCAGCCCATTCAGGAAAAGAATACAAAGAATTACTGAATATCATTTCATTTTCCATAATTGATTCATTTTCCGAATTGTAATGGAATCCATCAAAACTGTTTCAGCAATGACATGAGCTTGTGTCACTGCTATTTCGGTCAGAATAATGGACCAGACTTATACTACCATTAGAAATGATAACCAACTGATTTTCTGAAACAATAAGACATGGATCATTTGCAGGGAGCGAACTTGCATCATAAATATTTACAGAGAGACAGTGACAGGTTTAATGCCATTGTGTAGGGAAAAATAGTCAGGTAGCAGTTTGATACACCGTTTGAACTCTTTCATTCAATCGTGGATTTTCGGGAGCTGTCAGCTGTTAAACTGAATGCCACATTCTTTAGTCACACTCACATGTGCTCATTCAACAGATGTCTCAGAAATAACATAATACCTGACTGTATCGGATTCAGATTTCATTCTTTTGCAAACATCGAAAAAATATGCTAAAGTTTTCTCAGCTGATTTTTTTTTTTTTTATTTTTTTTAACAAATCAACATTTTTTTAGAAAGCACAGAAACCTAGCTTCATTAGGTTTCATTAAATGGAATTCTATCTTCACATAAATAGCAACGCATGATCACTTTTTTCAGTGACCTTTAGCTTGTAAATTTGCTGATGATGTACAGAACTGTTAAGGAAGGGAAACAATAATGGTAATCATATGTATATAACATTATAATGCATGTTAACAGAATTCTTGTTCATTTGTCATGCCCTGAAATTTGAACATAATTTGAAAATAAGTGAATGGTTAAATTTATAGTTATCCTAAAACGGTAACCTTGAATGTTGTACCCACATAAGTACCCAACGTAGCGGTCCCAAAGACAGCAACCTTGACATGCAGAAGAGGGCGATTTTGTGTTCTTTTCACAAAGTTGAAAGAAATGGGACCAGATGCTCGCTAGAAAAATGTATGGCCTACAGCCAGCAATAAAGAGACAAAAAACTTCCAAACAGAACAGAAACAAATACAAATCTTGTGCTATTGCCTAACAATGATTTACCTCAAGAGATTCAGATCACATAGATAAAAAAATACTCAGCAATCTCAGACTGGGCTTGCGTTTTAAATTAATATACATAATAAACACACCAGAACAGTCATAAAACCTAGAAGAAAGCACTGATTAGCACCAATCCAAGTGACTGTGATAGAGAACAAATACAGAAATGTTACAAAATACAACTATGGCAAAAAAAAAAAAAAAAAAAACTGATTCTCTTAGCACATACAGATGAGTGACAAATTAAAGGGGGGAAAAAACAATAAATGTGTGGAGAACATAAGGAATGTAGATGCTTCTGTTCATTTTATCGGCATGGTGTATGGTCCACTTATCTCCTTAAACGTAAAGGAGTAACGGCAAATCAACAGCTTTATTCTAGATGATCGCCTTTATGATGAAGCATTCCTACCATGATGGGAGTAGTCTCTTGCAAGACCACCATGACCATTCTCTTGCAAAACTACCATGAGCATACACCACCGCCTTCACAGTCACTAGATTACAAACTAACTGATTTCATACGGGAGATGTTGGAACAATGTGTTTGCCAGCACTGTACGTCACCATTGTCAAAACACCAAAGAGGAAATATTTCTTGGAGGAAAGATACTCCATCCCTCCAGTAAAACTTATCATTTGTAGACTCAACACCAAGGCGTGCTGAAGCTGATCAAACAGCTTGTGGAGGCCAAACACCTAGCTAAGACTGTTTATGTTGATTTTTTTTTTTTCCATTAATCTGTCACCCGTCTGTATATTACAGTCATGCAATGTCCTGACCCATCATCGGGTTCAAATAATTCCCTCATATCTATGAGTCCAAATTTAATATATCCTAGAATACAATTAGTTCCAAATATGGGATCTAGATGGAAGCAATTGGATTTGTTTATCAGGGAATGGCTCCCTGTAATGGCTTCCCTTCTGCTCTCAAATTTTATTTCCACATGAATAAAGTCATTATTGATCATTCAAAATTGGATTATACTGCAGACCTGGTGTGTTTCATGTAAAATTATAAATACGACATAAAATGTAATTACAACAACATGTTCTGTTTCATCCTTGATTCCCAATTGTATGCAAAAGGGGCCAAGAGGGACACAGACCAGAGACTGTGTATCGCACACTGGAGCCTTTTCAAACAGACCCAGACAAGTTCCTAAAATAATTCACCCTGTGGACGCAATACTGAATCTGAAGATTTCAGGGTCCACCAAACACTGGAAGGTCAACATTAAATGTTAAACAATGACACACTCATTTTTTGGGCCAAGTAGCCATCTTGCTAGGTATGGATATGTGAATGTCAGAAAATACCTGAGTGCGACAGAACTTGGTACCTAGAGCAATAACACTACAGTAACCAAAGTCAGTCAGTTGAGGTCCCACAAAAAATATACGTTGGTCAATTAAGTCGCAAATGTTTGTTACAACAGCGAAACATAGTTAGAGTTTGGGGTCTAGACTCTGATCTCATCACTCACCACAGATAAGTTTACATGAGATATTGGCGAGTGATGATTATATATCTCCCCTTCCTCCCTTAGTCAAAGCCTACAAGTACGTAGATGGTGGGGTTGTGGTGGGGCTGAAGACACAGCAATGCATGTACAAGCAGTGGGAGAGCTGGGAGATTTTTTTCAGTTGAAGTAGGCAGTCATATTAGGAGGGTGTGATTGTAAAGGATATAGATAGTGAGGTACTAGAGCAGCTCGAGTTGATTGCCTGAATTAGCTTGCAGGTGTCGCCCCATTTTGCTGTCAAAACGTTATAGCACAATACTGAACCACAGACCCTAAATCTCCTTATTTTATCACTGGTCATATAATGGCACATTGATGCACGTAGTCTGAAAAAGCACAGAATAAGCAATAAATAAATAAATAAATAAAAAATGCAGCAATAGGTTTTGGGCCAATTTTCAATGAATAAAAGGTGTGCGCATGTGTACCAACTGATGTCCTGATGGACCTGAAGGTCTTGTAAGAAAACATAGACATCAGATAAGATGCAACCACCCTACTCATCTTGGAATCAAACATACTATAATCAAATGAAAAAATTTTATTCAATATTCCCGTCCGGCACACAGGCAGAGATTAGATAGCTGAGCAGCATCTACAGGGAGCTGCTTACTCGCTAACACATCCACTAGCTTCCATCTATCATTTGTCATTGATGTCCTCTCTTTAAACAAACCTGTATGCCTTTGTTTTGGGATGGCACATGAGAGATGTAAAGTTCCAGTCAAAATGTCCTATTTTAAGGCATATTGTGGTAATTCTAGAAGTCTTGAGGCAATTTTAGAAATATATACTGTCAACAACACTCCTAAAATTGTTAGAACTTTTTTATGCATTGGGGCTAATCGATTAGTCACAGCAAACACTTTCCACTTATTCATCGGGAACTGCATGATTTGAATTGCTGTATTTGGGAAGCGTGATCATGTGTGGGCATTTATGGCTGCCAGTAGAACCAGTTTCATTGTATTTATTGATGAAGTGACCGCTGACAAACGCAGTAGGATGAATTCTGTATGGCTATATTATCGACTCAGATTCAGCTAAATACTTACAAACTCATTCCATGGCGCCTCACAGAGCATACAGACAATGGCTCAAAGGACACAGCAAAACCAAAGCAACAATTCTTCTCAGGCAAATGCATGGAATGCTCCACATATGCCAGAAATCCAGCATCTACTGATGTCTATGTGTTCAAGACCTCAGGCAGTCATTGACTGCAAAGATTTTCCACCAATTGTTAAAAAAGGAAATATAATTTATGATCATGTTGGTTTGTCCACATGCATGAAGCCTCTAAAACTGGGGAGACTATTTTTAAAAATGGTTGTAATAGTTCATACTGAAAGTCTACCCTTCAAGCAAATCTTGAATCATTTATTTCAAATCCAAGACATGGGCATAGAGAGCCAAAATGATGAAAACTGCATCACTGTCCAAATCCGACTGTATGTGTTAATTTTTTTCAGCATTTAGTTTATTAATTTACTGTAGTTTATAGGGACAGCTCACCTAAAAATTGAAATCAACGTATTAAGTTTCCACTCAATCTATCCATTCACATAGCTTTTCAGATCCAGTTTTACCAGTAATATAGAAATCTCAATGACACCGAGAAACAATGAGCTAAGTGGATATTCATGAGTCACTGCGTATTGTCTTTGGTCAGAGATGCAGTTTTAGTTGTCAAGAAGGACAATTTCAGATATTGAGTTCCAGGATAATCTGGGCCTGTAGAAGTGAATTATATCATAAAACCTGCATCTTACAAAGAGCTATCAAAATCTCAAGACCTCAATAAAACTATGTGAGCTTCCCAAAGTCACTGAAAACCTCCCCAAATGCTGGAAAGTTCCGAGACATTACGGAGAAACCCCCACCATTTGCAAACCTGGTGATAATATTAAAAACTGCAAATAGATCAGACCCTCAGACATACAAACGATAAAAATGGCAGAACATGCAAAACCACAGTGAGTTGTTTCTTTTTTTTTCCTTTTCAAAGTATGTTTTCCTCCATTTCATAAGAAAACTGCCAGTAAAGAATCACTACGGACCAACTCTCTGAGCAACATTAGCGCAGTGAAAGTGTTTCTTTAGAGATAATACTTCAGGAAATCGTATCAACTACATTTCAAGAATCTCTATTTGCTTACAGTCTCAGCCATAATCATATCCAGTCAGTCAGACCAGCACGGACCTTTAAGTTCATCCTCACTAAAAGTCGGCACTGAAAAGAAAGGCTTTAAACTAAGCATGTCCACAAATTTGTGAGCCTCTGAAGAAGGAGCTTAAACAATGATCACAGTCCAGATCATAGCACAGCTACATCAAATAGATGCACGCTGGTAAATTTAAATGAACTCCCCTCATATCATCCTTGTGCTTCAGTAAGAACCTATGACATTGGTACCTCATTCCATGAATGTTAAAAGACTGCCAGCCTGCAAAGTCAGTTTCACTCCAGCTAGCAGACAGTCTGACACTGCAGGAAGTGGTGAAACCTGCCTCGGACCATCACTGCCTGGGGGTAAACAGTTCCATAGTCAAACGAAGTCCTACTTCACTGGAATGCATGTTCACTTCCGAAGCTGCAGTACATGACTCTTCTAATGCCAATGAATTGCCTTTCATAGTCAACCATTACAGCCACTCGGGAAAAAAAAAATTCTTACCAAGCATTTGATTCTTGAATTTAGACATAAACCGCTTATTTTATTTACCCATTTTTGCAGAAAAAAATGCATTAAATTCTGCCTCTGATGTGAAATAAGTTGGACTCATTTCAAGATTTGTCCATAGGGTAAGAAAATTTCCCTTGTCCCATAGACAAATCTGAGTCAAAATTCTCTCACATCAGTGGCAGATTTTTATTTATCCATTTTATTATTTTTTTCTTGTATTTTTTTTTTTCTGAGAGAAGAGGTAATACAAAAATGTTTAAAGTCTAAATTCAAGATTCAAATGCCTGGTAAGAGCAGTGGTTTTGTATTTTATTTTATTTTTTTTTTTTTTTTTTGGGAGTGCAGGTACTGTTTTCTCTGATAGATAAACCTCAAGCTCAAAAAGTAGAACAAAATCTCTTGTACTTGTTATTACAAAAAAAAGCACTACTTTTCGCCTGCCTGAACAATCAAACTATCTCCTTCCCCATCTCTCTCTCCTTTCTCTCGCTCTCCACACCTCCAGATTCCCATTTTCTCCATCTTTCATGCTCCCCATCTACCCCACTCTCCCCCCTACCCCCTTTCCCTGTCTTTCTCTCTCTCTCTCTCATTAGACGACATCGGCTCACATCGGCTGCAGTGTAGTTCTAAAAATGGCTACAGCTCACAGCCCGCCATGTGGCCCAATACTCCAGTTACCATTAAAGGGTGCAGCGATATGTCATGAGATAAAATAAGGCCCAGTTAAGCTGCCTTTACCCCATATCGGAAAGAAATCTACAAATATACATGCAAAAAACACACTGTGTCATCAGTTAGCTCGTGCTCTCATAAATGACTCATCTCCTACAGCCACCAAAATTCAACTACCTGTCCAGTCCCCAATGCAAATACAAAAATTAATTTTCACCAGGTAAGTCATAAATGTATTAATTAATAAAGCTCTTACAATGTATATTGTAAGTTTTAAATGATACGGAGATACACAAAGAAATATCTTCCAGCTCAAGTTTCAACAAACAATGCAGACGCACGCTTACGCACTGAGGCTAACGAAAACAAAGGCATTGACAAGAGTACAACACAGAAATCAGTCGACAGCTCATCAACTGCCAGTGTGTCATTAAAGTTAGGTGTTATGACACAGCGCACCATTGGCACGGCTCATATTTTGTTTCATTGTTCAGTGGTATTCCCATCAGTGTTACAAGGTTCCACTTCCAGTACCAACCCAGCTCTATGGCCTGCTGTATGACGCTATGGCTGACTTCCTGTAATCAGAAAATTTAAATTATAATGGGAAAATTACAGGCAGGGGATTGACAGTAGGGCTTGACAGTGAACATGACAAGTACAAGTAGTCTAGCCATTGTTACAGCTTGGGCTACTCAAGACATAATTGAGTATCTACCTTATATGGCACATCATGAGCTATTAACAAAGCAAATAAGTTTTCACGTCAGTGTTGACAGTGATTTAATAAATACAACAAATGATTCCCAATGCAGCCCCTACAATCGCAGTAAATTCTTCCACGCTGGAAGGGCCAAACGAAATCATATGAATAATTTAGTTGCTCCTGTCAAAAGATAAAATGGAGCATTAATCGATTGCATAAACGCATACCTTTTAACTCCTCAATTAATTATGTCAATGTGAAGCCTGACTAAATCATGTGTCTATCAGATTTATAGATAAAATTGCATTATTCTTCTTAATTCCTCTGTAAAATAATATAATCAGTTTTTACCCACAATAATTCAAGGATGAATTTTAGAATTACAAAACACATAATTATTATTACCACCATCTTTTTTTGTGATAAGCAGCTTCATAACATTTCTATTTCCATTAAAAAAGGAATAGCAGAATAACATATCAAGAATCATAACTCGTTGGATGGTAACTTTTTTTTTGCTTTCTTTGCTCTGTACTCTGGCAATTCTAGTTAAAAAGCATATGACAACAATGAGACTGAAGTGCAGACTGTCAGTTTTATTTTGAGGATGTTTTGGTTTTTTTTGTGTGTGTGTTTTTTTAATCCATACTGGATGAACCATTAAAAAAGAAACAGTACATTTTAAACAAAGCCCCATTAATATTTGGTCGCACAAAAAATATTTGACAGTTTGACATAAATCCATAAATCAGAATAAAGTAATCGCTTTCAACATTTTGATGCAAAACTTTACATGCAGTGACTGCTTAAGGTGTGTGACACATCACTGATGCCTTCCTCGCCAGGCTTGTACTGAAGTCCTCTTCAGTTCCTGCTTGTTTTGTTGACTTTATGCTTTCAGTATCCTCTGAGTATGTAAATGAATGATCAGTTGGATTTTGATCCAGTGATTGACTAAGCCAACAGAAGCAAAATAGCAACAAAATGTGTCACTGTTCAGTGAATTACTCTGTTTGCAACTTGTTATTTCATAACACTTCAGGAAATAATTTGCCTGCATTCAGTGCAGGAGTCAACACAAAGCAATTTTCATTTGGTTCCATAATATTAATGCGCACTTACGACTACGCTGACTGTGGTGTATTGCAGTTGAGGGGGATAGAAACAGTGCCACTACAGGGAAATGAAGCGAAACATTAAAATGCTCTCCAGACACTGATCATTGCTCATCTCCTGTGGTCAACCTCAATTTTGAGAGACAACACAAAACTGAAAATTACAGACTCGGCAGAAATTGTAATATTGCCAAAACATACTAAACAGCATTATTTTTCATCACAGTATGCAATTTATTCTTCTGTAACAAATGACTTTCATTTAGCAGATGGTTTATTCCAGGGCCACTTGCAATGAAAAAGGACATAGTGACGCTGCATCCATTTATGTCAGTTAGAGAGTGCAAATGTATGAAAATTTTACAAGAGTTTCCAAAACTGTAGGATGCTTCAAGTACTGAAGTAAAATGATAATGTCACATTTGAAAAACTGAATGGATTAACCCTTTTGCACAGAGTACAAATAACACCAATTTTTCCTGTTGTGCATGAGCCTATTTAAGGATTTATAACTCAGTATTCGTGTCACAGTGACTGTGGAAAATTATTCCAGTGAAGCAGGACATTTGGAAATTCAATCACAGAATTATTTAGTAATGAAATTTCAGAATTTACGGATGCTGGCATCTAAATCTATATTATTTTGGGTATTAAAAATGGCTCAATGTGGCACATATTTTTATATTTGTAATGCAAATGTTTACGATATCTTGTCGATACAAAAAAGTGTTTACATGCACATTTGAAGCATTCTTTAAGTCCACACTGCAGAAATTGGAGATTCCTCAGGGCAGGAGATGCAAACGGGTTGTGAGACTGCTTTCAAAGTCCCACTGCTAGCCTAATACAATAAGCAACCAAGTGTATCCACCTCCTGTAGTGCGGGGTGCTGTAGCCTGGTTACTGCCTTTCCAGCCGTGCTGAGCAGCATTTGGATTTTTTTTTTTCAACCCCTCAAGTTATGGGCACAGGTCAGTACCAAGTCCCAGTTGAAAAGACAGAATGAAAGACAAATGTAACATAATGTTCATAATCACAACTGACCTTGGCTAAGCAAAAATGTCTAAAAGATGTTTGAATATCCTCCCAGCCCGACACCTTACCAATAGACTAAGTGTTGCATTTTCTGTTAATTTTTCACCCCTCTCTAAATACAGAACCAGAAACAGCTTCCGTTTACCGGCTCCATTAAGTCAGTGGCACAAAACACCAATTCATGGAGTCTGCCATGTTTGACTATAAGCCTTTTTGGCACCAGTGCATGCAAGCTGCACACCAAAATGGGCTAAGATGAATGGCACAGAAATTTGAATCGGAATCATCTCTGCAGCTCACAGAGAAGGAGGATGAGGAGAGAGAGAAGGGAAAATTGGTCCCTGTACCTGGAGGGCAAGTATTTCAGCGCAAAATCATTTTAGAATTTAAAATCACAGTTAAACTAGACAATTGGTGTCCATGGGACACAGATGCCTCCACATCTGGGGAAACTCAAAAAAATGTGCCAAAGTTCAAACACCTGAAAAATCCTGAAATTTTTCAAAAATTCAGAAACAAAAGTGTGAGATGCACGCCTTTTGGGTCCCTGCAAAGCACATATTTAAGCTCAATAAATTATGCTGAGCAGTTTTTGAGAAGAGGTGGATCGACTACACACTCTACTAACAGCAAAGGGAGAGGGAAACTTAACAAAATTTACCTAAGTTCAAACATCTGTAAAATCAGCACAATGTAAAAACTTCAGGAACAAAGTATGAGTTGCACACCTTAAGTATCCCTACAAAGCATATGTATAACTTCAATAAATTCTGTTGAATGGTTTTTGCGAAGAATTGGATAAACGATACCCCCATCAACATGTTAAACCCCATAAGGACGCAACTACGTACATACATAAAGACCTACGAACGGACAAGGGTAACCCTATATGTCCCCCAGCCATAACTGGCAGTGGTATAAAAAAATATCTCCACAGTAAACTCATTGTTTAGATGGCCATACATGGGGAAATTCACCTGCCAGCAGAGCCTTACAAAGCCGAGATACATCTGGAAACCACTAGAGTTTGTGCACTACAGTGGGAATTCCACTCCCAATCTGGCAAGCATCACTCCCAACTTCACTTTTAGGGAGCGAATGGAAGCAAATCTCTACAGCAATTTCCTACCAACTTGCAGAAATCATGCCCAGAAGAGTGTGAGCTATGACAGTAGTCAGCTGCTCAATTATCTGATTCATAACCACCAATGCCATGGTAAGCACATTGTGTTAATGCTGTGGACACAGTCCCAGCAAATCAGCAAAACAATGCAAAAAAGTGTCGAGTCACAAGTCACTTCAAAATCTCTCAGTCCTACAACTACTAACATAACTGTAAATGACATTATGAGTTTTAAAACTCAGTAGCAAATCCTTTACAGTCAATGATTGCCTGAAGTCTGGCCCCAGAGACATCATGGTCTGCAGGGTTTCTTGCCTGAAGATGTTCAGCCATGCCTTCACAGCTGTCTTCACCTCCTGCTTGTTTTGGGGGGATTTCGCCAACAGTTTTGCCTTCAGCAAGCAAAAAGCAAGCTCCTTTTGATACAGGACAGGTAATTGACTTGGCCATACTGGAACACTGCACTTCCTTTGCCTTGCAAAATACTTTGGTCGGTTTGCATTTTGCTTCGAGTCACCGTCAATCAGCACTATGAGAGCACCATCAAATGAGTTTTGAAGCACATAGCTAAATCTGAATAGAAAGAAATATACCTATAGAATTCAGTATTCATCCTGCTCTGCTGCCTTTTTAGCATTCATATCAACAATAAATACAACAGAACTGGTTCTGTCAGCAGCCATTCATGCCCACACATGACCACTC
Source organism: Gymnothorax javanicus (assembly GCA_029692085.1). NCBI lineage: Eukaryota > Metazoa > Chordata > Actinopteri > Anguilliformes > Muraenidae > Gymnothorax > Gymnothorax javanicus. The sequence goes on along the minus strand of CM056210.1, from coordinate 37,584,263 downwards.
TTCAGATGAGGTGGTATGCTTCGAATCGTGAGAAGTTCCTTCCCTTCGCCATGTTCTTCCCTCCCCATCATTTTGGCACAAGTTGCTCTGTCTCATCCGCCCATAGCATATTGCTCCAGAACTGGACAGGCTATTTTTGATGTTTTTGGCAGACATCCTAATTTTGAGGCATACTAGTGTATCAGATCATGTGGTGAACTCTCAGTATTTACTCCCGTGCAGTGTACTCAATTGTTGATATTGACACAGATATGCTTACCTCTTGGAGAGTGTTCTTGATCTGGTCAACTTTTGTCAAGCATTTTTTTTTTCCCACAGGGAAAGAATTCTTCTGTCATCGACCACAGCTATTGTCTATGGTCTTCTGGGCCTTATGGGATTTCTAGCCTCACTAGAGCATCTTTAAGAATGTACAAAGTTGTTCATATTGGCCACATCTTACATTTTTGTCATGAGAGTTAACAGCTCCAAATGGTAAATGTCAAACTTTAAATTAACTCTTTATGTTTAGTCTGCTAATTTGAAAATTAAATAATGCAGGAATAACACATATCTGGCCATGAAACGGCTACACAGCCACATGTCCAATTACTTTTGGCACCTTCAAAAAGGGGAGGGACCACATAAACAAAGAGCAGTAATTAAACACCATTCAACTATTTTGGAGGTAAAGACCCTGAAATTAAAGCAGAAAGTCTGCATTTTCAGCTCATATTCATTATTCAGTTTTATGGTATGGTAGACAGCTAAAATAAAATGATGTTGTCAGTGTACAAATGTTCATGCATGCTTAAAAGGAGCACAATAAGTTTCTAATTAAAAAAAAAAAAAAAAAGAGAAAGCATGTTTGTTTATCGTCCTTTGCGCATCTTAATGCAAAAGATCATTATCTACCTAAAATCTTCTCTGTACTTTATTGGGTTTTACTGTCAATTTAAGCCTGTCTTATGCACGTTATTAGACCATGCGCCACACTGATTACAGCAAAGTATGCCACAGCATTACTGATACAGAACAAGCGAATAAAATTTTTATAGGTAATCACAATTATACATTTATCCTCATTCTCCAAGCATATACTTTATACAGGTCATTCTAATCCAGCATACAAAACTAAGTCAAACAGATAACTCCATGTGAATTCCATTTATGGTAAAAAGGAATCAGCACTCACTAAAGTAAGTCTCAGAAGTTTACAAAATCTAATTCTGTGTTTTTTTTTTTTTTTTTTTTTTCCCCAAATTAGAACAGATGCACCTGAAAATGGGCCAAGGATTCAGGGGTGATGCACCACTGATGAAACAAACGCTGGAGGACAGGTCTGAGGGATTGTTCAGGCTCGGGGCTACTCTGTGATTCCAGAGCCAAGAAATCCAGAAAACTTTCAGGTGCAGAGGAACAATAATAAGCATATGTTCCACAGAATTTAGCGAATGCTACAAAGCACCAGAGCCAGTAACAGGCTCATTGCCTCTGTCATTACAACCACTGCCCCCCCACCATGCTTCAACTACCCCACTCCAATTCCCCAGATTCCCTGCCAAATACATACTGCGTCTGCATCCAAAAATATGGTGGCATCAGACAGTAAAGACAGTGTTTCAAAAATACATGAGCCAATAAAAAGGATAACAGATACCAGCATATACAGAAATACTAATTGTTCTAGCATGGTTTTACAAAGACAAGATAGAACCCAATTGACTGCACAATGAAGAGTTAACATGCACACTAGCAAATTCCACACTTATAGCGTCACAGAAACCTTTGTAACAAATAATTGACCATTGCACTGTTTTTTTTCCCACAATTGTCATAGCCTGATGATTAAACGCTAACCTCTGATGTTCGCCATTCAAAGGCCTTTTGAGTTAAATTATCTCCCGCTTTTGCTGCATGAAAAATTCATTCATCTCCTTAAATTACCTCAGAGCCACATGTGACCTTGGTCAAAGTGTGCAACAGAAATCCAACTGATTTGAAACCTTCAAATAGACAGATTCAAATATAATGAAGCTCATGCTTTGCTCTTAAAATTTAATAAAGAATTCCCATTTATTTAGACATTGCAAAATTTGTGGTACATTATGTTCCATTTCCTGTTTTCATACTCAGTGAAATCCTTTGCAGACGTGCACACAGAATTTCGGACCTGAATATCACAGTAGTCATCATGTGAATGATGACGTGTCATTGACTATAAAAGTGTGTGAGTGCATCGGCACTGTCCCCGCCTCATTCTCGCTTGGCAGAACCTACAAGTCGCTGACCTTCTGTGCACCCCGTTTCTGAGAAGGGCTCTCTGAAGGGCCACCATTCCAGGCAAACTCCTCACCATAATTTCAAAAAAGCTTTTCTTGCAGCAGCTGTAACATGCACTGCATTCTGCAACAAACTCAACCTACTGGCTGCCCCTATGTTTAAGTCCCGTACGCCTTCCACAAACACTACTTTAGTCCTAGTTGGGTTGGGCAATATCAAATGATGCCTTAATTTATCGATGGAATAAAGATACCCAACCATACCTGGCCAGATTTGAAAAAGTCCCCAATGGGTAAGTAAATCAACCAATTAAGCAAATGTAATTGATAATTTGGTTCATTTCACTAGACACGTCCTGGCACGACTTCTGCAAACCCTGTTGAATGTAGAACCAGTCTGGCAATGTGAAGTAGACAAAGAGCAGCACATGTTGCTGTGATCTAAAGAAATTCAAGAACAATTGAGAAACAAAGTTGTTCAATCTGAAAAGGGTTACAAATTCTCTACAAATAAAGAAAACTTTGAACAGTGCAGGTGAAGCTTCCCAGGAGAGGCCGGCTACCAAAATTCCTCCAAGAGCACGCCGACGACTCATCCAGGACGTCACAAAAGAACCCAGCCCAACATCTAAAAAACTGCAGGCTTCACTTGCCTCAGTTAAGGTCAGTGTTCACGATTCCACAATAAGAAAGAGCCTGAGTATTAATGCTATCCATGGGAGCGCTGCAAGGCAAAAATCACTTCTGACCAAAAACAACAGAAAGGCTCGACTCACATTCGCCAAAAAACATCTGGACTTTCGGGATAAATTGATGAGTAAAAAGTTTAACTTTTAGAAGGATTCCATTACATCTAGCATCAAGATAACATAACATTTCACAATGAGAACACCATGCCAATGGTCAAACACGATGGTGGAAGCATGATGGTCTGGGGCTGCTTTGCTGCCACAGGACCTGGGACTCTTGTCATATTTGATGGAACCATGAACTCTGCTCTTTACCAGAAAATCCTGAAGGAGAATGTCCAGCCATCAATTTGTGACCTAAAGCTCAAGTGCTGTTGGGTTCTGCAGCATGACAATGATAATACGCACATAAGCTAGTCCACTTCTAAACAGCACAAAAGAAACAAAACAAAGGTTTTAGTGTGGCCTAGCCTAGTGCGTGGTATGACCTTAAACAGGCAGTTCAAGCTCGAAAACCCTCCACTGCTGCTGAATTAAAACAATTTTGCAAAAAAAAAAAACAGTGGGAAAAACAAAGAACAGTTGGGTGGGGTTCAAATATTTCTTTCACGTGGATGATAGAGATTTGAATAACTTGTTACCTTCAACTGATGGAATTATCATTTAAAAGCTGCATTTTGTATATACTCATGTTGTCTTTGTCTTATATTCAAATTAGTTAGTCTGAAAAAAAAGTCTAACTTTTTAAAGTTTTTCCTTAAGTAGGTTCAAAGTAAATAAAAGCTTTTTTTTTTTAAATTTAGGACAATGTCACACACACATCTGTATGTGCAGGTTGCAGTGCTTCACTGAAGCTACATCATACTTACAGTGAGAAATATTCAAACGCAGGATGCCATTTTTTTTAATTACCTCAGCATTACATCAAATTCAAAATATCTAGATCTTGTACATCATTTTATACATATTTCCCTGTAATTCAGCAGGACATATTTGGGAGCATTGGAAACCTTGGGATCTCCACTAAATTTTAAAATAGGTCGGAAGTTCCAAAGGTTTGAACACAGCAGCTGTATTTGATGGACCCATGTATGGGTATGCAAATTTAACTGGGTTAAATACGATGAATAAGCAAACGTAGAAGAAGTTGGGAAGGGGGCAAGTACTTTTTCACAGGACTGTATGCCAAATACTTCAAAGTATCAAGATGTATCTGAATAAAGGAAATTTTGTTTCAAAACTCGAATGTATTATTTCAGAGTTTAACTTGCACAGGTGTTAAGTACTGCTAATGCACTGGACAGAAGGCAATTTAAAATGATCAAAAAGGCCAACATAATTTGCATTATCAAAAAAATGGTAGGTCCCATTTTATGATATGTATCGTTGCTGTGTTAAAAAAATAAATAAATAAATACAGTATGGTGATATAAGATCTTGGCCATGTCACCAAGCCCTAAGCCCTGGTTGCCAAGACTACATGTAGGCTAGTTACACAAGCTACAACACAAAGCATGCCCATTTTTGGTTAATACTGAAGAATCAGCACAGGAAGACACCATACCTGGAAACTATTATTGCATCAACTGAAAGGCACAGAAGGTTGCCAATCATGTACTAATCAACTGCCTCAGCCTGCTGGTTGCTACTGAGTTTGAATGCGAGAGCTCTCAACATGTGCTACACTACCTGTTCATGCAATGGCTAAACATGAGCCAATTAACCCAGTTCCAAGGACAGGCTCCACCATCTCTTGGAACTGTGGCAGAAACTAGGCGAGAGACCCCCAAATCTGGACCTTGAATCCAAATCCCGCTATTGTTTTCTTTTCTCCCAGTTAATCACCTAATTAACTGAATAATTAGGCGTTCTGATTGGCCAGACTGTCTTCACACCTGACTCCAAGTCCCAGCTAAAGAGAGGGTGAAAAACAGCAGTTCTCAGCCCTCGAGGAGCAATATTTGATGATCCGTGAACCAGGCAGAAATGATTAAGTGCATTACTTGTCTGCACATGATGGATGCTATGGACAGACACACTCAATGCATAAGCTGCCTCATTGCATTGTTTATCCCCTTAAGTGAAGACACGTCAGATCCTTGGTAGACCTGATAATATGTGCTCTGAATGGCCAGGCATCTTAACTGCCTGTACATGTTTTGAGACCAAACATAATGATGGACCTGACTACTGCCCAATTTAACCAGGGTACAGACTGTCTCATTGAAGTCTGGCTTGTGATGCCCACCATACCTGAAATAATTTTAGTTCATTGAATACATCATTTGCTGCACGTAAACATAAATAGCATCAGGGCATGCTGGTTTTACAGAGTGAGTCTATGTTGCACTCAAAACACTAGAACAAAACGGCAAGGAAATTCTGCCGTAACTGAACAACTGGCTTGTCTTCTCATGCTGATCAACAGACTACCTCTGTGTCCAGCAGGCGACAGGCGAACAAGGGACTTAATAACACATTGGTTTATTCAGACCCTCACAAAATTGTTACAACCTCTTCCCCTCAACAGAGTGCCACTGGGACTCCCAAAAGCATGCTGGGAGTTAGTGAAAGCAGATATCTCTTTACTCAGCAGGGGTGGAGTCTGCCGTCGATGGAAAGGGAACAGCACTGGGAATGGGGCTCCACACAGCCAGTATATGGCCGTCCCAGACCTGACAGCAGTGTTTCTCACCTCAATTAATTTCTAGGCAGAGCTCAAACACAAGCTCATGGACAGACAATGTAGCATCAGTGATATAAATTAACCAGCAATCAGGCACAAAATCAGTGTGTATTTTTGGATGGAGGATTGAGTGAGTGCAGCCCAACGCTCACAAACATGGGCCAAGAGCCGACTAGAATCCATTCAGGCATCATACCTCCATCCTCCATCTCAATCACGCTGTAGATGCCCTCCCCTCTCCCATAACATTGTCTCACTCAACAATGGAGACCCCCAGTTTCAAAGTTTTAAGCCTCCAGACCACAAAATTCCATTGCAGCTGCAGCAGTGTTTCCTGTTCAGTTTACATACCATTCTGTGGTTCAGATTCTGGAGTTGAAACTCAAGTTTTAGTCAGGATAAAAATTTTTCATAAATGAAACATTTTCAAAGGTCAGCATTATAATTCTGCAATCCCAGTAGTCTTGCAATGCGAGAATTATTAGCCTATCAATCACTGCAGCACAACTTCACAGTTCAGTAAACTGTAAGCTATAGAATTTGCCACAATATTGTGTAGTAAATACACAAAATTGAGGTCCTTCATTTGCGCATACAGTTTATTGGCAGACCAAAAATTTCAACAAAACAAACCATGATAATGGACGGCTGAAGGGAAATGAAAAAAGTAAATAACAGCAAAATCTGTAATCTGTTTCAGGTGCCAACTGACTTACTACTCGGACGACATTTCTTGTCTGTCTGGATGTAGCACTTCAATAGCCAACTGAAGAGAGCTGGGTTGATTGAGTGGTGGATCAAGCACAGGAAAACAATGTAAACACTGGATCTTGCGTAAAAACAACAACAACAACAGAGACTGCAGTGTCCATTTTAATATCAACAAGTAATTGTCACTAACATGACTGTGTCCCCCGCCACATGTAGATGCTGGTGCTGAATATGAGCAAAATCGGTCAGCTGTTTCTTGAGATATTGCGTTAACAAAGTTTACAAGGGCAAAATCTATGTAATTCTGCTGTGACCTTGAAAATGACCTCAAGGTCATCAAAATCGACTGGGGTCACAGGACCCCCTAGGAACTTGTAACTTCTTAATATGAGCAAAATCAGTCCGCCGGTTCCTGAGATATTGTGTTAACAAGGTTTACAAAGGTAAAACCTCATAATTGGGCAGTGACCACAAAAATGACTGGGTTCAAGAACCCCCCGGGCAGCAGTGGGAGGCAATAATGCAATTGCTTCAATTAACAAGCCTGGCAAGGCAGCCAGCAACTCAGTCTGTCATCAAAAAGCGTCACCAAAATTGCCAGGCACTGGCAAAGTATGTGGAAGGGAAAGTAAAGTCAATGAATATGAACAAATGAATTCAGCCATTTTCTCAAAAGCTATTGATGACACTATGTAAATCAATAGATCTACCAGATTTGAAAAACCAGCAATCGTAAGGTAAGGATTACCATGGTCCGTTAAGAGTCACAATTTTAAAATTAATTTGAATTCTTTTTTGTTTTAAAAATAGATTTCCCATACATTGGCAAGTGAAGAGCCTCTCTGAAACTCGCCCAGTGGCTAATTTTGTTTTCACCAGCAAAATGTAAGCAGGTCTACCAGTCTGCACCCTTTGAATGTATTAAAAAAACAGCACTGTAGCAAACTTTTACCCATCTTTCTTAAAGATTAAATCAAGCTAGTTTAAAAGTTGTTGACTTCGAGATCAAATTATTCTATGTATCATATCAACCAATTTCCAGGATGCTTCCTGGAGGCTCGCCTTCCGAAGTTTTCCAGGCATGTCCAACTGGGAAAAGGCCCATGGGAAGACCCTGGGAACTCTGGAGGGATAGGATCTCTTGCTTGGCCTGGGAGTGGCTCAGGATCCATCAGGAAGAGTTGGAGGAAGTAACTGGGGAGAGGACACCTTGGCTACTTTGCTGATTCAGCTTCCCCCACAGCCCCACCCCACATAAGTGGTGGAAAATGGATGGAAAGATACAGCAAAAAATAACCAAGACTATAAGGCAACATAGTGGAATGTTCCACAATGGCTAAGTCAATCGCCTGCTCTGAATCCAACTGAGCAGGGATTCACTTGCTGAAGGCAAAACGCCTCAAAAACCAGCAGATACTGAAGGCCGCTGCGTTGAAAGCAAAGCAGAGGATAACCTGGCAATGTACATGAATTTCAGACTTCACGCAGTCATTGACTGCAAACCAAATATTAAAAATTACAACTGAATTTATGATTGCAAGTTTGTCCAATTACTTTTAAACCCCCCAAATCAGCCATGTATGAAAGAAGTTGTAATTGCGACACAGTTCATGCAATATTTTTGACAAAACCCTTATTTTAAAGCTGAGAGTAAAATCCACTTCAAGCACATCTTAATTGTTGCATTTCAAATCCACTGTGATGACGTCCAGACCCAACTTGATGAAAATTGTGTAACTGTGACAGCATGTACAAAGCTAGTAAAAAATAATTTGTTGGTGCACAGTATGTTCACCATAGGACAAAAAGGTACATCAGCACTGCAAAAAATTAAATCAATTCTTGAGGTTTTTCAGGCAATAATGATATGCAAGTAACTACAACTGAATATAAAGTAGCATACTCATCCTTGAGATAATGCCAAACTCTGTGGCAGTGTAAGTATACAGAATTTCCATAATATCTTGGGAAAATGTCGGTTAACATTTCTGCAATAACTGAAGTCATATTATTCCACAGAATTATGACATTTAGAACTCTGTAAAATGCTTAGGTAGGGGGCAATTAATGTGTGCAGGTTCAACATGGATGGCTTATCTATTCCTATCATGAAATACTGCATACATGATAAGGGTAAAATCATGCTTTGAGCGGGTGATGAATGCAGGACTCAATGAAACACCCTCACTTTTCTGTTCTTAAATCGTGTCTTCCAACCTAATATATAGAGTTTATTTCAAGATATACATTGCATAAGGCCATGTTACTGGCATTTCACATTGATTAACTGCAGCATCATACAAAATGAATGATCTACCGCTGAATAAATGAGCACCGCAACTCAACAATATTACTTTAATCCCATGCATCCATCAACTATCCATTGAACCTCTTTATAATTTCAATACCAGACATCTTGCAATTTCTCAAAAGGAAGCAAATCATGTCACACTGCCATGTTATGCAATTCATGTTTCCACTCTCGACTTTTTGATTTTTCAGTAATACATGTTTATTTGGTAGTTCAGGAGCTTTAATTTCAGATAAAACACAAATTATTTACATTTGTAATTATGCCTAACTGTGTAAATACTATCCTTTACCATCTGCAAGGAGATTTTACATTTTGATCCTGAATTAATAAAATGAAAATGCTTCGTTGCCACTCTCACCCAAATAAATTCAAAAGTTGTGACCTTTAACCACAATGCTTACTTCTTACACACCTGCTGTTCTGAAAATGATGATACGCCTAGCAATAAAGTAACGATAGCGCACCAATCAGCTATGTAAAATATAAAGAGCCTCACAGGAAATACAACATTAACTAAATAAAAAGCAAAAGGCCTAAATAGTTGAAAAAAAACTACACCTAACTTCTCACCCATGTGCACACACAGAGGAACACATATACACAACCAAAATGCAAATAAGTAGTGAACATCAAGAGTTCCCACAGCTCCAGAGTTTGTGTGCTGCAAGTGATCAGATTCAGTGCAATTGCAAAATGCAAATGAAACCAGTAAGCAGTGATTAGTAAAATATTTACATGTATTGAATTGAAAGCAATACATTTAATGCTTTACTTTCTCGGCTTTGTTTTTCTTCAAATATGCACATTCCCTTTCCTTTCACCAACACCTAAAAATCATTTTGGGCCTAGTTTTAAACGCTGAATATTTTCTTTTCAATTCATACTTGGGATACGTCCACAGGTGCTCAAAGGACAGGGGTCCTCATTGCTTAACTTGGCATTTAATCGGGCACCAAAAATTATCAATGGGAGACAAGTCTAGACAGCAGGCAGGTCAGTCTCGCACCCACTCCGTCCAATTATGAAGTCATGCAGCTGTAAAAGAGCAGAATATGGTTTGGCAATATCTCACTAAAATAAGAGGGGACATCTGGAGTGTGATGGTTCTGCCCAGCAGTCCCTCCCCCTCCTGCTGTCTTCGCCTCCACTTCAACGAGCCACACCTGTTGCTCGTTGAAGTGGAGGTGAAGTTTAGAGTATTTAAGAGCTGCGCAGCCAATTGGCAGTGCAGCTGCATTCTGGTTTTTTAGCCTCGTATGTGTTGCTGCTGCTCCCCTGTCTCTTTGTCATTTTTAAAAGTATATTAAATGTCTTCTATTTTGCCTACCAGCCTGTGCAAGTGGGTCCCTTTTTCAGCCTTTGGGTACATGGTCCCAGTGCCCGCCGGATTGCTTGTTGCATCCGGCAGGACTAAACCATGACATGAAGAAGAAGACAGCATAGCTTCCAAGTACGTACACAGTCAGGGCAACAAATATTTGAGCCTTAAAGAGGAGCTATTTTAAAAGACTACCATATATTTAAGTTGAAATGTAATAATTAAAGCGTCTCCAAGTACAGATTTTCAGCTTTAATTTGAAGGTGTTTATGCTCAAATTGGATCATCAGAGTAGGAATTACAGCACTTTCTATGTTTTGTCCTTTTTTTTAAAGGACAAAAAGTAATCGGACAATTGGCTGCCCAGCTGTTTAATGATTAGATGTGTTATTGTCTCATTATTTGGTATACAAGCACATAGGTCCACAGATGATTTCCTGTATGGCATTTGGATTTGGAATCTGTATTACAAACCTTGTGTGAATCCATATTTTTCCTCTACCCATCCAGCAACCTGCATGTCTTTTAGATGTATTGTCTCCTTTGATAGGTTTAGTGTCTTGGGTGCCTCCCCTCTAGGTGTAATGCATTTTTTCTGTTCCCAATTCCCACGTGTCTCTGCTTCGTATAAGCCTTATTTTGAGTCTGCTGAGTTGCTGGATTCTCCCTTGCTACATGCCCTTAAGCAACCAGTCAGGATCTTCCTAGTCTAGCGTGTATTTTCTACGGAAATTATCATAACTTTTAATGATAGCCAAAATATATGAGTACTCTTCTTAGTCTTACCAAAAATAACAAGCTCCAAAGCCTATTTCCTGGTCTCCAGGATTGGGACTGCATTCCTGTTAACCTGCCTCTGTGGTCTGTTCCTGCCATCTCACAGTTCTGCTCTGGTGAAGGTAATCTCCATTTGGCATCTGCCCCAGTACGCCACTGGCCGAGTGTGGACACGCCCTTTACCGAAGCCCCCAACTATCTGAAATGAACGGTCCCCATTCTACTTTGGGTACCATCCCCATCTGTAATTGCCGTATTCTTATATATAAACCCTGCTATTGCATTGTACTCTACCTCTGCATCTGGATCATAACAATCTGTCACTGTTCTGTCAATATGAAGACCAAAGAGCTTTCACTGTCAGTGTAGAAAACCATCATTTGGCGGAAAAATCAAAACAAATTAATAAGAAAAAGAATGAAAAACATAGTTATGGTCAAATCAACTGGTACATTCTTTTTTTTTTTTTTTTTAATTTGGCATCTCCAATCCCACCCGAATCTGGAATGCCCAATTGAGGAACTATGTACAAGGCTTGCTCGTATGCGACCCCTTGTTGCCAATTCAGGAGAGAGGGACAGCTCACGGCTCTCCTCCGAAGCACGTACCCATCAACTACTGCTTCTTTACACTCATTGGTTGAATCCTCGCAAGTTCAGAATGAGGGCGGAGGATGCCTGAACATGAACAAGCTTAGAATCTGCCTGACGAGCGCCCAGCTGGCCAACAGGAGGCGCTTGAGCAACGAACAAAGCAACCATTTTATATCTCCCTTCCGCCAGTCCCTTCCCAATTTGCATCCCTGTAGCACAATGGCCAATTGTGTGCTACTTCTGAAAAAGCTGCCGACCACTGCCGGTTGGTACGACCGGGACTCAAACCCGCACCGTGATAGTCATTTCTGCTCCGCAATGCGGTGCTTTAACCAGTGGGCTATCCGGCAGCTAACTGGTACATTCTTAAAAAAAAAAAAAAACACACAATGTCAACATCCTATGGACAGATGAGACAACATTGAATTTGCACCAAAAGGAAGGGAAAAAGCATTGTGAGGGAAAGGAACTGCTCACATTCCGAAGCACAGCACCCCGTCTATGAAATAAGATGGAGGAAGAGTCATGGCGTGGGCATGTACAGCCACAAGTGGCACTGATTCCCTTATATATAATGATGTGTCAGCAGACAAAGCAGCGGGATGAATTCTGAATTGTACAGGGCTATATTTTCTGCTCAGAATCAGAAAAATGGATTCTAACTAACTGGACAGCATTTTACAATGCAGCTGAACAATGACCCAAACATACAGAAAATGCAATCCAAGACTTTAACAAAAAGAAGAGGGATATTTTACAAAGACAAAGTCAGTCACCTGATATTAACCCAGTTTAGCATGCATTTCAGTTACTGCAAGCAAAATTGAGGGAAAAAATGTCCAATGAGCAAGCAAGAAATAAATACAGGGACAGTGAAGGCCTGGCAAAGAATCACTTGGAAAAAAACCAACATTTAATGATGTCTCTTGGTAACAAGACTTCAAGGAGTCATTGATTTTGAAGGAATTGAAACCAAGTATTGAATATGTTTATTTGGTTTATGATTATGTTTGTTGATCCACTTGCTTCTGAGCCCCAAAAATTGGGGACTGTGTTACAAAAATGGTTGTTGCTCCAATATAATTCATACAATACTACAGACAAAACTCAAAGCTGAAAAACAACATTGAACAGTTCAAGCACATTATGATGGTGTCATTTCAAATCCATTATGGTGGCATGGACAGCCAAAATTATGAAAATTGTGTCATTGTCCAAATATTTATGACCTGAAATTCCTTCAGCATAGATGGAACCATCACAGATGGGCAAGTTACCCATGCCATGGGCACTAGCACACCACTACAATGTGACAGACGCTGGTACTTTCCCAAAATACACCCCTAGCCCAGAGTATATCCGGGGTTAAAATGGGCAGGCCTGTTTTATACCCTAGTATAATCTGGGCTAGCCCAGTTTGTACTACCCCCCGCCCCCCAAGGCTATGCCATTTTATTCCCAGGGGTATGTTTTGGCCTAGGCCAGCTTATACCCGGGTAAAGTCTGGTGGAGGATTAATCTGGGCTGCTACACCTAGGCTGTTCCTTTTCTTTGGCCTCGAGAGCACAATGTTCATTCCGCTATTTCCTTAAACAATCTGAAACGTTGGTTCCAGTACACATCATTCCATTTCAGTGCGCCAGAGAGGGAAGCCACAACCAATCCTTGCATGAGAACAACTTTTGTGGATGCTTCTTGCATGATAAAAACTGGAAAAGAGATGTCCGCACGCAGTTAAATGAGCTCCCAAAAAAAATGTTTTTATTGCACAACAGTTTAGTCGATATGGCCTTCGTCAGGTACCTGACGAAGGCCATATCGGACGAAACTGTTGTGCAATAAAAAAATTTTTTTGGGAGCTCATTTAACAGCGTGCGGACATCTCTTTTCCAGTTTTTGACGTTATTATTTGTCCTGCACCTGTTGTAATACTTGGATGTGCGCGTAATCTCTTGGAATCTTATTTGCTTCTTGCATGATGGCATCATCTGTTCGACACCTGTCCACCTGTTAAACTTACATAAACTTTCATAGACTAATTCTGCCCGTGTTTAAACTTATTTGAAAGGTGCAACAGGCAATAAATTTTGTTTCACAAAACATTTTTTTAAAATAAAATAATGAGTTACATCATTGAGTAACTTGTGTGTATCTATTTCAAATGAAAACACGAGAAAGATTCTGTACAAATGCCTGCTTTCATTTTTATTTCCTAAACTGGAGGAAAATTAGATTGTATCAGCAAGGGCTATGCATTTCTCAATACAACTAAATCAAGCTCTTAAATTACTGTTTAATTCAGTGCTATAACCACAGATAACTTATGTGTCAAAATAAAAGTCAACTATTACAACGTCAACTCTGAAAAAGTTGGGACAGTATGAAAAATATACATAAAAACAGAAAGCAGTGATTTTTAAATTTGCCAAGACTTGTATTTCATTGCAGACAGTGTAAAGACAAGATACCTCACGTTTTGTCCAGTCTACTTCATTTTATTTGGAAAATATACATCCATTCCTGCCATTCAGGCCTGAAACACATTTCAAAAAACACAGGATGGAGACAATTCAGGACTATTAATCAGATAAAAATCTGAATAATGGTGCGGCTGGAAACAACTGATGCCAGCAATTAATTGTTATCATGATTCGGTACTAAAGCAGCATCCAGGAAAGCACCATCAATATGTGATAACCACATGGGCTCAGGATTATTTTGGCAAAACTAGGTGAAGTACTGCAGTACGTAGTGGCAGCCACAAATGCCAGTCAAAACTACTCTGCAAAAAGGAAGCCTCAAGTTAACAGTGCCCAGAAGCGCTGTCAACTTCTTTGGGCTTGGAGGCATCTGCAATGGACCGTCACACAGTGGAAACATATATTGTGGTCAGAAAAATCCACATTTCAGTTCTTTTCTGGAAGGACTGGAGGCCTCAGACCAAAAAAGAAAAGGACCATTCAGGCTGTTACCAGCAACAAGGCCCAAAGCTATGAGCTGTCATGGCAAGAGTAACCTGCACTTCTGTGAAGGCACCATAAATGTAAAAAAAAAAAAAAAAAAAAACTACACAGATGAAGTCTAGCCCAAGTCTAATTTATATATCAATTTATTTACATATTTATTTGCAGTCTTTTTAATGAAGAATTTTGAGGTGTTGCAATACTAAAGTAACTTAAGTTAGTTTTACTTTACATTGACTGTCATTTTTAAGCAATGCAGAATGCAACACTTCAGATGTAGGCCTCACAGAAAAACTATTGTTTTCTCCTTAAAGTTTTCACTCTCGTTCCACTATAGGATGAATCTTGATGTGCCCCTCTGTGAGAGAAAAAAAAAAAATCAGTTCCCCTTACTTCTGACAGAAAGTGAACCTTAATTTACCTCTCAGCTCCCCAGAAAACGCGAGCGATGAGGTACACTGGCTCTGTCAGGATTGTAGCCCCGACTTGCAAACATTAGTCTGCAAGGCCATCTGAAACCGCCATCTGGTGGACCAGATGACCTCGCTTTAAGCAGCAACACCTTTCGGCTCAGAAGCTTTCGTGCCGGAAAATATCCCTTTATAAAAGCAAGTAATACGAAGTCAGTCAACTTCAAAATCACCCATGTAAACTGTGGAAGAGTACAGTGTCATAAAGAGCGTTGTTATACCCATTTCATATTCGGCAGCCGGAGAGGTTTCCGCATCCATAGCGCAAATACCCCAAACCGCAGTATTACACTTTGAACAATGAGATAAGTACACCCTGCCGCACTTGGAATACCTTCGTATGATGCAGACATAGAGCCTATAGCATTTTCAAATGTATTTTTTTCATTCAAAGAATTTGGTTTAATTGTCCCCCGAGTGCTACTTCTGGAAGTTAGCTGTCTTGCTGCAGCACATTTCTTCGAGGGGAGGTCCTACAGTAATAGAGGGGCTTCCACCCGGATACGTCTGCGTTACAATAATCGTCTCTATCGCTTCATTCAAATGCGTCATTTTTAGAAGAATTGTATGCTCAATTCTGATATTCAAGTCGTAGAATACAGTAGACGACAAATTAAATGATTTAAATCGTCAACCCTCCAGTTGCCGGTAAGGCAATGGAGCTATGATCTACTACACTGCAGTGCCAACGTCGGAGACAGAACCTGAGCTTTTTTTTTCCCTATGACTGTCAAACCTATCAACTTATGACTCCAAACCATGTCTTAAACATGTTAGGATGCCCCACTCTTCCACAGCAAATGTTTTTAAGAATTCATCATAACAACCTGTTTGAGGAGAAAGATGAAAACGTCGACCAAAATGCGTTCAAACAATGGATAGGAAATATTCACTTTTACGCATCCCTGCTATGGCTCAGAAATTCAGACGTAGCTAAGGGGGACAGATCAATCATACTGAGTACAACGAATTGCGGATCTAGAAAGCGGACTCGTCGGTATTTACATAATGCCTAGACTGAAGCCGAGTCTGTAAAAATGTATGTGCACGGCAGAGGACAAGGCTCAAGCCAAATATTCCTGTTGCCTCTTCTTGATCCATTTGTAAGGAATGGAATTGTGAGAAAAGAAAAACAAATGGTGCGTAATAGACCGTATAATCAGTTGCCCTGAAACGCAAACGGATAAGTGTTGCAGGGCAAAAATGCTGCTGCAGCAGCCCAGAAATAAACCCGTATAAGGAGAACCGCATTAAAATACCAGGCACATGGACCAGCGGTATCATACAGATGTCGCCATTATATTTGAACGTGCCATACTACCATATACCTGAACCGTATTTAAAGAGAAAAAAAAAGTTTAAAACTGCGCAGTCAACCTGGTAGTGTTGCAGGGCTTTTCAGCATTGGCGTTAGACGTTTGAGTCTTGCTTGGCTCACAAGCAACGGCACCGCGGGATAACTTATTCCCTGTTTCCCCAGCAGGTACTTGCTGCACAAACAGGATCAACACCATCACCACAAGCAGAGTAAAACGGAGCAATCAGTGAAAATAGGCAACGCACAATAACTTACCACTTGGGTTCTTGTTTTTCTTAAGACTCTTGCCACAAAGACACTGCAGCATATGCGTTCCTTTGCTGAAAATGTTCCAAAGAAACCACATTGATTTAGGCGAAGAACAATCCAGCAGCTTAGACACCCAGATAAAGAACAGATCCTTGCGGTTGCATAATAATACAATTGAATCAGTTCTCCAGGACAGGGCTACCAATTGTATCATAGAAGAAATGTGTAATTTCCCAGTCTTCGTTTTCGTTCACGTGGTTAACTGTTTTAGACCTCCGAATGGTAATATTTTTCCGGCCACTTGAAATTATGATGCCACCCCAGCTTGTTGGTAATAAAAATATATACTCTATAAATTGCATGTGTCGCGCACAAGGAGAAATGCAGCAGGTAAACAAATAGAACTAATAGGAAAACTGCAAACCAGAGAAGATATCCGGAGATAAAAACATTGCCTTTTTAGTTCATCACTCTGAAGATGGGTGGATCTGTACAGCATCGAAAGCCAGGCAAAGATGCATCCTATATAAAGACTGCGACGGGCGCCCCAGCAAAACATATAGCCAAATCAAGTCAGTTCAATTAAACCTGTGCATTGCCGAGATCAATTTCCAACAGCTGCTCCCTTCATCGTTCAAAAAAAGCTGCATCAGATATGCCAAGGTGTTATTCCCTTTTAAGAACGTGCTTGTGTATCCCGACGCGATGATGCTATATTCTGTTCTCTCCTTATTATTTTACGAATATATCACTGACATTTCTGTGTCTTCCGTGAGTATGGCGCGTCCAGAAAAATATTTGCATGTGTTTCTTTTCGCCTTCGTTCTCTGTGCACTAGAAAATAGATGGGAGGAGGAGGGGTTGAGTTAAAAGATTGGCTTTCCATTACGTGAACACGTGGTTATGAGCACCGTCACGAATGAGACGTTTTTTTTTTTTTTTTTCTTGGACGAGGGGAAATATTGTCATTAAGCTGGTAAATGTAGCCTACGAGTGAGAGGTTTCGGCGCACGTTTTCAGGCCTCAGCCTCCACACGAAACGTTTTCTGAATTGAAAATGAAGGATGCGGTTCAGCTACTGTACGTTTAGGCGTTTGGCTGCCTGCCGTACTCTTTTCAAAAGATTGCGGCTGTTGGTGCTGCGTTGAAATTACTAGTGTCAAACTGAGGCAATTGCACCGCACCGGTCTTGTAAAGAATATGGGAGCTCCTTGCTGCATATGCCCTCAGTAGAATTTACAAGTTCTGTAATTGTTTCGTTAAGCCTTTAAACTAAGAATATCATTTTATTAGCATGTTCTGCAATACAGCCGTGACATCTTACAACTCACCTGAGATAGGCTAACCACTAGTCATTTTAAGTGTTCACCAGAGGAGCAACCCAGTCTGACACAGTGTAGCCTTGCGAGTAATACATGGAAACCTCCACTGGGAACCCCTACATTTCATTGATGTGGCAGGGTAGTAGCTTACGCAGCATCCTTTAAGTAGTTTTTATCATACAAATAACTTCAAAACCTTGAGGATTAGATGTACTGAATTTTAAAAGGGAGATTAGATGCCCTGAAATTTCACCCTGTCCGTTTTCTCTGCACAGCTGCATTACATTATGAATATCCTCTGAGATGGAAACTGTCTATTTCTGAGAGGGTCCTCATATTACAGGACAAAGTAAGCAACTGAATTTTCTGTTGTCACATTAAATAGAGGCAATCATCAGTCTATATTGCCATTTTGCATACTACAAGCTAGTTGCATACTGTTCTCACACTTGACATGTGCATGTGTATGGAAGAGTCAGGTTGTATACAAATATTCTGTGATAAAATGATGCTGTGTCACTGTGGTCTGTGTACCTATGTCCATTTACCTCTTCTCTCCCACTTGTCTGCAGTGCTGACTTAGTTGGCAACATTGTTGGATGCATAAATAAAACAGGGATCATTTTGGCTGTCCAATTTTGGGACAATATTGAAGTCATACAATGCATAAATCAAATAATATATTCCTTCCTCCACAGGCCATAATTTTACCAAGAATTAGTCCGATTGGTTCTTGCTTTTAATTAGTAATATTAGTTCATAAACAAATTTCATCCGGCACAATCTCTTATACACCTATAAATTACATATCTAATTCCCGTTTATTGGCCAACCCAACACTTTTTGCAAATTATGTATGGCTTAAACCTTGCATGAAGAGTAAACAGTTCTGCCAGGAATATGTGTGTTTATTTTGCTCTGCATACTAGCCCTATCTAGCAGTAATTCTAATGGGGATTTTTACTCAGTTTTCAAAATACCTTGACAAATTCCCATGATCTTTTGTTTTTAACAATGTTTCAGACAGGAAATTCCAAGCCGGAAGTGTTTAGATATTTTTATACCCTTTCTCTACGTGGGAAGAATTCCCCAAATCCTGCTTATTTGTAAAGGCCCTGTCCCATACTGCCATTTAACGATTTTGTCTGGCTCCATCTAAATATTTACGTCAGACGATGTCATACAGCGGCAAATTAAAATTTTTTGGCCATGGACGGTAGATAGAACAGCATGAGTGACGTATAATTACGTCTGAGAAACGTCTGCATTGAGCCCAGCTTACGGAACATCGAACGCCTGAGTAACGTCTGCTTAAGTATGAGTAACGAACGAAGGGCCACCTCATCATGAATATCATCAGGAAGGTCATCAGGAACGTCATCCATTGTATCATCAGGAACATTATCAGGAATGTCACCCATTGTACTTGGAAGCAGAGGAGCAAATGAGGGGGGGTACGCAGGGCCCAAGCTTTACATACCAGCTGGATATGTCCGTTTCTGCCCATCTGGCTGTTGCCAAGGCATTTCTCGCACTTATCTCTAACTTTCACATGCGTTTTGACCGTTATTCAGGCGTGATTAGATGTTAAGGGGTGATCTGGGGTTAAATGAAAAAATGACACCAGGAAACAACTCAGAATTAATCTAAAGAGGTATATGTAATAACCACCAAAAAAGATACAAGTTGGCATTTTTCTGTTTATGCGGTTGCCATGGTAACCGAGCGAGCTCATTAAATATGCAGAAAACTTCTGGCACCAATTCCTCTTTAAATCTATGATAGAATTCAGTTTTTCTTTCATCATTTAAAAGCCATTGCTTATCCAAATGCAATGACGTAGTCATTCTTTGCCCAATTTATCAGTTTTGTGATTTTGGGGCATTTTACTCAAATTTTGAAATTATTTTGCTCAGAATCTGACGAATACTCAAAATATTCAAAGTATGTAACAGATAGGCAAAATTTCCCTATGTCATTGCATTTCTAATGAAGTAAAGTATCTGCAGCCCAAATTTAATTGATTTTCAATGATAAATAAAAAAGTTATGGCTGCCACAAACATGAGAAACGTGGAAAAAGTAATACCTTAGGAAATCAATGGAAAATGCATTAGACCACATTGAAAAGTTGAGTTCAGTCTTAGTCTGTGGCTTACACCCATTTTTCAGACTGTATTATCTGATTATTCAAATGTTTATCACTTTCCTGGAGTGAAAAGCATAAATTTCATCATCACAGTTGCTTTTAAATCATGATTTTATGGCAAAATTCAGTTTTTAATCCTTGTTGCAATTAGTGATTATTAAAGGTGGGCTATTATAGAATATTTTTATTCAAAAAAAAATTTTTGGAAAAAAAATCAAATTTTGCCCATTTAACCCCAAATCACCCCTTAATAGACGTTCCTCTATCCATATCCATCTGTTTCTACCGTTACGAGGACTGTCTTTGGCCTGAAATAAGGCGCTCATGTATTCGTTAAGTGAATGTTTCTTTGATGTTATTCAGCTGTTTTCTTGCCGGTTTCACCATTCCATAGACGTATGGTGCATTCCGTGGCTGGAGGCGGACGAGCTGTCCACCTGCCCAACAGCCATAAAAGTCTAAAAACCAGTAAGATTCCGCCCGAGTAATGGTGAAAACGTCAAAAAAACGCCAGAGTAACATATGAGAACCACCAATCGCTATCCAAAGCTGGCTGTCGGAAATTTTGAACATGTCCAAAGTTTGGAACAGCTAGCGCCATCTGTCAACATCTAAATATGTCTGTAAACCAGCTGAAAAACAAATAAAAAAGTCCAATAAACGTGCGCTTTCGTTTTTCAGATGGAATCGTTAAACGGCGCAGTGGGACAGTACTTTAACTGAGGAACTTAGTTCTCTGAGTGATGGATTATAAGATTATGCATCTGTTGGCAATGTGGTGAGCCTCAAACCATCTTTTCTCTTGAGGGACTTGGCCTTTCTTGAAGGCTCATTTTATATTGTGGCAAAGAAGCTCAGCTGTCTCACATCACTGTATTATTGCAACTTGTCGCATCATTATTAGTCCGAAAGCTCCCCTGCATTCACTTTTTTGGAGTATATCATGAAATTTGAAATAATAAACAATTGAATTCATGATGAAAAGCATCAAATAATGCGTTGCTCTAGTGTTGTCAATATACAAGAGGGTGAATGAAATTTTCGCTTCCCTCTGATTTCGTTTGCATTTTTATTTATTTGCCTTTTTTCTTTTTTTGGCACCAATTTTTCAGAATGGGGGTTGTCCACTGACCCACCTCCCAACTCATATTTTGAAATATCTAATGGTTACTTTTGCTCTGTTTCGAGCACATCTACTAGGCTAAGGGAACATTGCTGTAAATTGAGTATCCTATTTATCAGAATATCAAAAAAAAAGTCAATTGCAGTATCAGAATGAACTGGGTATTCATCATCATGGTTGACAGTCCAAATTTGGAACATAATAGACAGGCAATGCAGGTGAGGCAGATTGTTGCCTGGGGACTGTCTGGAGTTGGACATCTGCAGTACTGGAGATGGAGCAGGGCAAAGTCGAAGAGGCAAGCCGAGGTCAAAACCATGAAAGCAATCCGATGGCTAATTGGGCAGGCAGGGGAGGTAATTTTGAGGACTGTGCACACAATCATGGAAATCAAGGTGACAAAAAAAAGACAAGGAAAAGCAGAAACACACAAGAACCAAGAGCAAGGATATAGGAGAAATAAGCACGAGAGAGCAAAGATTTGCACGCGGTGGAGAAATGACAATCCAGCAAGGAGCACAGAAAAGTGAGGAACCTAAATACACCGAGATAATGTTGAAAGCAAGGAATAGAAGGGTGTGTGGAATGCACAATCGACATGCTAAAGATACAATTGATCAATTAAAAAGACAATAAGGAAAGTTCATCTGAAACACGAAGAACGAAAAAGCATTAAACTGATTAACTTGAAGGGAAGATACAATCGTTTATTTACCTATCATTTTCTGCAACATTTATAAAGAACAGTCACTTCCTCCTCCATCAAGGAATAGGTTTCTTATCTTTGCGATGGTAGACTTTTGGGATAGCATAGCATTCATGAAGTTCTGCTACCTGCAGGTATCATTTGACTACACAAAGCACTCGACACATTAAAAATTTCACATACACCTTCTTGCTAGGTATTTGGATGTACCAAAAGTCTCCTAAGCAGTTCTTCAGTCTTCACCCAGGCCCGGGAGCAAGGCTTTTATGTAGGGTCCTTGATAGGGGCAATGGTCATTCCAGCTCATGATTATTGGTCACAGTTGCTGTAGACCCACTTGTCTGTGGGCTTGGTGCTGCCCTCTGAAATAGTAAAGGCCCAAGCAGAGATCCTTGAGGTATTCAATACCTTACACAAGAGCAATTAGAGTATTCATACTCTCTAAATACAAATAGAAAAAATTCTGAGAGATTAGACCTGAACTAAGAGAGCGCTTTTTCACATGAGCCAGTAAGTTTTCAAGTCAGTCTAAGCCTGCAACTAAATATTGGAGCAGAAGTAGATACAGCTGTTGTCAGAGGGGATAAGCAATCTTCACATGAAGAACAGTTTCTGTGCTATCGTCATATCAAAAACCCAGATTATTAAAATATTAACAAAATGCCATTACAGAGTAAAAAGGTGCAGAGTTGCTTTGACACTTCTTTTTCCAGGATATTCAAATGAAAAGGGAGATTTGAGATGGGCCTGTAATTTGATAGATCACTTGGTTCTAAATTAGGCTTCTTTAGGACAGGCTTAATGACAGCCACTTTGAAAGACAGAGATACATATCCAGACATAAGGGTGGCATTCATAGCCTTCTGTAGTACTTAGTCAATAACCAGTAGAACTTGTTTAGGAATCATGATAGTTTTGGGTCTAACAGGCCAGTATAATTTTTAGAAGAATTTATTGAGGACACAAATTTATTGAAATCAATAAATTATAATAATAATAAAATCTAGGGATGTGACTGGCTATGGAGCAACACTCACACTATCAGAGCCTGGCAAGCCAGGCTGGAGGTGGAGGTACATGGAACATTTTTTATCGTGGCTTTAATTTTTAAGATTTTTCTACTGAAGAAGAGCATGAAATCTTTGCTTCTGTGAATTGTGGAAATGCTGGGGACAGATAGTGCCCTTGTTTTAGTTAGCCTAGCAACGTGAAAAAAAAAAATCAATGATTGTCTTTGTTTTTCTGTATTAATGGGGAGAAGTACGATGATTTCACAGAGCTGTGAGAAAGCATTTGCCTTCATCAGGATCTCTTCTATTTTCTATTTGTACTGTTTAGATGTTTCAGATTATCCAACTAATTTCATCATAACACAAAGACAATGTAGGTAAGCACAAAATGCAGCATTCATATGATCAAATCATTTAGCAAAGGTAAAGGGTTATTCAAAACCTATATCCTCCGTTAGAAAGAATAATTGCCCCCCTAAACCTACAGCTTACTGGTTACTGGTTGTGCCACCCTTGGCGGCAGTTCTTCAATCAAAAGTTCAAGATAACCAGCAATGATGTACATCCCTGGGGAGGAATTTTGGCCCACTCTTATTTGCAGAATTGTTTTAATTCAACCACATTGGAGGGTTATCGAGCGTAAACTGTCTGTATCAGGTCATACGACATCAATCAACTGGATTTGATTCAAGACTTTGACTTTGACATCCTAAAGCCTTCATTTTTTTTTTTTCTTTTGAGCCATTTAGAGAGGGAATTGCTTGTGTACTTTTTCTTTTCTGGAAGACAGCAAAATTCATGGATACATCAAGTATGGCAAGTTGCCCAGGTCCTAAAGTAGCAAAACAGCCGCAAAGCATCACACCATGTTTGACTGTTGATATTATGTTCTTATTGTAGAATTCTGTGTCAGCTTTACATCAGATTTAAGAGGACCCAAGTCTTCCAAAAAGTTCCAGTTTTGACTCGTCGATCCACAAAATATTATTAAAAAAAGTCTTGGGGGTCATCAAGATGTTTTTGCTAAATGTGAGATGAGCATTTGTGTTCTTTTTGATCAGCATTGGTTTTTGCCTCGCAGCTCTCCTGATGATGCAGTTTTTCCCTGTTTCTTTTTTATTGTGGAATCATGAACCTGTTGAACGTGAATGCCTGATGGTTTTCTGACAGATTTTCTGTGGCATGCCGTCAGAGGTACAGAGACCTCTCACCTTTTAATGCTTAATGGCCTGCAACTTGTTCCCATTTCAGATTGTCTGATTAACTATTTCAGCAGCTTATTCACTGAATAATCAAAATCAATACATAAGTCAATAATTACTAAGAGATGGCAACTGGACCACCAATATGCTACTCTGATAATGTAAATACAAACCCAAAACCAGTGAAGTTGGCACGTTGTGTAAATCGTAAATAAAAACAGAATACAATGATTTGCAAATCCTTTTCAACCTATATTCAATTGAATACACTGCAAAGACAAGTTACTTAATGTTCGAACAGGTAAACTTTGTAATTTTTTGCAAATATTAGCTCATTTGGAATTTGATGCCTGCAACATGTTTCAAAAAAGCTGGCACAAGTGGCAAAAAAGACTGAGAGAGTTGAGGAATGCTCATCAAACACTTATTTGGAACATCCCACAGGTGAACGGGCTAATTGGGAACAGGTGGGTGCCATGATTGGGTATAAAAGCAGCTTCCCTGAAATGCTCAGTCATTCACAAACAAGGATGGGGCGAGGGTCACCACTTAGTGAACAAATGCGTGAGCTGATTGTCGAACAGTTTAAAAACAACATTCCTCAACGAGCTATTGCAAGAAATTTAGGGATTTCATCATCTACGGTCCGTAATATCGTCAAAAGGTTCAGAGAATCTGGAGAAAACGTAAGCAACAAGGCGAAAACCAACATTGAATGCCCGTGACCTTCGATCCCTCAGGCGGTACTGCATCAAAAACCGACATCAGTGTGTAAAGGACATCACCACATGGGCTCAGGAACACTTCAGAAAACCACTGTCAGTAACTACAGTTCGTCGCTACATTTGCAAGTGCAAGTTAAAAACTCTACAATGCAAAGCGAAAGCCATTTATCAACAGCACCCAGAACGCCGCTGGCTTCGCTGGGCCCAAGCTCATCTAAGATGGACTGATGCAAAGTGGAAAAGTGTTCTGTGGTCTGACGAGTCCACATTTCAAATTGTTTTTGGAAACTGTGGACGCCGTGTCCTCCGGACCAAAGAGGAAAAAGAACCATCCGGACTGTTATAGGCGCAAAGTTCAAAAGCCAGCATCTGTGATGGTATGTATTAGTGCCCAAGGCATGGGCAACTTACACATATGTGAAGGCACCATTAATGCTGAAAGGTACATACAGGTTTTGGAGCAACATATGTTGCCATCCAAGCAATCTTTTTCATGGGCGCCCTGCTTATTTCAGCAAGACAATGCCAAGCCACATTCTGCACGTGTTACAACAGCATAGCTCCGTAGTAAAAGAGTGCGGGTACTAGACTGGCCTGCCTGTAGTCCAGACCTGTCTCCCATTGAAAATGTGTGGCGCATTATGAAGCGTAAAATACGACAACGGAGACCCGGACTGTTGAACAACTTAAGCTGTACATCAACCAAGAATGGGAAAGAGTTCCACCTGAAAAGCTTCAAAAATTGGTCTCCTCAGTTCCCAAACGTTTACTGAGTGTCGTTAAAAGGAAAGGTGATGTAACACAGTGGTAAAAAAGGCCCCTGTGCCAACTTTTTTGCAATGTGTTGCTGCCTTTAAATTCTAAGTTAATGATTATTTGCAAAAAAAAAAATAAAGTTTCTCAGTTTGAACATTAAACATCTTGTCTTTGCAGTGTATTCAATTGAATATAAGTTGAAAAGGATTAGCAAATCATTGTATTCTGTTTTTATCTACGATTTACATAACGTGCCAACTTCACTGGTTTTGGGTTTTGTACAATACAGGGGATTTTTTAAGGATGATAATTATATGGATAATCCAAAACTTACTCCAAATTCTATTTAGCATTTTTTTTTCAGCAGTGTAATTCCTTTTATGATGGCACTTAACTTATTCATGTTTTCAGCGTTAAAAAGAAAACATTTAAAATGGGAAAAATCATAAGGGCATTGAGTTATGAACATTGACGGAAAAGGGTGTCACTTTTAAACTTAAAGCCAACAAATTTTATGAGCTTCAGGAATCCAAAATCTTCAAAAGAAATATTGATGTTTTAAGTCATTATTGATGTGGATAAGAAAATGCCTGGTAAATTTGTAATTCAAAGAACAATAATGCCAGCTAAAAGCAATTTGGGAGGTCATTCTACTGATTAGTCATCATAAATGTGCTAATTAATATTTGGTTGTGAATTAGCTTTCAAGAAGGAGAGTCGTACGATCACTGTCCAGATGCAATAATAATTCATATAAAATTACTGAAGTTTACACATAAGTCTTCTTTAAAACCCCTTTGTGCAGATATAGACGCCGGCGTCCATAAATTCCGAAATTGAATTCGTAAACAATTCTTTAATTGAATTTCCAAATGTCTTGCTTCACTGGAATAATTTTCCAGAGTCTCTGTGGCACAAATACTGAGTTATCAAGCCTAAATAGGCTCATGCATAACAGGAAAATTTGGCATTATTTTGTATTCTGTGCAAAGGGGCTGAGGCATTCAGGGATGATTCAATACCCCAAAGAAGACTCACATCAAAACCACTGACAACACTATGTAACACAAATTTTGTTCCTGGTTAGTGGGTCTTATTTCTTTATTGCTTATTTCGTAAACGTGGAGAGTATGCCCATTATTCCCCTAAAATTTTGCTTTTGTGACCTTGATGATGAAATTTGGGCATTCACCTATTTTTGATGTAAAAATTGGCAAATTTGCACATTTTTATTTACATTAAGTCTGAATAAAATAAAATATGAATGAAATTTTATTAAATTTGTGAAAAATTCCTATTCAAGCAAACAAAAATTGTCCAGTTAACCTTCTAGAGTTTTTTTTTTTTTTTTTTTTTTTTGCAGTGCTCGTAGGTAAAATGAGGTGCCCAGAGTTTGTCCCTGACAGGCATGCCAAAATATACCTTGTAGGCTTCATACATTTTAGCAGATGCTGTGATATAGTACTTTTTTGCTCTTGTTTTGATGAATTGGCCACATGCATTGCAGACTGCATCTGGAGAATGCTTGCAGTGTCTTGACACCATCTCTGAAAAATTCAGATATGTCTATTTGTTCACTTAGGCAGCTAGAACTAGACTGAGATGGTGAGTGGTGAGCCGCTCTATATATATATATTACTAAGGAAAGACCTAGAAAATTTTAAAAGGTTCTTGAAATTCCTATAAGTTCTTCAACATGCTAGAATATTCTTGAAACTTCTTGGAAGTTATGGGTCATTCCACGCCAAACTGAACAGGGCTCCCGGCCTTACCCCCTCCGATTTCCGTGAAACCTATTTTAAGAATAGCCCTCCAATAATGAGTTGCCCAAATTTCAGTGCTAACGGTGCAATAGTTTTTGAGATACACGCTTTTGAAATTTGCCGACCACACCCATAGTGCCATTTGGTACCATTTGGTAAATGGTAATGTCGACAGTTAAAATTTGCTGAAAAAGTTTCATACAAGTAATCTCTTATCCTTTATGTCCTTTTATACCAAGTTCCATCGACTAGCCGAAACTCCTTCAGGTAAAAATTGATAGGACAACTATCCTTGATCACTGGGTAAGGCCGGGAGCCCTGTTCAGTTAGGCGTGGAATGATCCTTGTACAACATTCTAGAAAGTTCGTGAAAATTCTTGTAAGCTCTAGTAAATTCTTTATAAGCAAGAAAAAATCAGTCTTTTCCATTCACTTTAGGTATAAGCAATTGGGAAATAATACCTTCTGCCCAGGAACAAAAGAAAAAGTCAAAATTTTGTCACAAAGTGTAATTAAAAAAATCAGTTCAGCCAATTTTCACATCGTGGCTTTCAGTGTGCAGCTGCCCTTATTTACGTTTGTATTTTCACTGTGGTCAGCACCTGCTCAACACTAGTGTACATTTCTTCTCTCTCCTGTCTTCTTTGCTAATTAGGAAAAGTAAATTGGAGCCAGTTTGCAGTTATCTTGTATTTGAAGGCAAGGTTACTGTAGTGCTTTTATGATCCGGTGATACGTCACTGAAAATCTTGGGTTGGAGAGGTTAACTGAGGCAAGTGGGGCTTGCAGGTCTTTAGATTTTGTTCCTGGATCTCCTTTTAGCTCCTGGGTGAACCTTCGATGTGCTCCAGGAAGAATAGGGTTGGCCTACCACTCCTGGGAAGGTTCATCACTGTCCCAAAATTTGGAGAAAATGGCGCTGTACATGGTTCAATTGAGTCCTAGAGCCTTAGGACTTAACTCAAGGGTTAAAAATGACTTTTTAACCCTTTCCAGACTTATACATTTCAATGACTTTGTTTCTCACCTGTTCATGAACTTCTTGTGCTGCTTTTTGCCCACTTTACACAACTAGACAGGTTCTATTTAAGTGATGGTTAGATTCAACACGGCTGGCAGACATCCTGCCTGAGTGTGTCTATAGTGGAATTATAAATTAAATTTGTTTAATTGATTTAGTAACTCAGGGGGCAGTCACTTTTAAACACCTGCCCTGGTATGATTTGATAGCTTTTTTCCTTTGATACAGTTAATGAAATCAACATTTCACATTACCCAACCCTACCAGGACTAGAATAGCATTTGTCGAAAGCATACAGCACTCAGACATTGGTTCATTTCGTAACTAAGGGGGCAAATAGTTTTTCTCATGTTGCTAGGAAGGGTTGGATAGCTTTTTTCCCTTCAATTAATGAATGTATCATTTAAAAACTGAATTTTGAGTTTACTTGGGTCATATTTATCTAATATTCAAATTAGTTTGATCTGAAACATGTAAGTGTGACAAATATATAGAAATATAAGACATTGGGAAGGAAGCAGGTCCGTTTTCACTGCACTGTAGCAGCATGAGGGCATGCTTGTAATTTCTGAAACTACTTTTCCACACTAGAAAAGATACTTGCAGTTTGGTCGAATGCCGTTTTCATTTGCATTACAGTGTATCTTAAGGGGCCAAGTCTTTTTGCTCTCTTCTCCTCTTCAGAGTGTGAAATGCATGTTCGATTCAGAGACACACTCAGCCAACATAACTAAAATAACAAAAGAAGTGTCACTATCCAATGAATTGCAGTGCTCAATGTACTTTGCGGTATATTCCATTTTTTTCACAGACTGTGCTACATGATTTACCATCACGTTCATCTCTGTGTTGCAGAGCAGAGTCCCAGAGCCGCTAGAGTGCTGTCCTCTTCCCCCATGGCTTCTTTATTTATGATGAGCAGATAGTGTACACCTGTCCCAGGGTATAATTTTCCATTAGGACTCCAGTGGATTCTTGTTTACTCAATCCTGTGTAACAGCATCCAGTATCGGAACATCTCTGAAGAGCATTATCCTGGTCACTGTCTTTTTCTATTTGTCATTATAGATGTAAATGAATAGGAGATGACACCTGGCTGCATCCCTAAACCTATTTAAGGTTTCGCCATTTCCTTCTTTAAAGCGAGATGGTTGCCTTCCCATATTGTAGCATTCTTAAGCTGCTACAATAATGGGCTCTGAGCAAGCTGCTTTCACATTGTAATATGTAATGACTGAAGTATGTGTGTGTGAATGTATGTGGATGCATGTCTTTACTGCTTTTATGTAATGGACTGAGTGTATGACTGCTTGTGTGCATGTAGGTCCATGCTACTGTCGTAGGTATATTTATTCTTATTTATTCTTTTAGAACTATAGCACTTAAATTATTATTATTATTATTATTATTATTATTATTATTTTTTATGGATGATGCACTGACTGGAGAGCACTTTTAATTTCGTTGTACTTGTGACAATGACAATAAAGATCTATTCTATTCTATTCTATAAGACAAATGAAATATTTCCATAATTTCAAAATAAAACACTTTATCAAGAAAAGAGAAGGTTTGACTGAATGAGTAAGCTGCTGCACCTTTAAACTATTGCGATATCTATTTTTAGGTTCCGCTGTATATTTAAATTGCAATTCATATATCATATGTATGATAAATGCCCTCAAAGCCTCCATAATAAATATTTTGATGCGTGATGTGTCATTCATGAGCAGAGTCAACACGAGAATGATGTTTTAAGCTTTGTCTTTAAATACTGTATATTCAGACGCATTTAATATATTCTCGCTCGCTTGTGTGTTTGAACAGCCTAAAGCTTGTTTTTTTTTTCCTTTAATCATAAACATGTTGTTGAATACCACTATCCACATTGAACAGCATATACTATATGCCAATGAGCAGATTGACGTTAGACATGCTGTATTTGCACCTTGATATTTTATTTGAAATTAGCTTCATGACTCCAGGGGTTATCGTAAGGTCAACAATTATGTACAGGACACTGCCTCTGTCATTTACGGCATTGCAACAGCAGGACATCTCGTGAGGGTGGCTTCTCATCCTGCATGGCATTTGCAGCTGAGCAAACAAGATGAGCACGGAGTCGTATGTCCATTATTGTAAGTGCATGGTGGTGCAGCATTTTTGGCATAAGTAATAAACCCAAGCCAAAAATAAAACCAATATGAAGAAATCTTGTCAAGTCTGGAGAATATGCTCCACAGGAACGCTCATATAATGGGAGGTCTTACAGTTATAGATTTGGGAAAGACAATGCATGCTGCCTTTATTTTTTGCGGCGATGGCCTGGGGGAAAATTAAACAGTCATTCTCGTCAGGTACCTCAGGGACCTTAATGAAACTGGAAAAATGTTTGACAGTTTCTCACCATTAGAAAATAATCAGCATTTATTTTTTTATTTACTAAATTAATTAAATTGAAAGGAAGAGAATTGTAAAATAAACTATGCCCACCTAAATAATGGCCCTTGCGCTGTTGCATGTAGTCCAGACTCCATTGCAGTGCAGGAATGGGGTTCGCTTTCCCAAAGTATAAGCAAATAATGACTTAAATTATGGCCTCTCAGACTGCTGAGACAAATTACACGATGCCGCTTGAGATAATTGTTAGCAATTCATGTCTCCCTAAACAATGTGTTCTAAAGGTGCTGCTGGAACCATAATTCAATTACAGTTTGGCCTTAATGGATTTTACTCTTCCAGCATAATTAATATCCCATTATTGTGATTTTTTTTTCCATTATTGGCAATTAAGTATGAGTGGGAATTTCAAGGTAAAGCAAATAGATTTCTGTTTGGGTTATTATTGTCATTTGAATTTGCTTTTAAGCAAATTTTGCAAACAGATTTCCAGTATCAGAACACAGACTCTAAGAATAAACTTTGGCTCTGGTGTTATGACAGTTGATGACTGACCCTCAAGAGTTAAGAAAGTTGGCCTACTTGTTATTCTGCTCTCAATAAGTGTGAATCAAAACAAATCAATGCAGAGCCTATGATCAAATGTGTTTAAATCTTTTTATGATTGTGTATTATGGTATTATGGCGTTGTCCATTCGTCTGTCCGTCTGTCTGCAAAGTTTTCTTGAAAACAAAACTTGAGTTTTTTTGTGGATTGTTACTAAATTAAGGTGGCATAATTGTATGTAAGTGAAGGTTCGCGTATGTATTTTTGAGAACTCCGAGACGTTTTTACTAAGAATTATTCTCTTTTCCAATATTAAACTTGTAAAAGCTACTCTAACTTCATTTCCAAAAAAGCTGAGACGCTGAGTAAAATGTAAATGAAAAAGAATACAATGATTTGCAAATCATTTAAACTCTAGATTTAATTAAAAATAGTACAAAGACAACATATCAGATGTTTAAACTGAGAAATTTTTTTTTTTTTAAATACATGCTCATTTTGAACATGATGCTCGCAACACGCTTCAAAAAAGTTGGAACAGGGGCGTGTTTACCACTGTGTTGCATTACCTATTCTTTTAGCAGCACTCTGTATTTGGGAACTGAGGAGATCGACAGCTGTAGTTGTGAAAGAATATTGTTTTCCCATTTTTGCAGTATGAGGGATTTCAGCTCCTCAACACATTGTGGCCTCCTTTGTCAAATTTTTCATTTTTTAATGCACCAAATATGTTCAGTGCATGACAAGTCTGGACAGCAGGCAAGCCATAGCAGCCATCTTGAATTTGGTTTCCATCAATTTTGAGGAGAAGGGATGATCAGATTAAATCTGAATTTGCTGTATGTGTTGGGGGTGGGAAGAGGAAGGTTCCTTTCGAAAATAGATGCACTGGGATTCTCAATATGGCCTAATGTCAGCCATCTTGAATTTAGTTTCTGCCAATTTTGAAAAGAATGGAGGACCCGATCCAATTCAAATTCTTACGTATTTTGGGGATGAGTAGGGGAAGTTTCCTTTCAAAAATGGATGCACTGCCATTTTTAATTATGGCTGTCATGGCAGCTGTCTTCAATTTGGTTTCAGTCAATTTTCAATGGGGATTTCAAATTCAGATTTGCTCAATTTTGGAAGGGGGACAATTTGGTTTCTGTTTTTTGGTCATTTAAAGGAGAACAATTATCCCAAAAAAATCTGAATTTTCCCTGTGTGTCGGGGGTGAGAAGAGGACGGCTCTTTTCAAAAATGGATGCACTGCAGTTTTATATCAAGCAAAGTGTTTGTTAGCCTAGTACAGAAGGATGTCATCAATGTGTCTAGCAA
Source organism: Gymnothorax javanicus (assembly GCA_029692085.1). NCBI lineage: Eukaryota > Metazoa > Chordata > Actinopteri > Anguilliformes > Muraenidae > Gymnothorax > Gymnothorax javanicus. Next base: position 37,551,871 of record CM056210.1, on the reverse strand, counting down.
TACCCATTTGGGGACTTTCGCACTCAGTCTCTGTACAATTATCCACTGGGGACAAAAATCGGATTTTTTCTTGATAAGAGTTCTGTGACGTTTTCAAAAGTATTCCTCCTTCTGACATATTATGCAGCTACTTGTTCAGTTCTTGATGGATCATTTAAAAATTCAGGTTATTTTAGATATGATCTGTTATCATGTGGAGGACCGTGTTTGAAATGTTGACTGATGGACAAGTATTTAAAAGCAGAGGCAAAAACTACTGAGATGGATCTGCAGAAATTGGCTTAAAATTGATTACACTACACTGTTGCTTCCATGTGGATTTTTGGTTTCTAGAAAAAACACGGGACCAAACAGTAATCATCAAAAATATTAGTTGATTCAGTTTTGATTAATTTTATCAATAAATTTATGAAAATAAGAGGGAAAGACTTCTAACATTTAAGTTAATTGAGCCCAAAAGCAATTTGATTCTGTTGAACCCAAGGGTTCTTTAAGGATTACATTTGTTATTTTTAGTATGTTATTATGCTCTACTAATCACCTCCCACCACACTTTCCATATAACATACCTAACAGGGTTAGGTTCAATTACTTTTTTCAATTACAATTACAGTAATTGTAATCAATTACTTTCGTAATTGTAATTTAATTTCAATTTAATTTTTTATCAAAAGTCATTGTAATTGAACATTCTGTCCAGACAGTAATTGTAATTGTTTCAATTACAATCAATTCTAATTGAAAAAAGTAATTGAACCCAACCCTGATACCTAACAAGATATATCACCTTGTATAGCCTTATAAAAGGTATCTGAGAATGGATTTCCACTGACAAATTGGCTTAAAAGCATATTTTACACTTACTAAAGCTATTGTTTATATTTGCTTGCATTTCCTGTCATTAGTACCCCCAGTAAAAGGGCATACATACGTATAACATTCAGTCAATACTCGCTGAGGGCAACATAATACGAGAAAAAACATTCTGAATCATTTTCAGGGACAATTTGTTGTTCATCTGTAGGCAATCACAAATTCGCAGATTCTTTCTATTGGACAAAAAAAGTACTCTTATTTATACATAATATAAATAAATTATAATCACTGCTTGCAGAGAGACATAAGAAAATTTCAAATGAAAGGATGCCATCTTCCCAGCATTTGACATGATTACAAGACATTTGTGTCTTGGTCCACAGTTGAAATGGATTTGACAACAAAAGAAATTTGCAATTCTGTCCCAGTCCCCGCTGGGGGGTTCTTTATTGATCTGTTTCATGTAACACAAAAAAACCATAGCACTCCGGAGAATATCCAACAATTTTTTAAGCTTATTTTATTTATGATGTTCTGATGCTAATCTATTCTATCCCAACCCATGGCTTTAATAAGTGGTGTAAAAAGACAATGTCTAGATAGTATCTGAACAGGCTTAGGTTCATGTTTATTTTTTTAGGACAGGCGTTATTCAATTTGTTACAGTGGCATTTTCATTAGCGAGCCCATAACATAGGGTGACATGGTTTTTGGTCATTTAATGTAGCTTAATGACTGGAGGAATAAAAGAAACCTTACCCTTGCTCAATTCTAAATTTGTTTCCTTCTTATTGTTGTTACATATGTGTTGTTCTCATTAAAGTAAATCTAAATCTGGAACATAAAATTAAGCAAAAACAATACATTGCATCACTGGGTCAATTGGATGGGGGGGTCAAGGTGATCTAGAACACTGGGTTAATTTTTGGAGGCTAGTTTTAATGCTTGCTAAATACTGGAGCTGGTGATTAATTTGAGGATTACTCCTCTGTAAATATGTGAAGTACTTTTAATCATTTGTTCTTGGAGCAGCCCATGAAGGAGTCCAAACCACTCCTAAGTTCTTCCCTCAGTAGATAGAACTAAACTCGCTGGACAAAGCTAAGTATGCTTGAAAAACTAATTATGTTTTTAATCTAATTATCCCTAAAATGTAATCTCTGTTGTCCAACTTTGTTTGAAAAATAAACTTCTGTTTGAGCATTTCAAAGTTTTTTTTTTACTGAATATTTTACTAAGAATAAAGAAGACTTCTTTGGAGATGGGGAGTTTGTTATGATCGAGACCAGGAACCAGATGTGGAGTCAGAGAAAAATCCGACAGAAAAACAAACAGGGGTGGAAACATAACCTCCTTGACGGCGGTGATGATCAGTTCACACCAGAAATGAAACCTGAGCTTCATCTAACCATTGCCTCCACTCCTTCAGAGCCATCTTGCAGGAGGCACCTGCAAGAGACAAGGAAGGCCAGATGATGCCTGCTGCCAGGGATTCCGTGATGCATTTCCCCAAAGCCTCAGTCTCGGGACAGGAATGAGAACAGTCAACCTCTGGGAGGGTGGTTTCAGGTAACAAGTCAATCACACAGTCATGGGGTGGTGAGATGGTAGTGAAGTAGCTTGGGACTTAGAGAACGCTTCTGAAGTCCAAATACTCCAGAGGTATGTCGGAAAGGTGAGGCAGTTGCTCAGATGAGGCAGCAGTGGGTTAGTTAGGATGGGTAACTTCCATCAGACAGTGTTACACACAGGTAGGACTGCACTCCAATATCTGCAGGTTTTTCCCATTCCAAACAGGGATTATATTAGGACAGCCAGGGGTTTCCCCCAGGACCAGCAGTGCTGGAGGAGTCTGCAGCAGTAGTAGAGGAATGTTCTCCTGGTGGTTGCTGCAGACGTGCAGCTGATCCGACTTGGTGATTTTTGCCAAAGGTGACCCAGAGATGTGGAAGGCTTGGATGGGTTTGGGCCGACTCGGGAGATGTAGCTGGGTGGCTTGTCATGCATCAACAAAGTTGCTGTCTGCTCCTGAATCAATTAGGGCCTGTACGGACAGATACGTTAACCCACTGCAGATCTGGACGGAGAGAAGTAGTCTTGGGTTGGGGGGGGTTGGGGGGATTTGGCTATATGGATTCCGCTTATCAATAATCCTGGTAAGTGTGCCTTTTACTTGACAGTTGGTAATATAATGACCAGACAGACCACCGTAAAGGCAGACCCGGTGTTCATTCGGCACTGGTGTTTTGAAGGAGTTAGCGGGGTGTGATTGATCTGCGTGGGTTTGGTGATGTCTGGAGCAGACAGACTGGGAGATGGAGGTCTAGTAACAGGAGCCGAAGGAGCAGAACCAGGTGGTGGGGGTCATAAGCGGAGAGTCCATTGTAATTCCCTGCAGCAAGCTGTCAGGCAGTAGTCAACTCTGCTAGCCAGGTCAGTTAGCTTGTAAAAGTCTTTGGGGAATTCATAGCTAAGTAGGTCATCTTGTCTTGGTAGACAGGCCATTCAGGAATGCTCAGGAGTTCCAGAGGGAAGTAGTTGCGAGGGTGCAAAATTCAATGTTGTAATCAGACATGAATCTAGAACCTTGACGGAGCTGGAGCAGTTCCCCAGCTGCCTCTTAGCTGTATGATGACCAATTGAACACCTTCCTCATATCTTCCATGAAGACAATGAAGGATTAGTAAACAGGAGACCCAACATCTCAGACAGCAGTACCCCATTCTCTGGCTCGCCCCATGAGTAGAGTGATAATGTAGGTCATGTTGATGCAGTCAGTGGGTAATGTTGCTGGTTGTAACTCAAATGCCAGGGAGCATTGGGAGAGAAATGATTGGCAGGTACCAGGATGAGCATTATAAGGGCTGGGTTGGGGAAGGCGAAGGCTCGTCACTGGGGCAGGAGAGGGAGCCACTGCGACTGATGAAGCAGGTTGGAGCTGCTGGAGTTGCCCAGCAAGGGAGTTAATTCCAGAAGCAAATGACTCCAGGGACTTGGTAATGCTCTCAAACTTTGTGTGGTGTTGTCTCAGTGAAACCCCTTGCCAGTCCAATAAAGGACAGAACTGTGTATTGCCCACTAAGTTAGTCATGGAGAGTTTGCTCTGGGAAATCGGGAAGTCAAAGCAGAACTCAAATACTGATAGTTAATCATACACAGTGGGCAAAGCAATAATTGTAAACCAACAGACAAACCAGAACTGTAACCAGAAGACTCGGAGCATCAAGAGCCACTTGTAGGTAATACAGGGATAAACTGGTTTGCAAACTCACAAAATCAGAATGAACACACATGGGTATAAATAGGAAGAACAGAGGAGCAAATCAATTTGGAATCAGGTGTGCAGGAGGGGAAAAGCGTGCAGGGGGGTGTGGCTACAAATAGGGAAACAATTAAACAATAAACAAAGGGCGGTACGCATAAGAAAGTGAAGAGAGAAAGCACATGTTCAAGCAAGAAGCTGAACTAATGCAATGAAAAGGTAACATAAACAGTGAAAACATGAAAAATAATTAATAAAACATTCAAAAAGCACAAAAATCATTTCAGAACAGACTCAAACACTAACATAAATCTGCAGTGCGCACAAATAGGCCTAAAAAGTTTAACTATTCTAGTATACTTGGGGTCAGTTTGACCCAATTCTATGTTCACCGCCTCTACCTATATGGATAAAGTACTTTTTTTTAGCTGTATTATTTTCCTTTCTTAAAGGGTAAAACAGGAAATTAAATTAAAAAAGAAAAAAAAATCATTTTATGTCTTGTTCACGTGGCAAGCATCAGTGTCATTTGGGTCATTTTGACTCCTTGTTCTATTTATATGTAAAACATTGTGATCTTGTTCTTATAATGTTGCCGAATACTGAGGGCATGTTCAAATTAGTTTCTCATTCATTTCACATTCACTCTCATTCATTTCAAATAATCAAGTAAAATCAATGCTTGATGTATAAGGGGAGGATGGGGGAGTGGGCTTTTATCCACTTGGCTATTATAATGGTCAGTAGAAAGGCATAAGTGAGCTGAGAGAAGACTAGGCAGCACTTTCAGTTATGAACATTTTATGTAGTTTCACATTGTGGGGATCAGACTGACCTCAAACCAAAAATGGTTTATTCATTTGAGCATAATAACAGGGTTAATGATGTCAACTAATAATATTCAAAAGATACAGATATGAATTAGAGTTTGAACTTGTATTTTGAAAGAGCTTATTCGCCGTACGTGCTATGTGTTGGACTAGCTGTATATTTGGGATATTTTGCAATGGAAAAATCATCTCAAGGGAGGACATGCCATATTCAAATTCAAATTCAAAATTATATTTACAATCATAGGTAATGCCGCTTGGCTTACCTTAGTGGATAACGTTAACTTTGGATAAATAACTAGCTAGCTAGCTTGAGTAGCTATGTACATACCTACGTGAATGAGTATGAAAGTGGTATGTCAAATACATTTTAATCATTGTACAACTGAATAACAAGAGCATATAAATGCTGGCTAGCTAAAGCAAACTCAGTGTAATGCTTTTGCTGATCTTTCTTCCCCTGCACAGCTTGTTTTTCTTTTCTTAAAAATTTTCCTCCACAGATAGAGCAAAAATTAAAGGAAAATGATAGGCGACATGACACATGACAGAAGTCAGATCCCTTCTTCCTGCAACTGTAGATTTTTTCTGTCTCTGAGAGAAGAGCGCTTTATGATAAAACTCATGACAGCTACAAACAAGCGGAACAAAACTAACTTTTATGGAAATCAATTATTGAAAAAATTGGATCACGAGATGGTAAGTTTGAAAACTGTCAACTCATATTTACGTAATGTCTGTGTAAAGTTATGCTGGCTCATTATTATTTTTTTTTTTAAAGAATGGGATGCATCACCACTTTTTCCTTTTGATTAGCTTGTTCAGCAGAACAATGAGAAAATCATCTTTGTTGCTGCTGCTGTTACTACGCCTACGAATAGACTCCATCTTGCTCTTGTCTTTAATTTAAAGAGGGTATCCAAACTTTTTCTGAGAAAGATGACATTTTGCCATTGGACTGGGGTGGTTTTGAAAAAAAAAAAAAAAATTCAGAATCTTGTTTTGTTTATTTTCATCAGGATTAGTGTGAATAGACTACAACCTGGTGACATGTAGTATTGCGCAAAAGTCTTAGGCACAGTTAAAACAATTGCGTGGGTCAAATATGCTTTCAAAAATTATGAAATTAAAAGTTTCTAATAACTGAGAAATGTACTGGACAGAGCTGTAAACTTTTAAAAATAAATCAAGCCAATATTTGGTGTGACTAGGCTTTGCCTAAAAATTAGGGACACTGTCCTGTTGTGCTATAGTTATATAAGATGAATGGCTTTTGCTTGCTCCAAGCAGAGTGGAAAACTTGTCACCATCCTTGCAAAGTGACTGTCTCACTTGCATCTAACCCTCCATGTAATTGTCTCCCGTCGCCTCAGTACAATGTCGCCGCTGTTTCCTGCCCTTAGCAGATTCATGCTTTGAATGCTCTTAGGAATTCTCTCAAGACCAGTACAAATAAAACCAAATTAGTGAGATAATAAAACCTGTTTTTTTGTAACCAAACAATATTTCTTTTTATTACTTCAGACCATCAAAGAAAGCTCCAGATGTTGTTTTCAACCATATGTTGTACAGTAAATGTGTCGAAACTTGGGAATTGGTGTCAGTTTCCCTCCTATGTTGGTGCTTATGACAATAAATCAATAGATAAATAAATAAACAAATACAATTTTTTTTTTTTTTTTTTCCATCCACCATAACGGTGAAATGCTACAGCATTCCCGCCCATCCTGAAATATAAATTGTCTGGTCTTATTAATCACAGTCAATTTTTGATGTGCGCTTTGATATAGTAGGCTATCCAATGCCTTCATGTACCTGCATGAATGCTGCATACAGCTTACATTGGGGTAGTAGGTATAGGTTATATGTAGTTGGGAGGAATATCTTTGCAACTGATCAGGTATGTTTTCACCCAAAAAGCTTAGAGAAATTACCTATAACTTGTAAAAAAAAAAAAAATGAGTGAACTTATATCACAAACCAATAGGTTTTAATTATTCTTTCGCCCTGCCCTTCCACACATGCTGTAAGGTAGAGCTGGTTATGAGAAATTGCGCTGCAGTTTCACAGTTTGGCTACATCATTGTCAATGGAAAATGTAGATCGATTTGCCTCAAAAAGAATAAAATTTAAAGGTTTATTTGGTGATCATTTTGGGCACATTTTCTAGCAATCACTGGTGGAATCACAAAATAGGTTGTGCCTCAGTTTGTATGTTGTTCCCATGGGTCATTTGCACACACCCATTTGCTTCAGAAAAATACCAAACCTCATCTTGCACATTCTCATTTAAATGACACTCCAACTTGTGCTGACAAATTTAAATAGAGGCCTCCACTGAAATAGAACTATGCCTGCGAGAATCAACTCTCCACCCAGTTGCACCATGTACCAGTATGCATAAAATTACTAATTTGACTGTGCAACTTGAGGAAAATAGTATCAGAGGCAACAATCTTTCGGAGTGCGTATTGTCATACCTAGTACAAATGGGAAAATCAAGCCCTACATGTATCAGGTTGTAGTATGACCCACAACATCGCCATAAGTACTGATTGAATGAAAGTTGCATTAAATGTGCATATTAATATGTCATATGATTTGTGAATGATCCCTGCAAATTAGCAAGCGGCTAACATTCACGACAGCTTTTCCACTCGCTGGAGGTGGCACCGTCCAGACTGCAGCACTTTGCCAAAACCGAAGTTAGTTATGTATTCAGCCAATAAATCCAACGGACCCTAAATTAAATTACATGCTGCCTGAGAGGTGACAAATTTAGCATTGATTTCTTTTAATTTGAAATGTAACACACCATCTGACAACCAGATCTTTGTAATATTTCCTTCAGTGATATATTTCCTCTCTAAAATGCAATATAATTTTGCATATATAAATAAAATGCTTTCCAGCCAAATATAGTTCTCTTATTTCATTTGTACAGAAGAAAATTGAGACCCTGGCAAGAAAAAAAGACATGCTGGGACAATTCAGATCTTGACTGACCAGTGATAGTGCTAAATATATGATTAAGTAGGGGAGACTGGGGTCCGATGAGCCATGGGGACCAATGAGCCATATCACTATTTTGCGATCAATCGATGACAGAGCTGCTTAAAATAGGAAAAATATTTGACCATTGACTGATGAGTCATGGGGATAAATGAGCCATATCACTATTTTGCCAATTTTAAACACCTTTGGCATCAATTGATCGCAAAATAGTGATATGGCTCATTGGTCCCCATGGCTCATCAGACCCCAGTCTCCCCTACTTGCAGTCAGTTCCATAAGTATGTGGCCAGTGCCACAGTATTCATCATTTTGACTGTGTAGACCACCATGGTGGATCTGAAATCAAAGAAGCAAGATGAGCTTACAACATGGTGGGATAGTTATTAGCGCTCTTGTCATGCAACACGTTTATGTTCACCATGAAGAATCCTGACTTCACGCCTCACAAATGAGGTGGCATGCTTTGGATCATTATCAGTTCCCTCCCTTCTACATCCTGTTCTCCTCCCATCATTTTGGTACAAGTTGATCTTCGTCTCATAAGATATTTTTCTATGTATATATAAATTTTAAAAAATATATATATTTTTTTTATTTTCAGAGTTGGTGTTGTTGCCTTTTCAATGGTTTCCAGCCACATGCAAGGCTTTATGTAAAGTTTGTTGGTTTGCAGAAGGTGGGTTCCATCAGAACACCAACAAAAGTTGCTTCAATATCAACAATTAGCTTGGCTAAATGCGCATATAGAAGCTTTCTCTCTCACTAAAAAGGAAAACACCTGTAACCTGTTGCTTTGTGTGCAGTCATTTTATATCAAACTCTTGTTGAGGTGGAACTGAGCTATTGCATGTCCACATTGTATAGGGCAAGCCACTCCCTGAAAACCAAACTACGGTATATAATTTCATGCCAACCATAGACTGTTGGCTTCCCTCCAGGTGACACTCAATAAATGATGGTCATTACAAGATGGAAATTAAAACGAATGGGCTTTCTGCTGGCCAGTCATAGTCACCTGTCATAGAATGCTCTATAAATTACATTAACTAATGATAATAGTCGTTGATTCCAGGTATTTAAGTTTAAAATATTAACCCTTTTCTGGGGGGGGGGCGGCACATATACGCTTACATATACCTGGGGTCAAATTAATTCAAGTGCATTTTAAATTTACTAGGAGGCCCAAATCAAGTTAAATTATTGTAAATATAGAGAAATAAAGATTGTATATTGACATGTCTTTCATTGATGCAGTGGGGACAGCACAGGATATAGTTGGGGGACGGTGATACTGTGATGTAAACAGACAGGTTTCCTTCAAATTTCTACTATAAATAAAGGAATCTCAAATTGATAGCCGCTTATTTGCCAGTGGGAAAGGGATCATCACTCTGTTACAAGAAATTTCCTCGTTCCCACCATATTTCCACAAGGGTAAATCTCATAGGCATTGATATTATTGCAGCATCTATGCCTTGAATCAGATCACGTCTATTCAATGCTGCCCACGCAGAAACAGCCACCTGTGGACACAGGCCCTAACAGAAGTGCAAGTTACCCTAGTCAAGTGCTCTGACACAACCCCATGGCAGAGCATGACTTTTGGACCTGTTGCTAATAACAGTCTGTACGGGCTCTTTTCTTCTTTGGTCTAGAGCACACAGCATCCATTTCTTTCAAAAAAGACAGAAAATATTGATTCATCTGACCAGAATACACATTTCCCCTGTGTGATGGCCTGGTGCAAATGTCTCCAAGCCCAGATAACTCGATGACGCTTCTCCACAATGTTAACATAAGGCTTCCATTTTGGACAGTTAAGTTTTGACTGCCATTTGAGATTGTAATTTCATATTGTGATACTTGACAAAGGTTTCCCAAAGTAATCTTGAGCCTATGTGTATATCACTTATGGATAATTGATGATTCTCAGCGCAATACCGTCTGAGTGATCAGGGATTACGGATATTCAGTTTAGGCCTGGGCCCTTGCCCTTTATGCACAGCAATTTCTCCAGATTCCTTGAATCTTTTCATCATTTTGCAGGTCAAAGTAGGTGAAATATCCAAATCCCTTTGTGTATTTGTTTGAGAAACATTGTTTTTAAACCTTCCAGTGATTTTCTCATGCATATATGGGCCAATTGGCAATCCTTGGCTTTTCTTTGCTCCTGAAGGACTAGGCTTTTACCGGGTACAGTTTTTGTACCAAATCATGGTTGTCATCACCAGCTGACATCAGTTGTTTCAAATTTCATTATTAATCAAATTTTTTACTGTCTTAAAAATCCAAAATTTCCCCATCCTAACTTTTTTGGAATGTGTTGTAGGCCTGAATGGCAGGAATGGAGTATATTTACCAATAAGTGTAGTATCTTGTCTTCATACTGTCTGCTATGAAATTCAGGTCAAATTAAATTTAGAAATCGCTGCTTTCTGTTTTTTGTACCATACCGACTTTTTCAGAGTTTTACTTTTGCAAATTAACATTGCCTACATTCTATTTCTCTGCCTAAGATGTAATTCTTTGCAGCAAATGAGGTAAACATACTAAATTTTGATGTATATTACAGGAAATCAACACATATAATGACCTTTTCTTCATCTTGCTTCAGGCACTTTGAAATAAAAAGAAATTGCTGTCTGGAGTTGTAAAGCCAGGTTGCATTAGCACCCTCTAGTGAACTTAAATTTGAGTTAAAAGAATGTGTGCTTACTGCTGGTGTGATGATGATTTAGACAGTCACTTAACAATTTGATTTGCACTGTCTTATAAAAATTTTTTATTATTATTATTATTATTATAAATAATAATAATAATAATAATAATAATAATGTTTTTACATATTTATCATTATCCAACTGGCACTGTAATCTATAATTTGGGCAGATAAATGGGTTTTATGACTGTAAAGTGTTATCGCACATAAGAAACAATGTACTATTTTCTGTTGACTATGATAGTGAGTCAGAGGGGTTTGGGACATATATAACTGCATAACTGCAGTAGCTTTGAGCAGGGCCGGTTCTACAGCACGTGTTTTATTCATGGGCAGAATGAAATTCTCGCAAACATGCAATGACAATAAAAAAAACACTTCTATTGTGTGTCAAGAGGGATATTCAATCTCCAACTGGCCACGTCTTGGCTTTAGATAAATGCAGACTTACTTACTTATTTATTTTACATGGTCATTGAGTGTTGGATAGATGTTTTTATTCTTTGAAGTACAGGTTTTCTTACACGGTATTAAAAAAAAATCTGTCTTTCGTATTTTATTCTTATAATGACAATATATTTTTTCTGGTAAGTTGAGAATATTAGCAAGTCACTTTTTTCTTGACAAGTGAAATTCATCCCTTTATTCCTTTGTTAAGTCTTGAATGAGTCAAACTTTCTCATTTAAATTACACTGGCAGTGTCTTATTTGGCTGAAAATTGATTAAATTAAGACTGAAGACAAAATTGTAAGAAGACTCACTAAGGTTTTTTTTTTTTTGGCTGTTGTATTGTATCAGAAGAATTTTTCAGTAACATAAATTAATTTATAGTTTGGACTGTTACTCGTGATTTTTAATGGAGGATCATGAGATGAACCATGGATGCCCTGAAGCATGATGAGGAAATCTTAACAAACACAACACCCCGAGAGAACTGTTACCGTGGTTACTTTCCACCACAATCAAAAGCAATCTCAGAGAGACCAATGTGGTTAAGAAAAATAGGGGAAAAGATATCTAATGAAGCCCTACCTTGGAAAACTGAGTGGATGGCTCAATGCAGCAGCATTAAGTTAATTTAAATGTTCTTTTTTAAATTCCGGAAGTAAACTGATATTTGATGAATTAAATGTAAAAAAAAAAAAAAACGAATGTGGCCATTTTTTGAATTCTTGACTGGACTATTGTTGGACTTAGTCAAACGCAATCTGTCTGGTTTTCCATGTTCTTCCATTCTTTCAAGAATTCAATTCCATCTTGCATAACGGAAAATGGCATGTACCAAAAATCTTTGCCAGGAAAGCTTTCTGACGAAAAAATTGCATGATGGGATTAGTTGTAGATCCAGCTATAGGTTGCCCCCAATGCCCCTCTCTCCTGGGCATTATTCATAATCTGCAGTTTCGCTTAGATTGTCCTGATGATGAGCACTGTGGTCTCAAATCAAGTCAAATCCATGCCAGTACCGACTGTGTCTGGCTGCACTACAGTGCTAGCAACATGTTTAGAAAACTTTGACCCCCAAAATCACAAAAATGTTATTTAGTGACTTCTGTACTTCTTGCACACAGGTCTTCAATTGTGTTGGGATCAGGGATGCCGCATTTTAAAAATCCCCGGCATCCCATTACTGGCAATGGCTGGAGGTCAGCCTGGCTGAGGCGACAATTGGCCCAGTCTCGCTGGGGGTAATAGGGGTTTAAAGGGTAAGTCATTATTTCATTGCATGTAGCTGTACAAGCTAAATTGTACATTGAATACGAGATCCTCCAACAGCATAGGCAGAGTGGAATTGGCGGTGCCACTGTATCACGTAGAAGAAGTGAGGGGTCGTCGTCACGTGAATCAGAGGAATCACCTGCCAGAGCTTCTTCCTCCTGAGTTGATGGGAGCAGCTTACTGCGGCGGATTGACAGTTAGGCCGTGTTTAGGAGGGGAAAAATGGGGGAAGCATAATCTTTGCTTCATCATACACTAGCAACCATGTGAATGATTGGGCACCAGTTTCAGCCCAATCGGATATACAGCGGCTGTGCAGCTGAGCTAGTAGGCTGGAGAGCAGTGAATGCTATTTCCAGTAAACGTTATGCATGTTTAGCTGTGCTACCTTGCATCATTGGGGTCACTCTAGAGCAGCAGTCCTCAACTCCAGGGGCTCATTCAAATTGCTGATATTTCTCAACTTCCTCACTTGCCCCTGACCAGGAAATAATTTGAGGTCAACCACCTTTAAGGAGATTCCAATTCTTTAAACGAGTACAAAGAAAGGAATAAGAGATTCTCCAAGGATATCTTAAGCAAAGAATGGCCTGCTTTGCAGTGGTATTTTTCCGGAATTCAGAACGCAAACATGATTGAACTGTAAATCCACTTGACCCAATCTACCATGCCTGTAACTGTCAGTAACTGATGTAGTCGCAAACAGAACTCTGAAGGAGCAAGGATGTCCCAGTTTGCTAATTCACATATTGTCACTTCCTGTTCTAACTTATATTTTCTGTCTCCCCAATGGGTTGAGCTAAGAGCAAGAAAGTGTGGGTAGAAAAGGAAGGAAAACTGAAAATAAGCAAGAGAAATGAGTGAATTGTGCGGCACAGTCTGTATGGGATTAAATACTTGGCCATAAGCATTTACCTCTGGGTGTGTGGGAGATCCTCAGCCATCTCAGGTTAGTCTTCCCTCTCTGTTTTTATTTTCTATAATTTTATTTATTCACCTTCTATACCTGTCTGATTAAAGGAAAAAATTGGGCACATCAACAGTATTATACATCAATGAATACAGGAAATAAAAATTGCGGTATGCACAACTTCAATTAATAGCAAGATTGTTGATTTCCTGTTCACACATGGCCAATCAGTTGCTTATTGATTGAAGATGCCTCCAGAGGGGCTTGATATCAGCAAAACACACAAAAATGAATGCCTTTTATTAACCTCTTAACTGTCACCTGGATTTTCTCACATTTGGCCCGGATTGGTATACCACATTTCAAATGCTCACTGCTCCCACATTCAATGGTTCTATTACACATGCATGGTCTCATTGGAAAGATAAGACATAGAGGTTTTCAATGAAATGCATCATAAAATGTTGTGACTTACTGTCAGAGAGTAATTGAGACTAGAAAAGAGATATATTTCCACTTGCATCATACACCTCTGAACAGGACTTTGCCTATTAATTTGGGTGTGTGGGGTGAATTTTCAGAGGCTACCAGGCCATGGCCATGGGCCTCATGCATCTGTGGTCAAAAGTTGATCCTAAAGGAATGAAAAATGAATATTTTACAGATTTATTTGCAAATGTATGTCCTTGCGTTTGCCTGGATTGGTTGAGGATTTAAGTCATAGTTGACAAATGAAAGATTCAAAATTTGTTTGAAAATTCCGTAGGGCCCTAATTAGGGCCCAGTGACAGTTAACAGGTTAATATCCCAAATGAAAAAGGTCAAGTTACCATCTTACTACTCATGAATCATATAGTGTGTTAGGATTCTGCTTTTTTGACCATGCTTGCCTTGTCCTGACCATGCCATTGTTTTGCCCTTATCTGTACCATGCTTTGCATTCTGCCTGTCTTGCTTTGTCCTGCATTCCTTGCCATATTTCATAGTCTCTGTTTATATTATCATTCCGGTTCAAGTTCATGCCATTGCCATGCATTGCACCTTTGTCTCCCCTGTCTTGTGATCTAGTTGGTTCAGTCCGTCTCCCCAGTCTGTGTGCTTAACTGCTGCAGGTGATTTCAATGGTTTCTGGGTTTCCAAACATTCCTTCCAATCTCGTTTACTTCCTTCGCTTTACTGTTCTATCATTACTAACAAATACTAACAGTTTATTATTATTAATCTACTAACAGCAACTAACCTTGTACATTATACTAACTTACTAACGAGCACTTAGGGATTGTATAGCTGCACATTACTAATTGACTAACAAGCTCTCAGCACTCACTCTGCTCTAGTTTCCGCCCCTTGCCTTCCCTCAATTTACCTTGCTGCGTTTCAGCGGATTCTCCGCACCTTGTTAATCACTGTTCTGCCTCTCTCTCTCTGTGCACTTTAGAACTCCCTAACCGGAGCCGTTTGTTTGTCATAAGCTGTCTGTGTAATCCCTGTCCGCGTTTTGGCTTTCGCCAATTTCATGTGGTTAGGAACTTCCACTTGTTCATTCCCTTGTTAATTAGTCTGATCCAGCTCACCTGTTCCCTATTATAGCATGTGACTTCCCGTATGTGTATTTAAGCAGTCAGTTCACAGCCAGCCCTTGTCAGAACGTTTTCCTTGAGCTGTGTTGTTTATGCCTTGTACTCTTTGTGTCATACTTCTGACTGGAATGTCCTGAATCTTGATTTTGTCTTTGCCTTTGATATACCTGTGCCCGTGGAACGAACCTGCTTTGCCTGACTCTGAGGTGTGTTTGCTGCCCTGTTTACAAATTGGATTATGACTACAGGATTCTGATTTTGGATTGTGGACTCTGTACCGTTGCCTACTGCCCTGCCGGGGTTTCCACCCCAGAATTAATAAAGAGCAAGTTTGCTGGATCTTTTGATTCTCGCTTCTGGTTCCTGAACGCACCCTCATATAGTGTGCTGGTTCTCCTGGGGACCCCCCCCCAGTGTATGCTGGTTTTTGTTCCAGCCACAATCCCATCCATTATCTAAACCATTTCTTTCTCACTGGAGTTGTGAGGGAGCTGGAGCCTATTCCAGCTGACTATGGGCGAAGAGCAGGGACACACTCTAGGCAGCTTTGGCAATCCATCGTAGGGACCACACACCAGTCACACGCTCATACATATGGGTAATTTTGAGTCTCCAGTTAGCCTGACATGCATATTCTTTAGGCTGTGGGGAAAAAAACCAGATTACCTGGAGGAAACCCATGTGAACACGAGGAGACTATGCAAAAACTGCACCGAAAGGACAGGGGCCAGATTCAAACATACAATCCTCCTGTTGTGAGGCAATATTGCGAATCACTGCACCACTGTGCTACCCCCAGTCACAGTTAAAATCCCAAAATTTTAACAAGGTATATTTTTCATTGTGTTATTCATGTTCACAAGGATAATTTATTTTCTAAGTCACATTATGTCAGAAATTGTGATGCATGCCCTGAAGAGATTCATACTGCACTGCATTGAAAGTGTTTTTATTACACAAAAAGAGGAAATTTGTAACTTTATTGAATTAATCAATTGGCTTCTAATAGGTGAAAGTGGGGACACATGGTCACCAATAATAGCCATTTGGTAATTAATAAAAAATTAAAAGACAAGGAAAATGATAAGAAGCCAAACCTGTATTGTGTTAAAGGGAAAAAAGTGACATGTTGACCAACATAATCAGGATCCTACTAAGTCTTTCATTCAATCAGTAAGAATCTTTAGCTTTTTTCAGTAAAACAGTTTTCATTCCACAAGTTGTAGGAAAGAGCTTTTTTTAATAAAACATGAAAATGATACAATTAAGAAAAAATAGTGGCCGTTTAAAAAAGTGACTGCAGTTGAGGTTGGAACAAAAACCTGCATACACCGAGAGTCCCCAGAACTGAGGATGAGAACCATTGATACAGGGTAAAATCAATTTAGTAGCTAATTAGGCAAGCATGCATTTGTGTGCATTCATGAATCACTCCCAGAACAATAGAATTACAGTACAACTAATTGTCCTTCCTTCAGGTCCATAGGGAGTAACACTAATCCCTGCTCAACTGAAATCAAGGAACTCACAGCAACCTTGGGTACATAAGTGACTTTATGATACCATGCTATCATCAGGCAGCCATAACCTAAATGTACCACAGTTCAAATAATAATAATTATCTGGTGCACTCAAAGCACTGAAAAGATTTAAAATTTCAATCTTATAATACATAAGTAAGTGCATTTTGTTCCACAGCACAGCATTTAACTTTAGCAACTGACTGAGAATCTTCTCTCTGTAGCATATAATCTAAATTAAGTCTGATTTGGCATGAAGGTCGGCACGCAAATAACTCAACCATGGAAATGGCCTTGTTACTTCAATACTGGCAGACTGAAGGATTGAAAACCAAGATACGAACGTTTATCTGATGAGCTGAATTGCTTTTTAAGGCATTATGCCTGCGTATGACCCTGCTTTGATGTAAATGAATTCATGGTGGTTGTTTGAGAACGGTGTTGTAATAATGCAGTTCACTTCTACCTGCAGATGGCGATATTGTGTTCTGAATATCTCGTGTTACCGAGCAGGCAGTTGTTCACTCCATTGCATTACTGGACAGATTCTGTCGATAATCTTTTGACGAGGAACTAAATGGGTTCTAATATAGCTCTGTGACATTTGTGGGGAAGGTGCAACAAAAGCATAGAAATTAGAAGTAGCTGTCGCTATTTTCATATGCGGAAATATAAAAAGACTTGGCAGGTATGAACGAGTGTACACAATATAATGAATGAATCACGCACTTCATCGTATTTAGGTGCCGATCCTTAATTTTTCGGTCAGTGGTGTTGCTTTCCTTTTTGCTCCCTTCCTGTCTGAATTGCTTTCAAAACAAATCTAGAGGTATGGCACTTAATTTTTCTTAGAGGATAATCCAGTGGGAGCGAATTTTGGAGAAAGAAGAATGCAAACAAGTCATCTGACATAGAAATATAAAGCAGCATTTAGAGCTTCATTTTATGGATGCTTTTTTGTTTTTTAGAGCTTGCTGTTTAATATGCTTCATACTCATTCCTATAGAGTAAATCATCAAATTTTATCTGATATGACTGTGAGAACAATCAAGGAGTAACAGCATCTCGAGGAGTAAGTTAACAATCTCAACTCAAAATAAATCTCAAAATAAAACTTGCAAAAAAAAAAAAAAAACTGACATCGCCAAAATCTATCAAGAAAGTAATTTTTCGCATGAAAAATTTTAACACTAATTGATTTTTTCATATTCAAAACGAAGTGCATTTTCCAGTAATGATACTGCTAGGAAATAATACCTTGCCTGTCCAAAAAAGTCGCCATTTGGATATAAATAAACAATTGCTATGACTGATTAATATGTTTCAGTGGACAATAATTATTTTAAACCTAACTAATGAAGCGTGCGGCTTCTCATATCTTAAATAAACAATAAAGTCTGAAAACGTATTCCTTGGTGGCGGGAAAAACATCACAGTATTTACAGTATTACTGTATTGGCCTGCATCTAGCAAAGAAAACAATGAATTAGGAAAACAAGCATTAGGAATCATTTTCACACATGAATGAAAACTCAACCTCTCTGTCTCTTGCCTGCATGATACACGATGGACTAAACTTGCATCATTTCCCAACTTCTGACTCTTGCTGACAAAATTTTCAAACAAAAGACATGAACGATTCAAACTGTTAAGGAAAATGCACAAAGGTTAACCCTTAGAGCGCTGAAATAAATTTTTTAATATTACAAATTTAATTATCTTGTACTGTTGAAAACCTATCATGTGTGAGTTCTTTTAAACAAGTTGCCACACGATAGGTTTTCAACAGCTTTGAGTTTTATATCTTACATCATCGAGCAACAATAGCTGCATTTAGCGTTGTAAGGGCTAAAGGTAAGGCCAAATTACTGACAGTCACATAATGGCTGTGACATTTACCCTCACACAAAAAATATTTTGGATTGTTTGTGGATAATATGCAGGGGGTCCTGGCATTTTGCATTATGCTGGAGAGTCCTCCAGACCCCCTGTAGTGTCACATCAAGGGCCCATGTCTTTTTATTGTAGAGGGACAGTATGTGACGCCATCGGCATCATGCCTGTGGCCACATCCACTCACAAACATGCTTTGAAGTCACACCTCAGTCACTTTGAAGCTTGTGACCTTTGAGTTTCACATCAAATTTTCACAGGCCAGGAGGCTAAGGCTCCAATTACTGCCACTGGTAAAATACTCAAGATTTTTTTTTTTTTTTTCTGAAAACCCCCATTTCATAAATGCCAGGCTTTCTACAAAAGCAAATTTTTAACGATAATAAGCTTTAACTCTGTTCCCAATCACTATGGTATATGAAATAGGCATACTTCTTCATAACTTTATCTTATCCTTTAGTTAATACTTCCATGGTTATCTTTCCATGTATGCCACTTATGAGAACATACTAAACAAGCCTTTTCCTCATCAATAACCCCCCACCACCAGCCCCTCAAATAACAAACATACACATCTAAAATATTTCTGAAAATATGAATCAGCAGTTTGACTTACTTTCACTTGAAATTTTTTTTTTCTCTCTACTTTGTACTATTTAGTACACCGCCCAAATTCCAAAAAAGACATATTTTTGCAAACACTGCAACAACACACTATTTAATGCTTTAACGTGTGAATTAAATAGATGATTGAAAATATGCACTTATTTCAAATCAGGTGACAGCAACAGACTCCAAAAAAAGTTGGAGCAGGGGTAGTTTTGGATTAATAATTATGTGACAAGTTGCAATAATAATGAGACATCAATCTCAACGATGAACTGTTGCTAAGGGTCAGGAATAGCAAGGACAGGAGCACTAGTAAATCAATCCTTTAGCTGGTGGAAGGCAGAGCTGGTCTGGGGGTCCAGAGATAAGGAGTGTCGGATGATGTGAGGACTGTGAGAAGGGTGGTAACTGTGGAGAAGCCTCTGATGAAGCACCTTTAAAAGTTTGCAAAGTCCAGGAGTCTCTGTTGCTGTTTCCGCTCTGTGGGTATTAGCTAATCCACGACAGTGTATACTTTCTGCCAGTCCCTGAGGATATCTCCCCAGGGGCTGCATAGATGTTTGATGGAATTCATACTTCTCTGGCTTCAGGCAGAGCTGGTTCTCCAGAAGTCAAGCAAAAGCTTGGCGGACATGTCAGGCACGGTCCTCCAGGGAGAGCGCCAGAATATCGTGCAGGCACAGATACATATTTATACACAATATTTAACTCTATCAGGAGATTTTTTTTTTTAATCTGGGATTTTTTTGAACAAAGGTTTGGGATATCAGTCAGTTGAATGCAACTAGCAGTGCCACATAATTCTGAAGAGTGTTATAGAGCTTGTTTGATGCTGCATTCTAACAATGGATCTATTTTCAGACAAGTGTGTGCAAGACCTTATGCTGCTTCAAATTTTGCACTGGAAGCTTAAGGATCTATTCATATGATAACGTATAAATTAATTTCATTGTATTTTGACAAACCAATGTTCTTCATCAACTGTCATGTAACTGATCCACTGAGATTGTCTCTATTTGCAGTGGTTGTTGCTGTCTCTATTGAGGGTCATCATTAAATATATAATGTACCGCAGTCTTGTCTTGGTGGTGCTTGTTATCACTTGTGAATGAATAATAGACAGCCTTTATTTTTATTTTATGTTGCTGTTAGTCTGTTCCTGACTTACAGAAAGTCATTGAAGTAAAGGGTTTCAAAGCAAGGATCTGAGACTCCAGCAAACAGGAGTGAAAGCCACAATCACTGAATGGAAAACACTTGGAACAGTGGTAAATCTTCCCAGAAATGACTGGCCTCCCAGAATTTTTCCAAACATACATCATCGACTCATCCAGGAAGTCACTAAAGAACCCAAATGAACACATAAGAAACTGCAGGCTTTGCTTGTCTCAAGTATGCTCAGCATTCATGATTCCGCAATTAGAAAGAGATGGGGCAAAAATGGATTCTATGGGAGAGTTGCAATGTTAAAATTTTAATTTCAAACCTTGACCAACTAGAAATAACACTTTGGCTTGTCTCACATTTGCCAAAAAACACATTGATGACCCCCTAGGATTTTGAGATGATGCTCGACTGAGGAGTCAAAAATGGAACATGGGTCTAACACAGAATTCCATAACAAAAACATCATGATCAGTCAAATCTGGTGGTGAAAGTGCAATGGTGTGGAGATATTTTGCTGCTTCAGGATCTGGGTGACTTGCCGTCATTGACAGAACCACAAATTCTGTCCTCAACCAGAAAATCCTGACAGAGAATGTCTGGTCATCAGTCAGTGATCTAAAGCTGAAGTGCAACTGAGTTATACAGCAAGAGGAAATGCTAAACACAAGGGCAAGTCCACCTCTAAATGGCTCAAAAGAAATAATTGTAAGGTTTTGGGGCGTTCAATTCAAATTCCTGACTTGAACCCCTTTAGATGTGACAGGACCTTTTGTTCAATTCATTCTCCGTGACCCTCCAATGTTGCTGAATGAAAGAAATTCTCCAAAGGAAGAGATGGACAAATTTCCAAATAAATTAGACAAGTAGAGTAATAGAGACCCACCTGAAGCCATTGGGTGGAATGAAATTTGCTCAGGAGCGCACGCAGCTGCTGAAAAGTAATTTCAAAGGTCGCCATCTTTAATAGGGTGCAGATTTTGCTATTGTTAGTCACTGATAACACAGAGATGACACCCTACAATGACTTGCAGCTGGATGGCATCCTTCACATTCTCGATGCCCGCGTATGTGACTTGCGCTTGTTGGAGCAGTGGTAGCAGACAGGAATGATGCAGAATGTCCCAATTATTCTGTGAGGTAAATAAAGAAATAGCCTATCAATGGTGCGTGACCTAGCACAACAGAAATAATTCAGATACTGCAATTTTAATCAGAAAATAGCTTCCCCGCCACCCAAAACGGTTGGACGGGGGACAATTGATTTAGGTCATGTTCATCCGTCCATGCGTGCAGCCATGTATGCATGCCTTTAGTCTTTGGCGAGAGACTTTTCTCTAACTGCCTTATTTCATTGGAAATGCAGGTCTCCCAATTGACCTCTGTTTTTGTACTTCACCCAGTATTCTGAGAACAAACTATTCAGTACTCTGAGACATTACAGAGTCAAGTTTTCTATGTAAAAATGAAACAAAATTGAAAAATAATATTTTATCGGCAAGTTGAGAACACGGTGTTGTCATATGGACCGGACGTGCTGCGTGGCCCATCTTATTCTCATCAGCCGACATTCTCTGTATTGTCAGTGTATCAAATGGCATTTCTCTGAATTTAGACATGTGGCTTATGTGAGGAAAGTTTTTCCTTGTCAGACAAGAGCCCTGGGCATGACATTTAGAGCTACAATTTTGTGGAAGGGAAAACAAATGTTCTCCGTTCATAAAGCCTATTGATTGGGCTTTGTTAAGGCTTCGGTTTCAAATTATTGCAAAGAGTCCGCCTTACAGTTGAATGGAATATGTAAAATTGTGGCAGCTGTCATCCCAGAATAAAGCCTGCCATGTTACCATAGTGCAATATCCAATTGCTAATGGACTCCATCCACTTGGTAAGTGTGCTGCTGCAGCTGATAACGTATCTGTGACCTCGCTCAGCTTGACACGGACACACCTGAAAGACAGCAGATGTTTTTGTGTGAGCTTCCATTCACTCCTCGGTTGCCAACAAGGGAAAGGGCCCCTGGAGGACTTGTTTCTGAAACAGAGCAGCCCAGCATTAAAATGAGAAGATTAGTGTCACGCTGGGTATTATGCCTCTCCTCATCGTGCTATTTCCAGTGCTGATGGGCCTGCACTGGGGCTGCTCAATTCGCTCTCCAGCCGTGGGGCAAACACAGGGCACTAAATGCCCCGGTCATTGATTAATTAAGCATGCACACTCTGGAGATATCAAAGGAAATTCACAAGCCTCTCTTAACAAATTTTGTCTGGGTACTTGCCTGAAGAACGACTCTCGCGTTTTTGTAATTAATTTGAGTAATTCATTAATTTAATTTAGAGTAACAAATGAAGCAAACAGCATGACCAAGTGCAGTTCAAAGCAACAGCTACTTTGGTCTCCACAAGTAATATATGAAGAGTTTGTTTCCAAAACACAATATGTCCATTGTACTTATTTTGAGTAAATCAGCTTTTTCTATGTTGGCGTCTATTGCATTTTATAGAAAAACAAAAACTTTGACCATGAAAACATACACCTTATAGTATGAATTTTTAAGAATGGATTTTTGCACCATTTAAACGAACCACAGGGCTGTCGCTCTATGGTATCATCTCAATTTTTGTAATTTTGGCACTTGTTGCATTTTGGTAACAAACTCTTCATATTTTTCTTCCTTCTTGCTTGACAGTATACATTGTGCAATGTTGTGTTTACATCTACCTGTACAGCATCATATTTCAGTTTCATTCTTTATGGTCAAATAGTCGAAAGAAAACAAAACAAGTGCTATTCAATTACACTACACAGCCAAAAACATGAAAACCTGCTCATTTAAAATCTCATTCTAAATAGGTTTTTGCTCCCCCCCTTGGCAGCTAGAATAGCCTTCGGAAAGGCTTTCCACTAGATATTAGGTCATAACTCATAGTATTTGCCTCATTCTAGCCAGAAGAGGATTAGTGAGATCAGCTGGTGATGTTGTACAAAGTGTGGCTCAAAGTTGGCTTTCTTCTTGATCCTAATAGTGTTTGATTTATTCGAGGTCAGGGTTGTGTGCAGGCCAGTTGAACTCTTCTAAGCTAATCTAAAAATGAGAAACTTTCAGGCTAAAACAGGATAAGGCCTTCCGTAAACAATGGGATGCACAGCATCATCTGTAATGTCTCTGCATGCCGAAGTATCAATATTTTCCATCAGTTGAACCAAAAGGTCAAGACTGAACCATTATACCAACCCCTGACCACGAAGCATCCACATACATTTTGACAAAATGTAAATATATGAATTTCTTTTGTTTTCAGATATTTAATGTGAGTCAAGGCTCTACGACCTGACTTCCTAAAAAAAAAAAAAAAAAATACATCTTTTTCCATCAACTACTTGGAATTGACCAGTCCAGTTATGCCAGTCCTTTGGGTTTTCACTCCGACACTAGCAAAGTTTGGATTTCGGAAACAAGTAGAATTGTGTTGAGTTGCTAAGTAGTACAATCAGGTATGCTAAATTAGGGTTAGAGTGACAACCTGCAAGATGGTAGATCACCAAAAAAAAGGGTTGGGGACCTCTCGATTACACAGTCACCTATGCCTTGCACAATTACGCTGCCTGCACCCACACAGGAAGCAAAGATGCAGGAGCCTGCGCACTTCCCAGTGCTGTCATCTGTGTCAGAATCAGTTCCATTACACACCATGGACTGGACTACTGGGGCGCAGGTGCCTGATGAAGAAGAAATACATCTCCCACTCACCCCAGCCATTTTCTCACTCAGTGCAATGTGGTGTCAGACAAACTCCCAAAACAATAAATGACAATATTTTAACAGGTGATGAGCAAGTTTTTTGTTTTTTAGGCTAGACTTGTTTTAAGCACCTTAACTAATGTACGGTTAGCAAATTAATTTTCTCCCTTTTATTCAGTTAAATGTTGCATTATGTCTGAAAAAAAAAACAGTTGACGTGCCAATCCTACTCTTAGTTGGTTGCCACAGGAGTGAGAGAATAAGAAAAAACCTTTATGGATATTATACTATATATAGAATATTCAGAGACGTGTTTTTCATAATTCCACATGTTCAAGGCACATTGAAACATCAGTTAAAAATAGATCCCATTCGCATGCTAATCCAAAGCTCCCTCAGTTTCACAATGAGCGTTTCCCAGCGTGTTAAATATGAATGTACCGAACGCATGACCAGCTCACAGCCAGTACCCGGTTCCTCTGAATTATGGTCCATTAATTTGCTCTTATTCAGTCAGAGAAACACGCCCATCCACCATCCATTAGGTCTTTTCTCTCCGGCCAATGGCAGAATGATAGATTGTGTCAATACTTAGGTCCACCCACTCCAAAACCATATTTGATATTCAGCCTTGCATCAAATGAAGCATGCAGTATGACCAATAGCTTCGTGGGTGGGTTGAACCTACCTCTGGAGACTACAGAGTGCTGACGTCATGTCCCCCCAACTCCCTTCAAAAACCAGCCCACAGGAGAGGCAGAGATGCAGGGTCTCTCCAAAGCATCGTAAGAAGGAGGCATCCCGATTTCCCAATCACTGGTGTCTCCTGTTCACCAACCAAACCTCATGGGGAAAAGGCCACTATGGGTTGCACGCCTTCCAAATCCATCGCCACCTACACCCAGGAGAGGGTGTGTCAGGACCTGGACACGTGCTCCACATTCGTCCCCAGCCTGAAAAGCTCTGTCTCGACACCCGAGAGGCCCTCCCCGAGACTCTGCCTGGAGACGGCCAGCGGCAAGCAGACCTTTCTCAGCGGTATGTGGCTAATGATTAACTACATTTGTAGTTTAATGCCTGCCATACTCAAACAGCACAAGAGACACAATCTTTTTTTCTTCTTTCTTTTTTAGTTCAACATGGTTTAAGATAAAGTTAACTTAAACTGTAAAGGGTCATGCTGAAAAAAAATATTTTTGTGCAGTAAAGGTGCAGGTGAACAAATTTCTGCTTTAGAGTTGACACTGTCACTTCCTATATTATTTATTGTACTTGGTTGTTGTATGATATTTCTGGGTTAGCAATTTAGCAATGTAGCATAGCCTATGCATGGTCCTTCCTTGATCTGAATGATATATCCCACTTTGGTCATATAACTTACGTATTGATTGTCCAGCTGCATTGTTATTTTGTCTACCATGTGGTTGGTAGGAAATTCTAATGCACTTATACATTGCTATGGATAAAAAAGAAAGCTAATTCATTGCAACTACAAAGTTTTCAGGTACTGATGGTGTAGTGCATAGATGGTTTGCAATTTACTGTTTGTAGGCAGATCTTCCATAAACTCAGCTAAAATGTACTTACCAATTTAAATTAACCCAACTTCATACAGACTGAAGGGCTGCCAATGCTGGAATCCAGTTGGGCGGTTGGGGAATTGACCCCGACTCCCCCTCTCCGCCTCATGACACTGTAATA
The DNA here is from genome assembly GCA_029692085.1 of Gymnothorax javanicus. Classification (NCBI taxonomy): domain Eukaryota; kingdom Metazoa; phylum Chordata; class Actinopteri; order Anguilliformes; family Muraenidae; genus Gymnothorax; species Gymnothorax javanicus. The sequence continues at coordinate 37,526,390 of CM056210.1, read as the reverse complement.
AGCCCATCTCTATCAGTACCCCACTCTCTGTTTTATCCCTCTCGTAATAAAGCAAAATTTGGCAGATTAGCACACTGTCCTCTGAAACTCAGTTTTTAGTTAATAGCACTAAGCTACCGATATCAGGGCAGTGTGATAATTGCAGTCTGCACTTTTATTGAAGAGATCATGAGTTCAGTCATCAGATTCAGCACAGCCATCAAACTTTATGTGAAATGGGCTGTCGAGTTGGCTCACTTGGTTATGGCACTGCATTGTGGAGCAGTGGTGACCACCATGACATGGGTTCGATCCCCGGTCGTACCAGCCAGCAGTGGTCGGTAGCCATTTCAGAGCAGCGTACAATTGGCCTTGGGCTGCTGAGAAATAAATTGGGAGGGACTGCCGTGTTAGGATATTAGTAGCTTTGTTCATTGCTTAAGCGCCTCCTGTTGGCCAGCCGGGCGCTCGCCAGTAAGATTCTAAACTTGCTCAAGTTCGAGTATCCTCCACCCTCGTTCTAAATCTTGCGAAGGTTTGAGCTATAAGTGTAAAGAAGCAGTGGCTGACAGGCGCGTGCTTCGGAGGAGAGCGGGAACTGTCTTCCCGAGATGGCAACATGGGGTCGCATACGAGCAAGCTTGTGTATGTACATATTCTCTAATTGGGCATTCCAAATTCAAGTGGGATTAGAGATGTCAAATTACAAAAAAAAAAAAGTCACACTTTAGATTAAGTGTTGCTCATAAAGGCTTTATACAGCATGTATAATGCCTTCATAAATGAGACATAATGTCTTCATAATTCATAGATAAGCAAATGTCATGCTTTGTAAAGGGTGAAATAACAGATCCTTATTCAGCATGTGATGCCAGATGTCATATAACTGACCACAGAGATATAAGAAAACTAGAGTGGACGACGTGTGGGCTCGACCAAAGCGGAAACGGCAGAATAGCTTCGCCATCTTGTGTATGTATAAATGTCCAATGAGGTACATGTAAACAGTAGGCTAAACATGGGTGTCAACAAATTAGAGACTTGTTTTCCGTCTTCTTTTTTATCCTTTCATACTTAAAATGGACATGAATAAGGAATTGTAATCAAACAACAATATTTATTTAAAAAAATTTTTTTTTTAAATCCGGTATATTCAATGTTTATTTAATCGGAAGACATTACAGAAAAATCGGAACTTCACCTGTTGTCCCTTATGATCGAGTTTTCGTTTTATACGAGCACGGTTTAGGCCAGTTATACTGCATTTTCCATTGAACGTCTGTCCCGATATACATACACAAGATGGCGGCGGCGTGCTGCCGTGGAAACGACGGGATTGTCTGCTCTAGTTTTCTATATCTCTGTGTAACTGACAATGTCACTTAGCTAGTGGCTAAATACTATAAAGGGTGACATTGTCAGCTAAGTGACATTGTCATTGTCACATCTGGCATCACTTGCTGAATAAGGATGTGTTATTTCACCTTTTAAAAAGCATGACATTTGCTCAAGTATGATTTATGAAGACATTATGTCTCGTTTATGAAGGCATTATACATGCATTATAAAGCCTTTATGAGCAACACTTCAAGTGTGACCCAAAAAAAAAGCTATGTAAAATAATATTTGTAAATTGAATAGATGAAAAAAATAATAAAGAGGCTTTGTAAGTCTGGATACCAGCCTAAACTCTTCCAAGTTTTTTAACTTTGCTTGCTTTTTTATGGTGATGCGCAGTGCCTTGCCGTGACAGTCATGGTCGAACCCCGAGCCAACCCAACAGCCCAGATGCCTGGAGCACCTTCAGCACGGCCAGCAACACCAACCCACTGTGTACTCCCCAGCCCAGCACCAAACACAGCCGCAGTGACAGCGAATCATCAGACTGCGAGACTCCCTCTGGCAATGTGAGATGACAAAGTCTGCACCATCAACGCTGAGGTGTTGCACTCAATGCATCCACGACCAATGGATTACGACTGTTCGGTTCTATCTGAGAACCCTTACCAGGAAAACAGAGATGTGTAACAGTGCACAAGAGATCTGCTGTGATTCAGAAACTGTTGACTGATGAAACTGAGAATAAACACAATGAGACTTCATGGCTGTAATTTCCGTCAGTTTGTTTTACATAGCTTATGAAGGCAGCCCATCAGTTAGGAGTCAACTGATTGACTTCGGTGTGACCGCTCCAATATCAGTCGGCATTTTAATGTTTATATGGAAATGTTTATAAGGGAATGTACTAAAAAGTAGGGATATCTGTTCATTTCAATATACTTTTTCCCAGTATTCTCTAAGTTTTGAAATTGTTCAAAATGTTGCACTGTACGCAAGTATGTATAGGGCAGTATGACAGTCATAAAATATAAAACGTACCAAAAATCATTCATTTGTAACATAAGTGATTTTGTGAAAACTGATTAGGAACACTGTTGATATATACCAGTAAAATAGTCTGGAATCTACTTGTGCATAATATTGATTTGTATTAAACTTTTCTTGCAATACCCCTTTTGATGCCTGCGTAAACCTGACTTGCTAGACTGTCGTGAGACCCTATGTAAACGTGGTACCTTATCTGAGACGAGTAAGGCTCTTTGTGTGGCCAGGGCTTTTACCTGAGCTGATCTCACACATTAGTTTTACATCTTGGCTGAATAATTGTCAACAGATCTATGAATTTTAGAACAAAACACATTTGAAGAGTTTAACATTCTGAACTTGGATTTTTCAAGCATTTTTTGTGACTCTATGTCTCCCCCCTGAGGTCAGGCAGAGAGTGCCAAGGAGTCGTGCAGCAAGTGAAGAGACAAGGACCTGTCAGGTACTGAGGATACAAGGCAGGCCTCAGAGGCACCATAATGAGGTTCATTAAGTTTGTGCATCATAAGGAAGATAGCGAGTGGGACTAAGTACTTGTAAAGGAAATTTTTAACCCTTTGTTGCATGTTATCCAATATTTTGGACATAAGTTAAGTGGGATTTATTCTCTCTAGGCTCATAGATACCCTGAAAACACAAAATGCACATTTTACTGGACATTTCCACATAATAATTTCCTCAATAGGTGCCTCTCTGATTAGTCACATGATTTACCACAAACAATCACAATGGTTGAATCCACTAGTAAGAGGTAAGTTGACGAAAGTCAGAAATAGTCTTATATTGTTCAAGTTTTGATCAGACTTTTTTCTGTTGGGGGATGGAAATACATTATATAGCACAAACTGAAAACACATAACCTATGTAATGCATGTCTATTTGTTGGAATACATCTGAGTGTATGCTCTATCAAAAATATTGGACATTATGCATGCCGAGTAAATAGCTCAAATAAGCAATGTCCAGAATACAGATAGACCATCATGCATACCAATGACCAGGTTTCTTCAACTTCACATAATTTCTGTCACTCCACATGCATAATATCTAAAATACTGGATGGCAGCGTGCATACCACAAGCATAATGTCCAAATAATGGACAGACAGACCACCCACTTGCACCCCCCCCCCACACACACACACACACACACACACACACACACACACACACACATAAAGTATTGCACCAAATCCCAACAAATGGTTCAAGGCATTTGTATGTACTCTATGCATCAAAGGGTTAATCTCAATGAGGCTTTCCTGGTTAAATAAACTGCTTCATACTGCCAAGATAGGACCAATGACAATAGCAACCTCCACAGCTACTCGCACTGGGTGACAAACATATGGAAACCTGGGCAGCAGGAAGAAATTCATGTAAAAAATGTTCAGACATGGTGCCCACTACGCATAAAGTGAATTTAATCACTGCAGGGATGATTGATCAATGTGCTGTCAATAGCATACATACATTACGTTTGCTCTGAAATCAAGGCCTGACTATAGCACAATTACCATGATAATATTTGGATAGTTTGAAAGCACAGGTGGTTTAGACTGCATCCTGACATGGCACTTTTCTATTGCATGGATGGTCGCCAAAGTTAAGAATGGATTCCAGATAATACCAGCGTTACCTGGCACAGATGGCTGTGCGTGAGTAATGTTCAGCTTCTGGAAGGCAGAGGATAAATGTTTTTCTGCATGCACTGGAGGGGATAAAATTGATTGGGCATGTATTGGCAATCAAAATACTGTACATTATTCCTTTCCAAAATAAAGAACTTATAACAGAGTCAAACGTTTTGAAAATATTACATTTTGATTGGCTTGTTATTCCATTGGTGCAATCAGCTGCAGCCGCTCATTGTCTTGTGTATATATGTAGGTCATGGGTTTTGGCTCAATCCAGACTGGATCATTGTACCAGAAAAGGTTATTCTAACATCTTACTCTAAATTCTAGTTTTCCTCCCTAGTTTTCCTTCCAGAGAGCCAAGTTATTAGTGAGACGTTATTAGGTACAGCAGGTTCTCCAATCCCTCTTCCTCATCCTCCTCATCACATACACACTCTAGTGGCTCATCGTCGATCCTGCAGTTGGTTCCCCCTCTGCCCAATTCTTAACAGTCATGTTATATGTTGTACATATTGTGCCACTCCGTGAAACAAATTTTATTTTGGCTTGTCCTGAATAAAATAAACTTGACTGTTTGAGGTCTCTGTGTCCTCGGCTGGGATGTAAGTGGTGGAGGGACCTGAACACTATGCAAATTGGGCCTGGAAAACATCTATTTTTATGCTGCAGCTGATAAGGGATTCCCAGACTTCACCATTTCCATGTAGATAAACATTTGCTTCATTGATTCGTAGCAGTGCAATTGCATTTCGAATGAGCTGGTTTTAAATGACTGCTTGTTTGAGTAGGAAAACTTACTTGGAGACCAGAATGGCCTTAAGTGCATGTGGTCACAAGTTGATCTGGCTGCCCGCTGTTTTAAAGAGAGATGGCTTGTTGGATGAGTCGTTTTTATGATACGCCAACAGCTACTCAGTGAGATGATAGTGGGGCAGGAGGATAGGCTCCCATATTATTTACAGTCTATCATTTAAGCATGAGTTAAAATAATATTATTATTATTATTATTATTATTATTATTATTATTTTATCTTTTTGATATTTTTTGCACATTTTTTCAGTGCTTTGTTCATAAGATCATTTCAAATTTTTAATTCATCATTTCTCCACAACGTGAAAATGTGACTGATCATTTTTCCATTGTGGTCTTCATATGAAGTTTACTAGACTGTCAGTCTATGTATCAGTTTATACAATTGAAATGATGGCTGTAATAATGGCATTAAGATAGGTAGAGGAGGTCAAACAACTAGGAGTAGTGTTATGATCTGATTCAGCCTCAGCACTGAATAGTCTGAGATCGGTTTATGGGGATTTATTAGTAGAGATGATGTTACTGGATTTAGGGAAGATGGGATGATTCGTCAGCTTTTGCTGGCTATCTGTTCATGTGGGGGTAGAAGGGAATTAAAATGCAGGCACTGCTCCTAAGAACACTATCAGAAGAGAGAAGACTAATATGTATGCACCATTGGGAGGTAGGCAAATAAAATAATTAATTATGACTGCTGGTATCCACTTCTGACAAACACAATGGAGCAATAGTAATAAAAGGAAGAATGCCGTTACTAAGTGAATAATGTGATTGAGAGAGAGTGGATGTTTGAAAGGATGGGAGGGACTGGGTGGGTGTGAGGGGTATGTGGGATATTGGAGGGAAGTAAAGGAAATGATGCGGTCCATAAGGCACTTTTTACTTTTCTCAAAACAACAGGACAAGAAAAAATAATTTAATGTAGGTAGACTGCGATGGCCTCTCACTCCATCACAGTAAACGGCAGTGAATGCACCCTGAGGTTTTGAGAAATACTCCAACCAAATACTAAGAGAATACTAAAAAAAGAAGAAGAGGAGGAGGAGGAGTTGATGATAAAAAGCTCAACTTGACATCATTAAAGGGATTTGGTTCATTTTATTCAGAAGTTTATTTTGAAAACTGGCAGTGAAGTAAAATTGTGCTGGATTCCTGAGCATGCTTGGATTGTGGGAAATGAAATTGCAGATTCAACGGCAAAATCAGCCTTGAAGAAAGGAAAAATAGGTATTAATGTTTGTCCTGGTAGAGTAGAACAAAGAGGGAAAACTAATGAGGGTGTTGAAAGGGTATAGCAGAGACTAAGGGAATAAGAGACTAGAAGGCACGATTTTTCTCTTCAACCTCAGGTTAAGAAGACCACTCATTGTTCAGTTACCAGAAGGGATTCTATTAAATTAACTACATAAAAGTCTTAAAGACTGGACTATATCTGTACTTGTTTACTGTAGGAAAGCTGGTTTATGTGAATGTGGACATCCAGTAAAGCATGTTCTCCTATAGAATGTGGCAAGTATTGCACAGCAAGAAAATTTTTCTGTAAGAGACTGTCAGACCAATGTATTTTATCTTTTTCTGTTTAATCTTTTTTGGCCATAATGAGACCCACCATCTGATCGCAAAAACAATTATTCAGTTTCTGCATGACGCAGGATTAAACAATAACATCTTAAGTGTGGTTGATGTAGTTGATTAATTCTAATGGACAGAGGGCAGTAATACTCATAGAGGCGTCAACACGGAAAAAAATGCGGAAGAAGAATAAGAAGATTGAACTTAAAAGAGCTGTCACGATTACGGCACATGCTCAGAACTTATATCCCAAGAAGGTGAATCTGCTTGACTGCCAATCTGTCTTTGCTTTGTATTGTATTTATGAATTTTAGTTACTCCGGCATTATGCTTTTTACATGGCAGGGCTTTCTATGGAAATTGTAGGATTGAAAGCGTTATTCTGAGCTTTAGCCAAGGGATACGAAGAATCCTTGGTTGCCGTAAGCTGGTTGCCGTCGCAAATAATCATAGAAGAAGAAAAATATCCTCTAGATTTTGACATGCAGTTGAGTGGATTTTTCTTGTTCAAAGTTGTGAGCATGCGCAGTAATTGAAACACAACTCCTTTAAGTGTTGAAATTTCCATCACCTGGATTTTGGATTGCGGACGAATGGCATGGGAAGGGGGTGGGGGGGGTGAGGGGCAAAGGAAAATGAAAAAGGGAATTGAAAAATGACAATGACACAGAGCCTTTTGCCGTTGGAGTTAAAGCGATTGGACTGAGTTGGGAAATCAACCAAGTTTTTAGTGACTGTCATGATGCAGGAAAATTTGTGAAGAAAGGCACTGGAGATGAAAGGGCAGTGAGGGTGTTTCGAAGTGGAATTGTGATAGTGGAATGTAAAACAAGGAAAAAATATGAAAAGGCACTAAAAATGAGAGTATTCACTACTAAGCACGTGACATTTTTTCCACTGAAATGCCAGCTGACAGTTAAGGGGGTTATTAAAGGGGTTTCATTTTCAGTGGTAGCCAATAATTTATTTTTTTTTTTGGTGGTGGAGGTAGTTTGTGCCTCTCAGCTCTCGAAAGCTGTAGGAATGGAAATGTGCAGGACAGTATGGTGATGCTAGTGGAGTTTGAAAAGGAGTTGCCAGAAAGGATTTTAATTGACTATGTTAGTAATGGGGTGTGGACATTTGAAAGGGCTCCCCTTCGTTCTTATTGGGATCAAGGATATGGCCATGCTGCAGCAGTTTGCCAGAATGAGTGTTAGTGATGTAGAAGGTGTAAGAAAGAAGGATGTACAGAAGAGAACTGTTATCTAACAAAAGGGAAAGCTGCATGTTGTCACTGTGGGGGAAATCATGAAGCAGCAGCAAAGCAATGTGAATGGAGGAAATCGGAAAGTGAGGTTGAGCAGACACGGGCACAGAATAAGTGTACAGTGCAGAGGCTATAAAGAAAGTGAGGCTATAAAAGAGGCCAGTGAGGAAAGAGCTAGACACAACTGAAATGAAGGGAAAGAGCAAAGTAGACCAGACAAACAGGGTTTCATTATTTACAAAAGAGGGTTTTTAGCATTCATAGTGATGGTGATCCACTGTGCAAGCAAAATTGAAACAAAGATGGAGAGGATAAGGATGGTGTTACAGGCATTTAAAGAAGTCTCAAAGATAACCGACGGGGAAGAAATTCAAAATTCAAGGAATTTTGGAGAAAGCGTTTGGTGGGTTTGAGGGTTTTTTTTTTTTTTTTTTTGCCAATCTTCTAATCCACACTCGAGTCCAGTGGGTGGCGGTAATGCACGGTTGTTGGTTTAAATGAAGGATACTAAGAAAAAAAAAAATAGATAGCAACAACCATGGGGCATTTTTGGCGATAATCATTATGTGGGGCAATTTGTTAGAAATGAAATAGGAGATGTGAAGTCAGTGAAAGTGTGTAGAAGTGGCATTGTGATAATTGAATGTTTTAATAAGAAGCAAAGGGAAAAAGTTCTCAAAATTAAAGAGTTTGATCTTGCTTGAGTAGTTTGTTTTAAGATGAACCAAAAGGCGACTTTGAAGGGTGTTATGGGGGGGGGGGTCCCTGCATGCTGTGAAAGCTGAGTGTTTTTTGGAAGTGGAGGGCGTCTGTGGAGCTCGGCGGCTGAAAAGTCATTGGGATTGAAAGGAACAAGACAGCATGTCTGTACTGCTGGAGTTTGAAAAAGAGTTGCCGGACAGGATCCTGGTGGATTACATGAGCTACAGAGTGAGGGCCTTTGAAAGGACCCCACTATGGTGTTATTGGTGCCAAGAATATGGGCATGTGGCAGCAGTATGATGGCGACGGTGCGGAAAAAATGGGTGCAATGAGGAAGAATGTAAGCTAACGATGGAACAAGCTTTATGCGTCCATTGCGGTGGGAATCATGAAGCTGGGAGTAGGCAATGTGAGCGGAGGAAATTTGAGTGTGAGGTGGAACGGGCATGGGCTTTAAACAAGGTGTCATATGCTGAAGCTGCAAAGGAAGTTAAGGAAGAACAGAGTGTAGTGAATAAAGAGAAGTGTATTACAAAGACTGTGTCTAAAGAATCAAGATCTTACAGTGAATGTATTAGTATTGACAAAAGGAGGTTTTTAGCATTTGTGGCGATGGTCATAAATTGTGCTAGCGAATTAGAATCAAGGACGGATGGGATCAAAATGGTGTTACATGCAGCAAGGGAATTTCTTGGGGTTACAGGTGTGAAGGGGGAACATATCCAAGAGATTTTGGAAAAGGGGTTTATTGGGAGAGGGTGCCAGATACAGACTGACTAGTTGCGTTTAGTTTAGTTAAAGATAATAGAGAACTGCAGATTTTTTTTTTTTCTTCTTCTTCTTTTTTTTCTTTTGGTTTCTTTAAAGATAATTTAAGCGATAATATAAATCCAGTAGGTGGCGGTAATACACCACATGGGCTGTAAAATACAATAAAAACCCAAAAAGAAGAAGAAGAACCATGGGGCAATCAACAGGCAATCAGAGAGGTTAACTTAAGGCATTCTACGTTTTCATTTCCAGTTTCCAACAGCTGTCGTAACTACGACAACTACAGATGCATTTGGCGGAAAGTCGCCAATCAACAGGGTCACTCGATAATCTGAAAAACGGCATCTGTTGCATTGTTCGATCAGAAATTGTTGATATTGTGCCTTTTTTTTTGAGAAATTTGAATGAATTTGACCCAGTTCAGGAGCCACTGATTATGCCTCCCGTTGGCAGAAAGCGTCGAGCTCGAAAAGACGGCATTAAAAAAAATGAAAAGGGGAGTAAACTCTTTGTTGGTAAGGGGCACATTCCTCGCGCATCTTGTGATCATGATAACGAAAACTTTTGTATAGGTGGGACGCTACAGCCTGCTGAGGTATTTGACTGTGCAGATAAGTTCTTTCACCGTTGCTCAACTGTCAAGGCTCAACAAGATGCTGTTCTGCTTTCATACATGAGCATAAGCAGGGTAAAACGATGTCGCGTGGCAGATGACAGACGTAAAAAATTTAGGAGCATTGCAGTTAAATATTTCATTGTGAATAAAGCCGAGGAGAAAAAGCCTGTCTGCAAGGAGACCTTCATGAGTATCTTGGGTAAGTAAACCTCCAACATTTTGAATTAAGCCTTTGCTTCCCGGGTGCTTTGTCATTGGGTGACGGGAGTTCCCGACCAGACATAAAAGTTTAAAAAAAAAAAAAAAAAAAAAATCAGAATTGCAAGGCTTTGCTGTCAGTTATGCTCTCCAGCTATGCTATTCAATCTGCAGATTAAAGTCACGCACTGGGCACTCCACCACTTTTCAAAAAATTCAGCAGAAAAAAAAAAATATATTGTTGAAACACATTTGTATTTTTGGAAGTAGTTTTGTTAATTATCTGACTGGTTCATCATAAATAAGTTGAGCTGTAGGCCTAACTTACACCTGTTTTCACTGGAAAAAAATCAAGGGAAGAATAGAAGGATTCCAATACACTGAGAAAGTGTGACGTCACTTTCGCTGGGGTCAACACTTACTTCCTTGACAATGGTTCACGCTCACCGCGTAGCAACACATTCATTCGTACACTTAACTCACGGCACAAAATGCCTAAATATTTCACGATCAAAAATATAGGGAGAAATGCTTCCTGTTCTTTTATAATGAGCATATTTTGGGTTTAAGATCGCCGAAAATAAAGCTTAATTCCATACATAGACAGGAGGACCATGGCGATAAACACTGAACAAAAATATAAATGCACGAAGTAATTTTTTTAGAATTATTTTTTATCAATCGGGAAATATTTCTACAACACAATTATTATTTTATTCTTGCCTTAATATTCAAGCAACAGAATCATGACTAACTATTTACTGTACATAATTCATGAGTTATCACAGCCTGAACCCACCAGGGGTCAGCGGGCAGAGTTCACAGCACTCACAGCACTCAGAGTGTGTCCACCATCGGCATCACGTAAAGCGGTACACCTCCAGCGCGTGGAGTTCACAAGATTGTCAATGGTGGCCTGTGGAATGTTGTCCCATTCTTCCCGCAGCGCAACTCAGAGCTGGCGCACGTTTGCTGGAACCAGAACACGTTGTCTGACCCGCTGATCCAGAACATCCTAAAGATGTTCAACTGGCGACATATCGGGTGAATATGCTGTCCTGTTGAGAACAGGGACATCCTCCTCATCAAGAAACTCTGAGCAGATCCGGGCAGTGTGTGGCCGGGCATTTTCGTGCTGGAGTGTCACGTGATGGAGTCGCACGAACGGTAGGACTATGGGCCTCAGGATCTCGTCGCGGTACCGCTGCCCGATCAAGTTAACCTCAACGAACAGCAGACGGGTACGCTGTCCATGGCATATGCCTGCCCATACCATTACACTTGCACCACCGTGTGCCACCCGACGCACGATATTGGTGTCAGCGTAACGCTCGCCCACACGTTGCCATACTTGTTGTCTGCCATCAGCACGGTACAGTTGGAATCGCGATTCATCGCTGAATAACACCGTCCTCCACCGTGCAAGTGTCCAGCGAAGGTGACTGTTGGCCCAGTAGAGTCTGTACCAGCGACAGACAGCGGTCAGGTTGAGACCTCGGTGTGGTCGGCGGACTCGGAAGTCCGCCTCCTTCAGGCGGTTTCGGACAATCTGAGCCGATATCCACCTATTGTGCAGTCCAGAGGTCTTGCCAGATGTCCTGGTGGCTGGTCGGAGCCGATCACGGAGGTGCTGGAGCCGCATGTGCCGATCCTGTGTGGGCGTGGTCACACGTGGTCGTGGGGCATGTGGACGATTCATGTGCTGCCAGTGTCTCTGAATCAACTTCTCAACCGGCTGATGGTGAAATGATGCACATTCAAGTGTGTTGACACCGCTGTCACAGATATCCCAGCGTTCAGCATGCCAATGGCACGCTCCCTCATGACTTGTGACATCTGTGGCATTGTGACTTGTGACAAGAGTGCACATTTTGCAGTGGCCTTTTATTGACCCTGGTGCAAGGAATGCCAGTATATTGGTCATGCTGACTGACGAACTCAGTGTTATGCTCTATGCAGCTCAGGGGTGGAATAACTCAATGAGTGAGTAATCTCGCAGGGAGTGGTCAATGAGAAGTGGGTCACCAGAATTGATCAAAACAGATCATTCAGTACACCAATAAACACTATTTGTGGGCATATTTCATTATAGGTCAATTTAACTGAGCATTTTTGATTCGTGCGTTTATATTTTTGTTCAGTATAGTTCTTTACTTTTGGTTTGGTTCGTTCGGCGTGAACCAGTTGCCATGGCTACGGCAAGTTGACCTCAAAATTACGTCACCACTTTTCCAGCGAATTGTAAATCATGGATATGTCTCAGTGTATAGGGGAGGGTTCCTACTGTGTATCTGTACAATCAGTGCAAACCAACTCTGAATGACTACGGAATAGTGGGGCTACTGACTTATGCATTGTTACATTGTGCTTTTTTTTTTTTCTTTCCTCTGTCATAATTTTCAGGTGTCCGCAAAGATCGTTTGAGTCACATAGCTCGTTATTGGCTGGAAAAAGGAACACCCATGCCAGAACTTCGAGGTGGAAAGCGTCCCAATAAGGAACAAGAGCAACAGAAATGTGAAGGTAAATATGTTGCAAAATGCTAGAGCTTATAGGTTTGATGTGAGAACTTGCAGAATTTAATCTGAAAACTTGTAAAACAAAACTTTAAACTTTTATGTTTCAGTTTTCACTTGTGAAATATATTCACTCACATATGGGCTGATTTTGAAGTCATTGAAAAGAAAAAAAACCTTGAGAGCTTGTATAAAAATGTGAACGTTCATGTAACTCACAGAAAATTCTGTTCTGAATGTGAGTGAGAAAAATGTTCACAAATGTTTAGATTGATATTCACATAAATACAAACTTGCAATCCAACATTTACTTGAGTGCTTTTTCCAGTACAACGACAAGTTTGTGATTACAGCTTCTCAAATCGTACACTGTAATTTCACAATGCACTCTCGCATCACAAAGTGACGATTCTGTCGCGCTAGCAGGTGGGGGGAGCCGCCAAGGTGAACCGGTCAATTGGAATTTGGTTGATCCTGAAACCATGGTTTTCTATATTGAAAAGGTGGCTGGGCATTCTTTTGACTTGGTTAGATCATCGTAATTTATGGTATCAGGGTTTGTCTAGCCACCTCACACAAAGAAAGCCTAGCTTTATGAAACTTGCTCTGCGGTAAGTGATGCCCCTCAACACTGAATCACTGAATTTACAGCAGCACTGGATACACATGAAGGCAGCAAAACCTTTGAGTGTGAGAAACAGAACTGGAGCATTGGTAAGTTTGCCATCAATTTTCTTCAACTTAAAATTTTATATTTGTGTTCCTAGCACCCACGATTTTAAAAATGCCAGATAATTTCTATTGACTGTCTATTCTCTTTTCATAACAAAGTTTTGAGTGCAACAATTCCGCACTGATTTGTCATGGCCGATAACTGGTCTTCATATGTTTTCTTAGCTAGCGAGCCCTGTGCTCAATTTGCTTCAAACCTACAGCTAACGTTACGGTTGTGGGTTAAATAGCTAAATTGACCATTTTGTGTTAGCTGTCTCATTAGCTAATATTTATGGTTAGAAAAGGGAGCTGGCTAGCTAGATGATGTTAGTCTAAAGTTAGCCTATTGGGCAGTTCCACCACTTAATTTGTTGTATAAAGATGGCAGATCGCTTTTGGTTTTACTCCTACCTGCTGATTCAGCTCAGTGTTCATGTTGGCATGAAGAAGTAAATAAGTTGTCTGGTTAGGCTGGAAGGGAAATCTGCCTTTTCCTGTGCTGCAAGACACAAGGTCAGTACTTTGCATCTCTGTTTGTTCCTTTGCATAGCTTGGACTCGCAGTATAGCTGCACTAGTCAAAATTCAGTTTTCTGACCTCTCTCTCCACCAGCCTTTCTTCACTTATGACAGAAATGAAACAATTTTTTATTACACAGGTCTTTTGAAGTTCTCACATTGTACTCTACAAGTTCTCAGATCAAGTCTACGAGCTCTGACATTTTCCAACGTATTTACTTTCATACTAAGAGATCTAATAAGGAGTCACACTGCATCATTTACATGGTAGGCAAGCCACATGACACATTTCAATCTGGAATTTGGCACTCTGGTGAAGGATGTACGTGCGATATGCACTAAATTCGGACGAGAACTGAAGGATCCTGACATAACTGACCAAGATAAGCAGGGGGAAGCCACTATGTTCATGCTGTGCTGGTGGCTTGACTGGCGCTTTTATGACATTCTGAATCATTTGGAGCAGCTCAGCGGTTACCGATTGCAAATTACCTTGGATGTAATGAGCGCCATTTTGGGCACTTCTGGTTTTCCACCCTCCCTTTACCTGGGAGTCAGGTGTAAAGACAATCTGCTCAATCAGGGGCACTAAATGTTCATTTACTTACCTGGGATAAAAGAAAACCTGGACTGAATTTGGATTTGAGGACCAGATTTTAAGATCCCTGCTCTACACTGTCTGCACAGAACACAATGTCCATTTCCATGACAACAACATAAAAATTTCATGACAGCCAACAATCATCTTTTTCATGCCTCACTTAGCCCCGAGCTTTGAGTCTCATTAGCCTTTGCTAACAGTCAGGGGAACTTATTGCTGTGGGATAGGCCAGACCCCACCCTTGACCCAGGGTTTAATAAACACTGCTCTACAGCAGGGTTATCCATGGATTTTGGGGAATGTCCCCAGAATGTAGGGGTTAAAGTCTGTAGCGTGAATCAAGTTTAGAGTCAAGGTTAAAACAGAGCCCATAGAATTCTTTTAAAAAACAACTTTTTTGTCTTATCAAAACTGCTTGAAGTGTTGCAAAGACGTTAACCCTCGGCTTTGAATTTAAATGTCAACCTTTAACTATGGTGTAACTTTAACTAACTGGATTCAGAAACAAAAGTGTGAATCAATCTTTAACTCGGGAAATTGCAACGGAACGGTCTTTCAACTCAGAACTCTAACTCGGAAACTGGGGCAAGATCCAGCCAGTCCCAGTTAACCAACATAAACACACCTGACGTTGCAACAATGTGGTGGCGCGCACAGTAAACAATAAGCAGAATGACCATTTCAACAAACTTGTACTGTATGAGCCGTTGTGTTATGAAATGTGCCGTGACAACTTTGTGGTACTCACTTCTACTTTCATTGAAATGATCGGTGCTTGACTGAGGTCTTTACCAGCAATGCTTGAGTGCTTCTCCCCTTCATTCATAAATCAGGTTTGAAGCACTGCTCTCAGCCAGCAGATAAACGATAAAATAACAATATTTTGTAAAATGTAATTATCATGAATTTAATGGTAGTAATTAAATCTCATCAGTAGTTGATTGTGGAGCTCAGAGACTTGCAAAAGAGACATGAGTTTGCAGCGGGCGTTCATGTTTTCCCGAGCAGATGCACTGGGACGCTTTTAGTTCCGAAGTCTGGAAATCTGACTTGCGACTATCGCCTTTCGATGTCCTGATAGTACCTGAACTGTGCCGGCTGCCCAGGCCATTCTGCACTTGCGTGTACTTATTCCTGCCGGATTTGTATCACGCATGTTTGAACCTTTTACTGGATGGCAGTTGAAGTTTTTTGCTTATGTGAACTTTAATAACTACACAATATAATGCTTATATACAGAGCCACAGCCCTGTTGTAATTTTGTATGCAGATTCAAGGCTAACCTCAGCTTGGTGCTGCAATTAGGCCTGCCCTACGTTAGCTGAGGGCCAAGCAATGGAAGTGTGAAAAGTGCACATTACTATCAAGAAGAGCATTGCATCAAGTTCTGTTTCTCGCCTGAGCATGCAACATTTTATTCTGTGCCTGTACCAGTTCCACCTTACTTTCTAATTTTTGTCTTTGACTTTGTTTGGCCCCTGCTACATGATTTCTGCCACAATGGCAGCAAACGGCCTCCGCTTTCATAAAAGCTCACTGTCCTCCTCTGAGCTCCCCTCTTTACAACGCTTTCTACATCACTACTCTTTTTCACCTACTGCTGACACATGACCGTAATCTAGACACAAATAATACTGCAATGGCACCTTTCCAAAAGCTCTCCTATCATCATCACCGTCTTATTCTTCTTCTGGATTTCTGTTGTTTAAAATTAGACGTGTTTAGGGCATTGCTGCCTCACTGTGGCCTGATGGGTCACTGCATCTTGTCAGCACCTGATGGCTTATTTCCTTAACATAAGCCAGTTGTGTGAAGAAGTTCGATGATATTTCTGAGAATTTGGGGAGAGAGAAAACAAAACCCAAACTATGTTGTTAATGAGTAGGTTTCCGCCCCCAGCATGGCCATTGCCTGCAGTAAGACCATCCTTGCTTCTGTGTATAGTCAGCACTTAAGGATCACATGTTGAACATTCTCCATCCCTCCATTTCCTGTCCTGGTGTTTTCCTACCAGCAGAAGTCACCTATGAAGACCACAGTGCGCCAACCATGGGCCAGTCAACTTGATTATATTTTCCTATATTTAATTTTAATATACTATGCCTGTTGACTTACATCGAATGGGGGGGGCCTACCTGCCCGCCCCAATCTCTTCATCCAACTGTCTCTGCCATTGCGTAATTATTCCTTCTGTAATTGAATTACCACTTGCATTACTGCCAAAAGAAGCCCTTAGTTACTTCCACCTTCATCTAACTACTCGATATCTGGCTCCAATCAAGCTTTGTCTTCTAAATTCCCTGTTTTTCATCTCCCATCACAAGTTATTTCCAAAATCTCCCTCACTGAGTTGTATTGCCGTTCTTATCCTTTCTGATTTCATTTTCATTTCACTTACGCAGTTTTTGACCATCGCTATGAAAGCTTAACACTTCCTTTTGTCCATATCTAAATTTATTTCTACTTTTCTCGCCTTCTCAACTGTGCCTTGTTCTTTCTTCATATTTCCCTTTTCTTTCTCCATTCTCTTTATAGCCTCCGCATAAGACATTTTTTTCTGCGCCCTCATCTGCTTCACTAACGAAGTGTGCATTATTAGACATATATTTAAGAAAATTAAATGATCCCCGCTAACCCTGTTCCTCTAAGAAAACTGATCACATTTCGATTGCTGACTGTCTTCCCAAGCAGGCCCAATAGTGAAAATGTGCTGTGTTGACCTTCACTCGCTCCTGTGAAGAGTTCATTCTGCCCATCACCATAGACACTGCATCCCATCAAGACATGAGTTACTGTGCCTTGCTCGTCACAGTAAAATGCATTTTCGAGTTGGTTGTTTAACTGTGACTGTTAACTGTTTAACTGTATAACTGAACCCTGCATGACCAATTCTTAGGTGAGATACACTGCCATCCTTTTGCTTTCAGCCCACATTTCATCCATCCCCAACCTTTTTATGTAATGTTTATTTATTTATTTATTTATTTATTTATTTTGCATTATGTATGCTTACAACACGTTTAGCCTCAGCTTAATTCCAGGAATCTGACACCCTGTATTTTGCCTTTTTACAAATCGTTTCGCTCGTTTTAAGATCGACTTCTCTCCGGTGAAGTTTCCTCTCGCAGATGAGCCGGAGCAAGTAAGCCCATAGATATAAATAAGAAAGCCGCCTGAATTATGAATATTAATTAATCATGAGTACGTCGTCAGTTGCAGTGTTCTATTTTTTGCTTCCGCCAATCACTGGTTAGTTAATGAATATTCATGATTGCCTCCCATTCACCAACGAAATAACGAACGGAACTAGAATTGACTTCCTGTCAAATGAGCACGACGTCGTCTCCGATTGGCTAGTTATCCCGTAGAGCTGCCTTACGATGCTCTCTCGGGGACAAGGGCCAGTTGCAGATTTTTGTGAATTTGCGGCTATTTTTATCCTAGTTAAAGGAAAAAAAAAAAAAACAAGATTGAGCGTTGTTACGGTAGGCGCTGTTTAATACTCGTGAGCAATTTGTTTCGCGTCTTGCTCCTTGCTCATTTGCTTTATTGATAACGTGTTCCATTGTGATGTTGACTTCAGCTTTAGCTTGACAATAAACCCAAATTAAGGCTCTCTATAGACACGTTTTGCATCGTCGAAATCGGCGGCATGTTTGGTTTGAGAAAATTGTGAAGAAGCTTGTTAATTTATGAAAATGAGCTGCTCCTTTGCTAAATGAAGCTACTCGCCTGTAATATGCGAGTGATGACCGCCAGGTGTTTGCAGTAGTGTTTTAATTTACGTCCACCTCATTTGCTGAGGGTGTAAACAACACGTGTCGAAACATTCAACGTTACTCAAAGTGGTTCCTTTGATGTTTCTGTTGTCAGAGACGGTGAGCGGTTTTTTTTTTATTTTATTTCCTGACATAGCTTTGGGCTTCGCGAATTGGAAACAGCTTGCATTTTTTTTTCATCTTCATTCAGCGCCGTTGAGTTATACATTACATCAGAATAGCCTCTTAAATGTCCATATTCATGAGTATATGTGTCTTTTTATGATTCAGAATATTTTTTGCTTTTTATTTTTACATGTAGTGCTGGAGAAGGACTGTCATCACAAGATCAGAGTCATGGATTGCAAGTGGGCGTCTGTAGGTAATTCCAATTCACTGGGCCCCCTACAATGTGCCTTCTGCATGTACCAGTGCAAAAGCAATGCCACATTTCAAATCCACATTGGCACCAGTCACCCCATTCACTGCGATGAGATGGACATGGGTCGTCTTGGAAAAATAATCTTCTATCAGAAGGGCGCCAAGCTCTTTCACTGCCAGGAGTGCTATTTCACAGGGAAGACGTACATGCATGTTTATGACCACGTCCTTGTCAGCCATTCCTTCTCAGGCAAAGACAAAAGCGGTGGCAATGGGGACCCCAAAGACAACATGAGCGACAGCAATGACAGCAAAGATGTCCTCGACAGTGAAATTAATGATGAGGAGAAGCCAACCGGAGGAGATGGTGAGGTTAAGTCCGGGGAGGTAGCTGACTTCCAGGCTCCTGCAAAGTTCGCGCCGCTGAATTCTGTCAAAACTGAAGAGGAGGAGCTCAATGATGAAGACTCTCGCCATTCCAGCTCGCCCAGCCAGCCGGGGAAAAGGAAAAGGGAGTCGGCCAGTGATGAGGAGGCTCCCATCGACACCGAGGAATTCTCTGACTTCTCCGGCAAGTCGGAGCGGGACACGGACGAGAAGCAGGCGGAAGAGGTGCTGCTGTCCAAATATGTCCGGCGCATCGGCGGGCGCTACTACTGCAAGATTTGCAACTGGCGCGGCAAGATGAAGGGCTTCATGTTCCACCACGTCAGCAAGAAGCACGACATCCCAAGGCCATATGCCTGCAAAGAGTGCCCCAAGGCCTTCCTCCTGGAGAGCATGCTAGCTAGCCACATCAATCTGTTTCACAAGCAGGGGATCTACCAGTGCCCCTACTGCTCCTTCTGCTCCAACTTCATCCGCGGTGTCCGTCGCCACCTCAACAACTGTAACGCCAGGCAGGGAGAGGGGTCGTACGATAGTGACGAGCAGGACTGAGGCAAAGTGGAGGCTGAACTGAAGTGTGTCAGAATAGGCCCACATCTCTAATGAAAGTCTCCTGAACTGTTCTATTTAATTCCTCTTCTTTTGTTTTAAGGAGGATGGGGATTATGAAATAATTGCCTAAGCAGTCTGAGTGCTTGTGTTATGAATGTATGCCAACTCTAATTTTTGTTACCAGTGATGGAAGACTGAAGTATGTTGAGTGTGTAAAAGCAGGAAAACCTAGCAGAGATCTTGTGCTATCTTGATTTCTCCAGCATATTATGCTATTGGTCGGCAGCTGTGGTGTTATGCTATTGGTCCGCAGCTGTGGTGTTATGCTATTGGTCCGCAGCTGTGGTATGCCAGTTGAGGCCATACAAAAAATTGAACGAGTGAATCTTTTTTCCTTCGTGAGTTAATCTATTTCGTTCTGTGTTTTTTTTTTTTTTTTTTTTTTTTTGTTATTTTTTATACTTGCAATTAAATGTGTAGTAATGCTAGGTTCCCACTATCATGATTTGCGGCTTGAATGAAATCGTGGTCTTAATCGTGGAGTAATCGTGGTGATCCTCTCAGATCTCCTCAGATCTTGAGGTCAGTCATTGCAATCGTGTTGATCATAGAAAAGTTTTGGACGATTCAAAAATTTCCTCCGATCAACATGATTAATTGTCAATCATGATCATCGTATCGCCTCGTATCCAAACCTGAAATTTTAAGCCGCTTTCACACCGGACGCAAAACGAATTTTTCGCACGACAGATTACATTCAAAGTCAATGCAAAGACGCCTATTCGCGTCTTTGCATTGACTTTGAATGCAATATGTCGTGCGAAAAATTTGTTCCATGTCCGGTGTGAAAGCAGCTTCAGACAAGTTCCACAATCAGCTACGAATGGCCAATCGTGGCGTTCGTAACGGAGCGCACGACAGTGGGAACTAAGCATTAATGACCCTGCAACCCATGTTCACAAATTCCTGACTTGATTACTGAACTGACACCAGTTGCGAAATACAGACACTGTTACATTAGGGGTCTTGCAGTTACACTTCTGCACAGCCACTGTCTCAAACACTTGCCCAATCCATTCGAAACTAGCGACAAACTTCAGGGTATAAACGGGCTTTGTCGAAGGCCAAATTAAGACTCCTTAGCTGGTTCACCATCCAGTTCCTTTTTTAGTTTAAAAATGTGTAAAATGGCTGTACGCTTGTACCTCTGATGCAGGAAATTTAAATGAAAATTTTTGCATAGGAGCTGTGAGCGTGCAGCTATTTTCAATATTTCTCATCCTTATTTTTGCTGACTGGCACTTCATCACTTCCGGTGTGCTTTTCTTCTACTTTGTTGCTTTTAAATTTTAAGCATATTTACAGATTACAGTATAATGTAATATCAATTTGGTTGTCCTACATATATTCACTGTCCATCATAGTAACCAGTATTACTGTGCATTTTGGAAAGAGCAGGATTCATGTTCTTTGGTTTCAAGACCATAACATCCATGGACCATGGTGATGTTAAGAGAACAGCCAAGTGGCATCCCAAGATTTTTACCCCTTTTAGTGGGGCAAAAAGATGGGGAAGAACCTCATCTCTGATGGGTGAGAGAATAAAGCCTTGTTTAAGTTTTGTTTATTTATTTTTTTTATTTTTATTTGCCCGCTGACATTCAATTACTCGATTCTCTCAATAGCTTGATCCATCTGGATCTCCACTGTTGTGGCTTTTTGAATGCCTTGGGTTGAATAAACTCAAGCTAATTTATGATTTTCAGTATTTTTTTTTTTTTTTTTTTTAATAAAGCATCTGTGATTTTGTTAATTTTATTACATTTTACTTTTTGTTATGTTTATTTGTCTTGCTGCTTGTGTTGATGGAGCATTGCAGATTTGATGGTGTTTCCAAAAGCTGAGTTCACATTCAAATGGTTTTGTCTCTGCAAGTGTAGCAATACATTAGAATACTACTGATGACTGTAACTTTTAGTGTTATTTTTTTATACTATGCTAATTATTTGGTATTATTTTAAAAGGCATGTCCTGGTTGGGATTCTAAAAGTCTGCAGAATTATTATGCAGTGTCTCGCCATGGATACATGCAATGCATCTGTAGTGTTCATAATTTGTCTACTTATTTGTAGCATGTCCCAAGAGTCGGTTGTACATGTATAGATAATGGCTTAAAACAGTGTGAAAATTTTCTTGTTGATGAAAGTGTCTACTTTGTGGTACTATGGTGACATTCTGGCAATATCATTTGTGATCATATGTACAATTTCCTTTTGCTCTTATTGTTAATATGAGAGCTTCATGTTATTTGTATGAATTTGAATGCAAAATACAAAATGTCTCCTGTTCACTCCATTCTTTTGTCATGGCTAAATCTGTGTGAGGTGCTCAACTGCTGCTGCTAACTGCAAGTATACTGCGGGAGCAGAAGGAGGATACAGGTAAAGGTCTGTGTGTGAGGATACATGCTGGCGGAAAGGCCATATCTGAAAATGTCTACACTGATGAACCAAAACATTATGACCTCTCACAGACAGAGTGAAAACGCAGTCACTTATCACTGGTCTTGGGTGCCATGTAGCTGGAGAATGGTCAGAATACCCTTGGTCCTCCAGTCCACCATCAAAATCTGTTTAAATGGGCCTGTGAGCATCAGAACTGGACCTTGGAGCAATAGAGGAAGGTTGCTTGGTCCAATGAGTCTGGTTTTATTTTACATTATATGTTATTTGTGCGTCATTTACCTGGGGAAGAAGTGGCACCAGCACTTCGACTCTCTGTCGGAAGAAGACCAGCTGGTGCAGGAAGTGTGACTTTAGCAGGCAAACTGAGTCCAGAATTCATTGAAAGGAATGGCTTCTTTCAGCAGGATAATGCACCCTGCTACACTGCACCAATAGTTTGGGAATGGTTTGGGGAACATGAAGATGAAGTCAAGGTGCTGCTTTGGCTTTCCAATTCCCCAGCTCTCAGTCCAGTTGAGCATCTGTGGGATGTGCTGGAACAACATTGTTTATCTGTGGTGACTCCACCTCGCAACTTAGACTTAAAGGATCTACTGCTGAGAACTCTGTGTCAGATATCACAGAGCACCTTCTGTGGTCATTTTGTGTCCAAGCCTGAGCAAGTTTGAGCCATTTTGGCAGTACATGGTGGACCAACAGCATATTTGGCAGGTGGTCATAATGGTTTGCCTCATCATTGTAAAGCTGTATTCATATGACAAAAGTCCAGTCCTCCAAGTTGTTTTTGTAAAGTTTTAACATTTTAGGGATTTTGATAAGGCTAATAGCAGGTACTATGCTTCTGAAGCTTGGTGTATTTGTGACTGTGAAAACCTTTGGTGTGCTAATAAAGAGGGATTGAATTAGATGTCTTCATTCGCATATTTAGTTTGTTCAGAGAGTTGCATCAGTATTGCCCAATTGTAGCTTAAAAATAGTAGCTTAGTGGGTAGTTCTGCAGACTCGCAGCAAGAAGGTTTTGGGTTCAAATCCAGCCTGGGGCCTTTCTGTGTGGAGTTTGCATGTTCTCCCTGTGTTCACGTGGGTTTCCTCCAGGTGCTGTAGTTTCCTCCCACAGTCCAAAGATGTGCATAGAGGGGTATTTGGAGGCTGTAAATGGCCTATAGGTGTGAGTGAATACTGTGTGAATGGTCTGTGCACCCTGCAACGGATTGGCAAACTGTCTGGGTTGTGTTCCTGCCTTTCATCTACAGTCAGCTGGAAGAGAATCCAGCTCTCTTGTGACCTTAGTGTGGAAGAGGCAGAAAAGCAGTATACAGAATGGCTTGACATAAAAAGTAGGACTATACCTTCCCTCAAAATACAGGACAACTCTGTTACAGGAAAATATAAGAGTGGCACTAAATACTGTTTACCACTGGAGGTCAGTATAGTCACGTCATTCTGAAATTTCAGTGAATTCAAAAGCTGTAATGTCCGCTACTTTCGGGTGCGGTAATTCATGGTAAATAAGCATTGGTTCAGTATATGCAAGTTGCCTATCAAAATAATGGACTGCAAACATGGTGTTGAAATAAATCAGAGATGGGCAAGGAAGGCTGTATCTGTTGTTGGTTTTTACACCAACTTTTGGCCTTTCATTAGTTAATTTTTTGAATTGGCCAAACCATTTATGAAATCTGACGTGTGCTGCATTTCTGTAAATTCTCGTGAATGACCAGCAAAGAGTTCTTGTCTCCCTAAATGAAGCATTAGGCAGATTCCGCAGAAAGTGTGACCAATTGACGACTTTTATTTTTGAACCAATATAAAATGTACCATCTCTGTATTTTCAATAAAATATGTCAACAGAATAAAGAATATTTTTTTTACCTGTAAAAGCATGGCTATTGTTATTCTTTTGTTACTTTAGCCTAAAAAGATGACTTTATTCTGGAATTGGGCGATATCAGGACGGAAAATTATCCCAGTCAGTTAATCCAGTTGCGAACGTTACTACATGTCCTGTCCAGTCCCGTAACGTTAGCAACAGGGCCACTGTGAAAAGAACAGTACATCTACTATTGAAGGTATGGCCAGCAATATGTTCCCCATTCTTTATTTTACCATGCTAGATATCGTTTTGAAATATTCAGAGCCCTATTTCATGCCGTGAAGCCAGTTTTGGCCGCGAACGTAATTTCTGTCCGATGTGTGGTCGTAACGTTCGCTCTGCATTCCGCATTGAAGTCCCTATTTTATGACAACCGGTAGTCTGAAAGCGGGATAAAGCGCATGCGCGAGCAGATGTTTGCTTCCTGGCCAACCACCAACTCGCGTTTGTGTCCCTCATCAAAAAGGTAAAAATTTCCGTCCACAGTAATAACGTTGGCAACAACCTGTAATCTTAGTACAGCACTGCTGTGAATGAGTTTTGGCGGCTGCTGGCAGGGTATTTAAACCCTTTTGTGCAGTTGGTGCAGATGTGTCCGCCAGTGGACACGGAGCTGCAGATTTTTGCACGCAGTTACAATATTCTGTCACTAGATGGCACACCCGGATCAGTTATTGAATTTCACAACGCGGTTTAGAATATGGACGAGTTCACACCAATCCCTGGATAGATCAAGCCAACCGTGGTTTGACTTACAGGGGTCGGCACATCCATACCACAGGGTGGCCCAAAAAAGTGTTCCTACTTCATCTCAGAACTCCAAGGTGGATGAGGAACTTGGAAATGAGTGGGCAGGATTGACTAATTATCCAGTTTAAGAACTGATTCGCCACTAAATTATCCCGGGTAAAAATTGCATTTCAGGTCACTGTTCAAGAGTAGGTATCCAGGCTTTCACAAAGCCCTAGTTATTGTGGGTTAGCGGGTTGGTCACTGGTGTGCCTTCCATGTATACCATTAATTTATTATTTCATCCTGTTAAGTACAGTGGGACCTGTTGGTCACACTTTCTGTGGAATCAGTCATTATTCTTTGAACTAATGTATGAGCAAATCCATGTTTGCACATATAACCAATCGGCTCAATTAGTCTGGTTACTTGATGGAAATAAACATCTGCATATACACTGGCCCTCCAGGATTGAAATTGTCCACGCCTGATATAAATTTAACCAGATATGGACCCAAAAGAAAAAATTCAAAACATGGCCTTAAAACTGCACACCTTTTCGAGTTCATTGTCATCTAACACTAATAGGGTGTACATTAAGCATGTTTTTTTTTTTTTTTTTCATATAAGCTGCATTTTGATTTGGTTACACTAAGACTGCGTTTCTTTTACTCATTGTAGTTTTCATGTTTAAGTTGCCAGTACACAAAAATGACTATTTTTGGTACTCACTAATTATTTGTAATCATTTTACTGGAGTACTGGGCTGCAGATCATCCAGCTTAATTTGTATGGTTTTTTTTTTTTTTTTTTTTGGCTTTTGATTGAAGATGGTTAAATCCCATTGTGCCACATCTATAACTTCTTCTTGCAGTGTGTCATATGATTTCCGTCATTGAGTTATTTTATAAGTTTATTATCTTTTGTTAAAATTAAGAGGAAGCACGTGATGGATTAGTAAATACTATAATTTCATGAAACTGTTGGATTCCAGTTGTCTTTGAAAATAGTAAAAACTACAATTGTAATTACAGCTCAATCAGGTCTACAGGTATATCACAGTGACATACTTTTCATCATTTTGGCTCTGCATGCCACCGTAATGGCTTGGGAGTTCAACAATGAAGATGTACTTGAAGTGTAGACATGCAGCTTTAGTTTTAGGTTTATGTGAAAAATATTCCACGTACTGTGCCGGAAATCCAGCCATTTTCCATACATCCCCCCAATTTTGGGACCTTAAAAGTACAACCCCAATTCCGAAATAGTTGGGACAAAGTGTGAATTGTGAATAAAATCAAAACGCAATGACTTTCAAATCACACCAGCCAGTATTTTATTCACAATAGAACAGAGATAACATAGCAAATGTTGAAACTGAGAAATTTTACAATTTTATCCACAAAATTAGCTCATTTCAAATTTGATGGCTGCTACAGGTCTCAAAAAAGTTGGGACAGGGGCCTGTTTACCATGGTGTAGCATCCCTTCTTCTTTTTAACACAGAGTGGAGGCGTCTGGGCATTGAGGAGACAAGTTTCTTGAGTTTAGCCATTGGAGTTTGATCCCAGTCTTGTTTAATACAGGCTTCCAGCTGCTGGAGAGTTTTGGGTCTCCTTTGACGGACTTTTCATTTAATTATGCGCCAAATGTTCACAATCGGTGAAAGATCAGGACTGCAGGCAGGCCAGTCCAGCACACGGACACTTCTTCTACAAAGCCATGCTGTTGTAATAGCTGCAGTATGTGGTTTTGCATTGTCCTGCTGAAATACACAAGGGCTTCCCTGAAATAGATGTCATCTGGAGGTGAGCATATGTTGCTCTAAAACCTTTATATACCTTTTGGCATTCATGGTGCTTTTTAAAACATGCAAGTGTCCCACACCATATGCACTAATGCATCCCCATACCATCAGAGATGCTGGCTTTTGAAATGAACGCTGATAAAAGGTCGGGTGGTCTTTCTCCTCTTTAGCCCAGAGGACACGACGCCCATGATTTCCAACAAGAATGACCACAGGACACTTTGCCACTTTGCTACAGTCCATTTTAATTGAGCCTTGGCCCACAGAACACGGGCGGCGCTTCTGGATCATGCTCAACAATGGCTTCCTTTTTGCATGATAGAGTTTTAGGTGGCATCTGTGGATGGCACGGCAGACTGTGTTTACAGACAGTGGTTTCTTGAAGTATTCCTGGGCGCATTTAGTAATGTCAATGACAGAATCATGCCGGTGAATGATGCAGTGGCGTCAGAGGGCCCGAAGATCATGGGCATCCAGTGAACGTCTTCAGCCTTGTCCCTTACGCACAAAGATTTTTCTACTTTCTCTGAATTTCTTGATGATGTTATGCACTGTTGATGATGAGACCCTCAAAGCCTTTGCAATTTGACATTGAGTAACATTGTTTTTAAAGTATTCCACACTTTTTTTACGCAAGCCTTCACAGGTTGGAGAGCCTCTGGCCATCTTTACTTCTGAGAGAGACAGCCTCTCTTAGACATCCCTTTTATAGCCAATCATGTTTCACACCTGATGCCAGTTAACTTAATTACTTGCTAAACGTTCTTTCAACTGCTTCTCTTGTATATTAATTGCTTTTTCAGCCCTTTTTTTGCATGTGTCCCAACTTTTTTGATACCCGTTGCAGCCAGAAAATTTGAAATAAGCTCATTTTGCGGATATAAGTGTAAAATGTCTCAGTTTCAACATTTGAAATGTTGTCTATGTTCTATTGTAAATAACATTGGCTCATGTGATCTGAAAGTCATTGCATTTTGATTTTATTCACAATTTACACTTCGTCCCAACTATTTTGGAATTCGGGTTGTAAATGGACAAGTGGACAGAAAACCTTTAAATGTCATTTTCATACTTGGTTCCAAATTAATGACTTCAGGTGATGACTGCTTGAAGTTTGAAAGGCATAGACATCACCAGATGGTGGATTTCTTCCCTGGTGATTTTCTGCCAGTCAATTACTGCTGCTCTCTTTACTCTGTGCTTATTTTGGGGTTTTTGCCTTCAGCTTTGCTTTCTGCGAGTAAAATGCATGCACAGTTGGATTCAGCTCAGGTGATTGCCATTGTGGAGAAATCCACTTCTTTGACTCAATAAATTCTGTTTGCTTTAACTATGTGCTTTGGTTCTGGTTCATGCTTATCAGTCTGCAGGGTGAGGTGCTATCTAATTAGTTTTGACGCACTTGGACTCGAAAATGCTGCCAAATAAAATTTGAAATTCATCCTTCTACTTTGGTCAGCAGTCACATTATCAATTAATGCAAGGGAACCTTACCAGTAGCACTGGCAGTCATACATGATCACGCTTCATAGATTAGTGGGTTTCAGAACATTAGCTGAGCCTTTGTCCGCACTCTTCTTTTCTTCAGATCATTCTATGTCATGTTGACCTTTGTCTCATCTCTCTGTAGAATGTTGTTCTGGAACTACACAGACCTTTCTGGATTTTACTCATGGTAAGGCTTACCAATGGTTCGCATATTGTATGAAACCATCTGTATTTACTCTGGTGAAGTCTTGTCTTGATTGTTGACTTGTTGACAGATACACCGACCTCCCGGAGTGCATGCCTGATCTGGCCAACTGCTGAGTTTTTTTTCTTCACCAGGGTAAGAATTCATAACTGTCATGCACCACAGTTATCTGGAGTTACTGAGCTCACCAGTGTATTCTTTCTTTTTAAGAATGCGCTAACTGGTTGATTTAGCCTTTCCTTTTATCTATTTCTTTTTTGGGTTTGTTTAGATTTTTTTGGCCGATGGCTTGCTTCACTGGCAGTGACAGCTCTTTGAGCTGCATATTGAGAGCAAATTCCAAATGCAAATGCTACATACAATATCAACTCTAGACCGTAACCTGTTTATTTGTAAATTAATTAATACAGGAATAACACATACCTGGCCATGGAACAGCTGGAGAAAACCAATGATCAAATCACTGTTGATCCCTTAAAGAGGGGCGGGAAGGTACATATAAAAAGGCCTATTCATTATACAATTTAAACTCCAATATGCAAGGCAGACTGCTAAAATTGCCGTAACTTTGTCAATGCCCAAATATAGTTGCTACATAATTGTTTGTAATGTGATCTTTGCTTTTGAATGTCTTGATTACTGTTCCTCATAGATTCAGCCAACCCATGAATGATGAATTTTCTTCAGATATACCAAAATAATGCTTGTATTTCCACATGCAAGTCATTTTGCATAACTTGATCAAGTATTTTGATGCTAGTTATTTATAAATGTCTTTATTTGAAACAGATTTTTTTTTTCATGATTTATCTTGGAATGTAATGTGACCACTGGCAATTTTTGGACAGGCTTCATGGGAGAATAGCTGCATTGCAAGCATGCAGAATCTTATGATCTATGGTACTTGCTGGTTCTTTTGTCTTCTTAAATTGACCATGTGTTCGATTTAACTATATGATCCTGTACAAATTGTATTACTGTGAAAGTAAGCATATCAGCTGGGAGATGGAGGAAATTGTTTTCTTGTAGTTCTACCATGCATCCTTATTTTTCTACAGTATATCGGGGTTTTTTTTTCCATTATGTACTTACTGTTCAGTCTGTTAATTATTTCCCTGCTCCACTGTATTTTGGTAGCATTATTGTGGTCAAACAAATATGTTGATTGCCCACTCAGAAAAAGGTCAGTTCAGGTAGATGGAGTTCATCCAGTTTATAAGCTAAGATTGTTCAATTTAGGCTTTTCATCCAGCTCACTGGTGTGTTTTTGTTGGTATTTGGGGGTTTCTCAAGCCTGATCTCACTTATCCAGCAGAAGTATCACTGTCATATTAATTTCCTATTTGGCTGTAGGGAAATAAGGGTTGTGCCTCTTTCCCGTTTGCATTGAATGTGCAAAGCAACTTTCAAGAATAGCAAAACTAGTTATTTGAAATAACACATAGTGTAATTTAAGATTGCTATAATTATCAAATCTATTTGAACTGCTGAATCTTTTCTTGTAGAATGAAACAGGGTTAGTGTCACCTATAAGTTGTAATGTGATCTAAGCTACTCAAAAGTCAGCTGTTGATATTATGCATTATTTACTGAACCAAATTCATCAAAAACAATAGTGTTTTTGTCTTACTTGTGACATTTAGTGGAATCATTTCATTGGATTCTGTGATATCCTCTTATGACCCTTTGGAAACTTCTGTAAAATCCAAGATGACTGCCGTTCACTATTTTAAAAAAAAAAATAAATAAATAACTTGCTATCTATTGAATCATATCAGCGAGAGACATGGACTGGTTATTTCTGTGTGTCAAGTTCATATTGACCTTCAAATTCAAATCACTGATGCATAAAATCAGAGAGAATCTTTGGTTTGAATGAGGTGAGCTACAAAGAAAAATGAGGTGTCTTTTATCTATTTTTTCTAAGTCTGTGCGGGAATAGTGACGATGATGCTCGTCGGAGCCATCTTGACCTTTAAATCCAGGATTGCATTTGTTGCAGATGAGGAAAATATAATTTTCTGAGATGAAGCAGTTGCTTTTCCATATAAAATTACAAACTGTTCATAGACTGAGGGTAACATCTTGTTGCATTTTAGGCTATGATGAAGGAACCTCAAACTTTTGAGGATAGAACTGAAAATAATTATATAATAAACTAATGGTAGTGTGTTCTACTTGGTGTTTCTTATGTAGACTAGAGCCTGCCAGTTCTGGAGTATTTGAGGGTAAGCGCGTATTGTAAATGCTAAAGGTTTATGCAAGTTGGTTATTTTTATTTTCGGTAATTTTTTTTTAATGAGAGTTTTTGATTCCTGTGGTTGAGGCAGATAAATCCCAAATGTTGTGTTAATAGTTGGGCTCACATGAAATTTCTATTATCACAGGGATGATGTGGCTCAGAATAGTTGAAGTAATTTCATTATGGAATGAGCTTTAAGGCACAGTTTTGCCACCTTCATTGCAATAAAAGGCTACTCTCTTCTGGGAAAACTTTTCACTCGAATATGAATATTGCCATCAGAACTGGCCTCCATTCCAGCCAGAAAACACCGCTCCTTGAATTGCCTGAAACGCCTCGATTGTAGCCAGCCCTTTCTTCCATCACGTCCACATCATGATATGACAGATTGGCTTATTGCCCTACTATTGGCTACTTTTGGATGCCTTTATACAAAGATGGGTAAAGTGGAGGCTGGGAAGAATTTGGTTAGTGCATATCACCATGTCCACGAGATGATAGTTTCCTCATTGCAAAGAAAAATTCTCTTTGTATGGACTTCCAAATGAAGACGAAGTGAAGTGGTTAAAATGTATTTTTATCACTATTCCTCAACAGTAAAATCTCAAACTTCAATGGTACCCTTTCATTTTAGCGAGCTGTTGCTTCCTGAACCGCAGTTGGCCAATCAGCGGGCTTTAAGGGAGGTAGGCCTGATAATCCTTTCGCCCAGATTGACATGACTCTGGTGATCCTAAAAATGAGGGATTTTCAAAAACTCACCTACTGCTGATGATGAAGATGGTGCAAGCATTTTTTTTTCAAACAGGCTTGGCCCCTAAAATCTTATCCGATCTGAAAGAGAAATGATTAGAGTGCCTATCGGCACTGCTTATTTCTCAAGGTAGGTCATCGCCGAGTTGTATTCTCTGGTCGAACGATGATTCTTCTTGGCCAAATTGCTGTCCTGAAATTCGATGGTAGAAGTCACATGATCTCCCATCAAATGTCAAGATGACCGCTCAGGCGCAACTCTGTGCACTCAAAGTTGCAATGGTAAAGAAGCCAACGGACAAACCCCATTGGTGGTGTGCGGGAAGGTGAAATTGCCCTAGTGATTTTGAACTCTGGAAATGAAAAGACTGCTTCAGTGTCTGGGTGACTTCGTTTAATTGATGGAAACATGAATTTTGCTTACTGCCATAAAATGGTGTTAGGGAATGTCTGGCCCTCAGTCTGTGATCTAAAGATGAAACACAATTGGGCAATGCAGCCAGAAAACTATCCAAAGCACAGGAATGCATCTGAATGGCTGAAAAGGAGCAAAATTAAATTTTAAATGCGTTGCCTAGTCAAGACCTGACATGAACCCTATTGAGATGCTGTGCAGGACCATTGATGATCAGCCCATACTCTAAAGCTTTCAAGTGTGGCCGAATGAAACCAATTCTGCAAAGGAGAGAGGGTCAAAATTCTCTTATAGTGATGTCGAAGACTGACCTCCAGTTCTGGCTGTTGTTGATGCTGGTAAGGTTGTTAAGGTGACCGGGTTGCCTTTTTAACATTAAGTGTTTTTCCTTCAGTAAATGAAATGATCATTTAAAGCTGTATTTTGTGTTTCCTCATGGTCTCCTTGTCTTGTATTAACATTTTGTTTTAGCATCTGGAATCATATAGTTCAACAAATATGCAAAAATGAAGGAAATCAGGATTAGGGCAAATACTACTTCATTGTACTGTACAAAATTGGTGATGACAGTCAACTTTGATTTTACGCTTTATTGGACATTGTTGGAAGCTTTAAAAGGGGCATAGAAACCATTTTTTCAAAAGAATAAAATGACAGAACAGGTAAAGAATCTGCTGAAATGACTCTAAGCTCTTAAGCAAGCCTTCATTTTTGCTCTTGGAAGAATGAAGAGCAAATTATTCTCATTGATATGTTATGAACATGCAAAAAAAAGACATTGATTTTCCATTAGCATATCATTCTGTATACTAATGATGATTGCTGATTAGGTGGCAACTTGCTTGTCTGTAAAGAGCCATTAATAGAATTAATGCCATGTATGTTCACTGCACAGCCAAAGGTATGTGGACAGTGGACACATCACTGAAACCTCACTCACATATACAGAAAACAGACATTTTAAATCCTAAACATCTTACATTTAAATTGAATTTGAAATGAATAGATCACCATGGCCTGATAGGACAGACATTCAGCTTTGATTTGAGGGTATTGCAATTCAAATCCAATTTTACCTCTAAGATATTGTAGCACTTTTAATACCTCTTCACGCCTTCCCTGACTGAAGGCTCCATTGATACTAATTGGGAGCAGTGAAGGAGGTGGGGGTGTGGGGATATGTACTGAAATGGCCACAATTTCCAAATTGTGGATCAGAAGCGTATGAAGGAATGAAATCTGAAAGTTTGTCCCATTAGCCTTTTCTGACCAGTTAATTCTAAATTCAACTAAAATGTCAGATGTTAGAATTTAAAAATGTCAGTTTTCTAATGTATGTCAATGAGGGTTCAGTAAAGTGTCCATTCACTTTAGGCTATACAGTGTAACATCCAAACAAGTTTTTAACAAGCTTAATAATTCAGAATTGCAACCAAGTGGCTGGTATTGTCATGAATATTATTTGAGCCATCTATTAAAAATACCCGAAAAAAGTATCTCATTGTAAAAAAAAAAAAAAAAAAAAGTAGTAAAAATAATGGATCATTATTTTTCTTACCTGTGAGCAACACTCAAACTGTTTAAATATTTGTTACCCTAGTTGACAGTGAATTGGAGGTCCTGCTTCAGAATTTAGTGTTCAACACGCCTGTTGAATAGTATTGGTTTGGAATATTTTCAGATGGTGAGGTTTTCGATATTGGCTTTTTGAAAATTTGACCAAAAGAGTCAACCTTTACACAAACCAAGATATGCAACTATACATGAATTAGCACTATGGAGTGGCACATTGTTACCTGCATTTTTATTTGTATTTATCTTTAACGTTGTGGCTATCTTTCCAGTGTTGTGTCTGGGAACTGAGAAGGCATAGTTTTAAATGAAAGCCAGTTATTTTTTTTTTCCCTGTAAAATCCCAACCTGCATTCTTAACTCCATTGCTCCCAGTCTCGTATTTCACCAAAAATTGCAATCATTTTTCTGACAACTTAAAGAAGCAAAGAACATTGTCTAAATGATATGCACCTCTCGCTGCTCCCATGGCAGGCATGTTGACTTTATTGTTGCATTCTTTGATCCTGAGATGCTTTGATTCATCTTTCTTTTTACCCTTTTAGCAAAACATTTCATTGGAATATGAGGCTTTGTTCCTGACAGCAGCTGTCTTAGCTCCTGAACGGGCAGGAGTGGTGTCCCAGAGGAGGGAACGCTGTACACTGTAGATGAAATTTAGCTGTAATCAAAAGACTTCTCTTTGATTCCTTTGTCTCCATCTTTCCCTCATAGTTTACTGTAACCTTTGGGCCCTGATAGTTCATAGAACTGCCCCACTGATCTGAGATCTGTTTCCACATAAACACAAGGTTAAAACTGAGCCACACTTTTGATCTGCGACCTGTGTGCAGGTGAAACAGGTGTTCCACAAACCTCGGCCTCTGATTTGAGGGCAATGTCTGAGAAAAATAGGGGTTCCTGGGGTTCCTCTGAACCAAACCACGTATCAAAGATCTGTGTCCCTCAGTTAAACTGCCTTACTGATCTGAGATCTGCCTGCAAACACAACAGGGGTTCAACAAACCTGCACTGCTGATCTGAGATCACTGCCGTAGTGCTTAAAGCAGGTTTTTCTCTGCAAATCCTTAAATCGACCTCATGCGTTCATTTTTGCTTCTGTAAAGGCTGGCTCATTCTAAAATGTGAATTATGCCTTGGAGAGTTTGATTGACCCAACTGCGGTCAAAGTTACAGTCAGACCTGGCATCGTATTTCAGCATTCACCTGTATTAAAGACATGCACTGTATTCCCCACAATTCTACTTTTTTAAGCTGTTTTCATTTTTTGCTCATTGCTGCTTATTGCTTTTCGTGTGCATCAAAGACAAATAGGCTAATGGCAGTGTAATTCTCTGAAGTCCATGATACTAACGTGATACAATTATTGACCAGAAGAGGGCACTGTGACTATTGCATTTCCTTCTCTCCCTCAAAGCAGAGCAGCTGTTGTGGAAATTCACCCTTCTAAGTGCGACTGAATATTATTATTTTTAAGATACACAGGAGTTCATCTAAAGGGTTATTTAAAATGTGAATTTCAGCTTCAGCGCAAGTGAAACATACCGCAGGATAAAGATGATAAATTTGGAATTAGCCTTCAAATATTAGCATATTGAATAGAAACAGAGGAAAGTTAAGTTATTGTACAATCTCTACCTCATTAAAGTGCAATACATTTTAAGAATGTTAATATGCATTTTCTGTTGAATTAGAAGTTCTTGTTTTTTTCAAACAAACTCATTGAGCAAGTCATTTAATGTATTGTGTTGTACCTTGGCCAGATGTTAAAAGATACTGTATGTTTAGGCCATAAGTATAATGGTGAAAGTAAAGAATACTTCACCTTCAGAATTGGATGCTAAGCTGACGTAATTCGTAAAAGTTGTAACATTTAAAACATGTAACGAGAGGAACTAGTGTTCAGAATGCTTTTGACAGATACTTGGAGATCTTTTTTTTAAATCTCATATTGCTTAGTTATTTTATTTACATCTTATTGCATATTTACTTCTCATTATTTTACAACTCACAAATCAGTGAAGATATATTTCTCTTCTTGGTGCGTGTTTTCCGTATACTGTTTGATCTTTATCGATGAGAAATTCTAATGCACTATATAGCCAAAAGCGAGTGGACATTTTACTGAAACCTCGTTGACTTTCATAGAAATATGGACAATTTAAAATTTTAAATATCTGCAATTTCAGTTGAATTTGGAATTAATTGGTCAGTATTCCCCAATAAAACAGACAATCAGCTTTGATTTAAGGGCATGCAGTTCATACCTGTTTCACCATGAGGATTTTGTAGCACTTTGTACGTCCCCTCACCCCCTCCTTTACTGTGAAGGCTCCAGTGAAACTAATTTATTGGAGTAGTGAGAGATGGGACTGGGGCATGTAGAGAAAGGGCAACAATTTCAAATTGTGCAGCACAATTGTACAAATATACCCTCAGATATTTGGATTTTAAAGATGTATATTTTCCATTTATGACAATGAGGTTTCCATGCAGATCTGGCAACATAGTGTATAATTAATCAATCTATGGAATATTTAACAAATATCTGTTTAGTTTTTATTGTATTATTTGAGCATTACAACACATTGAGACATCAAGGAAAACAAACTTGATCATATTTTAAATAGAGCTGAGTTTATACAGACCAGATTGCTGTGTAGGCTACTTTGTTTAGGTCACGTAAAGGGGTACTCCCCCCACAACATCATTTGAGCTTGTTTCGTTTTAATTTTTGAGTAAATAACTCCTCCAGACAATTTAGAAAATCATCTCTTCCATCTGGAGATGGAGTGGGCTGCTACGTTAGTCGATGAGCAGCTACTATGCAACCAGGTGTCTTCTGGTACATATGTCGTCACTTTTGTCTTTAAAAACATGATTCTGGCATTCTAAGAAAACAAACCATATAACAGGCCATATTTACTCATGTGCAGTCATTTATTTACCTGATATGTTTTATTATGTCCTTTAGAACAAGTTTTAATCATACCGGAAACGGTCTTGATTTTACATGCCAGAGCCGCAGCCTGAGCTGAAGCCGGATTCACACTCATGTGAATGGATCAGGAGCTTAGACTGCAGCTCTGGCATGTACAATCCTGGGGGCTTCTGGTAATAATGAGACTTGTGCTAAAGGACTTTATAAACACGTACCTGGTAAATACTGACTTTGCTTCTTTAAATATTGTTTTTAATATGGTTCATTTACTTATAAAACTAGAATCAAGACAAAGGTGATGACATGTATCCTGGAGGCCACCTGGTTGCACTGTTAGCGCTGATCTGTGGGAATTTATTTATTCAAAAACTCAACCGAATTGAGCCCAAATCATATTTTAGGTGGAATATCCCTTTAATTTGGTCTTTGAACCATTCACAGTCACTTTTCTGAAAAAAAAAAAAACTGGGTCTATTTTTTCTCTTATTACATTTTTTTCTTTTCATCTACCTACTGTGGAAGAAAATGCCTTTGAAGCACAGATATGTAGCTTGAGGTTTGGGCTGTGTATTGAGAAAAGCTCTTTGTAGAGAAACAATTCTTTGTTTGCCCAGAAGCACCTGAGTTTCTGTACTATGGCCAAAAGATCCCTAATTATTTTGAAATTCTTATAGTTGCCAAATGTTCTCAAACTTTTATTTTTTGAATGACATACTGAATACACTGGCTTTAATGTGATCAATCATGTTAATAAAGACCACTTAATTTTATTCACAAGTGAAAATTTTTTCGTTAATTCATCTCTAAGATCATATAAATATGCTCCATCAGCCTGAAACGCATTTTATCAGGCCTAAATTATCAGTGACAGTATTGCTCTGGGCATTTGTATTTTTACTGACCTTTTCTTTCCGCAGTGTGTGTCCAAAATGTCCAATTTTTGCGCCATATGTTGCTGGTATTGCATGTTTGTCTAATTTCATATCGTCCCGTCTGCAATTACTAACTGACTCTCTATTATCCCCTCTGCACTCCCTGTGAGAGAATACCTCAGCTTGCTCTCACACAAGCAAGACACTGCTTGCTTAATTAAGAAATTAACTATGCTAAATATGGCTTACAGCCATGTTTCTTTAAAGCCATTTAATGATAATAATCAACCCTAAAACAATTACAGCTTTACTCGTGTAATTATTCATTGCACTTTCCTGAGAGCAAACTGGAAAGACTATTTGGTCTCAAGTGGTTTGCTCTCCTAAGCGTTTGTGGTATTGCTGCGGTAAAGCAGTTCTTTTCTTTTTTTTTTCAGTATTATGGAAGTGAGCCATGAGGCATCTTTTCTCTCCTTGTACTCATGTGGATTCGTCCTCTGTGGATTTTTGGGGTTTGGGGAATTTGAGTTGCCTGATCTATCGAACCCATTTCCCTGGGATTGATGCTCCACAGAAATTCATTACAATAAAGACCTAGAAGACATCCTTATACAAAGAAAAGGTTTTGGCAGTTCTGTACGAAGGGCACAAGTATGCTCCAAAATTGAGTAGATTTTGTGTTTCAAAAAGTCCAAAGCATGAAAAAGCTGAAACTTAATCTATGAGATTGCCTGGAGGCATTTTACACCCCTGCATCTGCATTGAAAGACCAGTCGAAGCGTTGAGGAATAACCAGCATACTCCATTGAATGCAAGAGCATTTTATTTTAGGTCAAAGATTGCTTTTCATTGCTGGAGTTTTCCAAAAGATTCGCTAAAATTGAAATGGAGTATCAAAACTGGTGGCTTCAATGTGCAACGCATTTACATTTTTTCGCAGCCAGTCCATTATAACTGTACCACAACAGAAACTGACAGTGTCAAAGAGTTCGTTTCTCCCAACTGAAAAATCCCTGGGGCAAATGCTTGGGTTTTTGAGAGGTGCAGTAAATGACTTTATTGTGAATTCTTCCTATCATCTATAATGCCCCATATGAAAACCCCTTAGGCTTTGTGTGAGGTTTGAATCATTGAGGAGATTACGTCCCAATGGGGGCAGAAACAGACTGTGACGCGGAAGATAAAAAGATAGTTTTCACCTTTTTCGTTTCTACATATGGTAGATACAGAGGAACTAGTCCACACCCGGGGCTGCGTGCGTCACCGCAACATGCTGACTTTCTCGGATGAGCGCACCACAACTCCTCGCAGAATTGCCGAAACTGCTCATAAAAACATTCAATTTGCTTGTAAGCAGCTTAAATTTGAGAAAATAGAAAAATCAGCTTCATTAGTCCCCGCCAATTCTCCATGCTCATGTGCAGTTTCAGATTGATAGGCTGACCGATTGAGGAAAAAATAGATGCAGACAAAAGGACGAACAGTTTTTCTCATCTTCTTGAAGGATTATCAAATAGAGGAGTTGTTTGATTTCACTAATTACCAGTGATGGTACTGTAGTAAAATCAAATCCTAAAATCACCATTAAATAAACTCTGACTTAGTTCATATGAATACAGTCTGTGAAGACCCCTAAACTAAAGTGAGGCAAGTTTACAGTACTTTAAAATACTTTTTTTTTTTTAATGGTGCAATGTGATGTAACTTTTGTCCAAACCTTCAGAAACAAACTTGAAGTTAGTTCAGAAAAACCCTTATTTATTTATGTCATATCAGTGTGAGTTTGGCTGTCACTGAGTTCAACAGAAGATACTGTGAAAAGATTAAATGCATGATACTTGTCTGAAGTCATAATTCAATGTTGAGGATAAAGGCTAAAAATTGTTAGAAGTACTCTTCAAATCTTTGAACAGCTGTTTGAAGAACACACAATGGCTAAAGGAAAACAGCTGGGGGAGACTAAAAAAAGTCAATATAAATCACACTACATTCGAGACGCCTGGAAAAACGGGATGATAAAATGGTGGTATATTCTCAGAGAGTCTGCTTGGCATGGGAGCCAAAAATTAGGGAACATTTTCACATGCGCAGACAAACTTTTAGCTTTAAACTGCCTATATTATGGTAGCTTAATGACAGTGTGTGTGTTTATTGCAAATAAGATTCATAAGTGGCAAATGTGTACGCTACAGGCACATTCTGTAGTCCAAGCCACTTTGTCACATGAACATGTGATGCAGTGTCATGGCACAGCAGTTAATTATGTTGAATTCACAGAGTATAAATAAATTACTGGCTCATCATTGTCAGGGTGTGACAGGTTTTGTTAACAGCTCGGTATATAAAAGAATCGCTTGCGAGCGTGCAGTTCGCACACGCAAAATGGAATTCATGAGAGCAAATCAAAGGAGGCAAAGGTCTGACAGCTGTGTATTTCTCCTGTTCTAATGCCCTCACCAGTGTTTGCGGATGGAAAACAATGCAGATGTTTGCTAACTGAGGTTATCCCTACCAAAGCTGATGGTGTCTGGGGTAATCTGTTATTCATTAGTGCTTATTGCTTGTGACCTCATAGTTGGGATGTCACCGCTCAGATTGCGGCTACATTATTCGCAGTTGTTCAGATTTTCCTTCCATGGCCATTTAATGAGGCGTCAGCCAAATAGATTACTGTACATGGAAATACCAGAGAAGAGGGACATTATCACCTCATTAGTGTACAGAGAATTGCTGTTCCTT
Organism: Gymnothorax javanicus; assembly: GCA_029692085.1. Taxonomy (NCBI): domain Eukaryota; kingdom Metazoa; phylum Chordata; class Actinopteri; order Anguilliformes; family Muraenidae; genus Gymnothorax; species Gymnothorax javanicus. The sequence goes on along the minus strand of CM056210.1, from coordinate 37,486,937 downwards.
TTTTTTTTTTTTGGGGGGGGGGGACATACAAAGCAGTGCAGAAATATTTGGAGAAATGCACAATTTTTATTTTTATGTGCTCCATAAGCCTGTATTTGAAATAAAATGATGGCTTTTATCAGTGGCTGTTTATCTGAGTACTGGGTGATCTGTTCGGGAATTACCATTTTTATACATACTCCCCTTTCTCATTTGTGCAAGCCAATTGGACAAATTACCAATCTAAAATAAAATACACGTATTATGTACTTGGTTGCAAATTATTTTCATCTTATTTGATGGCTATAAGAAATCTGTGCATCTTGCTGCAGTGCTCTCTCAGGCCTGTTCTGGAGCCATATTTAATTTTAGTTTATTTTGGGGGGATTTTGCCGTCAGTATTGTCCACAGCAATTAAAATGTCTCTAGTCCTCTCATGCATGAATTATGATAAACTCAGTCAGGATTTTTTTACTAATATGCAGCAGTGCCCAAAATTGCAGGCATATTTAGAGAAAAAACACTTTTAAACAGCTGTACACTGTAGTGACCTCCATGCATGAAAGGGCTAGATTGGCCAGTGTGCCAATGCCAGTGGTGGTTATGCATCTTATCACTGCCACCACCCAGTTTCACAGATGAATGGGAGAACAGCAGTTTCTTTCCCTCTTTCCTTCACTTCAACACCAATGAATCTTTTTTTTTTTTTTTTTACAGTGAAGAGACAAAACAATGTTTTAGTCTCCTCAGTTTTACAGAAATACTGTCATTTCAACAGAACAATCCTTTCTTGCTAATGTATTTTCATGAAATAAGAATGTTTATTTTCAGAGTCATTTATAAAACACGATTACCAAAGTGCAGTCTGGTATGATCAAATTTTATTGAAAACTGAAGTAATTTGAGCGGTCGCCAAAAAAAAAAAAAAAAAAAAAAACACCAGCAGTAGCTTCCAGGACTCACTTCCGGTGCGCAGCTTGCGTAGCGGCATGAAAACAGCAATTTAGCTTTACCTGAGAAACTGCAAATGATATAAACCCTAAACTCAAGCCAAGGTAAGCATCAGATTCATAAGAATTAATACAACTTCTACACTTGGTATTGTATGGCCAAGTATCTGTAACCATGCATGCTAACGTAACTTTACCCCCACAGCTGCATGAGACTGGAAGTGACTTGGCCACCAAACTGTCCCATAAAGCACCGGAAATGGAGCTCAATTGCAACATCCTGGTATTTTTGTTTGTATAGACGGTTGATCGAATGATGATCAATGATAGTCTCAGTGTGGACCGCCGACGACTTCAAATATGAATTTTAAAAATATGGACTCCCCTCAAGAATTATAATACTGCCATGAGCAGTGATTGATAACGTCTGTAATCAATATGTTGCTTGATCTATTGATAAATGTTCTCAATGTTACTGCGATTGGTAATCAATATACCTACTCCATATTGCTCCGAGGAGCTATGCTGATATTTTTGTTGATAGAGATGTCATTTTTTCCAGAAGTTTTTTTCTTTTCTTTTCTATAATCTAGCAATGTGTGATTAGGAGAGCTTTAGCTTGAATAGACAGACACTGACCCTTCTGAAACGGCCGACACTTCTTTAACATGCATATGAAACTGAACATAACACACTCACGCAAGCTTGAGCTCCCAAGTACAGCGAATTAAAATGCTATGGAAGTGTCATATCATAGCAGTACACCAACTTTGCATGATGCGATCATTTTTTTTCCCCCGCTATTAAGTATTCACGTTTGCAAACTAGCTATGCTCAAAGATATCCTGATCTCATGAATTATATATAGTGTAACAGTTTTTATATAGGTTCATTAAAGACAACGCCTTCTCAAAAAACCAGCTCATAAATATTTCTTTAAAGCAAATTTGCGGAGAGAAAAATTTTCCTCCTCGATAGCTTAAACATGTAACAAGCTGCTCCTTACCCTCCTCGGCAGACATGTCGAAAATGTGCTCTTTCTGAATGCCATGTCTGTGCCGGAGAAGGCATTTTTATTCTTGTATGAAACACGAAAGGTATTTCTGGCAGAATTTTGCTCCAGTGACATTTACTCTGCTTTAATCTCAGGTTGGGTTTGTTTGACTGGTAATTGAAATATCCGGAACAGATGTAAAAACAGGAGCACAAGCTGCGGCGGCCTTTGTTTCATCTGCCGATGATGTGAGCCTTAAGGAGATCTTTTTAAAATTTCATCGCTATTCAAAAGCATAATTAATACGCAGCCGCAGGCTTTGATTATGCTGTGCTCGGTGTGTACGGTTGGTGCAGAGATAATGAGGTACTCATCAGAGGACCACCGATGTTCCCCAATAAACATGCAGTTTGCATGATGCACTTGATATTCACCAAAGGTAACCGCACAAGGTGGCTCGATCCATTTTTCATTTGTATCACGCTATGATACGTACAGTCACTGGGGCTGTGAGTACTCCAGTTGTTTTGCACTACTTAGGGGGCTTGTAACGATTTGGCAATTTGTACTTTTAAATGCTGCTTTGGAGTCAGTCAGCCAGCGACCACCCTCCCCTCCCCTCCCCTCGACACACACATAGGTAAACACATCCACACTCCAAACGCCATTTAACCATCTAAAAAAAAAAAAAAATTGCGGGAACACTTACTGCATAAAGTCACACAAACAAAAAAATATATACTGTGTGCTGGTAATGCAAATAACCAGGGCATGGCAAGAATATTTTCTTTCTCAGAATATACTACTACTCCAAAACTTATTGACATAGATGAGAAGATGCTGTATTTAATCAGATTATCTTGACATTGGTATTCACACTTTTGGCAGTATGTCATACTTGCAGTTTCAAAGTCAATCTTTTTGAAAATGTGGTGAAATGCTATTTGAAGTTCTTGGATTAGTAGGCAGTATACTGTCATTTAATTTCACCATATTACATGAGCTTTCCGACTTTTGATCCCCACTTTCCTTACTTACTGTTCTGTGAAAAGTATTTTCCCCCTTCCTGATTTTTTTCTATTTTGCTTTTTTGTTACATTTAAATGTTTCACATCATTCAACTAATTTTAATATAAGACAGACAACCTAAGAGAACAAAAAATGCAACTTTTAAATGATAGTTTCATTAATTGAAGATGTGTTATTTAAAAATCTATATTACTCATATAAAAATAATTGTCCTCCTAAACCTAATACCTGGTTGTGCCACCCTTGGCGGCAACAACTGCTGTCAAAACGTTTCTAGAACTGAAAATTAGTCTTTTACATCAATATGAATCAATTTTGGCCCATTCGTCTTTGCAGGGAAGTCTTAATTGAGCCATATTGGTGGGTTTTTGATCATGAACTGCCTGTTTAAGGTCATGCCACAGCATCTTAATTAGATTCAAGTCATGACTTTGACTAGCCACTCCAAAACTTCCATTTTGTTCCTGTCGAGCTATTCAGAGGTGGACTTGCTTATGTCTTTCAGATCATTATTCTGTTGCATAACCCAACTGCACTTGAGCTTTTGGTAACATACTGATGGCTGGACATTCTCCTTCAGTATTTTCTGGTGGAGAACTGCATTCACAGTTTCATCAATTTGGCAAGTTGCTCAGGTCCTGAAGTAGCAACGCCCCAGATCATCACAGTAACACCACTGTGTTTGACTTTTGGAATGATGTCATTATTGTGGAATAATGTGTTGGTTTCACGCCTGATGTTACAGAACCCTTTTCTTCCAAAAAGTTCCACTTTTCACTCATCAGTTATATTATCCCAAAAGTCTTGAGGGTTGCTAAGTTGTTTATTGGCAAATGTGAGATCAGACTTTTTTGTCAGCTGTGGTTTTCTCCTTGCTACTCTCCCATGGATGCCATTTTTTCCCAGTTCCTTAATAGTTGTGGAATTGTGAACACTGACCTTGACTGAGGCAAGTGAGACCTGCAGTTCTTTAGATGTTAATCTGGGTGCTTTTGTGACCTCTTGAGTTGTCTGTGAGCTCTCCAAGGAATTTTGGTAGGCATTCCACATCTAGGGAAGGTTCACCACTGTTAAGAGTTTTTTGCTTTTTGCCTTCTTCACATTGCCAGACAGGTGATGTTTAGATTCAATAGGGCTGCCACTAATCATGTCTGGATTTGTCTCCTGAACATGAACCCAATTATCAATTAAGTTTGTTTGACTCTCTCCCGATGGCACTAAAGTTATCAAACTTTGTGCAATCCTATTTCTTATTACACTGGATTACCTTATGTTGTACATCAAAAGAAAGCTTAAAATCTGCTCTGTCCGATGATACCTGATATGAAAATGTTAGGTTATCGTCCAAATAGTTCGGCTCCTCAAAGCATGATGTAATTGTCTTGAAAAATCCTTTGTTTATAATCACTCGCACACGGCGAATGTTGTGTTTGCATTGCAACCCGTTTTGTTCTCGCTCATCGCCATTTTAAAAAGATCAATCAATATGATGGAAAGTGACTCTGAAATGGTATTGGTTATGGATTCTGAGGAAGAATTGGACCTAAATAGTGCTCCAGAAGACTTTTCCAGTGAAAATTCTTCAAAATGTAGTGATATTTTGTCAAATGCTGTACAGCCTACCATGTGGAAAAAAATATTTTAATGATTTTTTTTGTGTGTGTGGCAGTGTTTTTCCTTAGTTGTTTTCTCCTCATGTAGGCCAGTTAGGGAAGACTTGACGGGTTGATGTGGCAAATAAAGGGACAGTTACTTTTTCACAAAGAGCCAGGTACGGTTGGATAGCTTTTTCCCTCAATAAATGAAATCATTATTTAAAAACTGCATTTTTTCTTTACTCGGGTTATCTTTGTCTAATATTGAAATTAGTTGATGATCTGAAACATTTACAGGTGACAAATATCCAAAGATAGAGGAATTTTGGAAGGGGGACAATACTTTTTCATAGCTCTGTATATGTGCAAATTTGCGTTAGATGGCAGAGACTTGGATATAATCCATAGGTAAGAGGATCCGCTAGGAACTTTTACTCGCAGTTGTTCCAGCATTTGACACATTTTCATACTCAAATGATTTCTCCATTTAGCCGAGGCCGGGCTTGTTCAATTCACAAACCACTGGGCATCATTTGAATCAAATAAAGAAACCCCTCTCTCCCCTCTTATGAAATGTTAGAAACATGCAGGAATAGAGGGAGCTTTCATCGCTCATGCTCTAAATTCCCATGCAGTTCGAAGCTGGAAACCCACTTGGAATATTCCCGTGTGAGATTAATCAGAGAGAATGACAGATGTGGATAATCCTTTTGTCGACCCAAATTATTCAGCACTTTTGCAAGAAAGGCAACACGCAGTACTTTCAGCCGAAAGTGTATCGTCGTGATGTTCTCTATTTAATTCCAGCTGGAGGAGCGCTTGCAGAATGAAATAATTGACTATGTCCTTCTATGCAGTAAGACTCAATCAATAATGTGTCTTATGCTTGTATATTGTCATTGCCTGAATGATTGAGTCTGTTTCTGTCTTATTGGCAGCAGAGGGCTGTTTTTTAATATACCGCATATATATTATACAGTGCTGTGAAAAAGTATTTGCCCCCTATTTTTTCATATTTGTCACACTTAAATATTTCAGATCATCAAACAAATTTTAATATTAGACAAAGATAACCCGAGTTAAGAAAAAATGCAGTTTTTAAATAATGATTTCATTTATTGAGGGAAAAAGCTATCCAAACCTACCTGGCCCTATACTGTATGAAAAAGTAATTTCCTCCTAAACCTAATAAATGATTGTGCCACCCTCAGCAATAACAACTGTAATCAAGCGTTTCCTATAACTGGCAATGAGTCTTTCACATCGCTGTGGAGGAAGTTTGGCCCGCTCTTCTTTGCAGAATTGTTTTAATTCAGCCACATTGGAGGGTTTTTTAGCATGAATGGCCTGTTTTTGGTCATGCCACAGTATCTCAATCGGATTTAAGTCCGGACTTTGACTAGAACACTCCAAAACCTTCATTTGTTTTTTTAAGCCATTCAGAGGTGGACTTGCTGGTGTGTTTTGGATCATTGTCCTGCTGCATAACCCAAGTGCGCTTGAGCTTGAGGTCACAAACTGATGGTCGGACATTGTCCTTCATGATTTTCTGGTAGAGAGCAGAATTCATGGTTCCATCCAGGTCCTGAAGTAGCAAAGCAGCCCCAGACCATCACACTACCATCACCATGTTTGACTGTTCGTATGATGTTATTTTTATGAAATGCTGTGTTAGTTTTACGCCAGATGTAACGGATGCACACCTTCCAAAAAGTTCAACTTTTGTCTCGTCAGTCCACAGAATATTTTCCCAAAAGCCTTGGGGATCATCAAGATGTTTTTTGGCAAATGTGAGACGAGCCTTTGTGTTCTTTTGGGTCAGCAGTGGTTTTTGCCTTGGAACTCACTCATGGATGCCTTTTTTGCCCAGTCTCTTTCTTATTGTTGAATCACGAACACTGACTTTAACTGCGGCACCTGAGGCCTGCAGTTCTTCAGATGTTGTTCTGGGTTCTTTTGAAACCTCCTGGATGAGTCGTCGATGCGCTCTTGGAGTAATTTTGGTAGGTCGGCCACTGATGTCAATGACTTTGTTTCTCGTGTTCTTGAATTTCTTTGGATCGCGGCATGATGTGTTGCTTTTTGAGATCTTTTAGCCTACTTCACTTTGTCAGACAGGTTCTACTTAAGTGATTTCTTGATTCAACAGGTCTGGCAGTAATCAGGCATGGGTGTGGCTAGTGAAATTGAACTCAAAAAATGTGGTTAATCGCAGTTAATTCATGATTTAACAAAGGGGGGGCAATTACTTTTTCACATAGGAACAGGTAGTTTTGGATAGCTTTTTTCCCTTAATAAATGAAATCATCATTTAAAAATTGCATTTTGTATTTACTCGATTTACATTTGTCTAATATTAAAATTTGTTTGACGATCTGGAACATTTAAGTGTGACGAATATGCAAAAAAAATAAGAAATCAGGAAGGGGCAGATACTTTTATTTATATATATATAATCTATGTTCATAAAAATATTACTGACTAGTGATCTTTTAATTTTTTATCGAGAGCTTAACTTTTCAAGAAGCCTGAATTGGCTTTAGAGACAGTGTGCAAAATCTTTGGCCAATTGACAAATTGAGCACACAGAAATCATACCAGGAAAAAATCAGAACCAAGTGGAGATTCAGCCCTATTTCACTGGAGGAATACACACCAAGCATCAATGCATAATTGCTTTGCAATGCATGGGCAAGTTCCCTCTGTATGATGAGTCACGTAACAGCCTTTTAATCTTTCTATTACACCTTTGGCTGGAGGTTGAGATGGCAGTCAGAGCTTGTATAGTTGTATGGCTTTTACATGAAAAGAATCTGAATTAAACTATCTGTCCATCTACTGATGAGTGCTCACGTAAAACCATGTGACTGACAACACAATCTGCCATCTCTCAGAGAAAGATAATAGGATGTCATTGCCACTGCTCCCGGCTGCCACGCAGAAGCAGCTCAGTTGAAGTTGCTCGAGAGTGATGTGCAGACATACTACCACCAGCATTTAGTTGGCCTGCAGAATTGGACGTTGGAAGATACTGGCTTTAAACATGATGGAAAAATTGGTTTTTGACAGTGTGTGTTGTCATAACTTTTTGAATGTCTAGGACGAAGATAGCTATGGTCTCCAAACCAAATTGAAATTGAGTTTTGGGTATCGGACATGCAATAATTGCATTATGGTAGTGGCATTGCGCCACTGAAAAAGTATTTGTGAATAAACAATGTGAAAGCGGTGAATTATGTCTCCTCCCCGGAGGGAGAGGGGAGACATATTGTTTTAGGCTCAGTTCCCGTTCGCGTTCGGGTTGCCACTTTGTTTCCAGAGTGTAACTCCAAAACCATTTGCATAATCTTAACGAAACTTTACATACTTACTACTCAGGTCCTTCAGTGCTGCCTTTCGGTATGTGCCTGTCCGTCTGTCTGTCCGTATGGTGGGTTAGGCAGGGAAGGAGGCCGGGGGGAGGAGACATATGTTTTTACGAGTAAAAACACATTCTAGTTAAGGTTATATTTGTTCTCTCTGTTTCCCACCATAGTTCTGGCTTCACCTGCTGCATCCTGAGTGACAAACACTGCTGGAAGTGCGTGAAATGTGAAGATGTAGGCCCAGCCCGCTGGAACAGGCCTTCATTCTCCCCCCGGTCAGCGGGTGTCAATCAGGCCCTGAGACTGCTCTCTCCCTGCTTTCTAACAAGTCCCAGAAAACTTCCTCGGAAAAGCAAGTGGTGAGTCGGGCTGAAGCTGAAATTGATCCCTCCGTTGACGAGATGGATGGGAGCGCTGTTCTCCAGCTGGCGGGCTCCTGCCATGGGAAGCAATTACTGGCGGATGCCGGCGGACAGCCTCATTCCGCCGCGAGTCAGGCTGGGGCGCCCCGGTCCTCTGGCACTCTCCAGGCAAATTATACCCTCAAACTCATCCACAAAACCTCTTACCTACTGTTGGCTCCGATCAGGTAAAAGGATTGTAACCTTTTGTTCATCCAGTGTGTTTAGGCTGGTGGTTTAGATTGTGAAACATGCTGTCAAATTTTAATGCAACCAGCTACATGGGGGTAGGAGATTTCAGGGTTTGTGATCTCGACTCACCCCAAACCTCTCAAGCCCTTTCGAGTCCTGCGGTGACAGGGGGAGAGATTGGTTTCTCAGAATATGGCAGTTCATTACTCTCCTCACAGTTGTTTGAACTGCTATCAAATCTGTTAGCAACAGGTATCTTACCTGTCACAGTAATGAATCGACCTTTTCTGGCTATTCAAGTTGTTCGCTGGTGCTGCTAGCCACCTGATTACAAACCACATGTGAGGAAAAAAAAACTTTTATAAATGTGTCTGTGACTGAGGGGCATTACCTGTAATATCCGCAGGTTGTGGTAGATTTCTGGGGATGACCAGCAGCAGTGGTAGTTATCCAATCTCCATTACCCAATAAACTTAATTTGCACTTTGTACAAGCTCTCCTGATTATACATTTTACTTAAATTCAAACATTTCAATCATGTTCTGCATTTTGCAACTTATTTTACCCAGAAGATAGGTTTGAAAGCAAATGGATTGATGGACAGACTGATGAATACATTTCAATAAGCCTACTGCCATATCAATAATTGCATGCAAACAATACAGTGGTAGTTTTGCATCTAAGGTTCTGACCCTGCTACACCCCGAGGCCTACTGAGCTTGAGGAGAAATGAGCAGGGAGTGGCAAGATATTCCCTTCACCTCAGGGAAGCATGCAGAGCCCACATGCTGCCTTGGATTGGGGGGGAGTGATATTAACCAGCAGCAGGCAAACAATGATGCAGCAGCAGGCTAGCAGTGACAGAGGCGGAGCAAGAGAGTAGCTTTAATAACTCACATTACAGGGGGGCAGAGTAGTGACAGATATTCATGAGAATGAGGGCATGTTTTCAGTAATTTGCTGAACTGTAGTTCTGCAAGCTATGCCCTGCAAATTCATGAACAAGAAAGGTATCTTTTCCTGAAAAAATACAAGGGTTAGTGATTCGAGTTCATGCCCTACAAATATCTGTGCAAATTTTTATTTGGTTTTTTTAATACATGCCTAACTTAAACTTAACTTTTCACGGCAATTAGATGGACCAGAAACTTTAATAGCTTGCTCATATAGCTATTCCCTTTGGAGTATTAATTAGACAACCAGTATGCATCTTCAAACTTGTACCAGCAAAATGAGAGCAGGCCTCAAATTTTTTTGCAGCATTTAATCAAGACATTAAAATCTGATGCCTCAAAATACATGCATATACTTTAGAATTATATTATATGAACAGTCAAATGTGGTGCGATTTAAGAACTGCTTGTAAAACTCTTGGTTAGCTTGTTATAATTGTTAAATTACTTAATCTTTCCCAACAAAAGGAAAAATACAATAAAATTTTACATTAAATTCAAAATGGCTGACTTTTTTTGGGTTTAGGTCATGGCTCCAAGATACTTTTTTATGTATTGGGATGTTACTTGTGCCTACCAAATTTTCTATGTTTAGGGGAAACCTACCGTGAGGGCTTTTCCTTTGTAATTCATAGGGGGCACTATCACGCCCCCTTGCCAAACCCAAGCTCAAGACCCATTTCAGGAGACTAAATACACATCTGCAGACATGATAGCCAAACTGGATGAGTTTTCAAGACGGAATAAGAAACGGTTCCAAGAATGAAAACAGAAACTGTAATCAAACAAAATTTTCTGATGAACATAATCGAAAACAGAAGCAAAAGCAATTTCAGTTACTCAGGAACGATAATGCATTTCTCAATTTCAGCTAACTGGTAAATAAAGTCATGTATTTGTTCCAATTATATTTTCTCGAAATATAATTGGCAATACATTTTCAAAGAATATTTTATTCCAGAAGCGATTTATTCGTTGCTTGCGGGAGTGTTCCCCAGACCGATTGTGGGATAAAGTCAGATTTTGCGAGCCAACTGTGCACATACAGTATCCCTGGCATTGGCGCCAATCCCATGGTAGAGGTACTTTGGCATTCGCAAGAAGGAGGTGGCTCACTGAATATGCTAGCGAAGTGTTTGCACAATTACATCTTTTTCTGTAGTTTTCACTTACCGGTAATTGTCGGGAACATGTTCCCTTTCAAAATGTTCCAAATAACATAGCCTTCTGTCAAGACATATACATGCATGTCACTTGCTTCCTTTTATCATTGTGGGGCAGTATAGTCAATGATACGCATGCCTCAGATCCCATCTAGAACACACCACCAGAGTCATAGGTTATTGAGTCAATGGTCGATTGATCGTATTTTACTCCGTGTGTTTGTATGTGTTCATTAAAGTGCGATTAAGCTTTTAGCTACTCACTTGCCCGATCGGGCATCATCTTTTCGGTTGCTGATGATAGAAGTAGCTCATGAGGCTTGAGCTTGTACCACGAAGGGATCTGACTCCCAACAAAAGTGATGTTATTTTCTCTTTTTCTCTTTCTGGCGGTGAAGGAAAGTAGGGTAAATCGCTACATTGAGTTTTTCGTCAACTAGCTATCTATCATTTGGTTGTACAATTATTCTACATATAATGGTAGTAATTTCACTCACATATACTGCCGGTAGCCAGCTAGTTATTTATTCTCAGTTATCCATTAACATAAGCTTGCTAGATGTTACTTGTACCTAAGATCTAGCACACGTGGGGGGGTGGCACTATCGAGGCTTTTTGCCACAAAAATGCGCAAGACCCTTAAAATATATAATAGTATACCACTCCTGGTGCATGTGTTTTTTGAGGTTTTGAGCTGCTTTAGCCCTCAAAAATATGATTTACTTGGAGAAAAAAATAAAATGTTGCATTACAAAAGAGGCTTTGCAACACACAATGCGCGGGCCCTCATAATAATAATAGTAGTAATGATATTAAGACGAAGAAGGAGAAAAACAACAACAAAAAAGCAGTAGAGTGATCGATAAACAATTATACATTCAGGAAGAATAAAAAATAACAGAACAAACAGTAGATTGATTGATGCTAAAATCAATTAATTAGACTTGCTTTTCTACTTTTAACAGGCACTAAAAAACAAAACAAAAAATCATGTTTGTATTGTGTATTTCACAAAAAATCAATCTTAAAATCATTACTCCTTGATCACTGTTTTTATTGTTGTCCTGTGCTGTTTTTGAGAGTCTAAGCCAAATTAATTAAAATATATACAACATCTAATTAATTGTCATGCAAATTTATCTACAACAGAGCTCATCAAAGGGTTAATATTCACCAGCGCCCCTGGGTAATTCCCCAATGTGCATAAAACTGTCTGACATGCAATTAGAGGGCGAACAAGAGAGAAATAATGCATATGAAGACAAAAATAACCGTCATTTAACTCACTTTGAGATCAGTTCATTCACCGCTTCCCTCCTCCAACTCCCCTCCCACTTTCTTGGTGTCCTGTGGTCATTGTTTTCGAAAAGGAACATGTGTCATTGATAAACTGAGAGAAGTGAACTGGGCACGAGTATAGCCAATTATCTTGCGCACGCTCATGATTATCCTGACACGTTATTCGGTGTCACTTTGCCTCCAAAGTTGTGATTTTGGGACACTCATTGATCCAGAAGCTGCGGGGTTTGGTATTGTCTCATAGCAACATCCACATGGTACATCGTAACTTTGGAAGCACCAGTTTGCTCATGTCAGGGCGACGAGACTAATCATTTGTTCCTCAATATCGAAAGTTGGTGACGGATACGTCACAGCCGGTAGGTTTCTCTATCTCTGCTCAGCTTGAAACTCAGCACGGGTGCTGCAGTGCCAGGAAGCTCTCTAAGCCAGAACACGCCGTGTTCCTCTGGAGACCAGTCTGCTTTCTGTTGCTTTTTTCTTTGAAGCATGACAATGTATGTGTATCAAATTGGTTCATGCCTCTATTAGTAGAATATGGGGAGTGAACGTTATGTTTAGGTTCATATATAAAAATGTGTATTTATTTGTTTAATTTTTAAAATTGTGCCAGAAGACAGTCTACTTTCCACTTATGAATGTAGTCCAATGATAATTTTATAGTCATATTATTAATATTAAGAATGTTACAGATTCAAGTAGGGGTTTGCAGTTGCATGCTATTGTCCACCGTCTTGCCACTAAAGATGTGAATTATGCTGCATGACATTGGTGAAATACCCAGTGCGAGCCAAATTGGTAGTCTTTTGTCTGCTGTGAGATTGCCTAATGCTTCCCTAGATGTGTTTGTTTGAAAAATAGGCATCTGTGCAAATGTTCATTATACTAAAAACATGAAATTCACAAGTTTTTTAATATTAACAGTATATACTGAATATTGCAAGCAATTTTGCATAGTCCTTAAAGGAAATACAGCTCTACAAAATAGGTGCATATGAGGCATATGAGACCTTGAGAGAAGAGGGCTAGCAATTAAGTATCAAGTCCAAATCCAAAATCGTCAATTTGATTTGTGCTTGGAGGATTATTATTATTATTATTATTATTATTATTGTTTGTTTTCAAAAATCTGTTTTTGGAATGGTGTGTCATCATTAGTCAGTGTACTAGACCTCCATTACTTTAAGTTACTAGAAGTGACTGTTACGTAGGCATTTGAATGTTCCATTAAAACATTCCGATCACATGTGATCATACTCATGAAAAGCTTAAAGAAGAACTCTTGTCTCTAATAAAGCATTTCATGTTATGTTTTTATGTTACATTTATGCCTTTACTTGAGAACTCTTTAAAAGAAATTACTTCCCATGTCCTCTGTTCTCCCTGACCCTGCTGGTCTTCTGTTGTGACTCGTTGCACATCCTGCTGGCTTCCACCTCTTAATCAATGCAAATAAGACAAACAGAAAACAAACAAGCAAACCTTAGCCATTCATTGGCATTCACACTTCCACACTGACCTTATCTTCTTTAACGATATCCTTATTAGAGAGAAAGAACATTCTAATCCAGCATGTGGTAAGCAGCCTTGGTAATTTTGCCCACAGAGTACTGAGATTTTCTTTTATTTCTCCCACACTAAGAAGGGAAAATGATTGAATTTGCATTTTGGTCATTATTTGGCACAAGTTTGATGTCAGATTGAAAAGTGAACCCAGTTTTAATACTTGATCTTTTTTGAGTCCAATTTTGTCCAATTCATCATTTCACCCTTTGATATATTCACCCTGTGACACTTATGCAATGCTATCCCTTTATCTGACTGCTGTTTGTATTGTTTTGTTTATTTTCTTTTCCCATGGTTGTGCTGCTATGAAAAATGGAACACTTTGTGTATGAGTTGCATCATTATTTCAATTATTATTATTTATTTTAACACCAGATAAAACTTTTTTCTCGCATGATCATTACATACACTTTTATCTGTTATTTTGTCCTTGGAGTTGAATTTCATTCGGGTCTTTCTAGATTAAATGACAAAATGTTGTGAACCAATCAGGAAAATTGGATAACTATGTATTGCATTCATATTTTATCATAATGAAACCAGGGAAAGTAATGGAGAAACAAACAACAAATTTGTTTTTGGTTAGAAAACAACAAAGGATCGCGGAAATATTGAAATTTGCTCGTCAATGGCGTTGCTGCTTTGCGTGTGAAAACTTTTGCAGAAAGTTGTCATAGACGGTTCTCCAGATGGAGCCCCTAACTCATCAAAAGGACTTGAAAACACTTGATATTTTGAGAATTTAATAAATCATTTTCATGTGATAATTATTTATGGCTCATAATGCCAGCTATATTGCGACATAATTGTGATGACATCAGACAAGAAAGCACAAAATAAGTCCCGCATTTATTGCTGTCAATATTAAAAGTGATGCTTAGTACATTAAAGAGAATTGCTATGCATTTCACAGCCAGGAATATGCCCCTGTCAAACTTGGGGATGAAGTTGAATTCATGTATTTATTTTATTCATCCAAGACACAATTGCAAGTATTTTTAGTACATCAAACTTCAATATAACAATAATAATAATAATAATAATAATAATAATAATCAGGTTGGGACAGTAAAATATTTGCCACTTTGTATTGTTACCATTCCTTTTGAAAACACTTAAAATGTTTGGAGACTGAAGACACCAAGTGACAAAATGTTTCAGGTCCAATTTTATCCTGCAAACAAGTCTTAAGGTGCAAAACAGTACAGGGTCTTCATTGTCATATTTATATCACCCGCACCCTCCTCTTAAGCAGCTATGCCTTTGTAATGTGAACAGAATGCGCTTTTGCATTATATTGTTGAAATATGCATGGTCGCCCCTGAAAAAGATGTCATTGTGAAGGCAGCATATGTTGCTCCAAAATCTCAGGGTACTTATCATCATTAATGGTACCTTTATAGAAGTGCAAGTTACCCCTTCCAATGGCACTGACACTAACCCATAGCATGACAGAATATGGCCTTTTGCTTTGTTGCTGGTTACAGTCTGGATGGTCCTTTTGTTCAGAAAACACAGCATCCGATTCTCTCAAAAAAATCTGAAATATTGATTAATCTGACCAATTTAAACGTTTCCACTGTTTGATGGTAAATCACAGATACCTTTGAGCCCAGAGAAGTTGACGGTGCTTCTGGACACTATTTACACAATGCTTCCTTTTTTTTCCAGTAAAGGTTTTAAAGGCATTTGTTGGTGTAACTACAGTATGTATTGTAGAACCTGACAAAGGTTTGCCAAAGTAATCCTAAATCCATGTGGTTATATGTCTAGTAGATAATTTACAGTTTTTGATTCAGTGCCGTCTGTTGTGATCAGAGATCACAGATATTCAGCTTTGGCTTGTGCCCTTGCCCTGTTATTGCCATGAAATTCCTCCAAATTCCTTTATTCTTTTAATTGTTATGCACCATTACACCAAGGGTGAAATATTCAAATCTCTTCCTATCTTTTTGTGAAGTACATTGCATTTAAACTTTTCAACAATTTTTTTTTCACACATATATGGGCAAATTGGCGATCCTTGGCCCATCTTTGCTCCTAGAACAAGGCCTTTCCTGGATAATGCTTTGATAACAAATCATGATTACCATCACCTACTGACATCAGCTGTTTCAAATCACATCATTATTTATTTATTTTATAATTTTTTATTTCTGTTTTTTATTTATTTATTGATTTTTTTTTTTTTTTACCTCATTACTAGTCTCAAATAGCCCCCTGCCCCAATTTTATTTTGGAAAATGTTGCAGGCCTGAATGGCAGGATTGGATGACTATCTTTACAATGAAGTTAACCACATTTAATGTCTTGTTTTCATACTGTCTGCAATGAGACACAAATCAAAGTAAATTTAGAAATCACTACTTTCTGTTTTTATCTGCATTTTCTGTACCATCCCAACTTTTTCCCGAGTTGGGGTCGTATATTTTCAACAGCTGTGCATTAAGCAGCTCTGAGACGCTGCACTGTGCGAAGGGAAATGCAGAGGAGGGGGGAACTTTTCATCTAGCAGTGAACTAATGCTGGGAAATGTTACATATTTCCATTAGCAGGGAGTTGAAATCTCCCCAGCATAACTGAAGCTCCCTACTAATAATGTTATCTCAGCAGGGTAACAGTTTTTCTTGCCTGACTTTACTGCCAGTCAAACCAATGACAGCCTGAAGGCTGAAGGCCACAATTCTGTGTATCATATGCACTCAGTTCTTGGTTCGTCAGTTTGAACTCTAGGAATTGAACCAATCTTGCTGTAATTAACTCACTCTAGTGTTTAGCAGATTTTTCATAACCACTAAATACCTTAACCCTCTCATGCATGAATTATGATAAACTCAGTCAGGACTTTTTTTTAACTAATATGCAGCAGTGCCCAAAATTGCAGGCATATATAGAGAAAAAACACTTTTAAACAGCTGTACACTGTAGTGACCTCCATGCATGAAAGGGTTAATATTAATAAAGCTAATATCGCTACTACTATTAATGCTGCTACAACTACAAATAATAATCATCATCATCATCATCCCCATTATCATCATTATCACAATCAGAAATTGTTGACATTGTTCATTTTCAAAATTCCAAATATTCAGTGGCAATCATTTATCATTTGTCATTGGTCTTAGGGAGGACTAAGAGCTGCAATTATCTGCAGTTTCTTTTTTTTTTTCATGTGACATAATAAAGAGATAGACTCTTGCAGAGGCAAATCACTCTCCTTTGTGATTAGAGTCCAGGCTGATGCACTTTGTTCTGAAACTAATGAAGACCTCTTGGTCAAAAGACTTACTGTTGCAGTTATTTAAAAAAATATTTATGTCTTTTTTTTGACATATGAGTGTATGAGTTTTTTTGTACAACCAAATATGACTCATGCAAGACAAATTATTACTATGTACCCTTCTGCATGTTGATTGTGTCAGCTTATTGCATAAAAGTGGCACAAAAATCAGTTATGACTGCATATTTTAAGAAGACATCTACTCTGCTTACACATAAGCAGAAAACCTCTTACTCATACACTGTTCTTGATACATCTATTTTGCTTTATTGCAGAAGTCCATTGTTGCAAAGAATCATGCCACTCGAAAAAAAAACTCTTGAAAGAAATCTGTCCTGCAGAAATGTGTTCTCAAAGATGCTAGAACATTCCAATACACAGTGGTAAAGCAACTGGGATTTGACAGATCAACCACTGAATTAGAGACACTATCCTGAAGACTGACAAGATGCAGGATAATGACTCATTTATGACCGCATCAGACCAGTGCCCTGCAATGGAGCATTTCTGGCCCATGCTTTGGCAGCTGGTAGATTGCTTAAAAAAAAAAAAAAAAAAAAAGACTTTGATAAAGTAAGAAAGAAACTGTTGAAACATGTTACTCAGCAGTCTTTGGAAGAGCTTCTGACAGGACCTTTTAGGAGCTAAATTACTGTCGAGAGAAAACACAAAACACTCGGGCTGATGTCATTTTACAGCTGTTTGAACATGATTGGGCTAAAAGTGCACAGTTTAACCATGTGACGCCATGGCGGGCAGTCCCTGTTAGATTCTGTTTCATGAGAGCTGATCTCTTCTCGTGTCATGAGATCATTCCCTTTTGTTTGATAAGGATCTTATTCTTCCCCTCATTCTTTTTTCTCTGCTTTGCTATCCCATTAATGTCCAAACAGCTGTGCCTCCTTTAATTTGCCTCAGTACTAGCCTCGGCTTGAAAGTGTTGTGTCAATCTGCAAGGTACTATAAAGTTCTTCCACCCGCAATTCTGTGGCATGTTTTGACATTATGGCAATGTGAAGCTGATTTCTATAGGCCTATATAATAAAGCTCAATATATTATATGATATTAGGCAAGAATCAGAAAATGTTTTGGTCAAACATTCGTTTGACTATCATTAGTGTTAGAGTGCTATTAACAGCACTATCCTTATAATCTCTTATATGGGCAAACTTTGATAGAATAATACAATAAATTTCAATTGATTACAACAGTGAATTTTAAGCTCAGATGTCGGGATTGTCAATGGTTGTAGTAGCCTGGAAATACGCATATCAAACATTCTCTATAGTAGTCCATTATGCGGTCGCAAACAAATACTCAAAAGCAAAACATTTATGAAACACTGAGTGCAAGGTCTTAGAACTGCATCTGTTTAATCAGTTCAATCAGTGGCCGGGAGCTGCGTATTTACAAAAACTGCGCACAAAAATCTGTCACCGACGTGTAGAGTTCAAGCGGAACTCTACACCAGTGTTATAGAAAAAAAAAAAAACACAGTGGAGAGTGAATTGACTCTGTTCTCAAAGCAATGTTTTGAAATCTGTTCAAGGAAAGATGTGCACCACATGGCCATAGCATTAGCTGCAGGAGTGCGTATGCTGTGGAAAGCCTTAAAGTCAATGGGTCTTTAGCATTCAAGGTCTGACTCTTAGCACTGTCTGTCTGCAGGCTCTAAACTCATGTCAGCATCAGCAGAGCTCCAGAACAGTAGTCTCAGATCCCCCTTCGCTGGACACAAGTTGCCCAGGGCAAGGCACTGGGTTAGTACGCCTCTCTTTCACACTCTTGACCAAACAATAAAGGTCAGGGAACAAACAGTGAGAAGATGTGACTGTGTGTGACATGCTACAAGTTATGAATAGTTCAAATTCTGGTTGGAGATAGTGCAGAGAGAGCTTTTTTTTTTTTTTTTTTTTTTGGTCTTTTTGGCTTAACCCTACAATGTTCTACTCTAACCATTTGGAAGAGTAAACCAATGCTTTTCCTTTACTTGTTTTAGTGAGGATATTAAAAAGCAACTCATCTGCAGCACATTAGGCCAAGAGCACAATAACAGTAGTCGTTCACACAATTCAGAAAATGCCTCTTTTCAGTAAAAGGGACTGTGTTGGCTTCTCAGGGCCATAGACTGTGATTTTATTTCCATTAAGTGATTCAAATCTGCAACGCACGGACCATTAATGGCAGTTATTTCATTGCAGGCTGTCCACCCATCGAATGATTGCAGGACACTCATCACTGGAGCCTCCCCTGTTAGATTTAAAGGACAAATACCAGCACATCTTGTGTTCTTACAGTATGTCAAGATGGTTTTTGTTTTCTTTCCATAATTCTTTACAGAGACATTCTGACGCTACCCCAGAAGCATCAGAGGTTGTACATCTCTGTGCATCTTAGGCAGACAGAATGTGGGTGCCTGATGGACTGGGTACGCTAATGATCAGACATCCCAATTTATTTTTCAAAGTTATCAGCCACTCTAAAAACCCCAGGCCAGATAAGAATGGAATTGTTTTAGTGTAAAGCACATGATGGTTTTTGTGGGATATTCTAGGTCAGATGTTTGCAACTATATCACAAATTCAGGATCAGACTTACTTTTGTTGCATCAGACTTTTTAATATTCCACGTTGTATTACGTTTTTCCAAATAGAAATACTGCACACGTCTATTCGTACAAACTACTTCCAGTCTTGCAAAGGGTTAATGAGACAAAGCAACTCAGTTTTAAATGTCAACACCTTTTGGTTGACATCATCAAAATTACTGCCATTTACTCCAGACCAAAGCGCATTCCATTCTAAAACTGCCCATCTGGACTTCAAATGGACAAGCACTTTGTAATATACGTTGTTTACTGTTTAGAGAGATTGATGCCGTTAATATAGCCCTTCAAAATGACAGATTATCATCTCTAGTTAATTAGCGCCATCACAAGATAAATATCAGTAATTTTATCTCCACAGTACTTTCTTTGAGAATAATAAGATTTACAAGTGTAAGTCATTATGTAATTAGTTTACATCTTTCCAGATTACAACCGTTAAGAATTATGTGCATCTGGTTTCTGATGATTAAGGAATTCCATTTAAGTCTGTGCCCTTTTTCGTCAATGAAACCCATTTACTATTGGCCAAAACTCAATGAATGTAATAAATGTCCCCAGTATATCCAAATACTTGCCCCCTACACCAAAGTAAGCATATATAGAGGACATTGTACAAAGCTCCTGCTTTACTGAGGAAACATCTGCTAAAAACACCATAAATGTTGCAAGTACTTGCTTAAACAGAGCTAGCCTGAAGGCTAACATTTATAATAGGCTATCAATAATGTAGTTGTTTCTCCTTAAGCACAGGCCCAGGGCAAGTGCTGGTTATATCATTCTCATGCTCTATGATTCTTTATTTGTAAAGTAATTTTCTAATTAAATGTTGATTAAAATACGATGCAACGCAGGAAGAGGAAAACAAAACAAGGGGGTAAGAGCAGAAATGAACAGGTGAAATTGCTTCCATGTGCATTTTGCTGTTGAGGCAATGTTCAGCATTACTACATTTGGCCTGTTGAGCTGTGGCCGATGCAGTTTCTGGAAAGACTCTGATCTTTTATTTTAATACTGCTCTACCAACCAGCAGTGCTAGTCGATGTCAGTGAAGAGGGCGTTCGCCCATCATGACAGAAATCATTTTATATTGAAGCAAATAAAGTATATTTCAACATACAGATATAGTAAATGCATTTGATGCATGCCATGCAAATCTATAATTGCAAGATAAAATGTTCTTTTGGCTGAGTTCAGTACATCATAACTGCGACAAAAAGACACAATGCTTAATCCAAGTAACAACAATCTATAACAGTTCAAAAATTTGAAGCTAATCACATGAAAAGTCCCGGCCTGTGCATTTGAATGAGGGAAATAATATCTAAACCATCTTCAAACGATGAGGTGATCAGCCTTCCATTATTGAAGTAACAACTAACTGAGAATGCCAGCCTGGCACCGGAATGTCATGACTGAGTGGTCTGTAATCAATTGGGAGAGTGTGTGGTTTTTTTTGGGTTTTTTTTGGAGCAAACTATGCAATAGCTTTAGAAAGGCTAAATGGAAACAACAGAAAGCTTCTGTTTCAAAATCAAAGTATACATTTAGTGATCGGAGTGTATACGTCAATTTTTTTTTTTCTGCTGGTAGGTTCTCAAACTTGTCTGAAATACTGTGCAATGAAGGAACACTGTTCTAGACTATTTTCAAGGGCAGTTTTAAAACATTTGGTCGTGTTAGAATTACCATTGACACTGTTTCATATTACATGTTACAAGTTCAAAATGTATACACCTGTATTCAACCTAGCTAAATGCAAAGTTGTGTTTCAACAAGGCTTGCATGATGTATTTCCATGGAAGCATCCGAATACCCATGCACGCTATACAAAAGGCGAAATGAAAGTCGTAGTGTGTTTAAAACCTATGTACAGAACACATGGCATTCGACCATTGCCCGGTTGTCCTTCTGCATTCAGTAGAATTCTGCTATGCGCGTCCGGTCTTGGGAGAAGTTAGCCCTGAAGGCTTTCTGTCAGAAAAGTTTTCTGCCAGAAAGCCGTCAGGAAGTCAAGTGATGTAGTATAAAGAGCCACAAAGTCCACAGGGCAAGCAAGATGTGGTGGCTGAGTGGGTTCAGCGTAGGACTCCTGAGTAGACAAACAAGGGTCTTATCCCATGTGTGCTCATGTATTGATTTACTACGTTTAGACTTAGTTGACATTGTTTTCAGTTTTATTTATAATTTTCAGTTCTCAGTCACAGTTTGGTTAACTTAAGGTAACAAAAGTATTTGGCTAAGTGTACGCAACATAACTACTTCTCTGGGTTTGGGCACCAAAACTATTTGGTTTGGTAAAGGATCATGGTTTGGGTGTCAATAGACCCTTTCACAATGTTAACCACGTCTTCAAAAGGCTTTCTAACAGAAGTTTTCTGGCAGAAAGTCTTCAGGGCTAACTTCTCACATGTACTATGCGACTGATGTACATTGCGCTATCCCGCTTCGGTTGGTGCTGCGGATGTTTGTTTTTTTTTTTCAACAGTAATAGCTCGCTACATGGCAGTGGTGAGACTTTAATGACTTTGGCTGTATTGATTGTCAAATTATAAATTTGTCAATTATCTCAGTTTGTTTTGTAGGCTAGCAATGATTGCTAATGTTTTGCTGAGCAGCCTTGTACTTCTGCAGTTAAACTGGCAACACTTTCAATTGGACAGTGCTTTGCGTGTGCTGCTGCTGCTTACGGAATCAAGAAGGCACCGGCTTTCCCATGGCTGGTGGGCTTCCCCCTTGGGTACATGATGATCTCCGTGCACTCCCATAAGAATGTAGCACTAGTAGAGCACTTAATGCAGCAAACAGCGCTGTTCTAAAATGTAAGATTAGTGATAGTCACAACAATTTTTTTTTGTTTGTTTTTGCTTCTTTTTTATAGATGCATAAAGCTTAAACTGAGGGGGCAAAAAGTAAAACCGAGGAGGCTAAGCCCCTTTAAGTCCCCTCGTGGCGCCGGGTCTGTGAAAATGGCAATACTTTGGCTTTCCACATCAAGTCAAATAGGCAGTGAGTTCATTAGCATTTGGACCATGATAGAATTTTAGCTCTGTAATCCAACACGTTGTTTTTGAAAACAGTGCTCCAATTTGTGAATATTTTCATCAATATTGAGTAAATCAAGCAGGAGATGTAGCCCTTATTTAGACTGTGCCACTGCACAAATATCCAGGGATATCTCTGTAGGATTGTTGCCTAAGGACACTGCTGAAATTGTGCTGTAACTGTTTTCCAATCTCAATCGGTTGCTTTTAGAGTACAGAGAGGAATTGGCACTATAGAATTAGCTGATAGCAAATCCAGCTCTCACAATTTACAATTTAAGATGTGTAATTAAACTATTCAAGCTATTGAAGTGCAAATACACAGCTTTTATTGAAGTTAAAGTTTATACATTTTGGGTCCATAATTGGGTTCATGCATGTGAAGACACCATAATTTTTGGGATAATGGCTTCATAAATGTTCCTAGTGATACAGGTTTCACATTTGCCTCCTTAGTTTGGATCGCCTGAGAGTATCTCTTACTTTGTAGTATCTTGTCTTGATTCTGGGATCTTTGGCCTTTTTCAAAAGGGAACAAAAGTCAAGAATGGCATTATGTGGCCGAGTTGTAAGGTATTCAAATAGCATGTGAAATGCACAAAGGATTTCAGTTGGGGAATTTCTCCCAGCTGCAAATATTGTACATGTTTGCTCTGTCAACTAATCACATGCACACCGCTCGTGTTGAGATATTCTCTAAACGCATGCACACATCACTGTGGGGTGCCTGACTGAATCCAGCACCTACACCCTCTCTGTGCTGCATTAGCCTTTGCTATATCTGCATGCTCTCTGCAGTCTTGGATCTGCTTTGTGGTCCTGGGTGGTTTCAGGTATTCCATCTGCGCGCCAGGGGAGACGAATCATACAATCTGTTAGATAGGGTGGTACGTACTGTTGTTCGAATTGTAGTGCCTAAAAGATCTATTCAGCACTAAACATACAGCATTCATTTGCATATGCAAATTAAATACTATATTAATACACAAATTTTCCTGACTGAATCATGTTTCTTATGCCAAACAGAGAACTTACTACATCTCGTGCTTTAACTAAGCAGAAGGTGAATATGGCATCAGTGCAGGCCTAATTGAGCTCAATTAGAGACTGGTGATATTTCTTAGACACAGACTCCAAGCAGTCATGTCATGCAGCACATGAAAAGTACAAAACAACACAACTATTTGATTTTACTAAATGTTTCCAAGTTCCTTACCACATTTTTGTGAGTTTTCTTTGTTTTTGTTCATTCGTTTATTTATCTTAAACAGACATTAATTCCTTTTTGCATTTAATGGAAAATCAAAATGCAGTAATTTAAGATGTAGACAGTTTACACCAATATGCTGCAAATTCAGTACCGTATGTCAAGATATGATATGAGTAAATTGTGAGACTGTTAGAATTTATTTACTTGTGTTTTGTAAATTTAATTTAAGGGAACATAAGATCCTTGTAGTCTACACACAGTTGGATGGTATTCAAGTTGGGTGCGTTCAGAATCAGTCGACCTCAATATTCTATGGATTTCAATAACGTAAATAGCATTTCAAAAAATCTTTAGCATTTCTTCATTTGTTAAAGTATTATTGTCCTTTAATTGCATTTTCTTCCCTCCAGCAGACTTCAGGCCAAGCAGTTGAAAAATATGCTGCTTTCACTATGTGGCACTGCTGTTTTTGAGAAAACAAACTGTTATTCCACACTTTCATAAATGATATTTGGTTATATTCACATAATTGTCACCACTTTGGCTGAGCATATGCTGTAAATTGTCCTCGTGGGCATTAGGAATCACCTTTTAAGAGCTCATTATAGGCGAAAGAGGAATTGCGGTATCCCTTGGTGTATTATCATCGATTTGTATCCACTGCTAAACTTATTACCAACCAATAATTTGGTCACAGGTCTCTGGCTGCAGGTCTACCATGCATAGGCGTCATACCAGCAATATGCAATGATAACTCGTCCAGGCTGGATATATCTGTTGAGTTAGTGGAACTTAACACTCAGAAACACACACGCACAAACAGTATATCTGAATAAGTTCCACCAAAACAATGTGTTAAAGGGTAGCTGATGCTAAATGGACATACCAGCCTGTGCTTCAATTTGACGAAGGAAAGCATTGTTAGCTTTAATTTCCAAATTGTGTTTGAGTGTTTCAGAGTCTGTAGGTGTGTGTGCGTGCGTGCTTGCGTGCGTGTGTGTGTGTTCCAACTGGACTTGGAAGGTCTAAATTCATTACCTTGTGATTTTTGAAGAACTGATGAATCCAAAACTGACTTCAGCTCAACAATTGTACAAGGGGAAGTGGCTATCATTTGGAATAAGAAATATGACTCGCCGATTAAAGTAGTTAGATTGGATGTGGATCAATGTAATGCTTCTACCTGCATCTTTGTCGTAGGAGACATGAATGCTGATATTTCTGATGAGAACTCTTTATTTGCTAGTCACCTGAAGTATTTCATTTTTGATAGCGATTTGATCCTTTCAAGCCAGATGCTCATGCCTGCTGGTAGTTATACCCTCATCAGTGAAGCACGGCATACGACCTCATGTCTTGATCATTGTATTTGCACTGCTGATGCACATGCCTCTTTGGTTTCCATTGAGATTTATTATGATTTTCCCATTTCTTATCACATACCATTTTCTTTATAACTGAACATAGGAAGGCTACCCATGTTATTGACTGGAAAATTATATGTATGTATATATATATATATATATATATATATACACACACACACACACATACACACACACAGAGAAATTGGAGTTGTCCAGAAAAGATGTTAAGAAATATATTATCTGGTCTGACGCTTGGCTGGGAAATACAGTACACAGCATGGCCTAAAAATGCTGTAAGATGTTGTAATATTGCAGGAATCCACAACATAGTAATGATTTATGTGTTTTATATGGGTCTATTGTAGAGTCACTTCATACCTTCTCTGAACCTTTATATAAACTTCAGCCTAAGGCATGTAATACCAAGCCTGGCTGGAATGAATATGTGGCCCAGCTTCATGCCATAGCTAGGAGCTGGGGTAGAGTCAGGCAGAAATAGTCAGGGGCCTTTATTTGATCAGAAAAAAACATGCAAATGCAAATTTTAAGTATACCCTTCGATTCATTCAAAGTAATGGGAATTCTTTGAGATCTGACTCACTGGCTAGAAGGTTGAGAAATAATAGTCATGATGACTTTTGGATGGAGGTCAGAGCGATGAATGTAATATATCCCAACCATAAAATATTTACAGAGTTAGCGGCTCAGATAAAATCTCCCAGATGAGGTGGCAGTATTGTTATGAACTGTTCAACTATATTGGGAGGAATAGTTTAAAGGTTGGTATTATTGATGCTAATTAAGATGTAGTTGTTAATTAAGGAGAGGTTCACACTGCAACCTTGAGTTTAGATGGCAATAAAATTCATGGAGTTGATAAGATAACTGCTAAAATATGATAGCAAAAAATTCTGTCCTTCCCATTTGTATGACGGGTTTTTAAGTCCTTGGGACTCTAACTGACTTTATCCTATCTGTATTATTTTTGCCTGTCATTAAAGACAAAGCTGGCAAAAGAAACAGAATAGAGAATTATTGGCCCATAGCCTTAGCCAGCATTCTTTCTATCTTAAGTGTTAGGAGGACCTAATCAGGTTAGAACAATGCATCAAATACTACTGACATCCAGATTTGCTTTAAACATAAACATGGCACTAATGTGTGTATTTTTTCTTCAGAGGAAATTTTAGACAAATAGTCAGAACGCAACAATTTTTGTACGATTTACAAATGCCTCTTAGGCTTTTGATTGCATAAATCATGAAACATTATGCAATAAATCTACAAGAGAGGCCAAATTGGATAATAGGGACTTTTGTTTTCCGGTATGTGCATCAGTCTATGGAGGATAAACGAGGGAATTCTGAATCTGAATCATTTTATTTTACTGACGGGGCAGCATTGTCTCCTTTTCTTTTCAATGTGTACATGGATATTTATTACAGTTAAATCTATACAAGACAAGGTGCATGGTTGGCAATAATCTAATGAATCACCTTATCTATGCAAATGATTTGGTAATATTTTGTCCATAAGGTGCTGGTGTACAACAGTTATTGAAGGTTTGTTCTCAATATTGTATGGATTTTGACATTAAATATAATACTAACAAGAGGAATATTACGATTGTTAGAAGTAAAGAAGACAAAACTAGTACTCTCTGAAATACCTCTCATCTGGTATTGCTCCTAATGTTTGTAAATATCTTGCACATCATATTGTCACTGATTTATCAGTTGATAAAGATATATACGCAGACAGTGTCACAATCTGTAAGCGCAAGCTAATATGCTCACTTGTAAATTCAGCATGAGCTCAGTTATTGAGATGATAGCTTTATTTAGAGCATATGGATCCCCGCTATATACTGCCCATTTTTGGCATTTCTATAGAAATAGCAAAACGCAGAGAGTCAATGCGGCCTACAAAAATTGCATGATGATTATTATTATTATTATTATCTCCCCTAAAGGCTACAAATTAAAAACTGACAAAAGTGCGCAGTGAGCAAAGGCATTGTTAGCAAACTATTGGTAATCAAATCACTGTCTAATAGGCTCCTCCGGCTGTTCATTTGGTTGCTTGGACTGTATTTGGCCTTAATGGCCCCCAGGTTCTCAATCAAACAAATCCCTGGACTTCAGCAGGTTTGCTATAATGATTATGTATTCTACCTTTTTCACTCCCTAGCTCCTGTAATCTTTAGCTATGATTTTTCCTATCACTGCTGACAGATCTCAGCACTGGCAGAACTGACAGAGTATCAGCAGAAAACAAACACAGCTTCTGACGATGTCTTTTAATTCCAGACTTCAGGCAATCATTTATTGCAAAAGATTTGCAATGAAGTATTAAATATGACTAAGTTATGATTGCTAGTTTGCCCAATTAATTTTGAGCCCCAAAAATTGGGGGTTGAGCTATGCATAAAAATGGTTGTAATTCATACACGGTTCATAGAGCATTTTTGACAAGACCCATAAAATAAAGCTGAAAGTGTACACTTCAAGCATATTTTTATTGTTTCTTTCCAAATCCATTGTAGTAGCATGCAGAGCAAAAAGGTTTTGAAAATTGTGCCACTGTCCAAATACTTATGAACTTGACTATATGTGCTGTATAGCTGTCTGATGAAAAAGGCTTGAAATTTGTGTTCTGATGACTTACACTGCACTACATACCTCACAGAAATGAGATTTGACAGGTCAGGTTATATCCAAAGGCATAAATAAAGCAATGGCGTATAAAAATGGCTAGTTTTGCCAACACCTGTTTTTGAAGTTAACAAATGCTAATTCAGTTTGATTAATTCTAATTATTTTTTATTACATTATAAATGCAATTTTCATTTGAGGGAACAAATAATGTCACTGCTCCATTCAATACTCAGTTGTGATTTGTTGAAAGACCTCCTAAGGGTGCACATAATTTTGCATTAACTGCACAACTCTGAAATAGTTCCAAGAATATTTGTCTTTTGTGTTTTTGACACTTGCTAAACAACTCCCTGGAAACGAAAGGTCGCTGCTTAAAAGCTATGAGTCATATTGCTTTGAAAATGGCACAGCTGGAAAGACCTGAAAAATCCACTAATTTTAATAATACATACACATATGTATGTTAGTTTGAATTTTGGGGGTTTAAAAAGAAAAAATCTATAGATACTTTTTGTTAACGTCTTACACCCAAGGGGAAAATTGGTGAAATTGCACCTGTTTTGAGGAACACCTCAACCAGATCACAACCTGTACCCCAAATTTCCTGTACCCAAAAGTTTGCATCCCACTTTTCTTATTCATCATTCTCACACAGCACACAACAGCAAATTGCTATCGTTCTTTTGCTGATAATTATTGAGCCTGTGAGTGGCTAGTAGAAAACTAGCGGGTGCTAATTAATCACTCCAGTTTTGTTTCACTGTTGGGTGCATTTATTCTCAATCATCAGATTTTCAAATATGTAGCCCAGCTGGCTAACTTTCTGTGATCCACTAGTGACCTGCTGCTTCCTCCGTCCTTGGGCTGCCAGTGTTTTGCAAACAGAAGCCTCCTATTGGCCATTTGAAGCAAGGCATTAGAAATGATGATCATCTGTTGAATGGATGTTAAATAGTCTACTATTGGGACTATAGGACTGCTATTGTACCACTTCTCAAAACATTGGTTTCCTCACGGCTACTCCCACCATGGTAGTTCTTGCTAACTGGCAGCACTCGTGAACGTTTTTATGTGGTTGATGCATGAAAGTTTTTGTCCCATCAAAACCAATCAATGATCGAAACTTGTCACTCCAAATAACTACTTTTGTCCAACTGATCTTGTGATTACTGGAGAGGAATTAACTCTGGGAAAGTCTTTGCTTCTTCATTAGCTGCCAGAGATTACTGCGCAAGAATGATTTTTTTTTTTCTTTTCCTCTGAGTAGGTAAAATTGCATTGACCAATTGAATTTATTACTACCATATGTGAGCAGTTATCTCTCTTACAAATGGAAATGAGACCCAAAATTGCTGCAAATGGGGCCGTGCCACTGGTCCCCTTTTTTGCTGCAAGTATATGTGCCCAATCTAATTAACTCTAACCCCTCCAAAAACAGAGCACACATCCCTGTAAAAAAAAAAAAAAAAAAACTGGCATTTTTACCCAGGTCCTTCAAAACAAGTGCCACAGATCCAGCAACACGAAGTGCCCTCATAGTAAACACCTGGAAAGTGTTCTTCAGAGTGTAGAACAATATCTTCTGCAAATCCAAAACATGCTGTCAATGGAATGCCGGTCTATAGAATAGATGGATGGGTGGGCAAGGTGGGGTTATGCTGAGGTTGCCATTCATTTGCTTCATACGACCACTGCTGCAAATGGCAAGTGGTGTCTTTGTCTCCTTATATTCCCTACAAGGAGTCCTGTGAACTGCATACCCCCACCTCCTGTAACCAACTGAAAAAAAAAATTTATATAAATATGTCATATTCTTCAAACTTTGGGAGCATAGAGCTTTAATGGTCCTTTCTGAGGTCACAAATATGTCATGCTGACTGCTGTCACAGAGAATAAATTAGATGTTATGCTCTTAGACTTTAAAATTTACTGCACAGCGCAAGTGAAATGCCATTCAGTTGTCATGTCAAGTACCTAGAATTTATACCATGCTAAACTTGACCCTAACCTAAAATGTTACATTCACAAAGGTAAATGTGAATATAAGCTGCAGTGTGCAACAAGAACGTAAATGAAACCATATTCTGGGCTTCGCTGTTGCAGACAATGCCATGGTTATTTATCATTCGCCCTTAATGTAGACACTAATTTCAATAAATGTATACTTGTTAGCATATTTTTTTTTTTTTTTTTTCATTTTAACTACATGCACTTGAGATCTTGATTTGTGGAAAAAATCAAACCATTCCTCATAAAGGCAGGAGCAATTATTCATTCCCGGGGCCTGCTGGGAAGGAAGTCAACTCTTTTCCTGCACTCAAATCAGTCCAATACCACTACCAAATTTTCAGAATATGAGAACTAAATTCCACTTTAAATTCATTCCTGTAGAAAGTCATACTAGCTCTCAATTAATGAAAATACTGTCTTGGTACGCAAAGCTATGCAATAGAAAATGTGTAAACTTAAAATGCACTGGTGCTAACCTATTTCACTTTAGATTGTCTTCCTCATTTTAACCATAATGAAAACCAGATGAAAAGATTTTTTTTTTTTTTTTTGTCTGGGCATTGTCTGAAAAATACAGATGTGCAGATGGAGTTCATTATTTGTAAAGTCCAGCCGGAACAACCGCATTAACACCCTCCATTCTGAAGTGGAGTAATCTAAACAGTAAGAAATTCAGGAATTGTTCAATTGAACATTTAGCGACCGTGTGAATATAAGAAACGCAGCTGGGTGACTCTGTGGGCGATTCTGTTAATTTGCGTCCAGTTAATTTTAGACCAAAACCATTGATTTATATTTCTCTGCACAAGTCAATTGAGAACTCAAATGTTTTCTAACCTCTGTTCTCTTGCTGCTTTGAACCAGGGAGTGGAAGTTGGTTTGGCATCCACATGGGTTGCACAGGCAATCAGATTTTGGATAAGTGGCCAGATCTACAAGGCCAATTTTAATGGAATGTGACCAGGACACAGGGTTCACACCACTATGCCGGGATTTTCCATTAAGCCTCTATGGAAATAAAAAGTCTCAATATTCCACAGACAAGAATATGTGTCCAAACTTGGAGACTGTCATAACCATTGCCTTACAGTGAGGCGTTGATTTTTGAGTGAAGTACATCCTTCATCATGAAGGGATACTTCTCCTTCCAAGGACGTTTAAAGAATAAAAATTTTTCCATCGACCAAGTATGCAACCATTAGTCATAGCTGCAATATGACATGTATTTCATTTTTTAAAGACGTATTTGTTGAAAGTTGTGATTTATCAGGTCCACTTTGAGGGAAAGCGGTCTTTCATTCAAAAATGGGCCATGTCACATTTTGACAGATTGAAAAATCAAATTGGAGAAAGTGGAGTAAATCTAGCCTAGACGCTCACCGGAGAAACTTAGCTTCCCAGATGTCTTCATATAATTTTATTGTCGATATACTTTGGTTCTCGCTCTTTCATAAAGAAGAGGGTTTCTCCACTTCAAATGATTCCACAAATGTTATTTTATTGCTGGGATTCATCATTCACTTTTCCTTCCTCCTTCCTTATTTTTATTAGATTTTTGGTCTCCCTTTTAAATTAAATGAATCACATCATTTTAACTCCATTTATTATATAAGGTTCAAGGCTCAAGTTATCTATTTTTAAAGTGCTTGTGAGGTTGCAGTTTTGAAGGGGAAACATTCATGCTTCTGCACCTTTAAAATGAGATATTTTCCATTATTTTGCTCTGTATTGTGTGATATAGATAAAAGAAGAAGCAATTGTGGTGAATAGCAGCGAAATGTAAACATAAAAAGTATTATAAAATGGTACAGGATGAAAATGTCACATTTTCCACCTAATGTTTGAGCTCACAACACCTTACAAATTAGCACTGTATGTGAATATCGGTATACTTCAACACCAAATTAATTTGATGAAATACAGGTATCTGTAAGATATTCTGAATCAATGGAGTATTTAGATTTGAGTAGAACAACTGGTTAAATGAATTGCAAGGAATCAGTATATTGGATTGACTTCCACAAGCACATAATATTTTGCGATTTTGTCCAATGCATGTTCACAATGTGTATTCACATGGTAACCATTTAAAACAGAGCTCTGTCAGGGCAATTTATGGGCTGGGAAAAACCATTAACTCAGATAACATGATAACATAATAATACCTGTCCAGGCTCTCTGAGAAGAAAGCAAAATGCTTATAAATGATTATTTTCAGTGCACCCTCTGATGGTATGAAATGGAATACAGTCAGCGCTGGCGCACAAGTAACTTATAGGTCATATACAAATATATGGAGGGCGTCATTTTCCATGAAACTCACAACCTGATGGGTGACAACGCCACTTAGCGTGTCATCTTGCTGACGAGCCCTGGTCAGCCTCCATTACTCCTGCCCACATCAAGGGTGTCAAATGATTTCTAAAACTATAACTTCCCCTCCATTGATGCAAAGGCCCTCCACAGACAACATTTTCATTTTGTACCAGTGATGTATTGAAAAGTTGTAATATGACCAAATATTTGAAGTAAATACAAAATACAAGGACAGGAAACTATATAACACCTTTTTATTTGGATTGTTGTTTGTTTTATTTGTTTGTTTTTCTTGTTGAACCGGTGTATTGGCAGTTAGGTTATTTAAAGTTTTAAAGTCCTCCTGCACCTGGGGATAACTGCTTAACCCCACCCCCTCAAATTATGAGGCTAGTACGAGAGTGAAGGGAGTTGCCTTTAGCCATTAGCCCTTTGAAAATTTCAAAGCATAAAATCGGTGGCAAGAATCGATATGGTTGTGCCTGTGGTGCAGAGGATATTTGTAAAGCAGAGGGTGGAGGAGTAGCGCTGGGGTCAGAGACCTGTGTTTGTTACTTGAAGGGAAGCGGCTTGGGTCCCAGGCTGGCCGGCGCGCCTTGGGCGAGCTGCGCAACTTGAACTCCCTCTATAACAACTTTAGTGGGAGCTCACGGACAAACCTCCTGCAGGTCATCCACGTAAT
This sequence comes from Gymnothorax javanicus, assembly GCA_029692085.1. Taxonomy (NCBI): domain Eukaryota; kingdom Metazoa; phylum Chordata; class Actinopteri; order Anguilliformes; family Muraenidae; genus Gymnothorax; species Gymnothorax javanicus. Next base: position 37,454,276 of record CM056210.1, on the reverse strand, counting down.
GTTCCTGACATCACTGAAAAAACTGGTCGTGCCTGTCAAAGAATTCAACCGTCCTGGGAGTTTCGTTGCTCCATTGTTGAAGTCAATGCACATGAGGACACAAAGCCAGTCTTGGCCCACGGAGTGACGTCATGGCTGTCGCTGTGTGTTTTTTATTACATTGTATCCATAAAGCAGATGTTTTTATCCAGAGAAATTTACAATGTAAGAGAACATAACTAAATCCACCTGAGTTCCAAGGAATAATGCCAGACTTGGCTGTTTCAGCAGGCAAGTTAATACCAAGATCTAATAGTCTACACAAATGCTGTCCATATATTCTTACAACACATTGAGCCACCCATATGTTATTAATCCGGCTTATTCATAGTCATAGTTTCTAGGAAGGAGAGCTGAAGTTTATCCCAGGGTCCAATAAGTGAGATTCAGGAACAGACCCTGGTCCATTTGCCCATCCATTGCAGGGCATATGCCACCATACACGCTTCACACCAGGCAATTAAGGTTCTCCAATTAACCTATCATTCATGCCTTTGGACTGCGGGAGGAAACTGGAATATCCAGAGAAATGCAAACAGACACTGTGAAAACAAGCAAACTCCACACAGAAAAGCCCAGGCCAAATTTGAACCCTTTATGCAGTGAAGCATAAGTGCTACCCTCTGCATTCTATGCTGTCCATAAATGAATGAAGATAACCCCAAAATATTTAGCCACAAAATAATAATGACAATAATAATAATAATAATAATAATAATAATAATAATAATAATAACAAGTGGTGCCAGGCACAACAAACCCCGCCCCTCGCACATACTTTCACCTACTTGTATGAAATTCAATAGGGATCTATTCTGGGTCAGTGGCAATCCCTATATTGAATTTTGGGTGAATCTGGCCATTAGTTTTGCCGCTAGAGTGTTAACAAACAAACACAGAAACAAACAAACACACAAACACAGAAACAAACCGAACCGAAAACAATACCCCTTCCCTAACCCTTCGGGTGGGGCGGGGTGATAATAATGATGATGATGATGATGTATTATTATTATTATTATTATTATTATAGATCCTACTAACCAACATTGCAACAGTGGTATATTCCTATTTATGCCAGAGTAGATAATATTTTCTGTACCATCCGCTCACTGAATATCCTGAGAGGCCGACAGAAATTTACCGTGTTGCGATACAAATTAAATACGTGGAATGAAAATGTAAGCGTGAAAATGTATTTTATTTCAACATGGTTCAGTGTATCGTATTTCTGAAAAGGACAGTGATGGAGAAATATTCAGTATAACTACGGAATGAAGTACAAGATTAACAAGTCTGGCACGGTTGGTTGATAGAATGAGTTTTGTCCTTTAATATTGTCAAGAACTGCGCTGACTGCACGGAAGATCAAGTAATCCAAGAAGTAATCAAGGAAAAGGAAAAATCTCTACTCTAAGCAGAAAGTGGTTCACTTTGTATTCGGCAAGGTAAAGGGCAAAATATTCTGGAAATTGAATGCTGTACTGAGAGAAAAAAAGAAATACGAAATAACATCGGCAAAACATGAGCATTAGGGTCAGTTTCCATCAAAATTTTACAAGGAAAGTATTACTAAAGTATTTCATTAAATGTCATTGAAATGGTAAAATAAACTGTTACAGCAGTAGAATACACAAGACAAAACAGACCTTAATAATATATGAGGGAACAAGGAACAGTGCATTACTTATCAGGATGTCTTCATTTTAAACCTATCAATGGATGACATGACAGGACGTACTTCTAATTTAGAATTAACCTGCAAAATGATATTTTTATTAGTAGAGGCATGCAAAACATTATTTTCTGTCATTGGAATGTGAATTATTTACATCGCTTGACTGTGAAATTCAGATTGCATAACTCCATCACTCTTGTCTCTGAATGTCTAATGCATGTTTTTATTTTATATTATATTTTATTTTATACTGGAAAAGGTGTTGGCTACTTTTAATCCATTTGCAGAACTTCACAAAACTACAGAGCCCAGGAAGTGCAATAACAAGAAAAAAATATATTTCATGGCTACAACATATAGCTCATTCCCACAATTTAGTTAATGTGTGGCCATAAGATATAACTTGTTCCCATGATCTAACTATCTCATGGTCAGAAAATATAACTAATTCCCTCAATTTGAGTTAGCAAAATTATGGTAACAAGATATTAAATTAAGGAAACGAGTCATACTTAATGGCTATGAGCTAACTAAATACTGGGAATGAGTTATATCTCGTGGCCTACAGTTCACTAAATCATGGGAACAACTTACAACGTATTTATAATGAGGGGACGAGTTATATCTCATGGCCAGGAATTAGCTACATAAATTGTGGGCACAATTTATATCTCATGTCCCAGAGATAACTAAATCATGGGAATGACATATCTTGCGGCCACGAAATATGATTTTGTTTTTTCCCAGGTCATTGCATTTCCAAAGCTTCGTTCAAAACATAATTGAGAACTAGTATTGTAATTTTTAACCTTTTTAGAACCAGCATTTCTTCTTTTTTTAATCATGTACTGAAGTCTTGGACATTTTAATGTGGGGTATAAATTCCTGGTAAGTCGGCTATATTTCCCCTGCGTGCTTCTGAGCTACCTTGTATCACACGGAGTAACACAACTATGGTCCATAAATGTACAAAATAGGAATCTGAGGGGCAGGTGTGGGGAATTCACCCACAAAATGCCACACTGTAATAAATTGACTGAATTTAACAGTTAAATTAACGCATTGTCTCCTTGTTATTTCAACTGCAAGTAGAGTCCTGCATGCATTTAACTGTGGTTTATAGTAAACATACAAGGAACCTCTGTTATAAACTGATTGCAAAATTACAGTTGAAACAACTGGCAAAAAATGGGGCCAGTTAAAATAACTGTCAAAATAGGTGCCAGTTTATACCAGTGCAGGTACTGTACCTGTCGGCTAAAGACCTAATTGTGTTGCAGGGGTTTGCTTTGCCCCTGAGTCCATCCATTGTTAACCATCCCACAGGAGACGGAGGAGAATGATTTGCACCCTCCAGTCTGTCCCCATAGACCTCTCTGGCTCCCTGGGCAGTGGTTACATCAAGGCAAGTGGACCCCTGTTTTCAGACCGAGTGCAGACACGATCACATCTGTGAGGCCACCTGCTGTTGTAAACCTCTCCTTTTGTTTGGGCTTTTGCAGAGGCAATTAGGGGCCTCCAATTGTGTGGCCCCAGGAGAGAGCCATCATGGGGCTTATGCCTACCACACGCTCTGTGGCTTTAATATTCAATTTTGAGAATTATGCGGACCCCACTGGCTCAATGAGGCAATGTGTTGGAACTGGAATTATTGCACAGGGACAACAAATTTTGGAAAAAAAACATCAGTTACTGTAATTAAGATGGCTCTGCAAAATAATTAAAATAGCATAAACCTAAATAAAAACCAAAAATAGAAATAATAATAATAATAATAACAATAATAATGCCAATGGTTCTCAGCCTAATTGATTCATTTGTAGTTGGGATTCAAGGGCATGTTTTTGTCTCAGCACTGAATGTTTTCATGAGCTCCTCTGTAACTTGGCCGGTTATAACATGGGCTAGAGATGGTTCCAACGCTAGACAGCAGAGCAGCATACATTTAGATAAATCAATAAGGCGAATAGGCATGCCTCCAGCAAAACCCCTTCATATCTGTGGGTGGCAGTTCACATATGTATCAGGTCAAAATTTTTTGCATAGCAAAATAAAGACTTCATTACAAGCCTATCAGAAGCCACCTTCCATAGATTATGAATGGCAGCCAGGTTTGTGCCAGCAGGGTTGAAGAAGCTTTTCTCCCCCCCAAGAGCAAGCTGAAAGGGTACAGTGAGTCAAGTGGGTTAGTGTAGGATGTTGCAGCTTATCCCACAGAGAATAAATCGTTTTGTACAGCTTACATGAGTGTACGCCATTTTACCCTCATGGTTCAAAATGAAAGTGTCTCTGAACCAAATTTCCCCATTTCCCAGTTCATGCATTTTTCTTTTTTCATTTTTGCTCTTTTTGAATGTTTGCATCCTGCCAAGTCTGTTTGCATTTAGATTCCAATGACAATTCTCACTCCAGCCCTTTGTATCTTTGGAGTGAAACACAGACATAATTTTGAATTCAGGTCAAGTCAATGAATATCTGCTCCTGGGCCATAAAAAGCTCCTTGGCTGCAACATGTTAAAGTCATTGTCCTGCTGGTGCGTAGGTGTTGCACACTGAAATCAGTTTTGAGACATTTGATTTTTACTGGGCAGATAAGATGTGTCTGTATTCTTCAGAATTCATCCTGCTACAGTCACGACATCAATGAAGACACGTAAGCCATTTCCCTTGAGAGCTAATTTTAATGTTATCACTTGATTGAGTGGCCATTGTTATCAGTTATCAAAGCCATAGATATGGTTTAGTAGGGGCTAGTATATTTACTACTACTAGGTCAAGTGACAGAATGACCACACATCCAGCTAGATGTACAAATGAAACGGAATACAAAATTACCATTTATTATCCGGCAAATGCTAGACAAAACGCAAACACGTTTCCGGTGAATCAAGCCTTCGCCAGAGCGCCTTGATTCAGCCGAGTTTTTGTATAGTGTTTCCCTGATAATAACTGTTAACTTTGTGTTCTGTTTGATTTATACATTTACCTGGGTGTTTGATCATTCTCTTTGTTGATATTACTTAATTATAATGATAAGTTAGTCATGTAAATTGATCCCACCACTGATTAGTGCTAAGAACAGATGATGGCAAACCAAAGAATGTACTAGTAGGTAGACTCGGTAGACAAGAGCCCTACTGTCCATTTCCTATGACGCTGATGACAGATAATAATGTCCATGCAGTCGAGTGATAACAATTGAAGCAGTGACAGCAATATAAGTATGTCCAAGTCATAAAACTGCACAAATTAATGGGTCCTTTCGATCATTAGAAATTCCTTCCCTTACCCAGACTTTACTCTTTCTAGTACTTTGATTGAGGTTAATTCTTATCTCATCTGACCACAAAATTTTCCTCCATGAATAAAAACAAAAACTATGTCCAGAAATGGGGCACAGCTTGTGAAGCTAGTTCAGGCAGACAACTTGAGACAAGCACTCATTCTCAGAGACACTGTCATTTATATCTGGCACTGCCCCACCCCTCTGTAAGGCGAGATATTTAGTCCACAAAAAACATCCCTCTGCCAGCTGCCGTACTGCATCATCCTCTGCTGGTCCTAGTAACACTGGCTGCTTCTGCATCACTCTCACCTGCTGCTAGTTAACATCCCATCTCCACCCCAGAATCCTTTTGTGGGCTCAGAATGTCCTGTGGGGAGGATGAATATCATAACAGTCCCAGCCTTTTCTCTTCAGGCTGAGGGCCACACGGTGTGTCAGGGTCGGAACCTAGACACCAAAGTATCATTGTATCTATTTGTTAATGCTGAAACTAACTGTCAACGTGTGAGTTGGCTGACAACTGATTGTTTTTAAAAAAAAGCTAGCTTTTGCAAACTCTAACCTGGCAATCTTGTTCTTGAGGCTTTTCAGGTGAGGTATTGCTGTTTATTATGGTACTAAAACTGAACTCTTTCATTGAAAGTTGAGTAGTGAGAATAGATTATATATAAAAATAACATATGCTGTATGAATCCAGAGCATCTGACTGCTAGAGGGCTAAATTGTTGTCAGGGTTTGTCTAATGTGTAGCATTTTCTTCAGCAAACAGGGAATTGTGTTATCCACAGAAAGAACAGACAGGTAAGTGGTATCCATTTGATTTGTGCCCTGCACTTCACATTGGTACTTCCAGTTAATTAATTGCAGTGAGCTATCTGCATGTTTTTGGCAAAAATGAGGAGTTTTTGCAAACAAACACAGTCAAGAGGCTTGCAGAGCTTTTGCCTTCATAATCTTGAAAGGAAATGCAAATGATTTGAGTTTCTGTGATGCAGAGCCAAAATAGCTCATTTACCCCACTCTACCCTCAGCGTCTGGAGATCGCTAAATGCTTTAATTCTCCACTTGTGGACAGCTCTCCAGGCCAACTTCAACTCAACTAACTGCATTTATGTATTACAAGGAGGAGGGTGTATGGGGGGGAGCTGTTGATGGCTTGTCTTGAGGAGTTCTTGTACAGCAATAGAAGCTTTGAAAGCCTCATTAATCAAATATTCCTCTCAGCTGGCGCACAAAAAGTGTATGTTTTGAACCCAACATGACAAATTTTCCTGCTCGCCAGGGTTTTCGGATTTGGCTAACAATCCCGCCCGACTCTGGCGCTGCTAACAATCGAGGTGATCAGAGCAGCTCCAACGGACATGCTGGGATTAGATAAGGCATTAAGTGTGTTTAATGAGTGCTTTCGTGGTACAAATGCTTGTAGAATACCAATAAATGGTTGCTACTTTACTTCTCTTTAATCAGATTGAAGCAATCAGAATAAAAGTTTCCCATATGTAACATAGAGTCAGGTCAGATCAGAGTCACCACCGGGACACGGGTCACTAAAAGGCTGGCGCGTCTGGCTACAATTAGACACTTTGGAGGGGAAATTTGGACCAAGCTTCTGAGAGCCCTATCACTTCTCGGTCATTTGCTACTATCTCCACAATCAGGAATGAGCCTCTCAAAGTGCCAACTGTAGCTCATTTTGATGGAGTGCAAACATATTCCTCATTGACAAACATGGCTGTCGATAATGTTCTCTGGTGGAAATAAATACTGTAGGAAGTTTTTCAAAAATACTTTGTGTTTTTTGACATTCAAGATACTTACTTACTCCCTAGAAAGACAATAGATAAATAATAACCATAGAAAGTTACAGAAATTAGTGGTGCTGATTTGCAACTGAATACAATGTCTTTAAATTGTTTCTCGATATGAGATTAGCATCAGATGTTTTTAAAAATTAATATTTCTCTTGGCTTTGGAAATATTTTGCATCACTGTGGCAAATGAAAAATATGAATTATCTGGGCTGAAGACACTGAAGCAGAAACGTGTGATTCATTAGCTTAGTATTCGTTCAATCATCAGCCATAAATTGTTCTATTTACTGATATTTAATGTTTCATATCATTCATACGTGTGCCGCAATGTCAGGTTTTGTTTTAAGATCATTTACATAATCTCAGGGGCACCGCTGGCATGTCTGCAACTAAACTTGCAGGCCACCGTCAAAACAAATGCTTTTTTTATAATTAAATATTACTTCCACTTTACCGGTTGAAGAGAGAGAAATTAATGTTCTTTAATTGGGATCAGACTGCTCTCAAAGCTAAGTAACTGAACCCTGCTCTCAGGTGTGTTTTGTAGTCCTTGTACTTGACAATATCACTAAATGTTAATGCAAATACAAGTCTCATTAATTTGAGATTAGCAAGCAGAAGGAGACGACGCCACAGGGTAGAATGGAACTAAGGACTACTACAGAGCACCAGTCGGCGCATTTGTAGGCTATCAGCATGGAAAAAGCGCAGTTGTCATAAAGGATATACAGACGGTGTCAAATTTTAGGAAAAAGCAAATAGGTGGGTTTTGTGAACGTTAGCTACACGGTTTACGAGGAGGTAACACCAAATAAAGCCTGGGTATAGTACTTTTCAATTCATTAACGTGCTTTTCTATTTGCCTACCTGTACCGCGTCCTCAGGACTTCGCATCGACGCAGCACCATTTCATCATTATGACGGAGACAATTCATGCAGCCATACCGTTGCACAAAGAAATTACATCTGCTATACTTTTGTTTTAGGTTGACGGAATATTGTGGAATTCCTCGCAGTTTGCATTATGGCTGGCAGTAATTACATGAGATCTCATATCTTTTATAAATAACTTTGATGTCCCTATTTGTCACATTTTGTCGTCAATATTTTTGTCACATTTGCTCTTCAATATTATATTTATAGTATTTAAAGTTCGTAATACTTCATAGGCATAAAGCAGCGAAGTTTACTGATGCTGGAAGAGCAGAATTAATTTGCGAAACGGTATCCTGGATTTAATCACGGACCTCATCACAACGGAATTAAGAAATGAAGTAGGCCTATTGCATATTTATTTATTTAATTATTTATGTATGTATTTATTTATTTAGCGAATCCAAACAGATGACAAGGCACTTTATGAAACACCAGGTTCTTGGGAGTGTTTAAATTGTGTATCACTGCTTAAAAGTACCCTGAAATCTGAAAATAACATTAACTTTGGTCAATTTAGTCCATTCTGAACAGCCATATGAAAATGACTGACGGTAAATATTCAATAAAAGTAATGAAGCGGGGCGTGAATCAAGACTGGAAGATCTGTCAATTACACGCTCCTCTCAAAGCAACATTCTCTTATGTATTCTAGTATCCATCACAGCTCGGAGTGCGCATCATCAATTAGCATCATTTTAATCGACCCCCTTCAAAAATCCAGGTTAACGAATTGTTTTTCCTGGATACACTATACGTCATCTTACAGTAGATTGTCTTGCTCTGGTTTACGAGTTTTGCTGTCTTTAGGGGACCCTTTTCACCTCTTGTTTTGCGAAGCTTACATTGTTCGTACCAAAGAAACCTGACAAGTGCTTTGACTCGATGAATGTATTTTTTTAAATGACCCCGAAAGTCAGTAGCATACAGTCTTTGTCCATTTTTTGCTAGGTCTTCTTTCACAAATAGATTTTGAACATTAATATGATATTCTGGTGAAGTGAGGGCTGAATAAACACATTCAAATTGTTGATATGTTGCTTGATAAATTACAGTCAAATTTATAGCTTTATAAACAATTCATTAAAATAGCTGCGGGTTCTGCTAGTGGTGCGATCAGGGGTGGGGTCGTGGGTAGGTGGTTCCCTATTTGAGCACCTGTCCCTCTAGAATTTGGTGAATGGGCCTGATTTGTCTTTTTAAACTTATGAAATAACATAGCAAATGTATTTTAAATATATTGCACTCATTGCCACCATGTGTATATCAGTTGGGATTCATCTGCATAAATCCAGCATACTATCAAATGACAATGTCAACACATTTTTACTATATGAAAATGTGTTTGGAGAACCTGTCCATCTGAAAATCAATTTTGAAATGCATTATGGCATTATTTTTAATATACGATGGCATGTTTGCTGTATAAGAGACGATTAAATGCTAATTTGAGTAAGAGACTTGGATCAATTTGAACAAAATATGGCATCTGAGAAAAGCCAGTAGGTCACCACTGTACTTCTTTCACTTTTTGACTTACTTTTCTCGAGCCAATAATATACACTCAAATAAAAGAAACAGATCAATGTAATTTCTAATTTTTACTGGCGATTTTGGCACCCATGACAGGCGAAATGCGGTCGCGCCATTGAAGCAGGCTGCCCAGACACATGTCTTACTAGCCTGGCCATCAATTATGCACAACCCAATGTTTCCTAGCTTTTTAATTGAATCACACCCCATAAAACTTGTTACTTCAAATTTGTTGCATTAGATTTTTTGACATAAGTGCCAGAGTGTCATGAATTATGCAGGCAAGGATCTGGATTGTGGATGTTATTGCTGGGAAACTAATTGCCAGTGATTATGGAATCAACCTGAGGTTGTGTCACCCAGAAACAAACACATGTAGATGACACACAGTCTGTAGTTCTGTAATTCTTGTTGCCATGGTTTTTATGGCTCATTTTTGGGGTTGAGATGAATTTGTGATGAATTTAGCTATCTAATAGGCAAACATAAAAAGAAATAATTCATAAGCTGTTTGTTAGAATTCACTGCCAGACCTCGTGGATATGAGAATAAAGCATGGAAGTGCTTCACACAAGGAAAGCTGAGAACAATTCTATTCTCATGGCTGGAGTTTTATTGATCTTGGTTTCGTGGACTGAGATCAACACTTTATGAGATTGTTCAACTCTTCTATTACATGGAAAATTATCCTCAGTATATTCTTGCAGTTAACTGAGCACAGCCATTAGGCCCACTGTTCTTTCAAAAAGCTCTCTTTCTTGCTGAGCATGTTTTCCGCGTAGCAGTAATAACCTAATTGAAATTCATATCGAAAATGCTGGGAAAAAATATCAAGGAGCAGAAAATCAAAGTCATTCATAAGAGGCAGCTGTTCTAGCAAGATTGGTTTTATGCACATTACACATGCTTGGATCATAAATAAAGACTGTCTTTTAAATCATCAAATAAAAGGTGACTTTAAATGATAAAATTCCATTTAGGAAGTACATCTCTCGCAATTATGGCCCAAAGGTCTGCCGTAAATCCAATAAGATTATATTGTAATGTTTAGTCGCATTAATCTAATTCTGGAATGAACTAGTCTTTAGGGAATTTGTCACAGAAATACAATATGGCATTGAAATGAATTTGCAAACTGATATGGTTAAGGTTGGCTTTGAATCCCTCATAACAAACAGTGTCCTAATATCAGGAGTTATTCAGTGATGAAGTAATTAGTGCTGAAAAAAATACACATTTTCATACTCGCTTAAACCTGCCAGAGGTAAAATAAATGTTCTCTCTCAATTCATCAGAGACTTGAAGATCCAGTTTAGCCTGTAGGCAAAATCAAAACTCCTGACTCAAAGGCATAGATCCTCACAGCCTTCAAAGTTATATGGCTGTAGGTATGTCTGGAAGTCATTTCCACTCTTTATAGAGAAGTGCCTGCTTTAGTTTCATGAATTCTTATTCAGTTCAATAGAACAGGTTTACCATTTTTCTAACAGAGGAACATTAAAAACCTCAAACTTTCACCCTTGGGGCAAAGCCAAAAACATGAATGAAATAAAAAAAGGCGCACTCATCTGCCCTTTTTTGGATTTTGTTAAGGATTCAAAATGGTGTTCTTCCTCGTTCTGGGCCATTATTAGACACCACCAATGTTCCACTTTTTCTTCTGTACTTATAAGATGGCGATGGCATGGGCGGATTTCAAACGTGCTTTGGTCACAAAGCCTCAGAGCCAAAACATTTGGATTCCAGGTTTGAATTGTTTTCCTGGTGTTTTCACAGCTCCATTGACTGAAGTTCTTAGACTACCATTTCGCCTGTAAGTACCCAGCAGCTCCATTGACTGTTGTTCTTAGACTGCCATTTCGCCTGTAAGTACCCAGCTGTATTACTGGATTTATTAAGTACAAGCCTATGAGTCAGCCGCTATCCTAGCTAAGATCAATTGTGCTATACAAACATTTACACTGAATTTACACAATTATATGTAAAACAGAATAGTCTGTCTCATTAAACTCTCAAATATAAACTCAACAAGAATTGTGACCTTGGTATTGAACACACTGTCAGTCATATATGGTTCGTATAATTAAAAATGTCAATATAATTAAGGGCAAATTGGAACCATAAGAGATTTGGCAGATATTTTACATTATAGCTATATTTTTCATTCAGATGGCCTAGAGAAGACCATTTCCAAATTGCACACTACTTACAAAATGATAAATGATAATGATCATCATAATAACCTAAAACATTTGAATGGAAGATTGATGACACTGGCTAAATATATTTAAAATTAATAAAACACACCTGTGGCAAATCACTTTGAGGTTACAAGGTCAGGTTATGAGGCCAAGTTGTATTTTTTTCAGCTTTGTCATGTAATAAATTATTGATTTGTTTATTCCTTGGATAAGCTCGCGCCAGCTCTGAATCTGCGGCGATGAAATTTGCCCCTGTGGCTTGCTTCTGAAATCTGATGCTGAAGAACAATTCGATTAGAAGTAAACCTTGCGGCAGTATCTGTTCTGGAATTATGGATTTTCAACCAAGTGAATGATAAATGTGAGAAATGTAAATCTTTAGAATGTTATACTGTAACATAAAACACTATAAATGTTCAGGATTGGTTAAATATCGAGTCTAATGCGGTTAATGAGGTTAATTTGAGTCCTAGTTGGATCACGATGCTCTATCAGAGTAAAACATACACTTCCCAAGTTGTTTTATTGGTGCATGATTGTCAAAAGTTTTGCTTCAATGCAGAACAGCATATAGGTTCCATTAACTCAGAAAGTTTACTTGCCCGAATGCCTTTGTCCTTGGTCATTGCATATGCAGTCTAAGCTGTTTGTAAAGTAACCCTGCCAAATTAAAATTGCGATATGTGCCTTAAAGTCTTTTCAATAAGCTAACCCTGCTTGGTGCTGTCAATATGATAGAGTAGCTTGGTAAATTTTGGAAGCATCTTGGAATTGTTGTTGCAGTTCAATGTCTTTTGAAATGACAATTAGAGTCAGTTTCTTAACAAGTGACTGAAGGTCAAATTTCTGCTGTCAACTAACTACAGAGGTAAATCTCTCTGGATGAAGACTAATCTCTGTCCAGTGGCAGGGGTGGTCCTCCCATGATACAGTTATTGCCCTTTCCAAAATGGAGTCCGGAGAGGGATGCAGGTGATTTGCTGGAAGGGCACAGTTCCGACTGTTCACAATCCTTTCGGTTTTGAAAGACACCACTATAAGTTGGGTAGGCACATGCCATAGTATATGCAGTTGCTTTTATTGTTAATATCTATTTAATTTCAATAGCTCCCCTAAAATCTATAAATGCCAGATACATGACCAGCTTAATCCCAAAAGAATTAAAAAGCAATGCCACAAATATGGAAGGCAGCGAATCTCCAGTACTGCAGATTATACTGTGCTTACTATCCGCTTCAACTTCCTTCAGAAATATTGATCACATTAAAAATGAGCATGTACTGTATATGGTTGAGGCAAAAGTGTTGTTATGATATGATAGCATTCCTTTTGATCACAATTCAATAAGTCATCTTGAAAATATTCTAAAACTAAGGGAATAGCATGTTTACTTATATATTTGTATGCATCGATGTGACAAAACATGAAATGGAGTGAATTGCAATATTTAGCTGAAAGCAACGCAGCCTGTCAAGTTTGAGAATATATTAAACAATCAGTTGGTTCTTGTGGTAGACAGGTTGAGCACAAGGGAAATTGGAAGGTGCAAAGACCTGAGCAGCTTTGACAAGAGCAAAATATAGATGTATTATTATTATTATTATTATTATTATCATCATCATCATCATCATCATCATCATCATTATTATTATTATTATTATTATTATTATTATTATTATTTTTAAAAGCTACATTTTTATTAAATGGATTGGTAAATCTTTGAAGCTGAAACGTCTTTGTGGTGCTCCTGGTCAGTAGTGGTGAGTATCTATAGACAGTGGTCCGAGGAGGGACAATGCACAAACCAGTAAACAAGTGTTCTACACCTAATGCTCATCAATACAGCAATGAAGGCCATCCCGTCTGGTTCACATCAACAGAAGGGCACCTGTGGCACAAGAAAACTTCAATAAAGGATACGGAAGGAATGTGTGATAACAGGCAATGCACTCTGCTGCATACAGGGTCGGGTGATGACAGAGCAGTGAGAGTGCCCATACTAACCCCTTTCTACCATAAAAAGCACCAACAATGGGGATGCGTGCATCAGAACTGGACTATGGAGCAATAAGATAAAGTCAACTGGTCCATGAGTCCTGTTGTTTTACATCATGTGGATAGCTGGGTATGTTTGTGATCTTTAGCTGGGGAACAGTAGGCACAAGGATTCATAGTGGGAACAAGACAAGCAAATGGAGGAAGTGTGATGTTCTGGGCAAGGTTCTGCCAGAAACGCTAGGTCCGGGCATTCATTTGGACGTCAATTTAACGCATGAAGTATAACTAAATATTCTTGCAAACCGGATACACTCCCTCATGGCAACAATATTCCCCAAAGGCAGTCACCTCTTTCAGCAGATTACGCCCTGCTTCAGTGCACAAATTGTTCATGGTTTTCATCCGGCCTCCAAATTTGACAGACCTCAATCCATTCGAACATCGGTGGGATGCGCCAGAACCACAAGTTCGACACAGTGGCACAGCACATCCCTGTAACTTCGGAGTCTTAAAGGATGTGCTGCTCACCTCTTGGTTTCTGATACCACGAGGCATCTTCAGCGTGCGATGGGTCAACCGCAGGTGAACAAAATACTTTGGCTCACCAGTGCGCCATCATTTATTTATTTATTTATTTTTGCGTGGTTTCACTTTAAGTTTTCCCCCAGAGATGTGCAAGCATTCTTCTTGGTTAAGGTTTCTGTAATTGCTGTCAGTCACATTTTCCATTGTTGGGGATGTGCCTCTGCCTTAGAACACGGTGAAAGAGTTTAGGCAGAGCTTGGCGGTTGAGACTTCCTCCTGTTCGTGTCCCGTGAGAGCTCCTTTATATTACCTCCTTTGTTTACCTCTCATTCTAAACAGTAAACACGTTTCACCGTACATTAGAAACCAGGCAACAGAGGCCTTTAGATGCAACAACACAGACACGGTAATTGAGAAGATTTTCCTGCAAATGCCAGGAGCAATTTGGTTTCAGAGAAGTTTGGCTGGCAGTAGAAACATGTTTATGAGGAGGAGAGATAAGAAAAAGGAAACACTTGCTTTGCTGATAGTCTTGGTGAGGAAGAGAGCTGAACCCACTCAAATTTCCATGTGCTAATTATTTTATATCAGAATGTCATTTGAATGTATTGACTAGATTTGACCAACATTTGTCTAAACTTTCATGAATTCAGATTTTTTTTTCACTCAAGCACTTCAAATTTATTTCAGGGATTGTCGAACAATGTGATTTTTGAATAACGCGTGTGAAATTTTGAAATTGGCAAAACAAGCAATAGCATTTATTTTGTGAATTAAACATTCATATTTGAAGTTAACTCTTGGAGGAATCTTAGCCTATTGGGGGTGCATATGTATTTGCATCCCAGATAGTCGTAGAAGGTTTTTTCCATGTTCATATAAGGGATGGTAGAGCACACAGCTTGGAAAGGTCACAGGTCAGGCATTTACGTAGGAGCACAGCCTCCAGCCTTGACCAGGTCCTGTCCCTCATTGCAAAACATCAGAATCTGCTTAAAGTGTTCCAAATCTACCCTGTGAGACTCAAATCTCCAGGAAGTTGCATATATTTGGTGGCTGAGTTGAAGAGAAAAGCTCCCTTAATGCTTTATTTAGCTTGTTAATTTTATTCTCTCGTGTGTTACCCACACTCCACACCAGTAGCTCTTGCCAGAGTACAGACAGGCCATTTCTATTCACATGATTTAATAAAGTAGGTGCCCTGTCAATGATGATGGAGTCCAGGAAAGTCCTGGACCAAAAATATATCGTACATGCTTTTGTTGCTTACTTGAAATAATAGACTCTTAAAAATGAGCACACATTTCTGAAGGAATGAAACAATGAGTGCTGTTTTAAATAAATATTCTTGGTTATTTGACGACAAATGCTTCAAGGCTGTTCTTCGGAAAAAAATTAATCAATAAATTCTTGTGAAAATGCTGCTCTTTAAATTATAATATATGCATGTGCATTTATATACAGTATGCATGTCCAACATAGAAATTTTTATTGTAGATGTGTCAAGGGCAAAAACACTTCTCTCTGTTGCACATTTCTGTTTGTTTCATTGAAATAGATTAAATTGAATATTAAAACCCTGTTTGATGCATTTACACAAATGAGGATTTTGACTAGAAGGAAATTTGATCCTTGCGGTGTGTATGAATCAATAGGAAGTTGATAAAGCCAACTTCATTGCAGCATAGCACAAAGCAAACCTGATTTGTTTCCATACCAAAGCCAGAGTGTGTCAGGCCCATTATGAAATGATTTATAGACCACCAGCCAATGAAATTGTCTAAAACAGATTAGGCTCTGTGAACGACCAGCACTAATATGACAAGCTGATGCTTGCCCAGTGACAGGTAAACGAGTAACCAAGCAAGCAAATTCATGAAATTCAGACTGAATTAGAGCCCTGATGATCCTAGGGGGAGGTGAAGATTTGATTGGAGGTTCAGGGCGAGTGGGCCGTCTCCCTGCCTAAATGGAGAGGCTCCATCCCTTCAGTGAAACACTGAGGAGATAATACTTTTTGCCTCATTTTCTCCTTGTTTAAGTGAGCAGACTTTATTTACATATAATACATGCATTTTTGGGCACTTGCAGGTGTGTGTGTGTGTGTGTGTGTCTGTCTGTCTGTCTGTCTGTGTTGATCTGTCTGTGCATCCATCTTTGTGCTATTAAATTTAAACATTAAAATTGTGAAAGACAGTCAGTGAACATAAACTATGTTTCAATTGTTATTTTTAAGTTTACTTTATGATGAAGATTAAAATATGATTTGTAACATAGCTGTGAAATTCATGGAGGTTTTATTCAATTAAAGAAATATCTTTATCTTAGGCAACTGGCATGCAATAAGTTCAATCAGTAATGAATTCGGTGTGTGCTATGGAATGGAGTACAGGGCTCAGCTCCTAGTTAGAGATTGCATCTGTTGTCTCTGTAGGTCCTATAACAACGGGTTTGCAACAGAGGTAGAAGAATTACCTTCGGAGCCATCCATGCCTTAATTCTATGATCGCAGCGTCAGCATGATCAATACCAAGAAGTTTAGGTATGTTCTCATGCTGGGATTTTCATATTCAAGTGGAGAAATCGAGCACTGAACTGTCAAGTAATGTAGGCATGATGGAAAGAAACAGGATTTGCCTTTTAATTTTACTTAAACGATAGCTTGGAGGTGCGTAATAGTCTTGTGACCGTCTCATCTCACCCCGATGTGAGCAACATGGCAGTGATGAAGTTAACCCTAAGAGTGCTAAATGCAACTATTGTTACTCAATGATGAAAGATATCAAAATCAAGGTAACTGGTTGTTTTGCTACTGTGGCTTTTCGCTACTGCTCTTTCGCTTCTGCACACTGTGCTTTCGCTATAATTATCAAACAAAGTGTTTGTTGCCGATTTGATCTGTGTTTGACTGTCCGTATTGAATCAGTACCCAAAAACTATTCTCAACTGTAATGCAAATGGTTTTTATAAAGTTTTCCCACTGATTCTTAAGTGATATTAATGTTCTTAACTTGCATTTATCTGTAGTAGCAAATGGACTTGGACAGAAGCGAAAGTGCAGTATGCAGTCGTGAAAGTGCAGTAGCGAAAAGCCAAAGTAGTGAAACCACCGTAAACCGAAATAAAAGTTATTGAAAACCTATCATGTGGCAACTTGTACAAAAAAGCTCCCACAGGATAATTAAATTTATGTGTTTTTTTTTATTTATTTCAGCCCTTTAAGGGTTAAAAGTATAACATATGTTTCACATGCTCACGTAGGGTCGCTCGTGTGTTTTTGTGTACTTTTTATGTGCATTTTTTTCATTGGCCATTTGGCTTCTACGCAGGCACAATAGTCAAAGACTGAACTGGATGCAGAGCTTGGTTGCCTCACTATAACTCTGTAAGTCGTGTTTTGGACATTTCCAAACAAGATACTTAATGTGCAATTCCATTACATCATTGATTGCTTAAACGGTAAACATTATGCTAAAAGCCTGAAAATTACACGGACAATCAAGATGTAAAAAGTTTAGGGAGATAAAGTAGGTACTTTCACAAAAGGATTTAATAAAATCCTTCCATGGCCCTTCCCCAAAAACCATTTTGCTTAATTTATTTCAACCACGCTCTCAGACGGCTCTTTAATCATACATAAGTTACCACTCTTTCACCTGTGCCCAAGGATGAAGGTCGCCAGGTGCTGTGGCTTAGGTCATGCAGCTTTACAAGGGATTTAATCATTTGAATTTTACTTGGTTCATTCCAGGTTAACTCACTAGGGAAAGTGTTTCTTGAGGCCTTGTTACGGGGACATGGGAGAAATCCTAGTTTTACGTATTCTCTAAGCTAATAAGTGGTAACAGGGACCTTGGGTTGGCTGTGATTTCCCTGGATTTCCATATTTGGAGCAAAGATTCTAATGCGCCAAGTGAAAATGGTAACTGAATATCAGTGTTTTGGGTAAACTTGTGATCCCTTGTAAAGCCTAGCCTTTACAGTGTTCAAAAATAAGCCGATTAATCTTCACAGTATGGTCTTTTTTTACCCTGGGGAGACTAAAAAGCACAGTGTCTTATTTTTCTGTTCATTACCATTTTAATGTTTGTTTCATGTTGTGCAGAAATTTTGTCCTGCTTTTATTTTCCTTTTCTTTTTTTGAATAAAATCAGCTAGTGCACTGGATGGGTTTTTTGATCATTATCTAGGAAAATGGCAGATTTGACAAGAGCTCCAATGTGCATCTATTTAGTTTACAATGAATATGATGTAATATTTGGTATTGCAATTGAAGTAAGTATATTTTATGTCTTCCAAATACGTTGTATTACCTACATGTCTTCCAAATTTGTTTTGTGGTCTTTAAATAAATAAAATGTTTCTATTGAAATGTCATTGCTGGATAAACAAGAGTCTTTATGTTAAAGCAAAAGAGGAGAGGAAAATGCGTGTTACTTAGTGAGGACTGTTATTCACACAAACACAAAAAATGTAATACCGTCAAGTCCCCCGCTTCTTTTGCTAATTTTTTTCCCCACAATGTTATGATTCTGTCAGTTTGCCATGTCTGTTCTGTTTTGCTCATGTTCTGTTTAGTCTAGATCATTGCCATGTTTTTGTTGTTGCCATGTTTTGTATTCCCTGCCATATCCACATTTCTGTTATATTCCGGTCCATGTCTTTGCTCTTGCCCTGCATTGCACTTTGTCTCCCCTGTCTGGTCTTGTGTTGAGCTACAGCTTCTCCCCAAGTACTGCGTGTCACATGTTTAGGTGATTTCATGGTTTCTGGGTTTCCAACCATTCCTTCTAGTCTCGTTTGCTTCCTTCGCCTTGCTTTACTATTTTACTAACAAGTACTAACAGTTTGTTATTTTGTTAAAGATACTAACCAGAACTAACATTGTATATAATACTAACTTACTAACGAGCACCAGGGATTGTATAGCTGCACTTACTAATTGATTAACAAGCTCTCAGCTTTTCGCCCTGTTCTAGTCTCCGCCTCTTGCCTTCTCTTAGTCTTTGCTGCAATTCAGCGGATCCTCCGCACCTGCTCCACTCTGTCCTGCCTCTCATTATCTGTGCACATTAGAACTCCCTAACCGGAGCTGTATGTTTTGTCATAGGCTGTCTCGTGTTCCCTGTCCGTGTTTTGGCTTTTGCCAATTTCATGTTGTTAGAAACTTCCTCATGTTTAGCCCTTTGTTCATTAGTCTGATCCAGTTCACCTGATCCTAATCATAGCATGTGACTACCCGTTTGTATATTTAAGTAGTCTTTTCACAGCCAGTCCTTTGTCAGAACGTTCTCCTTTTGCCATGCTTTTTTCGCCTTGTCTTCATTGTGATTACCTTTCTGACTGGACTGTCCTTGTTTTACAATTTTTGCCTATTCCCTGTACTTTGCCACATTCTCTGTGTACCGAACCTCTTTTGTCTGACTACGATTTTTGTTATTGGTGCCCTGTTTACGGTTCTGGATTTCGCCCTTTGGATTCTGATTTTTTGGATTGTGGACATTGTACCGTTGCCTGCTCTGTTGGGGGTTTCCCCCCTTCAGAAATAAAAGCCTCCATTTTTGTATTCACTGGTTCTCGCTTCTGGTTCCTGAGCGTATCTTCACACACAATCCAGCAGCCTGTCTGTTTCAGTCTTTCTCTTGTTAATTTATTCTTTATCTTACTATTGTCTTGTTCTACTCTTGTGTGTGTGTGTGTGTGTGTGTGTGTGTGTGTGTGTGTGTGTGTGTGTCTCTCCTCTTTTCTGGATTGTTCCATACCCTTCATGTTGTGCCTTGTGCCCAGTTGGGTCTCTCTACATTAATCTTCAATCTTCATTATTGACATTTGTATGATGTAAATATTTATGCTAAGCACCCTTGAGGCTTTTATTTTTGTGGATCTGTGCCTGGTTCCTTCTCTGAAACATTTTACAACTTTTATCCAGTCCATGAATAAAAGTTTTTTTTTTTTTTTTTTTTTTTGAAAAATTTAGTTTGTTACCTCCACAAAATGAAAAGTGCGAAGCTGTTCTGTACACAGCATCATGAAGAGGTCAGTCGGTCTCATTCATTTGGCTGTCATGTTTTCTGGAATATGTATGCTCTATAATACGTATCTATTTCAGATTTGACATTCCTGAACCCTTTTCTGTCTATGCGATCCCAGTCCTCTCCCTTCATTTTTCAGATGTGAGAAAGTGCTCTGGTAGAACATATTTACAGTTCGTGTGAAGGCTTGCTGGCCTAGTTAAACACTTTCCCTCAAACAAAGTATTTTGCTAAATGCTTAAATCAGAAATTACTAAGCAGTTGGTGACTGCTTGATTTTGTCTTTGCACTCTTTACGAATTAATGGAAACAGTAGAGATAATTGTTCACAGGGAAAAATTTAAACTAATGACCCCCTCCATATCCACCCAGCTGAAGGCCAGCGTGCAGAATAGGTCACCGTGCACAAGCTCATCGTCAGGCCTCTCACGGTGACCCACTCTGGCTCAGTGTCTAGCTCAGCCCAATTCACAGCCATTTCCTTTCCAATCTCTTCTCATTATTTATCGATTTCAAAATCGATCGCACCTCTCTCCAAGAACGAGAGATACCCACGAACATAGAGAAAAGGCAAAAAAGCAGTCAAAGATACTCAGACCCAGACAGTGAAACAGAGTGATGAACATCGGTGGGGTTTGCTTTGGTTGTGGCATTTTAATTGTATTTAATCTCGCTACGATACACGTTGCCATTCATCTCAGACAAAAACTCGTTCATTCCAGAACCAAACAACAAAAAAATCAGCCCAATGAAGAATTGAATGTAAAGAGTTGAACATTCAGCTCTCTGTAAATTGAGTCATTAAGTATCCTCAATAGTCACTCTTAATTGTCACTAATTAGAGAAAACTGCTTTCCTTCGGGCAAAGGAGGAACAATGGGTGAGCGCAAGGTCCCAATCAACGGATCAAGGAGGACCAAGTCCAGGCTTAATCAGTCACCCGCTTAATAGAGCCACACTTTAAAATATTATTAACCTCATTTGTCTGGATTAAACGAACTAATGGTCCCCCATTTGCTGTATATTGTCAATGCAGCAGCTGGTAACGTACATATTTATTAATCCACTCCTCCCTGGTGTGATTGCGCGTTGCGGTGCAGTGGTGAAACCCCCTCAGAAACGAGAGGGACACAGGTTCGGGGGCCACTAATTAAATGTCAGATTTGACAGATTAAAATTATGAAATTTAAAATCCGCAAGCGGCTCTTTGTCACTGTCAAATTAGGGGCTGTAGCGTTGAGGAGAAAGGGAGCGGAGCTCTTTAATGGATTGAAAGCGAATCTGCTTTAGCAGCACAGGGGTTCTAGTGAATAAAGATTTTCTCCCACCCCCCTAAACTGCTGTAGGAGCCTGAATACGCGTTCATTGCTGCTCTCTTCCTCAATCCCAGAATCCCCGGCTGTTTTTGTGCAGCGCTGCTCTCGCTGACCAAACGATTTAGCAACTTTATTCATCTAAACAAATTTCCAACCCGCACATGTAAACACTGGGCAATTCTCCTTCACCTACGCATTGTTTTTCTAATCTGTATTGTGCACAGCGTATGCAATCAAGTGAAAGGTTGAAGCATTCCAGAGACAATGGAAAAAAACTTTAAAATCCTTACAAAGGTCCTTTTCCTCATTTTAACACTGGCAAGATTAAAATTGATATTATGTTGTGGACTCTTAAGAACACACTTTTGAGTATATGGAGTAATTATGTGATGGTGAATGCTGCCTTGGAGTGAATATGGTGATAGCAATTTAGAGGGAAGGGAATAGATATCTGCAAGAGTCATTTTGTACAGGTAGGTAACTATCCATTCTAAATGTGCATCTGGCAATTATATGCCGCTGTTTGAAAGTTTCAACACTGTTTACCACTCTGCCAGTTACACACTCCCACAGAGATTTTATGTCCCGAGGCTCATCCATAAATATTTTCCTGAGACAAATTCTGCTGAGTTACCAGTGAGTTCACTGGATCAGTAACGCAGCATCAAATAGGAAAAAAATGTCTTTAATTATCAAAGCAGAAATTTAGCTCCCCACATCCATATTTATGAGATGTTGCAGGCTTTTAATGAGGCACACATCAGATCGTTTTGAGGCATGTGCGGCTGGGTATATTTAGAGAGCAATCTGTAAGCCCAGACCTAGTGAACCCCATCATCCCTTTGCTTTGGTGAGCAGAGCGAGCATGCACGTACACAAATACATTCAATCCTCCTGAGTGTGGATCAAAAATATAATTGAGAGGACAAAAATGCATTTGAAAATCTTAAACATAGTTCAAATAGCATTAAACAATAAATTCTCATAACCTTACCAATGATTTCAAACAGATATATTTATTGACTCATTCATCTTTCTACTTATTGGGAATTCATTGCATTCAAAGCTCCTTAGAGTGTTTGCAAACAAACTAGCATGTGATATGCTAAATTAGCTTGATTCTCTGTTGTTTCATTTATGATTCATTGCCCCCGTCTCTGACCACGTCTCCCTTAATTCTGCCCGACGAAGCCTGGCTGTGAGCACAGATTGCATTGACGCAATTAACAAACTAGACAGTGCATTACAGCAGTATCAGTCAGCGTGGATCAAAAGGCGCCACATATTTAAAGTGACAAGATTTGATTAAATATGATTACACCGACTCTATTATATTTTCATTTTAACTGACACATTTATTAGGGAACTTCACATTTGAAGCCAGAATTCAGGGCTAAATCACATCAATGTAATACCATTATGTTATGCAAAAACTGTGGTGTCAAATTTACTGACATTAAATTGCAGTGACTGGGGTATAAAATAGTTCAATAAATTGGAGGGAAATGTAAAAATCAGGAAAAAGTTTGGCTTAGCTATATATGGATCATCCAGGTAATCGAAAGCAAGTGTTGTCCACTTTGCCTCCGAGGCACGCAATATTAAGTGTGTTTCATCCCCACAATTGCTGCTATAATGCATTAAATAACTAATAAATAAGCTGTGGAATCAATAAGTTCTTTGGGCATATTCCATGATTCCAGTGTTGGCAATACCAGTGTGCTTGTGTGAAACAGGTAACCACAGCGTTGTTCCAGAAGAATGGGTTTCAACTAGTATTTCCCAGTGTTAACGGACAAGAGCAAGTCCTCCAATCGATCAGCAGTCTTCTAATGTGACCTGTATGAGTAGCACAGTATAACCTGTTCTGACTGCAAAACTTAGCAGAACTGCAGAGAGATGGTTCGCTGAATCTTTTTTTTTTTAAAAGACATGCAGGGCGGTCTGTATTTTTCACAATAAAGGGCAAAAGTGTACAAATACTTTAATACAGTATATACAAAACATATATATAGAGTCTGATCAAAAGGTTGTAAGGTTTCGTCCATTACAGGGGCCAGTAATAAGACAGTATGCTTCACTGACACATTTGCTATTTACTAATTGACTTTTACGCCTCTCCTACCTGTGTTGTGTAGTTTGCAAGGGTATCTCTTGCCTCTGTTGTTATTAAAATGGATGGTAAAGAAGAATGACCGGAGTATTTTGCTGAAACAAAAAAAACAGTCATGTGATTTCACATCCCATAATCACACTCTTTTTCCCTAAGGGTCGAACTAAAGTTGCAAGGTAAGAGGTTTGACAAAATTCCAAACATCCATAATAACGTGAAGTAGAATATAACAAAACAGTCAGATAGCAACTGAAGATTTCCAGCATTGCTTTCAAGAGCGGCACAGACATTGCACGAGTGTATCAGCAGTCGGATATTAATTTGAAGAGGACAAAATAAATTACTGATACGCTATCAGGCCCATAAATATTCACGCAGAGACATCATTTTCATCCTTTCAGCCCTGCACAACGCTATTGCATTAGAATGAATAAAAATGTGCCTGAAGGGGAGACTTCCACGTTTAATTTAAGAGTTTTGCCAAAAATATTGTATATACCATGTTGCAAATGCATCCTTGATAAAATAGTCCCACAAATTTAGAGGCTCAAAACTAAATAAAATAAATAAATAAATAAACTTAAAAAATTAACATTACCATTAATTTAATTGCACCTTTTACTGTTGGAAGCAAATCCTTTGCAGTCAATGGCTACTTGAAGCCTGGATAATATAGATATCATCTGACACTCCTTTGATGATGTTCTGGCAGCCCTTCACTGCAGCTGTTTTCGGTTCCTGCTTGTTCTTGGAGCCGTCAGCTCAAGATATGGTCAACTGCTGTAAAGGGGTTTTTCCTCACCAGAGAGAGTGTTCCTCTCTCATCCACCAAAGTTGTTATCTGTGATTCCGTGATCTTCCAAGCCTTTGGTGCTCTAGAGCTCACTAGGCTTTTAAAAAAATAAATAAATCAAACAATTGATATGATATAATGTTGCTATTTACCTTCAGCTTTTGTTAAGATTTTTCAGTCTAATGATAGCTTGCTTCACCAGCAGCGACATCTCTTTCGGCTTCAAATTAAGAGGTAACATCTACAGATTCCACTTACAAATACCAAACTTTGGCCTCGAAGTGGCTGTCAGCTAAGATATTCCTCTGGGAGCCATACGGTTGGGTGTTTGTACGCACCTAAGCTATTCCCTACTCGCTGGAGTAACTGGGGTTAAACTGGTCAAGACTTTGTTAATGTCATGACTGTGTTGCAGCCTCTCTTCGTCGGCTAGTCATCCGTAGATGCACAAGTTAAATAAACGTTTACTTAATTATCCTCTGATGGCATAAGCAGTGTGAAATTGGCGGTGCCCTTAAAAAGTGTAATGAAGCAAACACCAGCCATCACAAGTTGGAGGAATCACATGCTACAACTCTCTCTGCCTGAGCCAATGGAAGCAGGTCCCTGTGATGGACGAAACAGTTCGGCTGTGTTCAAAGTTTGAAAAAATTGAGGGAGAAACAAATGCCAAACTTTAAATTGGCTCTGTACATTTTATCTGCTTAGGTGCAAATAAAATAATGAGGGAATGACTTACACTTGGCCACGGACACCCCTTAACAGCCAACTGTCATTAATTTTGAGTCCTGAAAAGGGGCATCTGTGTATAAAAAGATGCTGCAATTCCTTAACTATTCATCCAATTTGGAGGGAAATAACTTCAAATTATATTTTCCAAATTATTATTTATTGTAAAATCCAAATTAAGAATTTGCCAGAATTGTAATTTCTTCAATATTTAGTGCAAATATAAGTAATAAACAACCCCAGTTCCAAAATGTTGACAGATCAGGGAAAATGCCAATAAAATAAAAAGAAAATAGTGGCAAAACCACTGCGCCTGCTACGCCAAAATCATGGCCTAGATTTTCATCCCATATACACGCATATAAAATATGAAAAGGATTCATGAAAAACTGAAGGCGCTAGAGTGCTGACGAGGCAAAAAGTTTATGGACACACGGTTGCACGACAGACCACCACGAAGGCATCTAACCATAACATAAGCCCAATTGGCCTTGAGGCCCAGTGATCTGTTAGCCAAGTAGACAATCTACTGAGTGGACCTGCCTTTTTTTAAATAAACAATGCAATTCATGTCATTTCAATTTGTCAAAAAAGGCTCATTTGCATAAATGGAATGCTAATTAAATTACTGGTCACCGCAAAGTCAAATAAATATGGACATTTCTTCCAAAGCATATGGCCATGTGTTCAATTTATTGCATCTGTCTTCCAGAATTAGAAAACTGCCATTCTTACTCAACATGTCATAACATTAAATTTACTAAAATGGGGAATTCAGTCAATAAAATAAAAATTTTATACCTCTGGAATAAAAGTACTTAGCAGAATATTAATAAAGAAACCCAATGAGGTTCTATTTGTGATATCATCAGCACCATATCTGCACACTGTTGTGTAATAATGGAAGCATAATTAGAGATAGCTACACCGCGAGTCAGTTGAATACTCAACTGTGATTGGTTGAAGGACATTCTAAGGGTGTGCATTATGTTCCACCGACTGCACACCTATAAAGTAGTTCAGAACATTTAACAGTGGTGGAAGCATATTGTCTGCATGCAGCCTAAATCAAATTTTTGGACAAAAGCATAAAAATTAAGTTTTGAGCTAAGCATAAGTGTATAGTAACTGTGCTATGAATACAATAAAGAACTCCATGCTGGTCATTATGTAAAATTATACCATGGTCTGGGTTAATACTCTTTTCTCATTGGCTGGCAGGTATCGATTATTACCGTGGAACCGCACAGGTAGTTTGGCTACAGTAGTTTCACCGTTCGAAATTCATCCACTAGCCAACCTGTAACCATAACAATGTTTGGGCACTGGCGTTTGGCTGGGTAACAGACACGTAGCAGCTCATTTATCTCCAGTTAATTTGGCAGCGTCATATAAGTTGCGTCCTGCGGGGCAGTTAACAATAGGTATACTCCAGCGATAATGACCATAAATATTAAAGCAGCGAAGTAATTTGGCTTTATTCATTAAACAATAGTAATTGTGTACTGTTACAAAGGAAGCTAACGTGTCCACTTCATGTATTTGCAACTGCTGACAGTTCGGTAGCTACGTGCTGTGACAACAGACTGATTTCAGCTCGCTGGCTCTACGGAAACCGACATAAATTCATTGTGATTGCGGGTAGCAAGTTAGCTACAGTCTGCATAATCGCGCATAATGTTGTGTTATGCATAATCTCCGTTTCAGCGGGAATCCGTTACTAAATCATCAACTGGTAAATGGATGTAGTTAAGCGTGCACAAAAAATTATTTCTCCATGAACGTAAGATGAACTAAGATAGCTGGTTCAATTTAGCTTGGCCTATAGTATTGGGTATGAGAAGGCACGGCGCCTGTTTAATGATTAACGGCTCATTTTTTTAAAAGCAAAACTTTCAACAAAAATTTCTGAATGGTGTGATTTGATATTGCTGGCAAATGACCGTGGTATAAGCGGGATAATCAACTCATAGGTGTGCATTACATGGTTTTAAGGCACTTCCCTCCGCTTCGCGTCGGGTGGTTATTCGCCTCCGCGTCATGCCTTAAAACCGTGTAATGCACACCTATGAGTTGATTATCCCTTACATAACTGCACTACAAAGTGGTTAACCACCAAGCCTGGTTCTATACTGCTTTGACTGGAAGGACAGTAAAAGATGTTGATTAGACACCAACTGCTGCTTTGTTTAGTGCCCATGGGATGACATTTTTGTGGTCCAACCCACACATTAGTATCAGCGAAAGTCAAATCATATTCTGACTGTGAATAGATGCAGAAAACAATCTCTATATGCAGTTTAGTCTGTGGACATATTTTCAGTTTAAATGCGAAGCTCCAATGTACAACTGAGTGAGTAGGTACAAAGTGAAGTGATAGCAACGTAACCGCTCTCCCTGCTATGTATCCATTTTTATATGACCAGACTGACCAATCAGGTCGAAGTGAAGTTTTATAATGTACATTTGGCATGTTTATGATTGGGTAAATTGACAAGGACAAAATAAAATACTTTTCAGTTATTTATTTTTTTTCATTTCAGGATTAACAGTGGAGGAAGCGTGTGATGATGGGCCTGGGTGCAAAAATGATTTTTTTTATGGAGATAATCTTCATCCCTGGATGCTGCAGATCGAGGTGATGCAGGTCCTCCTTCATTACTGCACTGAGGCTGATACTTCAGACATCCCACTGGTCATTCCCACCACAAAGTCTGAACAGGACATTGTGCTGTTTTCTCACAGGGACTGCTAGGGCAAGGGGAGTAGGCTCTTCCACCTCAGACGACCCCAGCCAAACCAATGGATCTAGATACCATCCATGCAAAGGATGTTCCCCATGGCGTTTGCAGCTCTCTCAGCCCCACGCCGGACGCAGCCGTCCCTAATGATCCAGACACTGGCTGAATGGAAAAACATTGTAATTGCGAGAAATGTATCATAATGTAGGTTATAGAAAAAAGGCAAAAGAAGCAGCATTCTCATTATATGACATCCACACAGTCATTTGAAATATGGTATTTCTTTGCCTTAGTTGTTAAAACAAAATCTGCTGCACTGTTTTGCATTAAATAGTAAAAGGAAAGTTAACTATTGCTCACTTCTGGGGTATTGTGTGGGTGCACAAGCAATGATGTCTTAAAGCGTGCAGCCAAACTTTATTTTTTCTAAAAGAGAGAAAGAATCGTTCCAGTTGATGATTTTCCATAGCAGCTGACCCATCAGATGTGCAGTCCACTCTATGCTGGGCTGTATTACATCACTTAGGCGTATAATTATTTTCATATGATGCCCGGCATATTGTTGTTTGCATATTAACAGAATACCACAAGGGGTGATGATGGTCATCAACAAATGTGTTCTACTTGTTGTTTTGCTGTTTTATTTTCATATTTTTCAATGTATGCATCATATTGTGACACAAATACAAGAAAAACCAAGCAGTTTTGTCATTTTAACATTGTTGTGTACTAAATAGAAATATGCAGGTTTGCACAAGTGCATACCAAGCGTATTATGAATGTTTACATGTTATTTAACGGGACCATTTACATAGGGATAATAAGTACTGCTTCTGAATGGGTCTGCACCATTTAGACAGCATTAGTGAAAATGATGTGCCTCTTCATGCATGCAATCTGGACCCCAGCACCCCCTAAGTGTTAATCCTGTCTACACACGCTACTACCCCATCAGTATCTGCTCCGGGGTCACTGAGGGTCACCAGCGACACTAGATACAAGCGCGATTCACTCTGATCCGGTGACAAGTCAGATACGGAGCCTGCCATCCAGGGCTCGCGTGTTAAACACGTTCCAAATTACCACAGTGATGAATCTATCGACGGCCCATTCTGAGCTGTCAGCCTGTCTCTCTCTGCCTTTCAGTTATCCCCTCCGCCACCCTTCCTCCATTCATCCATCCTTCCCCCCCTCTTCTCAACCTCAGCCATCACTCCAGGGCGATCTGCTCGGGATGGAAGATGGCGAGGGGGGAGTGGGGAGCATAAACAGGGACCTCTCCTGCCAGGTCAGCGCAGATAGACAGCGGGTTTGGTCGATTGTTCTGTTCTGGAACACGTCTCTGCATCAACTGCAATTAACATTTAGAGAGGGCCTATTCTCCTCTGAGCACCACTGACTCCGGCCATCCCCCTGCTGTACCTGTTTTTATAAGTTAGCTGATCATAATTTTGCCTTTGACTTGTGGTGTAGTGGTTATGGCACAGTGGCAGCTGCTGTCACATCTGAGGCTCCCGACTCTGTGTTTCATCAATTGTCACATTGTCATTGTTGATAAAACGAGGTACATGAAGGTATTTTTACAGTTCAATTTCAGTCCTACCAGCTCAGAAAATCTGAGACAATTTGCAACATTGCTTTTTCAAGAACACAAAGAATACATGTTTTTAAAATTTGTCCCGTTGAGGCGACAGAATATCATAATTTGATATTTATTTTTGAAATTATGAATGTTACAAAAACTAACGAGTAACAATTACAATTTGTTTTCTGTTATGCATTGGTAACTGCTTAATTTGAAAAGAAAAAAACACCACTTAACGTCTACTGCTGCTAATTGACTCACATAGGCATTACTAGGATTGAATTACAGCCCAGAGTTCATTAAGCAAACGACTGTGTCTTTCCCTCCGCAGAGGCAGTTGTATTTCAGTTTGAATATGAGAGTAATTCACAATAGCTAACTTGAGGAATGGCTTTGCGTGAAGAGTTGTGTTTTTTCAGTGACTTAACATTTACATGGCACAGAAGTGCAATCATTTTTATTGTGAATTGTTACCTTAAAATCAATATGCATTTGGCTGAGCTCAGTTGGGTTTTATATGGATCATACCAGCTGAATTTTTATGTAACCTTTATTTAACCAGGGAAGTCCCCTTGAAATTGAAATCTCTTTTTCAAGGGAGCCCTGGGAATAATGTGCATTATTTGACTCGTCATTGCACTGAGTTGATTCAACTTTGATTTTGCATTGTACGGTGCATGATATCACACTTTTTTCATTAAGAGCACATAGCTACATGTAAAAAGTTCTATTGACTGCAAAATATCCAGCCACAGAAATCAAAAGACAGAATATTGCTGAAACTAGCTAATAGCAGGCAAAAGTTACATTATCATCTTTTTGGCAAGCAAAATGACGGGGGTGTATTAATCCTATGTGAGATGAGGAAAGTGTGATTCCCCTGCGCGTAACTAGCAAATGTCAGTGAAATTAACCAACTGAGCTAGCTAATCATAGACATCAGATGAAAACCTTGTCAATGTTACGGTCAGATTGTGAAACCAGTCATTTCATGAAATGGCTGAGGTTTAGCGGTAGCCATTTCATGGAATTACTGAAATTTTTGGTCATTTCATGAAATTTTTTGAAAGTTTTGTCAGGGGACAGAAAAAAAAACTTCCTCATACAAGGGGTAAATTTTATTTATTTATTTTTTAGTGAAATATAAGAAAGGTTTCCATATTTTTGAAAACTTTTTTTTTTTTCATCAAGAAATAACATAATATCACATACTGGGTTATCCTCGAGAAAATGACCTCATTCAGATCTGAGCTTGTCTCATGACATTTTTGTCTCCTTCCATTGGTCTATTCGTTATGAGGTTTTCACAGTAGTTGCTGTGATTATTTGAGCATCTACTGATATGAAAATCTCAAATTGGCCAGAATATCGCATCCAAGGTTTTCTTCCAAAATAGACTTTACACCTGCTTCTAAGGTTGCCCCATTTCCAAGGAATATCAAGTACATCCAATTCTTGGTGTGCAACCACGTGACAAAACAGTGAGACGTAAGCATCCATCGCCATGTTGGATGATATACAAATCTACAATGCTGTCTCCAGTGGCGGCTGGTGAACCGGCGGTAGGGTAGGCTGAAACCCATCCCTTAAAAATAATGATTGGTCATGACCTGTTTTTAATCATTCATTTAAATTACCATTTCAGAAACTCCAAAAACTCTCAACATTATCAGGTGTGGCCAGTTTTCATTAATAACGCGTACCTGTTAACTCTCACACGTTCAGCTCCAGTTTTTGTGGCATATTTACGTTCCCCTGCTGTTGTCAGATATTACTCAATCAACACGTATGTAAGAGATTCTCACGCAGTACTGAAGTCCTTATGCATGGCGGTTGATCATTTTCACGTGCGATTATGACTCCGGACTTCTTACGCTTTTCTTTACTCAGGGGTTGGAAGCAATGCATGTGTTTTATTATCGTTTAAATTGTTTAAATGAAATAAGATCATTTGAAACGTCTTTCTTCCAATGATCTTATTTCATTGGAAATAAACGCTTTCATAGCGCTTCCAATGTGAACCATCTCATTCTACAACAGTGGGGGACACAGAATTGGGTATTGGAAGCACCGTGATCTTGGTTGTGGTTATCATCCACCATGGCGGACTTTGGGTTTGCTAAATATGCGTGACGTCACGTGCGCACACGAAGAATACAATCCGAAGTTATCAGGCAAAACAGCTGTAACAAAAAATCAGTATTTGGGGAACTTGATGTGATTGTTTTCCGCCTGTGAAATAGCGTTAAAATTGATGTACAGTGTGACGTACAGTGAGGAGAGTGAGTCAACCCAGACCTGGCTTCGTGATACACGAGAACTCCATCGTTGTCACCACGGTGACGAGCGACAAACTGGCAGCTTCACCAGGAGTGTCGGGAGAAGCTTTTATTTTGGACATAATCTGACAATGAGCCACTGAAGTTGGTTGGTGATTCAATCGCAACTGTTGACTCCAGGCGGTTGCCATTGCTTGGCCGTGGGAAGTAAATTTCCTAAAACTTCATCTAGATGCAGTCAAACAAAATGAAAGGTAATATTCTTTATCTTCCCCAGAATGGCTGTAGATGAACTGCTTTAATATGAGCGTAAATAAGATTTAGCAATTCCATACTTCAGCTGGCCTCAACTCAAAGTGATTTGGATCAATAGTGCTCACCAGAGTGGGGATTTCTGCCCCTCCCATGGACGTCACAATAAGAAGGGAAAGAGGCCTGCATTCAAATTTCTCTGGTGTCAAATTAATTTCCATGTTTTCCAGAAATTCAATTAGAAGGGAAACCCACTCCCTCCCCCTCTTAAGTGAGAAACTGTCCGACATCCTGATGTGACAAATTACAGAGCTCAGTGCGCATATCAGGCCGAAGTGTCGAGCCTTGCTAATCTTTTCTGTAATTCTCAATTACAGTAAAATGAAGCCATAAATCACGCAGACAGCGCGATCGATGGAAACGTTGTTTTCAGGATGATTGGCAGTCTCCCCAAAGGTTACTTTTAAGTTGGTTTAAGGTTACCACTCTCAGAGGGCTCGGGGCCATCTCCAGGTTTGGGAGGATGGTAGTCTGCGAACGTGTCGGGTTGAGACGCAGGGAAAGGGGGGGTCACACTCAATCTATGCAATGCAGGGCCGGCAAGCCTTTGGGGATTACCGCAGAGGGACAGCACCAATTTTTAGCCCATCAGCCGACCAATTTTTCTCCTTTTCATACCTGCTGTAGTAAATGAGAAACAAATTAAATTTTGCCCCACTATCTCCACGGAAACCATTTAAATCCTTTATGGAAGTTAAATTGTCCCCAGACAAATCGCCCATGGTCCTGTGAAAATATACCATGGCAGTGAAACCGAAATAAATTTGTGTCACTCCGGATATGGCATTGTCTGGTAATGCCATTCATTGGAGACCAGGGATAAAAGAGAAAGAGAGAGGGAAAGTGAGAAGGAGATAAAATGAGGGGCACTTTTGGAAGTACAAAAGGGGAAACTCACACCCACTTTGCCTCCTGCCTCTGCAGCATTGGGGCCTCCTGCTCGCACCCTTATTAATTTCCAGGCCGCAGCCTTTTTTTCTGCATTCATGAGGCTGAGATTGAAATGTAAATGAGGGCTGGGGGAAAAGCGGTCGACGGCAGCCCCGGCCAAGCTGTCCC
This sequence comes from Gymnothorax javanicus, assembly GCA_029692085.1. NCBI lineage: Eukaryota > Metazoa > Chordata > Actinopteri > Anguilliformes > Muraenidae > Gymnothorax > Gymnothorax javanicus. The sequence goes on along the minus strand of CM056210.1, from coordinate 37,421,313 downwards.
GTGTCGTAGATGTGTCAGGGCAGGGGACACTTTGCACACCGGCGCTTAGCATTTGCCCAGATTAACAGCGCAAGAGCATCAATCACTACATCAGGGAAACAATGAATAAAATGCGTGCACGAGCCGCTATGAAAAATCACCGCAGTGTAGAGGCCTGTTATTGGTGCTCCTGTGCCGGGGTGGTTCTGCATGAAGGGCACAGTTGGAGGGTGTAATCACTGAAATGTAACCACCATCTTCCGTACCCTCTCTCTTGGCACGTGCCTTTTTTGCCTTCAGTCAGAGTCGGGCAAGCAACAACAACTCCAGATGTTTCAATACAGGGAAAATCACTTTCAAATTAGTTGTAATGACTGAACCTTCATTAAGAACAAAGCATTTCTTAAAAGTTAGACCACAGCTCCAGGTACACCACCAGGTCACAGTGAAAGTATTTATTGTTTGTCTTAGATTTCCCTAGATTTAAGAGAAAGCGTCTGTTGAGAGAAAAATCTGATGGAAATTTGTTATATGGTTAAAAACTGGACAAGCACAATTGGCATTCCCGTATTAAATGGTGAATGGCATATTCCCTGAGAAAATAATTTATTTTTTAATTTGGCTACAGTTTACACGAGGTACTACAGGACTGTGAAAATTAACCAGAATGTTGGCTAGATGTTTGTTGCTATCCTTGAAAAAATATATTTGAAAAAAAAAAAAAACTTATGGTAGACTCAGTTATAACTGCACAGGTGTTAACGTGTGAAACATTTTTTTTTTTTCACCAATGGTCCCTTCATACATCATCTTTTGGAACAGCTAATGCTGAAATAAAATGTTTTCTAGCATGATCACACATCAATTCTTGTCCAGACAAAGAAGGTTTTGGGCTTTACACTGCATGTTACTGAGACCATACTCCATTGGATATTATTTTTGTTCTGGAGTTATCTCTGAGACGTGATGTATCAATAAATGTCATGTCACCAAATCATTGCTGTTTAGATCAAACAGTAGCAGGCTGCAACAGGTGCCTTGCAAACCCTCACTTGAACCCAGGCAGAAAAAGTTTGGCTCAGTTAGCTTGTCACTTAATTAGCCCGCAACCTAGCTAGCTAGCTAGCAATTAATTAAAATGCTCCACCTCAATAACGGGTAAATGGTTTTTAAAAATTCCATCGAAAGATTCTTACATTTACTGTTACCGCCAGCTGTGTACAATCAACCTGCCTTGGGCCAGTTTGTTGGCAGTGCCTGTCATCGTAAAGTGAGCATGTGCCCAAAACTACTGCCCTGACTACTCCCACTGCTCACAGACTCTTCAGTTAGAGATGTTTTGATATGCTCCAGAAGGGAGATAAAATTGAGTTATGGTCTCCAAGAACATGTTGTATATTGTTTGATGTGGTTTATCAGCATTCACCAAATAATAACAGAATTAGAGAGCAGGATTTACATTGAGCAGAGGACTCTACCAGATGGTGTCTCCACGAATGCTGTAATGCAGGGCTCGTAAAGAGCACGGTCGTATTGATTGCATTTGTGGCGTAAGACACCAGCCCTATATCTGCATGTGTCACCAATGATATCAGAGCTGTGAATCCAATATTGGGACCCATTGTTGAAAGCCGCTGTCTATTAAGAGCATCAATCCCATCTGTCACCTGTTATCCAGAAGGTTTCACACCACCAGCTCTGAGTAGCCAGTGGTGGGGGAAGATGTATTAATATCTGAAATGATAGCCTGCATTCAATCAACTTTTTTCCATAACTGTGCATATAGCTGGGGTTCCAAGGACACATTGTTTATGGCTTTGGGTGCCAAACATGTGAAGTACTCTTGCATGTGAAAGTAATCCTTCCACATGCAAAACAGAAAAGCATCTCACAAGAAATATTAGCTTTTTTTATAAGTTTTTGTTTCCCACGCTCCACAGACCTCAGAATAAATTATGTATTGTTTTTCCCATCACAAATTTATTTAATCATTGATTGAAACTATGCCTTCACTGTAAACCCTGACAAGTGTGGTGAACTCAAAATTTTGTGGAAACTGATTACCTCAAAAAATTGAGTTTGCCAACTTAGTAATCTCGTGTTCACAACACTTAAAAATGTAAAAAAAAAAAAAAAAAAAAAAAAAAAAAACTTTACCTTATTTTCTTTAAGTTTCTTCCACACAATTCAATTAAGTTGGCCTACACAGTTTTTTGAGGTAATCGGTAATCAAAACATTTGAGTTCACCAGACTATCAGGGTTTACAGTTTTGTGTAGATTTAAGAATGATTTAAGGACTTCTTAATGAACTTCATTCCCTTCTTATATAATGAAGAAAAATCCTGTTGTTGAAGTTTTCAGGATTTTAGAGTTCCACTCTAAATGTGGGATGGTGTATTCCAGTCCAGAGTGTAGGCATACTGGGGTAATCGCTGAAATCTACAAGATTAATTATACAGAACTTCAGAGTACTGAGAGAACCATCTCCTGCGTGCGTGCATATCATGAGAAAAATGATTTATTTTTTTTTAGGAAGAATAGATGGCTGATTGCAGCCAGTCCAAAACACTGATCATATTTGTATTTACTACATTTGCGCAAGTAGACACCACGCTATCAAGTTGAAAGTCTGTAAGTAAAACTATTTAGCCTGCTGTGAACTGACAGTTTGCAGTAGACGCATGTACTCATCGAGTACCTATTTTTTTCTTATGGAATATTGTTCCCCTTGGGTACAGACAGTAAAGTTGATCGACTGCACACAAACAGCACTAGCTAAAGTTGATGTTGCTTCAGAACTCTCAACTACCAAAATTTGTGAACTCTTGATAGCAATAGTGCAATAGTTGCCCAATCTCCCACTCAACAAAAGCTCTTCATCTGATTTTTTTAGAGAATAAAGCAGAGTATACAAAAAAAAGAAAAGAAAAAAATCCGTTGTTGGAATATATGTATATGACTCAGACTTTTCTGAGGAAATGAAGATCGTTTAAGCTTTAAATCACCAACTGATCTTTAGGGTGATTATGAGAAAACTGAACTTCGTAATTAGTGATTTAACTACAGGCAAAGCACGTTCTCTTTGCCAAACAGCTGTTAGAGAAAGGTTTCTGTTGCCTCTGTGGTCAATTACTGGGGTAATACAGTTTACATTGATTCAGATATAAGCCTGGATCCACATGCAACAACAATAACCTTTTAGTCTATTTGGAAAACAAATCTGACAGCCATTATAAAAAACAAACGATTATTCTCCCTGCTTGGGAGAGAAAAAGGCTGTGTTTTATCGGAGATGACTGCAAATAACAAGCACTATTATTTCATTGCTGCCCTATGTAAGCTCTGCAGTGGCATACTAAATTGACTTGGTTGTTAAAATGTGAAAGCATGAGATACATTTCAGTCACCTTTGTTCGAAGTGGAAACAGAAAAATGGAAAAGGGCTGTACGGCGGTTTGTCTGATAAAGGCACATTTGTAGTATTTTGGCTTTGTGGTCCGGTATTGAATTAGGATGGAATTAGGACCATCTTAGTGTTGACTGTACCCAGCAACCCTGTGGAGAAAGGGTATTCAACCTTATCCAGCTACGTTCAATGTACGTGCAAGCATTCGTACTAGCCATATAGTTACACACCTGAATCTACTAATCAACCCGTCGCTAAATACCTTGATTCAGGTGTGTACCTGATTGGTTGGAATGCAAGCCTGAGGACAAAACTGTCCTCTTTGGGTAAGGTTGAACTTTACTGCTGCAGAGCTGTTCACAGTAGGCATTTGTGTTGTCCGGGAGGGAAAGATCCAGTAAGGAGGGATGGTCTTGCCCCTTCATTTAATCCTTACCTCAATATGCATACTCAAGCCGTGCATTGAAGCCTGGTCCACACGTACATATGTATTTTTAAAAATGAGGTTTTTCCTCCTTTGCTTTCCAAAAAAAGATCTCCATCCACACCAAAATGCAAAAATGCAATTTAAACTCTGTCAAGAGCGTACCAAACCAACAGACAGCAACGATATGATTTAATGTTAGACCATTCAGGCCAATCGCAAGCCTTGAAAACTCGCAGTAAAGTGCACACACCCTGATGTCACAAACCAAAAATTTAGTTTTCCCCGTCCTCGCGCAAACAGAGTTGCTAGAAATCTTCATCCTGGATGGTGATTTCCAAAAGGTCCATTGTTAGTGACCAAAAATGCAGTTTGTGCATGGTCGACTGTATATTAAGCAACGCCAAATCTGCCATTTGAGTCAAAATCCAGCTTAGTTTTTGTTTCTCCATGGTAATTGACAACAGAATTTAATGCTTCTAATTGGACAGCCTGTCTCTACACCTGACTCATAGGTAAAGGGAGGGTGGAAAATCAATATTTCTCAGCCCTCAAGAACTGAGTTCATGGTCCTTGCCAAACAGAAATAACTAAATGGCTGAAAAAATAATTGAACTTTTCTAGATAGACCTTGGAAACAGCCATTACATTTGTGATGATTTTTTTTAAATTGAATTTTTCATTCCTCTTACAAAGCCAAAACTAACCATTTTCCAACACTGAGATGAAAACGGAGGGCACACAACCAATGAGCCCATGATTATTCATCACCCTCTCATTCTGCACACGCCATTCAACCTCCACTCATTGAAAAGCACAACATGTTTAATTGGCCTTGGCTTCCTGCATTTTCTGTGACATCAGGGTTAAATGCCGTCTTACTAAGGGTTACAGAACCATTTAACTGGCTTTCATCTCCACTGAAACGTAACAGGGGCCCGACCAGCCGTGGCGAATGCTCCCACGGAACACAGTCGGGGACGTGGAGAAGAAGGGGACATGCCCCAGTGAGTGATCGCTGCTCGATCCCGGAGAAAATACTCAGCCCAGTGACAGGAAGGGCTTTGATGGCTCTATCATCGATTCTGCTGTGAAAAATGAAGCGGTGAGCTTTAAATCTCTCCTTTACTTACACTCTCTCTCTCTCTCTCTCTCTCTCTCTCTCTCTCTCTCACACACTCACACACACACTTGTATACTTCCATGCCTGACTTTCAGGTTTCTCTATCCAGTGTCAGAACATTATCAGAGGATATGATCTCGACCGTCAAGGCATGTGTCCATTGTAATGAACTTGACTGGCTGTATAATTGTCTGTTTTATAAGACTTGCATAATAGGAACACGTGTGTAGAGCATAGAAAAGGATTAATCAACGGTCTAAATGTTCTTATTTCCATTTTTATTGAGAAATACTTGGTTTTGACAGAAATGAAAGTAACCTGAAACCAGTGCAATTTTGACTAAAATCAAACCATGAAATATGCAGTGAATCGGCCTCTTACTGCAATGCTTCTATTGTGTGAAGTCGTATTTGGGATGATCCAGACAAGGAACCAAATGAGTGATTGAGAACCAGCAGCTACTATCGAGCATTTAGTGAAAAATGAGCATAGTTTTTCATCCAGAAATTTTGACAATCTGGCAAAAATCTGAATGTACAGAAAGCAAAATTTTTGAACCTGTTTCTCTCAGAACTTTCAATTTGTGGATTAGCAGACTCTGGTTCTCACCAACTCAAATACAGATTCTGGGTAAAATCCATGAGGGAGTATTTATTAACAGGAATTTGGTAATAGAATAAGGGAAACCCATCGCCCAGAACAGTGGAAGGGCCAGTCCAGCAAAGTTGTCAAATGCCTGGAGAGGGTAGGAGCATGTCCAGGCCGCGAATTTTTTTTTCCTAAACGACATGTCTATTGCACCTTTTACTCGTCCTCTGATTGGTCAATCATTTCCAAGGAGACATTGAAACTTCTGAATGGGCGCAGTCATGTGGTATAGTCTGCCATTCCTGGAAAAAAAAAAACGGGACTGTGAGTGAAAAGTTTCTTGTTATTACAAGATCTTTTTCGCGTTATTAGAACATATTTTCGCGCTTTGACAAGATATCTTCACGTTATTTCAACGTGAAAACATCACATTATAACAAGAAACTTTTGGCTCATTTACATAATTTGATTTAGTTCTACTTCATGCTTGTCTTGAAACATGGTGAGATTCTGTTATTATTGAGCACGGTTGGTGTTATTGTGATTTGTATGTGTACACTGAGAGGGATTTTAAAATGCTTGGGGCTGTACAGAAGACAGAATGAGCCTGACCCCCTGGAGGTAGCGACATTTCTGAACACCGGGCAAGCTATCACTAGCTCGGAAAACGACGGTCGTACTGTCACAGCTAGAAATAAAATGCGTAAATACGGCAGACATCACGGTAGTAACGTCACGTGATGTAATTGCTGTCAAATAACTGTCTCGTGGAAAGAAATAACGAGGCTTGTTCAACAAAAGTAACTGTGTACTTTGTTCAGAAAAATACGCAAACAAACTTGCATATTTTGGTTTTCCGATTGATTATTATGTATTAATTTTTTCACTAAACAGGATAGGAAGTTGGTAGTTTGGCCAAGGTGATGGGTGCGATTTTGGTGAGGTACCATTATTCCAGATCAGCACTAACAATTGCTTGTTACAGTACAAGTGTTTTGACATTAAGTAATTAGATAAATTAGAGCAGAAAATACTCTGGATTTAATGCATGAATTCCATCAAAATTGGTATTTGGTGAAGGGTGAAAATGGAAGTGGGGAACATAAAACGTTTGTAAATCAAAATGTTTGCTGAAAATAACATTACCATACTGCCTATTTTGATGTAACAGAGCAGAAGTAATACAGCACAGTGTGCAAATAGCCTTTGATAAATTATAGGCCCAAAAACATTGTCACCCATTCAATTTCTGTCGATGCACATTTATGCAAAAATTCCACAGTAAAATAGGCTTACAGTGGGGTGCAAAACTTTGGGCACCCCTGGTTTAAATGTCTGTTATAATTAATCTCCAAGTGATTTAAAGCAAACCTGAACACTAAATGCTACAAAGTTAAACATGACACGTCATCACATTTCAAAGCAAGAATAATTTTTATTTTTAATTTTTTACAGTTTCAAAATAATAGTACAAGGAAAAAGACCTTGTACAAAAGTTTGGGAACCCTGTCAGCTAGTACTTTGTAACTCCTCCTCTGGAAGCTACAACAGCTTGTAGCCAGCTAAGAGTCTTTCAATTCTTGTTTTTGGAATTTTTCCCCATTCTTCCTGACAGAACACCTCTAGCTCAGATATATTCTTCAGCCTTCTTGCATGCACGGCATGTTTGAGGTCTCTCCACAGATTTTCAATAATATTCAAGTCTGGGGACTGTGATGGCCATTCCAGAACCTTTTTCTGTCTTTCCTGGAGGTACTTAATGGTGGATTTTGAGGTATGCTTCGGGTGATTGTCTTGCTGGAATACCCAACGTCTCTTCAACTTCAATTTCTGGACTGAGCTTTGAACATTAGCCTCTAGAATGTCTTGATATTTGGTGGAATCCATTCTTCCCTCCACCCACACAATCTTGCCTGTGCCCCCAGCTGCTACACAACCCCAAAGCATAATGGATCCACCTCCATGTTAACAGTTGACATAGTGTTCTTCTCCACAAATGCTTCACCCATTTTTTTCCAAACATACCTTAGTTGAAAAAGTTCAATTTTGGCATGTTTGATTACAAGCACATGAAAGGCTATCCATTGCCTCAGTGCAAAAAGCAGCAAACAAAGGGCTAATTTGAGTATCGCGGCGTAGAAAAACAAAAATTCACATTTTGCATTACAGTTTAAGACTTTTCACCCAATTTTAACCCTTTAATTTTTTGGAGGAAGGACATTTTATTGCCCACCGGAAAACAGGCCTGTGTTCAGTCATGCATGAAATTATGCAATTAATGTTGGTATGGACCGAAGCGGGATGTCCATACCAACATATGCAAACGAAGAAATTTCATGAAAATGTTCAACTGAAAATTTGGTGGGTACTTTTCAGAGAGTCTACTTTTTTTGATACACCCTGTAAAGGCCAAAAGTTTGGGGCCACCCTCAGATTTAAAAAAAAAATCACACATCAACTGTTTGTTCCTTATTTTTTGCACATGAAATGATTTCATTGCATAAAATATGGGAAGCCAATAGGTTTTGGATGAATTCCAGACCTCAGACCACATTTTAAAGCTGACCACAATTTTTCTATAATTGAGTTCCAATGCCTTTGTGTTAAAATTGTTCACGTCCTAGTGACATAAAATCATGTTATGTAACAGGAAGGCATGCTGTATAAATGCCTTCCCCAAAACCAAGGGGACAAAACCAATGGTGCACCATTAAAACTCTGAGCGTGGCCCCAAAATTTTGGCCTGTAGTCTATTATTGTATGAATTTGGCACTTTAAACAAACTTTTTCATTTGCAAGAACTACACGCTCTAAAATATTGCCCCCCATTCAATTGTCTCCATTTGCACATTGCAAAGCACCATTTTTGACAGCCATTTATGTAATAACTCCACCATGGAATCATTTCATATTCAGTGCTCTTGTACTAGAATGCATGTAGTATGGTATGGAGGGGTTATTTACTACAGACTTTCAGCTTTGCTGGAATTACGGCCCTCAAATATGGCTCCCCGTTCATTTGCACATCGCAAAGTACCAATTTTGACAGCTATTTATTTAATAATTCAGCCATATAATCTCTTTGTATTCAGTAGGCTTGAGCTAGAATACATCTATTATGGTAGTTAAGTGTTATTTTTCACAAATTTATTGAATTTCAGAAATTACAGGCCCGCAAATTTTTTTTTCCTGAAACATGGCCCTCCATTCTATTGTCTCTTTTTGCACGTTGCTAAATACCAACTTTGATGGACATTTATTTAATAATTCCATCACAAAATGTCCTCATATTCAGTATTCCTGTATTAAAGACATTCATGCTGTATTGTATATAAGTGTTATTTTTTGAAAAATTTTTGATTTGCAAGAATTAAAGGCCATGAAAATGGCCACTCATTCAGTTGTCTCAATTCACACATCGCAATGTACCCACTTGGACAGTCATTTATTCAATAATTTTGCCATAAAATCCCTTCATATTCAATGTGCTTGTTCTAAAATACATGTAGTATGGTATGCAAGTATTATTTTTCACAAACCTTTTGATTTGTGGGAATTACAGGCCCTTAAACATGACCCTTCATTCTATTTTCTCCAATCGCACATTGCAAAGTACCAACTTTGATGGCCATTTATAAAATAATTCTCCCATTGAATCTCTCCTTATTCAATACACTTGTACTACAGCACACGCAGTATGGTCGTGTATTTTTCCTCAGTTTTCTCCTTTTCACCAAATACTGATTTTGATGGCAATTTTGTGTATTAATTCCAGAGTATTTTCTGCTCTTATTGATTTATTTATTTGCTTTATGTAAAAACACTTGTTCTGTAACAAGCAATTGTGATCTGGAGTAATAGCACCTTACCAAAATCGCACCCATCACCTTGGCCAAACTACCAACTTCGTATCCTGTTTAGAGAAAAAATAAAATTTTATAATAAAAAAAAATTATAAATAAAAAAGAAATAAATAATAATCAATCGAAAACCAAATTATGCAAGTTCGTTTGCGTATTTTTCTGAACAAAGCACATATTTACTTTTGTTGAACAAGCCTCGTTATTTCTTTTCACAAGACGGTTATTTGATAGCAATTGCATCACGTGACGTTGCTACCGTGATGTCTGCTGTATTTGCGCATTTAATTTTTAGCTGTGACAGTGCGAACATCGTTTTTCGAGCAAGTGATAGCTTGACAGGTGTTCAGAAATGTCGCTACCTCCAGGGGGTCAGGCTCATTCTGTCTTCTGTACAGCCCCAAGCATTTTAAAATCCCTCTCAGTGTACACATACAAATCACAATAACACCAACCATGCAATTCCTTTGCTTCCAACCCCTCCGCGCACAAGGACTTCAATTCCGCGCGAGAATCTCTTACGTACGCGTTGATTGAATAATTGCTGACTACAGCAGAGGAACGTAAATATGCCACTTAAACTCAACACCGAATGCGTGAGAGTTGACAGGTATGCGTTATAAATGAAAAATGGCCACACCTGATAATGTTGAGAGTTTTCAGTGTTGCTGTAATGGTAATTTAAATTAATGATTGAAAACAGGTCGTGACCAATCATTAATTTTAAGGGATTGTTTGAGCCTCCCCAGTTACTAGTTCATGAGCCGCCACTGTTCAGCAGTGGTTTATGAAGCTGTTCAAGGGATGATCGTTCCTCCCACCCATAGGCTGAAATAGGCTCCATAGCAACCCCCCCACCCCCAACAGCAATCCTGAGCGGGTATACACAAGTTTGATGGATGGATGGATGGATGGACGGACACAGGAGGCAGTTGTTCGGTGATCTCAAACTGTGTTGATGTGAGTCCAGATATTGCATTCCACATCATTACACATAACTTAATTAATGGACTTATTTGTTTTGATTTCTTTGTATGTGTGGATTACTTGGTTGTTCCTGACATCTGAAAAATTTCATGTCAATAGCCCCATTAGAGATGTATTTACTGAGAAAAATGTTGACAGGTTCAATACTTACTTTCCCCGCTGTAGAAAATACACAATCAGCGTAAAGTTCTACAGTTTGACGTTGGATTGGTATAGGTTAACCGGAAGTGACCATTGAAAAACACCCCAAATTCCCAACAGGTATCGGCGCAGATTAAAAGAACAGAGAGGTAGAGTCAATCGTATTTTTCCTTACCTCCGCATTGGTCGGCGCTGCCGAAGGATTGTCTCAGGTGTGGTCCTGATGTAATTCATTACAGGCTGATTCCAGAAGTAAACCTTGAATGCAGCAGAATGAGCATTGCATGTATGGTATAGATGTTCATGGTGTGTAGTGTTCTTGCTATGCACCATTGACAACTTTTCCCAATTTCAATTTGAAATAACCTTGTTTCATTTGTTTGTTTTTTTTTTGTTTGTTTGTTTTGCTACAGGACTTGAATTATGTTGTTCTAACGGACCATAATATGCAGCATGTTGATATAGTTAATCATGCTGTATATCAGATAAAACCTTAACATTAAATTTCTCTCTCTCTCTCTCTCTCTCTCTCTCTCTCCCTCTCTCCCACCCCCTCTCTAATGCTGGAACACATGAAAGTAATTTTATTGCGCTTAACTGTCTAACAGAAATTAGAGATAAATGCAAAATCATTTCTGTGTAAAACCTCAAGACTGTATTTTCTACTCAGTAGAACAAATTACACAACTGTCATCTGCTTGGTGCACTTCATGAATTTTACATGAGTCCTCATCATTACTAGAGCTAGACCATCAGACTAATCAAAGACACCGGAAGATTTCTGCATTTTTTCAGCAGGAAGATCTCTTGTCAAGAATCTGAATTTCACCCAAAACATAGAGGCATTGTCCTGTGTTTGTCATTGCGTGTGCATTAGAAAGATATTATAGAGAGATTATGACAGAGACAAGAAGAAAATGCCTAGATGGCTGAGAAGCAGAGAAAAATAGTGTATTTTTATCATTTATGCCTGTCTCCATTGACTTACATTGTTCATTGAATTTCTCATGTTATAATGATATTTCCATTTGTATGCATTCAGTGTCATAACATATTATACACTATGTATACATGAGCACAAGGAGAATGTGTTCAGAGAAATGCAACCAATTTACATAATGCTGGCTGCAGTGAGAGAAGAAACATGAAATTCTTTTTCATTCAACATCAGAGTTTGATGGACATACAGGATGTGGTGGTAATTATCTGCTTCCATCTTCACAATTTCCATCTTGTAGCTGTGAGACAGGCAGCGGAGAGCAGAAACATGCGAGAGAGTTATGTGTTATCATTTAAAAGTCGCTAGCGAGCGCTAACATTCCATAATTACGCGCTGTCTGGGCTAAGATCAGTTGCAGAAAACAAAGTGCGCAGGGGAACATCGGTAAAGCCATTCAATTTCTTTATGCAGAATGTCCATCACACTGCGTGAGGGTAACTTTTTTCTCCCTAGGTGTCTTGTTATTTTCTTTTGCTTTTTGGTAAATTGGTATTTTTTTTTTAGCCTAAGCACCATGTTTTTTTTCACAACATACCACTGAAGGTTTCTGTGGGCTGCCGTAACCTCATTTTTAGATGCGCAGATGGACTGTTTTCCTTATATTCTATGGACAAAGGTGTTTTGACGTGATATAATTATTCAACGTCCCCCAGTTTTATCGTCAGCAGTGGGCCATATTTTTTAACTATGTAGTCTCGGAGGTTTTTATTTATATGGATTTGATTCTTGCAGAGTAGTTTTGTGAACTAGTACCTACAGTAACATTCAATTGAGCCCCTAAGAACCATACCGGGCCATCCCGCACTTTTGGCGAAATAGAGTTGAGGTAGTCAGCATGTGCAGAAAACTAAGATCTACATTTCCTAAATGAGCCAACCCAATCTACCCACATGGATTGTTCATACAAGCAAACGTCCTCTCTGCCCCTGTACATATGCACTGCACTGCCTTATCCATAATAGGCCATCCCAGAACCTTTCCATAATTCATTGCAGACATGGCGGCTAGGTATCTCACTGATGAGGAACTGCTTGCTATGATTGATGATGATGGTGAAGTGTAAGATAATGGAGACCCAGAGTTTGTCCCAAATTAATCAGAAGATGATGATTCCGCTTCAGAAGGAGGTACCTTTCACTTTAAATGAAACAGAAGGGCATCCAAAACCTGCAAAAGAAGTGCATTACGTAATTGAACATATCATGAGTTTTTAACATAAGCAGTGTTTCTAGTTCCCAGTTACTCTAGGTGACACAGGAGGCTGGCAACTTTAAGTCCCATTTTCTCAAAAGTTCCCCAACATGGGTTGGCCCAGTATGGTTCTTAAGGGCTCAATTTTCAGCACTATTCCACAGTTACTCAGTTAATGCATGCCAATGAATGGAACAGCAAACTATACTGTATGCGATTTGAGAGAAAAATGTTATTTTGTCCTCAGAACTCTCAATGTAAATTAAAGATTCCAGTGTGTCCCTGATCCCCACATTCATTAATATTCTGTTGTTCGTTAAACAACCAGCTGGTGGTGTTCTTGCAAAATTTGTTAATATACTTGAAATGAAAGCAATATTGGCATTAAGATTTGAAAACCATTCGACAGCTGGAATACTTGTTGGCAGCACAAAGTCAATGTGCCATTTCATTTTTGAACTTTTGTTTTATGTGGTGTCCTGAAATTAACCTCTTCTAAAATCTCCTTGTAAAGCGAACATAAAAAACTAAGAGTGTTTTGAAAATGTTGTGCGTGTTTTACCTCATTATCTTGTTTTGCTAATTATTTAGTGGCAGTACTTACACCACTAGAGCAAGACTGGTTATGAGCTTGAATGTTTTCCATTCATTTTATCTGCTGAAGTCCGAGATCCAGCAGAGGACTGATGGTATATCCTCCGCCGGCAAGTGCACAAGCAGTGGAAGCCCTGTGTCTGAATCACTGCTCCACATCCCTGATTGCAGCTCTGCCCTAAGGTGCTGAATATGAATGGGATGGGGCTTATTATTTTTTCCATGTGATTGCAATCATTTAGTGATATGTGAGCATGCATGTGAAATGTGAGCATGTATGCATCATTAGGGGTATGTATATAACTTATGTAAATAATATAATGACAGCAAGAGTTTTTGCAGGAGGGGTAGTCTTGGATTGTAAATAGAATAATTAAATTAGGTGAAGATCTTTTTTTTTTTTTGGGGGGGGGGGCGAGGGGAGTCACACTGGTAAATATGATTATCCCCCAATACAATTGAGGCAAAGGATAAAATGGCTGAAGGCTGATTGATATTCAGTAACACCAAAATTAGATTCCTTCTTAATTTTGCATTTCATACAGCAAATTACTTGGATTGATCTTGTTGCTGTAAATGCAACAGAGTCCTGGATAATGTTTCAATTTTACTGAGGAACTCATGGTTCTAAATGCCAACTAAGTATCAGTCGCTGTTGAAACAGCAGTGTGCTGGTGCACTTTCAGGAAGACTGGAAAAACTATTCCCTCCAGATAAATGTTTATAAAAGTTTAAAATCATCAATGTTCTATTTTAGTTGAAATTGCCTTCAAAGATATAAGGAAATCTAATTTCAGAATAAAGCCGCTTTCACACCGGACGCGAAACGAATTTTTCACTCGACAGATTACATTCAAAGTCAACTCAAAGACGCTAATACACGCGTTTTGCGTGTATTCGCGTCTTTGCATTGACTTCGAATCTAATCTGTCGTGCAAAAAATTCGTTTCACGTCCGGTGTGAAAGCGGCTTAAGAATCAAAATTTTGTATTATGTCATACGTCTCACTGAAAACACGAGTTTCGGTCGCTCCCTGGGTCTTCTTGTTTGAGGTTAACTCCAGTCTCTTTGAAGATGGACTCTACTGCCCAGCTCAGGTACGTCATGAGGGTAATCCAGAAGTGTTTCATGAAGATCAAAGGCAGCACACTCTCTAAGAAAACAAAAAAAAAAAAAAATTGTATGTGGAAATGGATTATGCAAAATGAAAAAATAATTTGAAAACATCATTTGATTACTTTCTTGAACTTTTCATTCTCCAACAAAACCATGGAGAGGCATATCTGAAGGGGGTTTCTCTGTCCATGAGCGTAAATGTGAAAGATTGTTCTATTCTCCCTCCATGGAAAGATACTACCCAAACAAATTGTCAGAAATAACCAGTTATTAACAGCACAGCGCCTTACTCTTTATTGCTTCTTAATTAGGACCTAGTGTGCTATCGATTTGAACTCTTAAAACCTTCCTCAAGACATTGCAATCATCACTGCAAGGTCAAGAGACTCAGCATGCATGCTGCTCACAACCTTTTTACAGATTATCATGAGTGCGCAGTCTATGGTAGATCCATTTCTACTGAAGAAATACCTTTATATTCAGGGCTATCTGTGTCTGTACACATTAAATAATGAGCAATTAAATGATCAAAAACAGGTTCCTCGCAATTTTCAAAGATGGAGTCGAAGAATATAACCCGGCGGCTGTTTAAACTTTAAAGCTTATTCTTCAAAACTATAAAACAAATAATCTGATGAGAATCCTAACCCTGAGAGACTCTGCTGACTGGCTGATAATTGTCTGCTTTCATGGCGCCATCCATCCAGAAAATTACTCCTCTGTTCTTGAGCCTGTTAGGCAATATCGCAGGCATTTCACAAACAAGCAGAGGATTCACAAAGCCTTCCCTCCATAGGGATCTCTCCAACCACGCTATTATCTGGCTGCAGGGAACTATTCCCTGCACAACCAATTTCAGAAAAAACTTGGAGTTATAGAAAATGGTGCACTTTCATTGTTTTCTTCTTTATTTTTTGTCTTTCCTCTTTCCTGTACAACTTAAATTACCATTAACAACACTTTATATTTTAACAGCATGAGATCCACTTAAGCTAGAAAATAAATGAGCGAGGTGCCACTCACATCATTTCAATCAGTGCCGGTTCCTTAATTGGTGCTATATCCATGAGATAATGTGTTATTGAAGTCATTCACTCTTATTGACTCTGGTAAGCAAAAAAATGCTAATAATGATTTGTTATTGTTTACAGATAATGTTTTATGTTTGTGCCTATTTATTTTGCATCAGACCCACCCCAATACTCTAAGAAAGCAATTTTTCCATTATTATATGTAGCTCTACCTTATATGATGAAGTTTTTGTTTTGCTTCCATGTTGCCTTTAAAGTCGTTGTGGCTGTTGGAGCCAAGGGCCTGATCCTCAGCTAAAACGAGACAGAAGGCTTGAATTAGTTCGACCTAGACCGTCTAGTCCAGGCCATGAAGGTAGGAACATCATTACAAATCTTTATGTGGCCTGATGGTGAAACATATAATATTTAAAGCAAGAACTTACAGTGAAAACTCCAGTCTTGAGGATAAAAGTAAGAGGAACGCAAAAGAGCTCAGAAGGGACAGGGGATGAGATAGACGTACTCTGATACATTTTCTGTGGGCAAACGACTCAGCAACATGTGTTGCTAATTCAGGTAGCCTTTGCAGCAGAGAGCAACAAATACTTTCAATGAAATAGTAATATTGTATTTAAATTTCATGTCAGACTTTACTGAGTCACATGGAGCATTTCCAAAATTCCTAGGAGCTGAACTGTGTGATTAAATGAATAAAATAGATTTTCAAAGGTTTGACAAGTTGGCTGTTACTATTTGTTTTCTGCCACACATCAAAATCGTACTTTTTTTTTAAACTTTTATTTGCATTAGGCTACCTGCATATGTACCATCGCTTAGCTGATTTACTCCGCATCTCCAGGTTTTGCCTACACAAAAAAGGAGCTACAGTGCAGATGTTTTGTTGTGAAGTGAAAACAAAACATGTCAAATGATGTTATAAGTGTTCAGAGGGTTCAATAAGAAGTGATTGATTGTCTTTAGAGATCGTGAGGTTGATTAAGTCACTCAATGAGTATCTAATTATGGTCTACTTATTTATAGGCGATGTACAGACCAGTGACGAATGAAAGGTCAAGGTTAAAACCTGAATAAAAGCATGAACAAACATAGCAAATGCAGATCTTCTTTGCATTTTCCTGGTATGGTTTGAGTCCACTCTTCCCTCTGAAGGTAGGACGGTCACTGGAATCAATGCAGAGTTATTCTTGTCGATCACCTTCATATCCTGCAACAAAGTATTTCTACCATGATGGGAATGATCTCTTCTGAGATGACAATGGCTCAAGCCCCACAGGGCGCAAGGGGCCACTGAATGGTTTTATGACTATGAAAATGATCCTAAGCATGCACCACTGCCTTCAAAATCACCATACCTCAAATCTCAAACTGAACTTTTATGGAAGATTTTTGAACAATGTATTACACAGAGCTCTCCATTACCTTTGTCAAAACACAAATAAGGGAATATGTTTCGGGACAGAGGTTCTACATCTCTCCAGTAAAGTTTTATACTTGTAGACTCTATGCAAAAGGTGTGTTCAGCTGGTTTGGAAGCTTATGGAGGCCCAAAACCTTTTTCCATTTTTTCATTAATTTGTCATCTCAAAACAACTATTCCATATTCAAACATATTTTTATTGTAGCATGTTTTTTGCAAGATTTCCCTGTTTTTTTTTTTGTTTGCTTGTTTGTTCTGTTTTTTGACCCTTTTGACCAAATGCTACTGTTTCACTTTGGTTCAGTTTACAGCTAACCCACCTATTCAGATTTTTCAAAATTTCAGTTTATTAGATCAAAAAATTGGATAATCTTGATTACTGAAACGGCTCCCTGGACCTTTAGTTCCTTGTAATCAGTTTACTCGTGGCCATTGTATCCACATAAAGCTTTTAATAAAAGGTTAATTCCTGGATATTATTTAAAGTTACTCGACTGAACATTTCCTGCGCTGAAATGCTCCCGCATTATCTTTGTGGGATGAGAATGTAGAGAAAATGTCAAGTTTTTGAAACGTTTCTGGAAAATTTCAAAGAAAAAAAAAAATGTGACATAAAAAATTGTCCAAAGTGGTTTGGAAACCTTGTAGTTTGAGTGAGGATTTACAGCGGGGACCTCCAGATCTGGCACTCAAATCCAAATCCAGCCCTGATTTGCTGTCCTTCCACGCAGTTAAGTGAACAATTATTGAGCTACTTATTGGCCAGACTGTCATCCTAATTGACTCTTGGGTAAAGAGTAGGTGGAAAATCAAAAGTTCTGAGCCCAGAGGGACAGTGATTTGGGGATCAGGGGTTCACAGAATACAACCCAGGAATGGACTGTAAACCATTTAAAAGTGGAAATAGTTCAAGTCCATTCAAATTTATTTGTACTGTACTTTTAACAAAAGATCTCAAAAGAACAAAAGTTCTGTATGTTGAGAGAGAGAGAGAGAGAGAGAGAGAGAGAGAGAGAGAGAGAGAAAAAAACTCACTCCTTGGAAGGAATGTCAAGCAGATCTCTGTGAGAGGGGTGCCCTTCTGCCTAAGGGTGGTCTGAGGAGGGGGGGGGGGGGCACAGAGGATAGAGAAACAAAAAATAAGCTGCAGATATACATGCAGCTGAAGGTGTCATAATGTATGGTACAATACAACGACAAGTTTGAAGTGAGTTTCAAAAAAAGTGAATGGCCAAAATTAATGAAAATTTACTTCTGAATCCTACTTGACATACTCACTTTGTAGCGACAGCAACAAAAATGTTGAAAATGTAAGAAAATCTGATCATTTTGTCAATATTTTTTTCTTTTTTTGCCAGAAGGAGAGTTCTTTTTTCAGCAAAAGTAATTTCTGGACATTTTTAGTCAAGTCATGTATGTGACTACCTGCTAGATTAGCATCAGTACGATTAGCTTAACCATCATCTGTACATAACATTATTTTCTGATGAGTCTGTGTAGATTTTATCTTTGCTGATAAAGGATAACAATGCTGTGTGTTTGCGAATACCGTATTTACATAATTTATGCATATCACAGACGGAAAACTGAGAAATGTTTTAAAAATACATTTATCAGAGGGTCTTTGCATTAACATCCTGCTTGGAGGAGAATGGCATTACAATTGATTAATATTCTACTTAACATGTACAACTCAATTTCTGATATTTTGACTTAGTTGGTCGTACCCATTCTATTCTTATTACTATAGAATTCATTTTTCACTGTATAATCGAATACAGACATTTCAATAGTCTAATCATTTCTAAATGTGTTTACCAATATAGATTATTCAGCCTGAGGGGACATACTGTAGAATAACAGAATAGGGAGGATGTTTTTCATAACCTTGTGGCAGATTATGTAGTAACGACATTCATGAGCTTTACACAAGGGTTCAGTTAGCACACACTCAAACTCATTTTCACTGTCTCCTCAGTTTGCTTTATGTGATTGCTGTATGATTAGATTTGAAGTTGTGCTCCTCTAGTCATGTTCAAAAATGAAGCTATTTGCCATTCTTTATAATTCTGCTTCAGCTCAATAGCTCAATACTTTATAAGCGGGGGAGACCATTAACCTTGTTCAATCAAAAATTTCATAAGGTGAATGATGAGGCAAATTAGTTACCCAGAAATGCTGTGTTTCAAGGGAGTGAAGACATGCAAACTATCTTTCAAGTTGAATTCTGTATGTTGAAAGCATTAAGTGAGGAAGTTTTTTTTTTTTTTTTTTTTTTTACGCAGTTGACCATTTTTTAGAACAAACCTATATGACATGGAGAACAAGTCGGGACTCGCAAAGTATTAAATTCCAGGTCTGAGTGCTGTTTACTTTCATCAGATATGGTTGTGTCGGCCAGTGATGTGGCTGTTTTTCTTAACTGATGGGTAGCTTAAATTTTACAAATTAGCCTGAGATTTATCTGACATTAGCCTCATTTACAAGCACTTGTAGTCAGACTGAAGCTCAATCAGGGCTATATATGTCCTCATATAAGCACCTGAATCTGAATGAAATGCCTCGATCTGACTGAAAATATAAGCCAATCAAATAAGGTGGTGTAGTCCTTTTAATAATAATGATTTTTGCACATGTTCAATAGGCCCACAAGCAGTGAAGACGGCGATTAAATTTTATTCAAGTGCACGGAAAAACATGGTTGCATTCATCAAAAACTGTTCAGCGACCATGACTACATTTCTTTTCAATGTTTTGAAAGAATTTTAAAAATTGCAGAACCACCAATATAGCATGGTCTTATCCAGGTAAACCAGTGTAAAATGGCAACAAAATGGCAGGACAATGTGCACAACAGATCTATTTTGAGCTTGGGAACATAGTCATTGTGTCCCACTATTGATCTGAGGGGTAGATTGAAAACCAGCAGTACAACTGCCCTTGAGGGCCGGATTTGAGTTACTCCTCTGGTCTATTAACAACTTGGAATGTGGATGGTCTGAGTGATCTTTTTTCAAAATATTGCTCATGATTCTATTTGGTTGCATCTGCGTGCTTGTTTGTCTGCATTATTCCGTTTATTCCAGCTGGAAATGAAAGATTCCATCAAAAAATTGCAGTTGTCCTGCTATTTCCAGGCCTGTTTTGCTGCACAAGTGATATCTGTTTGGAATAAAAAAGAAAGACTAGAGAATCATCTTTGACACATGCTGTGCTACAATTCATTTTTGCTCAACCAATGGGAAAAGATGTTATTACTTTGTGGGGGTGTACCCTGAAGCTTCACAATGCAGAAGTTTTACATTTTCCTGACAGAAAATGTGGTACGTCAATGATGTGGGGGTCATAATGAGGTACTGCGGCTTCCGGAAAGCTCTGTATAGTGGCCTTGGGAAATGCTACCAGCCAGCTTCCAAACAACAGAAGGACAGTTGTACTAGCAGGTATGTATGCACATATTGATTAACAGTCAGAGATCAGCAAATGGCTGGGAAATAGAGAATTGGGAATGTAAGCTTGGGTGGACACATGCCCTGAGGCCATTTATAGACCTGTAAACAGTCTTCCCCAAGAAATTTTGAAAATGAGATCCCTGAGAAATGGAGTGGAATATCAGCCAAGAAGGGTTCAAGTAAACTGGGCAAAAAAGTGAACTGTCTGCTGTCTCAAGATACCAAAGATTTCTTTCTCCCTGCTTAAGGGCGTATTTCCCAAACAGAAACTACATGATGGAGTATTTGCGTCTCTTGTGCCTCAGTGTGTGAGTGTATTATTTGTTGAAGATAGTGTATGTCCATCCAGTGACTCTTGCATCAGGTTCAGGTTCTACTCGCCAGTATGCTGGGTACACAAAAGCTAAGTGAATATATGCGTATTATGGATTGCTTCACCTATCCTGAATGACACCCGCCTACATTATTGTCCAACAGAGTCGTGAGACTATGCGCGTGTGTGTTTGTGTAAAAATAGTGGTCTCTTTTATGATGGAATAATCTGTTGCTCGCGTTTCAAACATTACTTGAAATTTCTTCCACATTGGTACAAGGTCTGTATTCCCTTGTATTCTTAAAGGTGTATTCAGCAGTATAATAATCTTTTCGGTGTTGCACAACGGCCAAAATGGCTGTTGGTATTGAGCTTCCAGATAGAAATGGCTCTCTGCTGCCTCCACCAGAACAAGAGAAGTTAAAGTTCTCTCTCTGGTCATGCAATCACTTGCCTGAATATTGTTGGGTGTAGATGGTCTGTCTAGAGTTGAGAGGTAGCCCAAGACATACTGTGGATTAATTCAAGAAAAACATGTCAGACACCAATGTCTGACCTATTTTTAAGCAAAATTATTGCTCTTTTTTAATCTTTTTAACTAGGGGGTTTGGTTTGACTACACTCACAAAAGCCATAAACTTTTGACCTCTAAAAAGACTGCAATATGTGATTTGTAAGGGCACAGGACGGAATGTAAGGGCAAAGGCATTTTTGGCCTTCTAGTGCATAAATATTGCAAACTTGCCTTGAAAATTAGAAAACATTTTTCTTAACTAGCTTGAGGCTGGTTTTGATTAATTACTGAACCTATGTAATTGGTTTATTGCATGTGTGGTATTTGTGTCCTTTATTACATCCCAGGTAATTTTTATGTATGGGATGGAATTGAGATGCTTATGATTTTTTTTTTTTTTTGATCTTTTGATGATTTTCAAAGCCCAGGGGTCATATAGTTCAAAAAGCTCCAAAATAAAGGTCAGCTGCTGAGGCGCTAGCTTTTGTAATATTACCCATGAATCATCTGTATTTTATTTTTCCTGAAAAGTGCTAAAAGTCAGACTTAAAAGCTTATAAAACTAGCATGCACATACTGTATAAACATACACCAGTGTTTGCATTGAAAGGATGAAAGGAACTGGGAATCATTTGGAAATTCTAGTTAAAAAATAAAAATACAATTTAAGGAGTAATCCCATAAAATAATGTGAAATGGACAGCAGCGAGATTTACAGTCATTAGAGAGGCTTCAATGAAATATGTACACAAAATATTCTCAAACTCAAAGCATCCCCAAAAGTACATTAGATTCATATTAATAAGTTGGCCATAGATATTGCAGAATGGTAATTGGGATATACTATACATGAACATTTCTATTTGTCCTCATATACGTAGTTCTGAAGAAATCTTTGGCCTTTCAAATGTGGATTAACTTTATAAAATAAAGGATTTGGAAATGGAAATTAAGATCTTACTGTTGTGCTGAAGTTATTTTTAAAAGCTTTGCTTATGTGGCAGGCCAAAGGAGAGCCTGGGCAGGGAATTGAACCCTAGACTCATGGGTAAGAGTCAAACATCGCCAAAGAGCCAGGCTCGTTGGCAAGGTAGCCAGGGCGCGTACTTATTGGGAGGCATTTGTAGTGACAGGACCCTTTAACTGTCACACTTAGTTTACATCAATAAATTTATATTTACTTTAATGTCACTTTGTGTTCTTCAGAGAAATGGCGGCTGACTTTACCATATGTCAAGTAGAGACAAGTGTTGCCTGACAAGACTTACAAAAGTGTACATTGCCAACAATACTTCTTGGTTGGCTGCTGGCTTTTTCATTGTCATTTACTGTTCATCTCATTCTCCTTAATTCATGCAGCATCTGTGGGCTCGGCAGTCTTGTAATAGATAGCCAGGGTTCATTTGTGTCCCCTTTAGTGCTTTCCTCTAGGGACTTCTCTCAGGGAAAGTTTCATTGGTTGGTTTGATATGCACAAGGCTTGTCACACTTTGTTCATTGGAAATATAGACTAATTGAAGATTAATTGTGAATTAAATGGCTGGTATGGGTGCTGTTTTTTTTGTCTGAGCACAGCTCTCATACATCTGATTCTTCTTGTCTTGACTGAAGGCCATGTTCAGTTAACGAGTTGAAATGAGTGTTTATATTTTATGTGATATTATTTGTCATCGTTGTAGATTTTGTCTTACAGCTCAAGAGTTAAATTTTTGCTTTCTAAAAAAAAAAAAAATGAAAATAATTAAAACTGTCATGGGCAACATACTTTGGAGGTCATGACCTTTAGTGGGATTTGTCTAAATGGTAAACATGCAATCAGCATAAAAATGGTATGTATTCAAACATGTCGTTGAGCCCATTGCTGCATAAAATGTAAAAGAAAATAGACAACTATTGCGTTTATAATTGTGTTTTGTGTGTAATTCTGGTGGCACTTGAAATAAGTAATGCTCTAACATGAGAGGTTTCTCATATATTTTTTATGTTTACAGAGAAAGCAGGCGCTTCTCAGATATAAAGAGACACCACATAATGCGTCATCATTTTCATAACAGTTTTATAACTGTTTTGAAATGGTCTAAACTTTTGGAGAAAATTGGATATCAAACATAGACGCCTTCAAAAACTTCCCTCACACTACGAACAGGACATCTTGTATTGATTTTGTGTGTCATACTGCAACATGATAAATATCGGAAAGTGTACTCAACAACGTAATCATGTCTTCAGATGCACATAATTGCAAGCTATGTTTAGGGCATCCATAAAGCAGAGATGAGTAGCCAATTAAGGACTGTTGCTGGGGTAAGACAGACGTATAGCAAAAAAAAAAAAATCTGGCCAATCAGTGTCGTCAAAAATAATGTCCGAAGGGCGATTCTGATAGCGCACAAGCCCGGTTCCGCAAGAGATATGCTAGCTAGCCATCCTAAACCCACATATCTGACTAGCTAACTTGCTAGCTAGCCTTGTCTTCCACAAGGATGACGTCCTGTCTCCAAGCGCAAGTGTTTCGTCAGCCATCACGGCCACTGGAGGGGAGTGCTCCAGCAGGGCATAAAAAGTAGGTATTAACTCTTAGGATGGTCGTACCTACGTCCGCCGTTTTGATCTGCATTTACGTCGACTGTATCAGGCCTGACCTGCACCTGGTTGTTCACGTCAATACACGCGAAGCGCAGGTCGTTGAAAGCAATTTTCTTTATGAGAAGCGCACTCTAAGGCCCAATCCCAAACCGGTGCCTATCCACTCGCCCTATCCACTCCCCCTCCATTTGGGCGTTCCCGCAGAGGGTCCCCCACATTGTGTGCCATCCCAAACCATCTCCGTGGAGTGTAAGTGGCTTATTAAACCCTGCGCAGCGAGTCTACACCGATGCAAGCTGACAAACCACCCTCCTTTCCAAATGCAGCGCTTATTTTGTGTTCGGAATGGAAGAAACGCTGCATATCTACAAATGTCAGTTCCATGCGGCTATTTCCGAAAGATAAGTAAAACATTACCTAACCTCAAACGGACATTTGATTGACTATTTTATGCGCACATCACGGAAGTAAAGGTTACATTGTATTTTGAAATGAACGTGCAGATGTGCACCCGAGAAAACAGAGTGAGTAAATTTTATTTAATTACTTTACCCTCTCTAAGATATTTTGGGTAAGAAATGCATCATTGGGGAGCTAGACCGTCGTATCCAATACAACACATATATCGGTAGGCATGGTGATGATTACGTCCGCTTCCCGTTGGATAAAGGGCAAGGGCATCCCAAAGTTTACACACGCTTTTACACCCTCCCCCTTTATGAAGCTCCTTCCATCGCTGTGAGGGAGACTTCTCGCGGAGTGACATTCAGTAGTGAAGTGCTAGTGGTGAGAGAGCGGTTTGGGCCTAGCTTCTGTGTTTATCATGTTAGCTTGCAAGTCAGGTAGCTAGCCGATGGATAAGGTCAACCTAAAGAAGAGGAAAATAGCGAAATAATAAAGATGTGCTCGGAGAATAGAAACGTTCTAACAGCTAAATTAAATTAATTATTGTTATTATTCGATTTAGTTGTTCATATACATTTTTCCAACAGATGTCATCACTAAAAATGCTCAAGTCAATTCATTGTTTTCAAGTTCAGTTTCAAACGGAAAGTTTTAGTTTGTGCAGTATGCGTATTATTGTTAGCGGTAGGTTTTTGCGTAAAAATTACTGGACTGTGTATTACTGGAATTAAATCATTACCGACTATTCCAGGAAGCACTGGTCTCCTGCCGTTTGTGTTGAATCGTTGTGGGATGGTTTCTGAAAACTGGAGGCACAGCGTCGCCCCACTTTGCATATTTTTCACCAGCCGCCACTGAAGGTGCGTTTGGCGCAGGGAGAATGACAGCCATATCGAAAAGCACCTCACACCCTCTGTGAAGTATGTGGGTGGATAGTTGATGTTGTGGGGCCGTTTTTCTTCCAAAGGTCCTGGACATCGTATTAGCATATATGGTATCATGGACTCCATCTAATACTGGCAGATATTAAATCATCACACCTCAAAATGTGCACAAAAGTGGTTCACAGACCACAAAGTAAAGATTTCGGCATGGCCATCATGGTCCCCTGACCAATGACCTGTGGAAAACCTGTGGGATGAACTCAAGAGGAGATTCCATGGGCATCAGCCTTCATCAGTCTGAAGGATCTGGAGAGATTTTGTGTGGAGTGGACGCAGATCTTGTGCCGTGCTCACCAACCTCATCTTGCATTATAAACTCAGAGCAGTTCTCTCGGCAAAGAGAGGCTGCACAAAATATTAAATGAAGGGGCGCCAATAATAGGACTCGTATTTTTGAGAAAAGTATTTGTTGCATGATAGAAATTAAATGTTTCTTTCAATAATGATACTTCAATTAAAGGTTAGATTTTTGTGAATATTCCGCATGAAAGATCATAAGGATAAAACAATAAAGACAAATTTCTCATCTCATTTTGCTCAGTTTTACTAAGGGGTATCAATAATTTTGGAGGGCAGTGCAAGTGTAAAATAAATTTGCACTGGATATGTTTTCTATTACTGAACATTAATTTTCTTCAAAAAAAAATATAGCCGATAATATCATGCAGATTTTTTACAGTCCTTCATATGTCTTTCCTGATCACTTCTGCTTTGTGGCAGTATTATGTTATCCTTTTGTTTTCAAAAGCGCATGGCAGCCAATATCACAGCCAATGTTGTTTTACAACATCAAGTTGCTTCACTGCATTTGGGAGCATTGATGTCATCGATGGCTGGTGCTGCAGTCTCCTTTCTTCTTGGAAGGAGATTGACGTGTGAGCCTCTCTGAGCTGTCGAAATCCCATATCCCAGCTGGAAAGAATGAGGCAGCAGGACTGATTGAAACATGCAGGCCGGGCGAAGACTCTCTGCATTCGTAGTCAGAGCCGACCTCCGGCGCTGTTTGGCCTTGGTTAACTCATCCCACTGTTGTTGAGCGGCTGAAGTTATGCTTGCTTCATAGAATCAGGATTTATGCAAAAGGGAAACTCGAATGGTCAAAATCCTCTAATTGTTTTAAATAATCTCCATATTATTTTATCTGAAGGGTGTATGAACTGTACACATTGGTATGGCTCCAGCCAAAGGAAAATATTGTTCAGTGCATAGTTCTTCAAAGTTTATTTTCTATTTCCCGACTGAATTTGAATGTGCTCCAATTTTAACCCCAGGCTGCTGCACTGTTTACAGATTGGCAAGAAAGGACCATTTGGTTAATTATGCAAAGTTCCTCTTATATGAAAATATAATATGTCTTTTTGATTAAATAATTTTACTTAACAATAGAAAGTTAGGCTTTGTTGACATTTGACAGAAAATTGGAAAGACTGAGGTTCTGCCACAAATTCTTTAGATATACAGAAAATCGAAAATGTAAACCAAATAACCACGGGTTCATTGTACGCTTTATCTCTCATTTCTCTTTATTTGTATTAATTTGAAATCTGGAATGTAGGCAATGCGTTATTTGTAGCAGAATTAAAAATGGAATGAAAAATATTCTCATAGCATTAGCATATTAGCTTTAATGTATGTGTGCACCATAGTGAACTCAGAGTACAATTATTTACATTAGTAAGCAAAGAAAACTGCGGCTAAAAGAAAATGCACTCTGCTCGATGGCAGCTTTTATTGGACAGGGTAGATACATTGAAAACGCTATGACCAATTGTATGTAATGCCTTTAATCTCAGTTCTTAGCTGGTGGCAGCCGTCAGACATTGTTCAAAGCACCAGTTTGTAAACAGCAAACTTGTTAAAGGATACACTGCTGTATTCTATTTCAACTTTCAGACATTTACAAGTCATATAGATTTCAATTTATGCACAGTCAGTCCCATGCATTTTTGGACAGTGACAGCATTTTTATTTTGGCTCTGTATGGCACTCAAGTGGATCTGAAATAAAAATACTAAGATATGCTTGAAATGTAGACTTTCAATTTTAATTTAAGGCTTTTGTCAAAAATATGGTATGGAACATATACAAATTAAAACAATTTTAACTCATTGCCCCCAATTTTATCTGCTCAAAATTGGACAATTTACCTCAAATATGAATTAAATAATTATTTTTCAATGCTTGCAAATCCTTTGCAATCATGGACTGCCTGAAGTCTGGAACCCATGTACATCATCAGATTCAGTGAGACCTTCACTCCATTTATCGTCAGTTCCTGCATGTTCTTGCAATGTTTTGCTCTCTGTTTTGCCTTAAGTAAATGAAATGCTTGCTCTGTTGGATTCAAACTAGGTGACTGACTTGGTCATTGTGGAACGTTCCACTTTTTTGTCTCATAAACAGTATCGGATGGTTGCAGCAGTTGGGTTGCTTGGTAAAGGCACCATTTATGGCGCTAGAGTGACCACCATTTTCTCAGATTGAATCCAGCCTTGCCAATGCCAAGTGTGTCTAGCAGCCTCAAAGGAGCAGTACATAACTTTTTCTCAGTAGGAATTGTACACTTGCAATCAACGCTATAGTGTCCATCTGCTTACTAGCCTATGAAACATGGGGAACTTACACACAACAGCCAAAGAACAGCTGAGCAGCCTATTGTCCAATTACTCTTGCTCCCTTCCAAAGAGGGGGATCCAGATAAAGTGACTTCTGCAATTCCCAAATCATGCTCATGATTTTGATGCACATCCCAAACTTGAAAAAGTTTGGACACAGTGGAAAATGCACATAAAAACGAAAATCAGTGATTTATAAATTCAAAATGATTTGTATTTCATTGCCGACAGTATGAAGAATAGATATTTCATGTTTTGTCTGGGAGACTTAATTTTATCTGTCAAGTTTCATCTACTCCTGCCATTCAGGCCTGCAACATATTCCAAAAAAAAGTTGGGGCTGGGGCAATTTAACAGAATACCTTAATATCTCCAATCATTCAGACAGCATTGCATCAAGATCCACCATTTATCTGTAAGTGATATAATCACATGGGCTCAGGATTACTTTGGTAAACCTATGTCAAATATTTTACTGTGAAAAAGGAAGCCTTATGTTAGCAGTTTCAGGAAGCATCATTGACTTCTCTGAGCTCAAAGGTATCTGCAGTGGACCATCACACAGTGGAAACATGTATTGTTGTCAGACGAATCAATATTTCAGGTCTTATTTGGAAGTAATGGATGCCATGTGCTCCAAACCAAAGAAGGAAAGAGCTGTCCAGTTTGATACTAGCAGCAAATCCAAAAGCTAGGCTCTGTCTTGATATGGGGTTGTGAAGGCACCGTTAATGCTGAAAAGTACACTGAGATTTTTAGAGCGACGTACCGTATGCTGCCTTCCACATGATATATTTTAAGGGACGCCCATGCATATTTCAACAAGACATGTAAATCTGCATCCTGTATGCATTACAAAGGCATAGCTGCATTAAAAGAGGGCACGGATGCTGTACTGGTCTGCCTGCAGTCCTGACTTGTTCCTAATAAAGAATGTGTGCCATATTTGAAACACAAAATGTGACAATGAAAACCCCATTCTGTTTCACTCCTTTATACTTGTTTCCAGGATGAATCAAGCAAAATCACACCTGAAACATTTCATCTCTAGGTGTCTTCATTCCCAAAATGTCTATTCACTGCTGTGAAATGGAATGGCAACAGCATAAAGTGGTAAATACTTGGCTGTCCTAACTTTTTAAAAAAATATATGTGTATATTATGCAAGAATTGAAATTGAGTTGTTTTTATTTTGAAAAATCGATAAAATTCATGTGGTGAAACATGAGTTTATGTGCTGTTGTATTGTTCTCAATGTGATACAGGTCAAAGTAATTTTTACAGATCATTGCTCTCAGTTATATTTTCAATTTTATATACCATTCAAACTTTTTTCTTATATGTAAATATCCTGAAATGGAACAAATCTAGTCAACTAAAATAGCAATAAATTTGTCAGTGTCCAAATACTTGTGGACCAGAATGGGTATCTGATGAGTGGCACCCTGGAGATGAACTGCTGAGTAAATTGAATTGAATTCATTTTTCCTGCTTTCATGATTGTGTTGAGTTTCATCGATAAGTGTTAAGCTACAAAGCATTTTTATGATCAGAAAGCCTTTTATTACCAGCTAACTACATGTCTGCAATCAATATAGGTCTCATTGTTGTAGCAGGAAAGATGGGAAAGCAACTGCAGTGTAATAATTGCGCGATTTCTGCTGTGCACATTACAGCCCCTGACACTAAGTGGAATGTTTCTAAAATAATATTAGAAACATTATTTTTGTGCATGGTCACTTATCACAGTGCACTTGGCATCCAAAATTTCCACAAAACAGGAAAGAATTTAAGTGCTCTGAGAGTTGACAGCTATGAATGCAAGGCATGATCAAGTTTGGGCCTGGAAACCAGTATAGAGATACTCCCTCATCCTTCCCCTAAACATGCCGTTAGCTATAAAAAAGCTATATTTTCACTGGCAATGGCCTTAAGTCATGGCGGGCGTGAGTATTTTACTGCCGTGGTAATTGCATGTAAAATTTGAAGAAAGAAACTCTGAGGCATGCAGTTTTGCTACAGTACAGTGTTACTTTGAGCCAATTGTGAAAGTTACGTTTGATTAACCAACTTACTGTACTTTACGGATTTATATTTGACCTACTGTTGGATACAGGCTGCAGTGCTAACCTCTGTTGTCGGCCAAAATTGTTGCTGTGAAAAGAGAAAAGGTCACATATCCCATAAATACAGTTTGAGCCGAATATTGCATTGCTCATTTCCTTGGCCCTTCTTCACGTGCAAGTAAATGAATGCATGAATCTAGATAGTAACTATATCTCTGTACGAAGCCTAGCATGCTTCCTTTGCCGCATAGGCACAATGTTGACACTGTTTCTGTCAAAGTTTATTACTTTTAATTTAAACTGTCATAAACATTTAACAATTTATTCTTTTGAATACTGTATGTACGTGCGTTTCTGTCCGCTAGTGTGCGCATATGCGTGCGTCTGTTTGTGCATCTATGTGTATGCTTCTTTCAGTACTGTTACTTTGTTTTATAATGTTAGCAGCCTCTTTGATTTGTTCTGTAATTTTTTTGGCCCATTGTAGATGGATTTGTAAGATTAAATACATCTGGTCTTATGCGAATTAAGATGGAGAGTAAAATGACTTATTTGTGCTGCTATAAACTGCATCACCATTATGTAACCTTCTATCATATGAAACATAGGAATGAGCAGTTTTTCAATCCAATATATGGCAGTATATGCTATTCCTAGTCTTTAAAAAAGTTTAACAAGTGTGTACTGTACCCATAAATCTCTTCAAAAATATTCTAGGTTTTAAATGGTGAGTCAGTAAAATATAATTTGTTTATATGAGTCTGTCAAAATAGATGGCTCCAAAATTAAATAAAAACCACTGTTTATATAAAGAGGGCTGGTACGTTAAAAATAAGGAAACTGCTTATTTAAAAACTGTATTCCGCTTTTTATGCGTGAAACAGTAAACCCTGGATAACCAGGAGGCCACTTCCACTCTGAATTTAGATTCATTTCGGCTATTCTTGTACATATGTTTGCTATTAAAATATGCCAATGCCGTGCAAAAAATAGTAAAAAAATAAAATAAAATAAAATAAATAAAAATAATAATAATAATAATAATAATAATAGTAATAATAAGTAATAGTTCAATTAACCTTTTTTTTGTAACTTGTAAGTATTGTGTGGATGCAGTTTGTCTGAAATTGATTAATAAAAAGGAGCCATAGTACTGAAACACTAGCCAACATAATGTATGGTTTAAAGGGAGGTTCACCCTCTCTTGACGCTCATGATCTTTTTATATGTATCCAGTACGAGCTGCTTTGTACATACATTTTGAAAAATCACCCATGGTCACTTTCAGTTGATTGATTGCTCGTGTATTACAAATCATTAGTATACATAAAATCTGGCTTTGGATTTTAGTCTGAACCAATCGGCCCCAGACTACAAGGTCAGAAGGTAAATGTGAGGCTGTAAGACTGAGCCTGTATTACCCAGTATTGATGTACGACCGCGGGGGTACAAATTAAACATGTACTGACCTATTTAGGGGGCTACCTAAACAGGCATGCTGTTTTCACTTGATTCCTGCAGGTGATTGGTACAAAAGGGCATTATTCCTGAAGCGGTAATTGCTTCACACGTGCACATCTGGAATTAAGTTCCGAGGAATCCTAATATAAATCAAAAAATAATAATGGTGACAATAATAATCGCCATCATCGTAATGGTTTGAAAATGTGCAAAATAACTGAAAGCTATCCCAGTCATGCAAGTCATTCTTGTATGCCCTCAGCTGAACCATTAATTAGTTTCAGACGACTTTGTATTTTTTTTTTTTAGTATTACTTTCATTTATTTGTATTCACACTTCATTGTGCCATTATCATGGCAATGATGCAGTGCTTACGGTATGGTATGATGCAATAGTTTTAGTATTTCCCTTCAAATTAATGTGGCAACTTCACCAGTTCTGCTCGGCAAAATGGGTTTTGGTTCTATGACAATGTACATTATATGCCTCGGATGCATTCAATTGATCAGCTCTAATGGCTGAAGTCAATATTGTTTAGATTTCCAACGCATTTCCAAACTCATGTTTAGATCGATTGAAGCCTAAGCTAATTTCGGATTGGTTGTTCCCATTCATGCAATGCATGAAACTTAGCCAGTGTTTCATACAGTTTGTTTGCCATGTTCAAAATCTATCACCAGACTTTGAGGGAGGCATGGAATGTTCATGCATCAAGCACCGGACGAGAAATAGCCTGTTAACTGCTTGCAAAACATGGCTCCATATAGTTGCAAGTATCACACCTTCACAAATGATAAACCATGAAGATATCGATAGGTATGCAATTGGCCAGATTTTCAGTCAGATGAACCATATCTCATTCATTAAAATATATTTCAGGGAGTTTTGTATAACTACCTTTACAAATATCATTATTAACTTTATTCTTTGATGACTTGTACAAAATGCACATTCATATCGTGTGAATCAACAGAGAGCCACATTATAACAGAAATGTATGGCAAGTAATGTATAAGCATGCTTGCAATAAGTCGCTAAACTTAATAATATATGATGGTAATGCTGACAATGGTGGGTATAGATTCAATGGATGTTCAAATAAAGTCATATGTGCTTGAAAAGTATTTCATATTTTTTACCATCCCTGAAATGTTTGTAAACGCCATTTTCACTTAATGCAATGTACAATAGTCACTCTTTCCTTTCAAACAAATGCAAAAGTAAAGTAAAAAATACATTTTTAATGCAAAGCCGCATAAAATTTAACACCCATATGTATAACTCAGTTATCAAATGCCAAACTAAATAATAAATAAAAGCAGTCATTAATTGAGTACATAATAATTGAGCCAATAGTGAACAACTGCTAAGATGGTCTCGGCAAAACATCACAAATAATATATTTGTTAGAGGTAGACCACTAGGATCATTGCTGAATTCAAAGAAAATTGGAAAAGCATTAATGCCCCTCTCATTTTTCCATGAAAAACTAGAGAAGGGACATCCGCAAAATAATTTGAATTGTTATTTACGTTACATTTAAGAGAGAAAACATCTTTTGAATTGTGAAAAATTACTAGAATTTCTCATCACTGTGGCTTTGTAGCATACAGCAGCAATAAACATGTCGTACTCTCATCACTTTGATATAGTTGGCCATTGTCCTCATTTTCAATAAATAACTTTAGTAATTATCATTTGTACACATTCACACATTTTTAATTTAACCTTTTTCCCGTAGTCAATTATGAAACTCGTATTGTGCAAGCAATAAAACAAGGAAATTTAAAATTTACAACTAATGTTTTTAGACAATGCAATGACATTTTTATGTTCTTTGAATCAATAATTTAATATGGGGTCTCTGCCTAATGAGTTACTGAGATTTACAAATACTGAGCTTTTGAATATGTCCTTTAATACAAAAATAAATGTTAAGCACATCTGGGGGCCCTTCCCTAAATCTGTAATACAGAACAGGTAAGTCTCAAATCCTCTTCCTTCTGCTATTACTTTGGACAAAAATGAGCTTGTCTACCTCAACAAGTGATCATTGTTTCTGAATGTATCTGAAACCATAATGAAGTATAGTTTCATGTAAGTCGAGGACATTTGGCACATGATCGCTAGTAAAACTTACTTAAAAGTGGCAGCTTGAGAAAGAAATGATGCCAGGGCCAAGAGAAATAATAATCATAATAATAATAATAATAATTCATTATTATTACTGTTATTATAAGTGCCTGACTGAATAACTGACTGCTTGAACTTTTCTCATATTTACAGTATTGCACTTTACTGCACAAAATTGCATTTCAGTTTGACTGAAACTTTATTAAAATATTAAATTACATAAAAGCAGTTACCCTTTTCCCTTTTGGTGCCTTTTGGTGTTTTGAACGCCCTTGTGGGTTGCCTATAACATTAAAAGTAGTATCTACGCTTTAACTTGAATTGTAAACAACTTGATACAAGACCTGAAGTGCAAAAGCGATTTTTTTTTTTTTTTTTTTTTTAATTTTTTTTTTTTTTGCCACGGCATGGGACAATCAGAGAACCAAGGGTAGGATGTTAGAATAGAGGACTCAGTCCTGAAATGCACATGCCTGGTCAAAATACAGCAACAAAGAATTCCCTCCAAAACAGAAAATATCGACTGAGCCAAAAGCGAAGCTTTTTTCTTCAGTGCCACCCTCCCGCATGCCCACAGCTTCGGTAAGTCAAAATCGAGCGACGCTCTTTGCTGAAGATGAACAGTATTGACTATTGTTCGTGGCAGTGATTAAAATATTCAGACAGATAACAGATGCACCGGCCCATAGAGTCCGCCCTTCAGCCAGACGCATGCACACAGTCAGGAGCACAGTGGTCAGAAACAAACATGGCGTCTCGCGCAAGCCGCAAAATCCCTGCGCATTTCGGTCCAGGCTGGGCAGCACCCCCAGTGTCAGTGGGATTCTAGTCTTGTCCAGATGCCAGCTTTTGTTTACGCTGATTTTTTTAGAAAGTCTTCTCATGTTTAAAATAAAAAATAAAGGTGGCATCTTTAGACAGACATCCAGACATGTTTGTATGGTCCTGGCCCAGTGATGTCTGACTGGAAGGTCGTCAGCCACCGGCCTCCAAGAAGTCCTGCCTGTTGGGCGAAAAGTAAGAGGAGATTTCAATCGTATTTAATTACCCTTTTTTTTCTTACAAGTGGTTGTTTTGGCAGCTGGCTTTTTGTGACAATTTTCCTTCTTTTTGAGTGTTTTTTTTTTCTCTTTGTTTTAACTGTGAGTGTCCTGGCCCTTTCACAGGCTCAGTCTTGTGTTAAAAGCAATTATCTGAGAGGTCGGAGCAGTGGAGGTGCCCGGGGGGAGGGGTCAAAGGCCCAGCGCCTCCGCATGTTTTCTTGCCTTGAGTCTGAGGTCAGCGATGCTCGAGTTTTTGCTGTTGCTCTTGGCGGCGGCGGCCACGGCGGCCGCTGCAGAGGCAGAGTCAGCCAGCGACGCGATTGGTAATCCAAAGGGTGGGGGCGGGAACATCAGGTACGGGGCATGAGCGGCCAGGTGTGGGTGAAGGTGGGGGTGCGAATGCGTTACTCCTTCCAGCTGCAGTTGAGCCTGCACCTGACAAGAAAGTCAAATAGACTGCGGTTACCTCACTAAGATGGGAGTTTGCGCCAGTATTTTAAAAAATATAAACTACATTTCAAAGTGATTTCCTACTTTCACATTGATTTACTGCATAAGTGAGTCCATTTAATCCATCCAAAAACTGTTAGATCCAGTCAAATCTTACTTGATCCCAAAACCCCAATTTTTTTTAAAATCACCAATAAATAAATGCGATCCTTTGCTGGCGTCCAAATAAATCCTAGTATTTTGTCCAACAAATAACATCCCAATTGCTATAAGTCAGGTAATTTCCATACTTGTATTGCTTCTTACATTCGTACTGCATTCTCTTACATGTTTACTGCTTTATATGATGAACATAATCTATGAGCTGACCATGATAATGATATACTGCCAGAAAACTGTGATGTACATGAAAGTACTAATAAACTAGGGGAAATTATACAGGGGGAAAATCTGACAACTATTATAATCAAAAAGAGCCTCATTGCATTTTGCCAGCTCGGTCCAGAATGAAATATTGGGAAATGTCTCACTTTGCTTTGCGTTTGTCATAAAATGCCTGTGATACCGGAGTTGGCCCTCTCCACAAACATAATTGCTTCCACCTGAAAAAATTGAAAATGTATAGCTGGGAAGACGGAGATTTCCTTGATGTCAGTAAGTTTCAAAGTGTTCTTGACACCGGGTTTAGTGCTCGTGACACAGTCCGGTGGAAAGTCAGGTTGTGGGCATTGACGAGACACGACGCTCAGTTTGGCTCAACGTAGCTCAGTTTACAGCCCTAATGCCCCAGTACTACGATGGTGGCTCAAAGCCAACAACTGCCGATACATTATTTCTCCATTTAGTAATCTCTTTCATCCCCCGGCGCTAGCCTTCTCTGCTGACTTAATTAGAGTCGCTTTCCTCAAAGGCCATGCGGTGAGTTCATCACTGATGCTTTAAAATATTCTCCAGATCAAATGTCTCTTGGGTTCTCTAATCTCGTCAGTTACCAAATGAGCCCCAGAGGTGAAAGGTAAAGTGGAGTTGAACTGGTTTTACCTTTAACAGCCCAATTCCAATATTTGTTTACCACTCATTGGAACACAGCTGAGCGACAGTGGCATCTGCAGAATCATAAGAACCATAAATTTCTCTGTTTTCACACAATAACGTAATGTTGCATTGATGTGTCCAAATTTTCTTTGGCATTAGCTCAAAACTGGCCTGGTCGCCTCTAAGTTTTTCTAAAATCTCCCTTCAACGAACTTCATACGGTAGTGTGTGTGGTTTGTAATCTAATATGTTTTGCAGCTTTACTGTCCTGGCTGATGCACTGCCGCAGGCAGTATTATCGACATCCAACCATTGAAGGTGCGTGATGGAAAATTTGGAAGATTGTGGCAATGCGTTGCATTTTCTAAAACTGCATTAGTTGTGAGCGCTCATATGGTGTGCAACTTCCACGTGTGATGTGCACACAATGATCAACTGAGATAAAAAGCCGTATTTAGAATAGAATAATTATTGAGAAAGCTCTGATGTCTACTGTCAATGCAAATG
Organism: Gymnothorax javanicus; assembly: GCA_029692085.1. Classification (NCBI taxonomy): domain Eukaryota; kingdom Metazoa; phylum Chordata; class Actinopteri; order Anguilliformes; family Muraenidae; genus Gymnothorax; species Gymnothorax javanicus. Next base: position 37,384,927 of record CM056210.1, on the reverse strand, counting down.
TTCAGAAACAACTTTACCAATGGGGGCACTTACCATATATGCCAATAACAGTTGATTAACATCATTCTTGACATAATTTTGATTAAGACTTCATGTAAATATGTTCAGACATAATCATTTGCTACTGTTTCTGTGCCAAAATGTTCAACCTCAATTTCGATGGCAAAGTTGTCCACTACGGATACTGTACGCAATAAACATTGATGTGTTAACCTTTTAAACTTTAATTTTTCACTTAAGTTTTCCCCTAAGTAGGTTGAAAGGCAGTAAAAGCATTTTTGTTTCACATTGTAGGACAATTTCATATTCTGTATCTGCTGGTTGCAGCGCTTCACTGAAGCTACATCTCACTGAAATTGAGAGAAATGTTCAAACCGAGGACGCCATGTTTTTATGGCCACAGCATGACATCAAATGGAAAATATCTAGATCTTGCACATCATTTTATGCACATTTCCCTGTAATTCAGCTGGACATTTTGGGGATCTTTGGAAACTGGGATCTCCACTAAAATTTCAAATAAGCCTGATGTTCAACAGGTTTGAATACAACAGCTGCATTTTACAGAGCCATATATGGGGTCCATAGGTTTTATTGGGTTAACATCAGAGAAAGTATGAGCATATGCAGATATAAATACCAGAGTGCATTACACTTGAAAACATCCCTGCATAGAATATGAAAAGGATCAGGCCTACCTGCTGAAAAGGCATCCTAAGTGTACCCATGTTCACATAAGGAGCAACTCTGCATGCTTCCAAGTGACTTGCAGTACCTAAAATTACACCTGTAAAATATACAGTACTGGTCAGCTAACACACCTCAGGCATTGTCACTCTTTTTTTCCTTTCCTACCTTTGGCTTAATGTTGATGTTAATACAATGAATGGACCTCTTTAATCAGCTATCGTTTTGCCCCCGTTATCGTATACCATTCATAGAAAACCCTTGCCGATGATGCGGGATATGCGGAAAACTAGTATCGATGTCTCATTCATTGCTGCCATATAGAAACCAGAAATACAATTATTTTACCTTTATGCATTTGGTTTTCTTGTTTCCGGCACTTTGCTCTTCTGTTCTGAAACCAAACCTGGAAAAATATGAAGGCGTTGTAAATACAGTTTTGAGTTGCTGTTCTGTTATATATTTTTTTAATTATTTCATTTAGCATTTTGACTATGACGGTCTCCTTGATATCGAGTTCACTGGATGCACGAATGACAGCGGAAATATACCCATTGTGCAGAGAGAGAAATCTAATTTTGTACAGCTTTAGATTTCATGGTATAGACCTTCCATATTGTAGCTTATTAAACGCAATCTTCATACCACACTACAACTAATGACAACAGAGAGGAAATGCGAGTATGCAACAAGCAAAAGCTTATTATTTTTTTTATTCGTAAACCGAGCACGTTTGAATCATTTAACTGCTGTAATGTTGCACTGGATAGCTTGCGGGTACAACTGATGTTAAGACCAAATAAGCCTATGGGAAGACGGCGCCACCTCCTCACGCTATTAATCTCCAAAGAACGATCATTGATTGCGGTAAAGAAGCTTCAGACAACCATCTTTGCCTAACATATAGGTCTGTTCAGCAGTAGTCATGCAGGGACTTAATTAGTGGATAAGGCGATTCAAATGACATTATTTAATCACAGCCATTGTCGATGCAATTTTAAATTACATAAATTGTGAAAAATAAAACCCCACATTCAGACAACAACAAAAAAAAACTGATTCCACGATTCGTTGACGCATTTCCTTATTGTTTATTGTTTGTAGATATGCAGCGCTCTCAGACACGAATTAATTCATTTACGGATGAGGTCCACTGAATGAATATTCTAAGCTAAACTTCCAATGTGGCTTTGAATCGTCACTGTGGGCCAAAATATTATCCTACTAGTGTAAGGTTCCCATTTCCAATGTTTACTGTAGCACTAGTAGTAGTAGTAGTAGTCGTAGTAGTGGTGGTGGTGGTGGTAATAATAATAATAATAATAATAATAATAATAAATCTTTAATGTTACAACAACCTGTTGTTATTACTACTGCCGGGGAAGTTAAATCAAACGTTTTGCAGCTATATGTGGATCAATTCCAATTATCCCTGACGATTCTGAGTAAAGTGGTCTACACTGGTTTAGACAGTTATTTCTTCAGTAAAGACCGCTCAATGATGCACTTCACAAATTCTGTAATACGATTTCCTTTTGATTTTTATTATAGACAGTGAATAATGACATTTAATTTAGCTCAGCACCAGAAACCAAAAGATATTAGTGGTAATCGAATTACCGCCTGCACCTCACCAAGGTCTCATAACTTTCAATTACGTGCTTGACAAGTGGACGGTGTGGGGTTTCGATACAACACTAAAATATAGGCTAATATCAGCCATCTACCACCAGTCTTACAACTCAATTACTAAAGATTTTCGGTAGACATGGAAAATGTGTCCCCCATCGACGAGTGCGCGGTGCCTCAGTGGCTTTATGACTATTAGACTATTTTAGTGAACGGGGCAAACCAGTTCAGCCTTTTGCAAATGCAGAGTGAGTTATTTTCGATTGCATGTTTCTGCCTTGTATTCACTGAGTTCAAACTAAGAACAGCTCTCTCTCACCTCTCTCTCTCTCTCTCTCTCTCTCTCTCTCTCTCTCTCTCCTTTTGTAATTACATGTCGCCTTTATTCAGTTTAACCTCAGTGTAAAACTACTATTTTTAAATTGAGATTGCAAGCTGCCACAAAGACCTGCAATATTGCTAATTCTTTCTATTACCTTGTGAACGCGAGATATCCCACAGAAAGAGTTGAGGCACAGTTACATTATCTCTAATACATTTTTTATTGGAACATTACATCAATCCATTGCCAGGTAAAGAAAATGTTGGTAAAAGATGAGTTCAGTGACATAAGATGTCCCCTGCAGCAGCGATTCAATCTCTCCATTAATTTTAATGATGTGGTTACATCAATCTGTTGAACACGAAGACCCTTTTTCGTGAATTTTATCTCAGCTACAGACAGAACTCACTGGAAAAAAATAGCGGCTTTCCATGCCTGTCATCGCGCCTTCCACCGACAAAAATAATGTAATAAGATCAATCGAAACTTAGCAACATACCGCATTTACAATAGATGGGCGGATTTTCCGCAACAAATAGGCCTGCATCCAAAGGTATCAATGCATCCAGAAGATTAAAAAAAAAAATAGTTGACAAACTCATATAAAGATTAGGTATTTGAGAATATGAGAGGCCCCTCTCCCAAAATACAAAATATACAAAAACAGCCATGTTTAATCGTCTTACGGTTTAGGCCTACAATGGATCTCTGCATTATAAGAAACTGATATCGTGATTGCACCTGATTGCGGCATTATCGGTGTATAAACGGTTGTGATTTTCATAATGCATGTAGGCCTATTAAGTATGAAATAAACATTTAAAATATTAAAGAAATAAATTAGAGGCTATGGACATATAGTAATATAATGAGAGGATATTTGTGGAGTATTTATTGTAGATATAGTCATGAAATGGAAATTTAAATAATGGGACGTAATATCATGTTCACATTTATCCTCATCTCTGCCTGTTTTTATATGATACTGCACAACGTTCTTAGTATTAATCATATCTTAATCTTCAATGTACACACTGTACAGAAATAAAGAACTACAAGTCTGATTCTCAGTATTGTCTCTTTAATTGCTACCTGTAATTACAAGCTGAATAGGTTACTTATGATGCGCATTCTAATGCATTTTAACGGCGGGAGACTTCCTGGGTTTTCATTGTGCTGCATACAGCAGACCTGTCTTGGCCGTAGACTAAAAATTGAGATTTGCCTGCAGTCTATGTACTTCAATAAAACGTTCTGCTAGTTGCAAAACCACGAAAAAACTAAATTTGTCTGATATAAACGGCTTGCATTCCACATAATCCTACATATTTTAGAAGCTCAGAGAAGAACTCATTTCTGCCTTGTCTGCTGTGTACAACAGCCTACCTTAAGCGTGTTTAGCCTGCGTTACTGCGTTGTTGCACCAGAATGAGTTTTCGGACGTAAGATAGGATAGCGTGCATTAGTTATATTTAATATAATAGGATAAGCCACAGTGAATGGCGACAGTAAGAACTGCCAACATAATGCAGATATAGAAAATTTGTATCATTAATGAGGGCTTACCTGTACCCTCGCTTCCGATAATCCTAGCCTTTGACTCAGCTCCTCTCTCATGAATGCGTCTGGATAGTGCGTCTCATCAAAGAGTCTCTCTAACTCGTTTAGTTGTTCCAAAGTAAAATTTGTCCGACTCCGTCTCTGTTTGAGTTTTCCCTGTGCATCTTCGTCCTCGGATTTCACTTCCTCCTTCTTCTCCTTGCATTCGTATATCCCTGCGTGAATAGAAGCCAGAACAGCACTTAAAGTGCAGCCAAGTCTTTGCATACAAAAACGAATGAATAAAAAATTACAATAGGACTCCCAATGAAACTCAAACTCTTCACCGGATCAGTTCATTTGGCGACCACATATCAGTCAAGAAACACAGTTACTTGGGTTGACAAATAGCGCATGCATAGGTGTAGGCCTAAACGATTTTAGCAAGCTGGTGCCTTTAACTCGTTGCACTTTCATAAGGTATAGCAACACAATAGTGTATAAAGAAATGCGATAAATTCAATGTGCCTATAGGCCTACATTCGGAATAAACTATTTCTATCCTGTGTAAAGCAACTATTATTATTGTTGTTGTTGTTGTTGTTGTTGTTGTTATCATTATTAGTAGTAGTAGTAGTATAGTAGTGGTGTTATTGTCGTTGTTGTTGATGATGATGATGATGATGATGATGATAATAATAATAATAATAATAATAATAATAATAATAATACCACTGAGCTAGCCACAAATTGCTTTACAATAACAGTAGACGGTTAAACGGCTAAAAAAGGTAATTTGTCTGATCTTATTTTAATAGTAAAATATGTTCTTTTCGTCTGAATCAGGAAACAAAGGTTTTTATTTTTTCCGAAATTTGTCCGCAGAAATATCATAAAGGACATAATAAAAATTGACTTTTTTTTTTTTTTTTTCAAATCCCCGATTCAAAATTGAGACTTTTTTTCAAATGCAAGTGATTATCAGGGGTAAGTTAGGCAAATGCTTATTGTTTGAAGTGCCAAAATCTACACCATAAGTCCCGACTTTAAGGAGTGAGGCCCATTTCCACCGGCGTTAATATTATTTTATTTTGCATTTGTTTGTTTTCGATTGATGCCACAAATAGAAGGCTACCAACAACAGCCGATTTTTTTTTTTTTTTTCCCCAGAAATACAAGTCTGAGATTCTTCGCTTCTAAAATTGTTTAGTCTATGAGCTGAATGTGGTAGCTACGGCTGCAAGAAACACATGAGCATAATTTTTAAAACGTTGCGGGTTGTAAAAATGTCTCACTTGCGTTAAGCGTTAAGTAGGCCCATGCTATACCGCTTTATAGCATGATAACACGCAGTACGCACCGCATACACACACGCACACACAGCGAGAGAGTGATTCTGAAGTAAACGGTGGCATACTTACCTTCAGAACCCCTAGTAACACTGAATTCCTTTAGTTTTTCCTTTTCCAGCTCTATGTGTTCTTTGTATAGGAGCACCGGACAATGGTTACCGGCTTCAGTGATGTCCGGTAGGTTCGTCTCCGAGTTGGCCAGTTCCCTTGCTCGCGCCAAGCCACTCTCCAAAACTTCCCTGTACGTGATGCTTTCTTTACTGCTCTCCTTGACTTTCTGGTCGAATGATTTAGAGACAAAAGCCGTAAGTTCTTCCATGGCTGTTAAGTGGTCCTGATAACAGAAATCCACTTTATTTTTGCGAATGGTATCGGCCGATCCGTTGCTTCTGCAGAGAAAACGGTCTAAGAGAGGGAGGTTAGATCAGTCCTGCTGTTATGTCTGTGTTTTTCAGATCACACTATTTATACACGGCTTACTCAGCCCTGCCCCCATCTTAATGTCTTGAGCAATTACGGGCGGCTCTACATTTTGAATTCAACTTTCCGCGGCTTTTTCAGAAATCAATGGAGCAATGGAGCGGGCTAATTTAATTACAATTCGTTAAAGCCAAATGGCGGAGGCTGGGGCACAACCTTACAGGGGGCTTGTTGAAACATGAGGATTTTGCGTTTTTGCATTGAGCGCGAATGGCGCGTTTGTTTTCACTAAAAGGCTATGTACACGCAACCTGCTTTTCATGCGTGAGGTACTGGCTGAGCTGTGAATTGTATTACGGGTTATCAACATATAGCCCATGTGCGTTTTCGCAGAATTTAAATAACTTTTTCAAAATATTTAGGAGAATTGATTATAGGAATTAAGGGCCGGAGAAGAACCTAACGGAGCATGTTTAAGCATGGAAAATTTACACAGTAGCATGAATGAAGTGATTGTTTTCACCTCTACGGGCCAACGCACTACTCATGTAGCTATAGTAATAGTGGCTCGCATCAGGGGTTATAAACGAAAGTGTGTTTTAGCACCCAGCGAATAACTTTTTAGTCGAAGTGACTGATATTGTATGAGCGGCATCAGTTCCAAATAGGCTATAGGTCATTTTATTTATTTTATTTATTTATTTATTATTGTTAGGCTATTATTTATTTATTTACTTACTTATTTATTTATTTTTTTTTTTTTTTGTAGTATTATTTTGTCGTACGACACCAGCAAGGAGAAACTACGAGCCATGCAGTACTGCAATTATCACACTGCGGGGCTCATTGTGCCGCTGTATTAGTCGGCCTATCCCAGTCTATCATGAACGAATACGTCGCAAGAGCATTCCATTTACTTATGAACTTCACGATTGGCTATTATTCAGGAAAAACAAATAGGCCTGCTCGCTTTTATTCATGTCTTCTGAGACATTTCACCGCATATTAATGGTTTCATATGCGGTCAGTTAGGCAAAATATTGACCAACTCTACCCAACTGTTTTCACCGATGAAAATGTTGGCGATAAAACGGTTCGATTCGCCGACCTTTGGCTCATTTAAAGACAGAGCCTTTACCAGTCCGTTTCCCGTCCTTTCTGACGCTACTAGACCGTGCATCTGTGCTGGTGAAACGTGTCTCGTCGCTGGGGAAAGTTGTAACAATTGCAGTTTCGCTACTTTCACTTGAATTGACAGGATAGTCCAAGAACTGCACTGGAAATCTGTAATCACTGCAAAACCATGTATCTCGATTAAACATATTAAACCAAACACGAGTAGACATTTTCTTATATAAGCAAAATATCCAATAGTGTTATTTTGTGGTCCAATCTCTTCTGCATGCCACAGACTCGAGATAAACGTCGCAGGTAACAAAATCGTGGGTTAAAAGATGTTCTGAGACATGATACTTTCAATACGAAACTCTTAGACACGTATGATTACAACTACTGCGGGCACCTTGTAGGCCTAACGCTGTGTTATTGCATGACCCCAGGTTTTATCACACATTAAATCGCGTCATTTCAGTTACTTAGACAAAATATTGACCATGTGCACAGCATCAAAGCTGAATAGTAATAGAGAAGAAAAGTTGGGTTCATGAAGCTTTCATCTGACCTGCATTAAAACAGGTCTGTTTCTGCCATTTGGTACGCTATGATTACGCTTGTGCTGCAATAAGTTGTTAAACTTGCTCTTTACTTTCTGTTGAAATGTAATCGCCAAAGGAGACCAAGAACTGATGGTCTATCTTATTTGTGGTAGAGGTGTGCATGTCTTTTTGTGGACGTGGCCTACTTGACCGTGGTTGGCTGCTTCTTGATACTTTCTATAGGTTACAAGAACGTGAATGGCACATCTCAGCATGACTATATCCTCGAACTACTTGCCGATCGAATTGTTGGTGGGCCAATAATTTTCTGTTTATTAAAGGACAATTATTTTCAGTTTTTACCAATGTTTTTAATCAGCCTTTGATGTCTGCGTCTTTATGTAAGAGACGATCATATAAATAGAAACATTTATTTCAATAACGAAAACCTATGATGGTAACATGCAGTGTGTTAGCCTTATAATTCTACTGTAGCAAAGATTTTTCAAAGTTTTTGCAAACTATATTGCCAGTTTGTGATTTTGTAAAGTAAAACCGCATCTTTCGCCACGCGCGTGGCGGCCTGCAGGTCTTTTTATCACCTCGCTAATGAAGCTGCAAAACTTTCTTGCCTCCTCTCACTTTTCACAAAATAACACTGAATGTTAAATAGGCTATTTGGGATAATGTAATAACACTACTCCCCACCCGAGGATGCGCGCCAAATCAACGTGCAGACGTGGGGATGCGCGCGCCTCCACTCCGCGCAAACTGGCAAAAAAAAAAAAAACCGCAAGTCAACACCTTGAATTTGCTCATTAACCGATTATATTCAGGAAAATAAAAATAAGATTCGTCAATTCCTACCTATGCCAATGCTCGGTGTCCATAAGTCCTTTATCATTGATTGGCCAACCGATTTAGGAGAAAAATTAATTCTGACAGACGGAAAGAGTTTTCCTCATTCTACAGTAAAATATTTAATTGGTTTGGAGTGCTGACCTGATCTGGAAAGATGAATTTGGGAAGAACTCTGCCATTGGGCCCTTGAACAAAGCCCTTAACCCCAAAATTGCTCCAAAGGCATTACCCCTGTTTCTTTCTATTCCCCCCAACTTGCAAGTGTTCAATCAGGGATTTCTCTCAGGGATTCCTTGAAAACGATAAACGTTGCTCAAACTTTCCCTGGTTAAACAGAAATGTTAGGCCATTGTTCAACTTGTATCCTGACACGAACATTTTATGACGTTGCACACAAAGGATGCTCACAGAAAAAAATGGAATGTTAGATTTACTTAAAAATGTTATGTCAAGTGGTTTCACACGACTGAAATTAGTGACTTCCACAAAATTTCATTAATTAAACCAGCAAAAAAAAAAAAAAAATCAAAGAATTTAATTAGAAGTCACTTAAATCAACTCTGTGGACATAATATTTTGAAGTTGGTCCAAATTATTTACGTATTATTTATGTTTATTGCACTGCTTCAATGTTTTAATGTATTTAATATCCGCGAAAATGTACTCCGTTAACTGAAGCAAAATGATAATTCATATTTATCCATTGCTATGGGTTTCTGGAGCGCGACATTTCACAGGACGTGGACTATAAACCCACTGGACTGACACTTCTAACTTGTAGAGCGGCTGTTTTCATCTCAATGCACTTGCCAACGTTTTGATTTACCAGATATACGCAGAATTGTACTTCCTAAAGAAGTCAGTCACATTGTGTTCCGTTATCTTCAATCTTTTACGATTGATGTAGCCAGTAATTTGGGCTCAAGCAACTGAGGTTATTTCATATTTCCTTTTTACTCTCAACATTAAGTGTGACCTACACTTGACCGTGAAGCATCGACTGTATTGATATTTGTTTGTTTTTGTTTTTTTTTTTTCCCCACGTGCAGTTTATAAGCAATTTAATACTTATCCTGTAAACGAGCCCATTTTTACATCTAGTATCGTCCGCACATAGCCAACCCATAGTGACGCACGCAAAAAATAAACAAATAAATAAAACACCACGAGGTGACTCAGGGGCATTATATGCATGCACGCGTCAATGTTATGCAGGTGTATGACGTCGTCTGGATTAATCGACATTCCTCATGTTAGTAAAATATGTTCGTAATCCGATTCTCATTGAACACCACTGTCCATCGGACAGCTGAATTAAATAATGCATCAACACATCCCTCAATGACATACTATAAGAGGAGTAGTTTAATTTTCAAGTGGACTGGGTGGTCGGTGTATAAGTTGCATTGCTTACTCTGTATTAGCTGTGTAAACATTTTTATACAAGACATAAGTTCTGGAATGCCAATGGATTGCATATTTTGCTCAAAGGATAGGATGCTGCTGAGCTATGAAATTTAAGACAACTTATTCAATCAATCTGCCTGTGTGTGCGTGCGTGCCTGCGCGTGTGTGTGTGTGTGTGTGTGTGTGCGCGCGCGCTTATGTGTGTCATGCATTTCGTATCAACGCACTTTAAAGCAGCTTCATGAGCGTTTGGACATGTCAGAAAATCTAACGCGAGTTTACTTTTTAATCTTTCATAAGTTACTGAAATGCATCACGTTAGCTCCTTAGAATTAAGGCCTATTTTAAACATTTGCTTCGATAAAATGGAAGCGTTGAAGTGTTATGCTTATAAATGACTCTGCACATTTAGACTGTAGAGATTCGTCACAAAACATGAAGAATACTCTCGTGTTCCGGCAAAATTGTTACCTTTGCCATGAAGATAAGATACTTAAATCTGAAGAAAAAGGGCACGCAGGCCTGAAAATAAATTTCTTTTCTTGTGGACGTGTACACTTTTAATCGTTTGCGAACGTCCATCCTGTTTTGCACAATAATTACTCCTGTCGACCCACTGAACATCAAATGAAGCACAGAATAATCTAAAATACCCTTGAGGAAACACAAAATGCCAGGAAATATGGAATTTTCTGTTCCAGTCACGGCTAGCATATAGCACTAACATCATTCAGTGATGCGTTTCTCGAAACTGTCGTTGTCTTGTCTGGTTAGGATTGCAAATTCCGGTGAGAGGATCGTCGTGGGAGGATTGTGTTCCAGATTACAGCCGTTGTGAAGAACATCCAAAACACCACGACAAAGTTGTAGGCTATGTTTGGAACAAGGCCTACAATTGGTTCCCTGTTAATTCCTCCCTATTTTTGATCCACCCCCAGATGTTGATATTGACTAAAGAGGAAAGCGCTCCTTAATTTTCTCGTGAATAATGCGCCCCAGAGATACTTGTACACTGTGTAGCCTAATATTTTACAGCGATGTTTGGCCTGGCATGACATTGATAGTATTATGCGCATTCAGTGGTTACTGTGGCCAGTGGCTATTGTTATGAGAAGGGGGAAAAAAACATATATTAGGACGGCCAGGTTTTAAGTCGGGTTGCTGGAAAATAGCCCATACAAGCAAACGGAACAGGTTTTTAACGCCATAATAAAATTGCTGCCCAAGTATTAATGTCGCAGTCTAGAATTCATGGTTTCACGAAGGAAACTTGCAGGCTGATTTCTTAATCATTTTAGAACTTCGTGATACGGGCTGAACTTCATAGCCGAGGACTATGCTGCTTTTGAAGAGTTCAAAACAAATATGTACATTGGCCTAAAAGCTTGGTCCTGTGAGTTGCCGTAACCTTAAGTGAATCTCACTTTTTCCGCTCGCAAGACGAACAGACTGCGAGAGAGAGAGAGAGAGAGAGAGAGAGAGAGAGAGAGTGTGTGTGTGTGTGTGTGTGTGTGTGTGTGTGTGTGTGCGTGCGTGCGTGTGTGTGTGTGTTATGTCGTCCTTCATAAGTAAATGCGCCATTTGCTCTATTTAAGGCTGTTTTATAAAATAGCTAATATGTAGTATAGGGGCACGAGAAGAAGGGGGTGCTCCCTGGTGTATTACAAATGGGACTAAGGATGAGGATTAGAGCTAAGGACGGTGCACCGCTAAATGTAGCCTACCTTATCGTGTCCAACTGGGCCACGGGAAAACCATCAAATTCCGGGGACTTTGACACACATCCCGGCCTACACATTGCATTTATCCTGGATTGACGTGCAGAAATCCAGCAGACCCATTAAGCCCCGAAGTCCTGTAATAATGGCATTTTTTCATGGCGCTGTTAGGGGCCAGGAGCCTTTCGTCTTTGGCTAATTTGCTACAGTTCTAGTGAAATTAAAGTGACATTGATATAGAGTATATAACGTCATTTCGCCATGCGTGAATTTTTTGCGCTTCCCAGTGGGCACACAACGTTGCAACAATGTTGAAACAACGCTGTTGGGGTTGCTTCAATGTTATATCAACGTTGAATCAACGTCGTGTGCCCACTGGGTTCGAGACCCCAGATAAGGCATGAAGGTAATTTTTGCCAGTGGTAAAAATGTTCATTAAGCTGTCTCTCTGGCATTCCGTGGCTTTACAAAAGACGCCTTTTATTGTTGGGTATATTTGTTTGTTTTTTTTTTTTTTGTTTTTGTTTTTGTTTTTGTTTTTTTTTTTGTTTGTTTGTTTTTTTTGCTTGTTTAAATGGGGTGGTATATTTGCTCTGTAGGCTATCAAAGCCAACTAAGCATGACCGTTTTCTGATTTCTCAAATGCTGGCAAAGGAGCATTAATCAATACACTAGGCGTCATTCATTTTTGCTGCTTTCCTCTTGGGTTGCTTGAGCTGTTTTCGAGAAAGGGACGGTAGCCGCAGAATGAGATATGCTGTGTTGCATTCTTTTCAACCTGCAGAAATGGAAGGTGCCGCAACGCTGCGGCGGACCTTTAAGTGTGTTTTTTGTTCATTATTTTCAGAATTAAGTATTTTATACGATCAGAGAATGGTCATTGTCAAAAATTGGACCCGCAAAGTCACTACTGAGCAATTCTCATTTTAAAGCCAAAAATGTTTTTATTTCCTTCTTCTTATTTTCTTGGATGAACGAGGGTCTTAACCCCGAAAATACATAAAACCATATATCAGCAGAATGTGCAGTGTTATTCCGTTTTGAACAGTTAATCAAATCGAGTCCATGCGATTGAACAACGGATAGACCACCATCATGCAGCCAATAAGCTAAATCTATGTGAGCATTAAATATTTTACCGTTTCTTCCAGCAAACCACCTATTCTGGTGTTACTAATTTTCTCCTTTTTCAGTTTCGGTGCAGTAGGCCTATATGTCGGCCTTACGTTGCCTGCATGCCTGTTCTACTGTTCTGAATGACTAGCGAATTGCAGAAATGATTTAAAGAGCAATTTAATTGAGCAGTTATCTTAATATTATAGTCATCATGGCTAATCTGAATTAGATTTGTCATGTTACTATGACACGTTGGGAGGGAATGAGTTCTGTTTTGAAACTAGTAACTTCTGCGATAGATTTTATCTGTGAATAAGAGTTGAGCGCCAAACTAAGCATTGTGCAACTCTGAATAGGATGAGTAGCCTACGCATTACTTCTGCTGCGCGAATCGCAGGTTATAATACATTCTCACGTTTGGCGCTGCTAATCGCAGAGTAAAAGGGCGATTGTTCAGGGTTTCGTGACGTCAGCTCCGTGTTGGCTACGATATATGATGCATACTGGACTCACATGCAGGCTTTGAGTTCCGTTATCACAGGCCAATTTACGCTAGGTTATCGAGATATTGAGATATTTCCATATAGCGTTTGAAATCATATAGCCAAGTGCTTTCTTTCAGCATTGTCGTGACCATTTCAAGACAGCTGAATGTCTCCCATAGGAGCAACTGCATCATAATCTCATTGGATTCCATCTCTGTGTGATCCTCTTCAGTTAAGCTATTTAATGACCGCCTTGCAAGATGCATTGTCAATTGCTTTCCAATTGAAAATAGCTCATAGCATGTAAATACTAAGACATAGTCACAACCCTCATGTGGATACCTTTTGTGTCTCCTCCCATTCAGCAGTTTGCGTGTCCAATAGAGGTAATGTCTCCATTGCTTGGTTTGCTTCCTGTGAGTTGTCTGATCCCTAGCTGTGGCTTGACTCATAGTTACCTCACCCCTTGTATTTGTGACGTGTGTGTACTCCCTCCTTTGAGTTGTAAGTTGTTGGATTGTAATTCAGAGTGTATGCTCAGAGCCAGTTAGTATTTACTGGCAAAACCCTTCGTCTTTTGAGAGTTAGACTTCATGATTGTATTCATGGAAACTTCCTTCCGTGTTTAGTGAATAAGAACAAACTACCAAGCCTTTCTCAGGGTCCAAGAGTGGGACTGCGTTCTTGTTAATCCTGTCCCAGCTTGCTTCCTTCATCCAGTTCATCCAGGAACAAGCTGGAACTGCGTTCCTCCTAAACTACTCCTTCCTGCTTTCGGACAGTTCGGCCATAACGAATTGCGCACTCCACCTGGCAGCCAACCCAGAAGCCCATTGGCCGGAGATTGGTAACGCCTTCATGGCTTCACCCATTATATCTGAATTGACCTTGGTTATCCTCTTCTGGGCTTCATCCCACTGTTAATGTATTATTATTGATAAACCTAACCATTGGATTGTACTCTGCCTCAGCACTCGATTCCTGGTCTGGATCATGACACATTTCACACTTGATTTCTGTTTTTCCATCCCAAAATATCCAAGATTTACATCCTGAACAAAGTATATACACCCAATAGGAAGATTATCTATTATTACGTCCAAAAACATGTGGCCAGGTAGGATATAAATATTCCAAAATTAACTTGAAAAATTGCAACAAGCTGAACTTCATGCTTTTGCCTGTATTTAACTCCCCTGTTCTTGTTGTAGATTTTTAGTATATTTGAATCTGGAAATGCACGCATTAGAGTGCTCCCATAGAATGCAGTGCATAGTCTTGATTAGGGCATTTCATTTTATGTGGGCAGTGGGGCTAAATACCATGCCTACTCCTGCGTCCATTTATCAAGTATACATATGTTATAATTATAAAATTATTCAGAATATCTGTTGTTTAATTCCTCTGCTTAGATCTGGATGTCATGCCATCCAGTGCTGTGTAATTTAACATTAGCAAAATCATACTGTCATGACTTGAAAATTACAACAAAGAGAACCAGCAATGACAACTTAACAAATTTATTCTTCACTGATTAGGTCCAAAAATTTCTACAAATAATCCACTGTGCAATCTTATAATAACACTCTAATGCCACTATGTAACTCTGATGCAAAAACAAAAACCTCCTTAACTGACCAAAATCACAGCATTTATATAAACTAGGAACATTCTGGAAAGATCTGCAGGAGTCCTGGGCGATCCGGCCCCCTCCAGGCAAGAAGATGCCAGAAACCTCTAGAAAGCACTGGTCTATATCATCACAAACAAGTGGTATTGCATCCGATCATGTTTTGCTACAGACATACCACCAGAGGGTGCTAAATGATGAACAGAATATACAAATAGCTGACCAGTAAGGCAGCACAAATAGTATATAACAAATCTCCATTTACAAATGATATACAGTGCTTTACATAAAACGCTCATACATAACAATACAGCAAATGAAATGCATGACATTGCATCAGTTCAGATAGAATACTTTTAAGTCACTGGAACTTAGTTGAAATTACGCTCTCAGTTTTCTTTTAATTTGCGTTCATTGTCTTTTTGGTCACTTAAAAGGATTTAATATTCCTAAAGTATATTGGCAATTAGATATTTCACCTTCTAGCTGGAAAGTCATTGATTTCTTGGCCCCTGCAGTATAGGATTACAGGTCTCTGAAGTTTGAGGTAATCTCATTCCGACAGAGAGAGAGAGATCTACTTGCTAATAAAGTGGAAGAAAAGCTAAGACCTTTCAGCAGGAATCCCAGGCACATTCTCACCGGAACTACAACAGCATTTGAACTTGTTCACTCACACAGATTAATCCATTCTATGCAATAAATTAATGCTTCTTATTCATACTGAACATTTCTTGATTTTCTTTTTAAGATGGAGTGAAACTATGTTAAATCACCAACAATCTTGCAGCTAATTTTTAAGAGGCACAAAATGATTTAATGTGGGCCAGAATACATCATGACTACATTCTGAGCTGACTGCTAAGTCAAATAAAAGGTGCATAAGGATGTCCAGTGGGATAGTGAACTGAATTCATCAAAGTCCAAACTTATTGCTTTATTTTTATGGAAGTCCAAAATAAACACATTATTACCCCAAAAGATGCCTCATATATGCGACATATAATAGGGATGTCTAGATCTTCTGTCACGACTAGCTGAGTGCCAAGACCGCCTGAGTGCCAACCCTGTATGGATTCTGTCTTGTGTGGATTAGCCCATGAGATCCTGAGAATCTAGAATTTTATGTTGGCTACTGTGAATGGTGTCTGTCCTATATTTACATGTGCACAGATATTAGAACAGGTTATTGAGCCCATTCAGCCTCACTCATGTAGATACAAGACTTCTGTGTCAAGCAAATTTTTATACTACCAACATCAAAGAGAATTTCCTGATATCCATGCAGAATATGCCTTTAGTTACTTAATTAACTAACCTATGTTTATTGAATTTGTACTTATGATCCCTTGATCTAGTCACAGGACCTAACCTGAAAAATGTTTTACAGTTGCCTAGCTCAATCTCTTATGAATTTAACCTTGGAATATTCAGGCAAACTATAAGCTCGTGAAATTTGATTACACTGAACATATGCTCATTTTCTCCAGCTACAATGGCAGACATTGACCTTGCTTTGGTTAAAGAAAATCTCCTTGTATATGGAGATTAAACTGAATAAACACCATTGGTGGAGTACAATGAATTTCAAGCATTTTCAGTGAGTCAAAAATAATTTCAAACTGAAAAGGCAGCCAATTCAATTTCAAACATATTAAAATGAAGCGCATGACCATGTATCAACAGGGGTGTAAAATCCAGTGGTCAGAAAGTAAAAGTCCTGCCAAGTTTTTCTCCCTCCCACAGAATGAGCTGATCACTCATATTGGCTCTATCTCCTGTCTGAAGTAAATCCAGGTGGTTGGAATAAAGTTCTGGGGAGGATTTTTACTTTCTGAACCCGGACTTTACACCTCTGTGTATCAACCACGCTACCAAAAAAATGAGTAAGTGCTCTCACACATGAAGATGTAGACTGAATTAAAACAACTAGCAAAGACTTCGAAGACATCCCAGTGCAAGAGCAGTGAGAGACACAATTTATCAAAAGGCAATGGAAGATAATTCTGTTAGTTGTCAATGTTCGACACATTGTCAGCTAAACATTTATAAGGCCAGACCCAAACCAAATAATGGTGTGGGAGCTGAAAATTATTTTCTGTGAAGCGCCTCCTCCAATTGATTTTCACTGCTAATTAAAGTGACCTTTCACTGAATCTTGTTAGGTAGCTAAAACAGTAAGCAAGCTAGCTAACAAGTAAATCCAGATTCAGTTACAGATGACCTAGTTAACTTGCTTGCTAGCCTGGTTGTAAGAACTAATGTTAAAACACATGAAAACGGGGAGTCTCTTTACTCTTTGACTATATTTACCTTATTCTGAAGGGTTGGCTTTGATTTTTTGAAGTAGGGTTGTATGAGGTTCTTAACTATAGTCAATGTATTAGTAACCTAGCAAGTAGATAGCAGTTAGCATGAGGTTGTAGACGCTGGCGAGAGCACCGAACATTGGCATGGGAACAAGGCAAAGTACTGCTAAGGACAAGGAAAGCAGTGAACGTATTTTAGCCTCATACTACTCTACTTAGAAAAAATCCAAATGAGCTAAATTTAACATTCTTTCAGTCATGGTAGAACAGTGAGTACAGTGTGACTTACATTTGGTTACGTTAACCAGCAAGACAAAATAGAGTACATTAGAATAACAATAACTTTGGCAAATAGTGTGTTGTTTAAAACACTCCTGGTCTGTAGTCTGTGTACAATAAGCAGCATTGACTGCTTACACTGAAGCAGCCAGCCAGGCTATATAAATAGTACAGGGGATGTGCATGCGACTGAGTAGGGCGGATTTATGGGCTCAACCCCCCGATCGCTACTGCACAGATTCTGGCTCCAAATGTGCAAGATGGAAGCATGTTTATGAAGGATATTTTGGCTCAATTTTTGTACAAAGTTTGGAAGTGGTGATGTGTCATTCATCTTTATATACAGTCAATGAGTCAATCATGTCTGAAATTGAACTTGATGTTGCACTTGGGAGTATACTTTGCCCTTGAAGGGAATTAATGCAGCTGAATCCCAGATCACTCTATTAATGTTTGTATGAAGTCAGTCTAGAAAAAAGTGTCTGTGAAAATTCATCTAGAATTACTTTCCCCATGATAGTAAGTAGATGGAGGCGGAATTTGAATGACAGCAATATGGCAATACGATGTTGATATCTGCTATTTGTCCAACATCGAGGTCCATGTTTCAATGGACCTTAAGCCGATAGCAAAAGACATCAGTGGCTTTACTGTATTGTTTGCTTGTTTGCCAAAAAATTTGCAGTCCCTTTTTCAACCAGTATTGAGACATTGGAGATGAAGTTATTATATGTATGCCACCAAAAAGTACCTCAGCTTCATCTTGAAAGTACATTCGTCTTCTTTTGCCTTTCTTTCTAACTAGCCACGCAAAACAAAGTAATCGCACCCATCCCCCTCCTCTCTCCTCCCCTCTTTCACCCCCTGCCCCTAAGCCCCGTCCTGAGAATCATGAACATGTACTTGAGCGGCACAGAACAGGTCAGTGAGAGTAGTAAATCTTTGTCTCCCTCTGAAAGATAGCCAAAGTGATTTGACAAAAGTTTGGGCTATGAACATCACACTTCACTGCGGTCACATAGGAGATTTTTTTCAAGTAGTTGAGAGGGTGCGATTCACAATTTGTCTCATATTATGCCTACCAAGCCCAAACTGGCTAATGTTAGCCCCCGGCTAACATTGACTGATAATGTACTGCAGCCAATCTAATGCTACTTACCAGCACCCAGGCAGTCTTTCTCAACTATAAGGGGAAACAGATTAAATTGTTTGGTATTGGCTAAACTGTTTGTTTCTATGTCGCTCACTTAGCTATGAAGTTGGTTAGCATGGCACAGTGTTATAAATTAACATGCAGTAGCATTGGCTGGCTTATTTAGCAAGATAGCTGACTAACAGCAATCTTTGTTACACTAAAGTTAACATTATATGTAAAGTGATGGTAACTGATATGCTAACTAATGTTAGATGGAGTGTAAGCTTACATTAGGAAACTAAAGCTCAGCCAGAGGGACAAGTGGCTGCTACTAAACTAGCTGGCTTGGTGTACACGACTTTTTCCACATTTTATCTTCAAAGTTTTTTGTCTGCAGCAGTCTTCATGAGCTTTAGCTGTTTAAAAGTATACATTGTTTTTGGCTTTGTCAACATAAGCGGCTTTGGACTTACCACCATCAATGTAGCCTGTGCTAGGTTATTGAAGCATACGGTGAATGGGCAGAGTGACTGTCAAGTATGAAGGCTTTCTTCCTGGCTGAGCCCTTTTCTGATAGGCTCTGATGGTCCAAACCGGGGGGAGAGAAAATGATGTGATGGGCCTCCATCTTTGGTCCAATCTGGGGGGGAGAGAAATTGTTATTTCTGAGCATAGAGAGCTTTTGGGATATACTCTGTGGATTGATGAGTCAAAAGTAGAACTTTCTGTAAGACAAGGGTCCAGTTATATCTGGTGTAAAGTTGAAACAGCACTCCAAAGTAAGAACATGATACCATCAGTCAAACATGGTGGTGGTAATATGATGACCTGGGGCTGCCTTCCTGCTTCAGGACCTCGGGCGGCTTGCCATAATTGACGGAATCATGAATTCTATTCTCTACCAGAAATTCCTGAAGGAGAATGTACGACCATCAGTTTGTGACCTAAAGCTCAAGTGCAGTTGGCTGACGTAACAGGACAATGATCTGAAACACACAAGCAAGTCCACCTCTGAATGGCTCAAAAAAAAAAAACTAAATGAAAGTTTTGGAATGGCTTGTCAAAGTTGTGACGTGAATCCAATTGAGATACTATAACATGACCTTAAACAAGCCGTTCTTGCTCAAAATGCTCCAATGTGGCTGAATTTAAACAATTCTGCAAAGAAGAATGGGTCAAAATTTCTCCACAGTGATGTTAAAATACTTATCACCAGTTATTGCAAATGTTAGATTGCAGTTTTTGCCGCCAAGGGTCACATGACCAGTAATTAGGTTCAGGAGGGCAATTATTTTTTCACATGGGTGATATAGGTTTTGAAAAACCCTTAAGCTTTAATAAATGAAATGATCATTTCTAAGCTGCATTTTTTGTTTAATCACCTTGCCATTGTCTTATATTAAAATTAGTTGGATGATCCAAAACATTTAGACAAATAAGCAAAAATAGAAGTCATTGAGTAGGGGGCAAATACTTTATCCTGGCACTGTTATGATGCAACATTTATTTCCATCCAGAGTTGCATTCATTTTTGGCTGAGATCTTATATTGACAATGGGTGAGCCAAACCACTCTGGAAAGCCTCCACCAGCATATCCAAAAGATTTTCAATTTGTTAAGAACTTCATGGTGGCCAATTTATGTGTAAAATAACTCATGCTTACAAAAACACTCTTTAACAATTTGAGGCTGATGAACCTTTGCATTGTCATCCTGGAACATCCATTGATGGGATAA
The DNA here is from genome assembly GCA_029692085.1 of Gymnothorax javanicus. Lineage (NCBI taxonomy): Eukaryota > Metazoa > Chordata > Actinopteri > Anguilliformes > Muraenidae > Gymnothorax > Gymnothorax javanicus. Next base: position 37,364,646 of record CM056210.1, on the reverse strand, counting down.
CCTGGTCATTCAGTCAGTCTGCTGATTTCATTTTATTGCTGCATAATTTGCTGAGCCGACATCTGTGGCTGTATTCATAAAGGGACGACATCGTTGTTGATGGGCCTCTTGAAATTATTGTCCGTTAACTCCCAGAAAGGGCTATTCATGAAAGGACATTTGGACTTATTGGCCCTCCATATTGTCCAATAATTTAGAGTCAGGATTGCGAGCCTTAAACTCTCATGAAGGGACAACAGTCAAGATTCAAAACAGTGGTGGTGTTGATTCATTTGATGCAACACCAAAGAAGCTTCACAGGAACCACATTTTCCCCATTTCTCCCCGCATTTGAGTGTGGTTCTGCTCGCCACTCAAAAGGACAAACATTAAATTCTGAGAGATTTTCTCCGACACCTTTTTTTGAATGTTTGTCCTGACAACAGAAGGCTATGTTCAAGTTGTATTTCCACTAATAAATAACCACAGGTATATCTGTCTGTATCCTTTACCAGGACTTTTGCATTTTCTGACCGATTTCATTGAATCCAAACAGTGAATTTTTTTTTGGCAGGACTCAAACTCTATGGACAATCGTATAATTTTGACAAGGCTGTCTTTTTTGCAAGATTTACCTCGTGCAAGTGAAGCGAAGCTAGAGCAAATGCTGGATAAAATTGCGCATGATGAAGGAACATATTCATCACAATCTCAGCTCACGTAAATACCTGGAGGCAATACAAATTTTTTCTCATTAATACCATTGTTTGTTTTGTTTTTTTTTTTTTTTTTTCTAGGTGAGTGGTGGCCTCTTACATTTTTAATTGCTGTAGACCTGGAGAGCACAGAGGCTTCCTGTTCAAAGGGGGTTTGAAATTGAGTTAATATCTTGTAATAGGAGATCTCAAATGATAATATAATAATCCATCAACAATTTGGGAAACAAACTTTAAAATCTTCACATACTGCATGTTGGAATATACACAGTCAGCTACATAGTGTAGCTGTCCAGGTAAAAGTCCCAAATTCCCACTGGCTATCAAGCTACCCTTAGAAATTCCCCTGCCACCCAGCCCCTACTTTTGCAATTAAACCACTATAAACATGCAGAGAATGATTTTATGAGACCCATGTATACTATCAAGCTAATTGCTCAACAATTAAATATTAATAAAGTATTGGTAATTTAATAATTACATGACAGTAATTCAGATAATGAGAATGCCTACTTTTTTTTTGCAGTGTTTTTATTAAGGTCAAACATTGTGTATAAACACCATTGTTCCTATTCCCATGGAGGGCAGTCTGACGGAAATAAAGCATGGCATGAGTGCAAACTAGTCAAAGCCCTTATTATAATATACAAACTGATCGTAGTCTGTGATCCCTCAGTACCCCTCCTGACTGAAAATGAACTGAAGGTTAATTTTGAATGTGTTTGATGAAGGTTTGTCTGTGCATCTTTTTTTTTTATGCCAACACATTTTGGCTGGCAGTAGAGAGAGCTGGCGCATTAGTGTAAACAGACCAGTGTGAATACAACATTGGCAAGAGTAGGTGTCCCTCCTCTCCCTGAACCTCTAGCTATCTGTGCCTTTGATGAGCATCAAAAAAAAAAAAAAAACACCAGGGGACTACAATATTTATACAACAGTACAAGCACCGTTAATCAAATATTCGGAGATCATTAAAGATAATACAAGTAAAAAATAGACCAAATGCACTCAATAAAAATGAAATGATTTAACATTTAACCTTATGCTGTGTAATGGATCAATGCTAAAGTTATAGATTTCTGGTTATTCGTTAATTTACCTTTCTGTTTGGGGAGACTATCATTGTCCTTTGATCGGTCATCATCTTATCTAAAAGAAACTGCCAGTACTTCTGAGACCAACAATTCTAGATAGATGTACAGTTCATAAATGGCATGAAAAAACACATCTTATAAATACATCTTGACTCATCGCTTTCATCATCCTCACAGCCATCATCATCCTCATTATCTTCATCAGCATCAAAAATGCAATCTGCTCTACTGAAGCCTCAGAGCAATGCTCAGATCCAAAGTTGTTTCCCTGAATATTTCTCGAATAACAAATGGGGTAAATGCTGTTAATTTGCAATGCTGAGGACAAGGCTTCTTTTTATGCCTGTAACTAATAAGAAATCAATTAGCTAATGAATTGGTCATTAAATGAAAAGCTAATCTTGGCCAGGATATTTTTAATGATTTTTGCCTGTGATCCCACCTAATTGTCACTGTCATAGAGAGCTCTCAGCTTTTGGCTGGCGTAATGAAGCTTCATTAGATCATAACTGGCACTCTTGGAAGATTCGGAGGCAAACCTGCTTCCCAATTATTTTTAATTGCCAGACATTCACACAAACAAGTGCTGCACCTTGTGGAACGGGGCTGTCTGGCAGAAGCCATGTCTCCCGCATTAGCCTGTTTGAAACGATTAGAGTACATTGCTGGGTTACACTTGTGTTGTCTGGGTTTTTTTTTTTTTTAATCTTGCCATCTAGAAGGCACATAATTTGAAATCAACCTGTGGGTTAGCTTTTTCTCTTTGGCTTTGATTTACAACTGGGAAAATACTGTTTCAGGATCTCTGGTGTTTACCATGCATTGTGTTAACCTACAAGTACACACACCCACAAGGAATAAAATGTGTCTCCAATTTATAAATAAATAAGGCAATACAAGAATGGGGTTTTTGATGGCAAAATCTTTCATTTGTAAGTTCCTCACTAATGACACGAGGGAAAATTTTCCCGCTGGAACTCAGTTTTCCACGTTTTCAATTAACTTGATACAAATATCGGAGAAGCCACCCAGCTTACAATGTACTGTCACGAAAAGATAATTGTTAAATATGCATAATTTCCTATTTTCTTTTATAACAAACGATCCCGCATTTTTCAACAATGCTCTCTTTTGTCTTCTTTTGCATATTGGCTAGTCTATAAAAGGTCTATGAATAAAACCGAGAGGATACGTAAGTCTTAAACACTTTGCAAACAAAAGTATTAATTTTCATCCTGAACCGCAGATAGTTTCTTCTAATTTCTGTTAGTGATCTTCGACCGCGGGAATCTTCTTCTGAAAACAAACCACTTGAGTTAATTTATTTCAATGTACAGACTAAACAGTTGCCTGGCTCGAATAGTTCATCCATCCCGCTATGGTGTAATATGTGTACAGTTCTGTATTTTCAGTATTAACAAATGCTCTGAGATAGACCATTTTCTTCCTGCGCTGGCATAAGTGCGAAAGATACTCTGAAAGCCTTGCCAAAATAGTGTACCTTTTGGGTAGTTCCTGGAAAACAACAGGGAAAACATGCTGCGGATAAGTACTTGATTTTTGACCACACTAATCGCTGTAGCCCAGTCTAGCGCAGGACACTGAGATGGAAGCTGGATTGACTTCAGTGAGCAACTCATATTTTGATGAGGGAAGACTGGCATGCCAGATGTCTATCAATATTTAGCAGTAAGCATCATAAACACATGTCAAAATGTGACGGCCGATGAGAAGGCTGAGAAGTGTGCCCACACAGGATATTTCACAGTGTAAACTAAACAACTGAGTTTCATTCAGTCCAACCGGGATCAAATGTCGTGTTTTGTTGCTCAAGGTACTCTGTAACTGTTGATTTTACACCAAACATTTTTATCTGGTAATCAACTCAATTTGATGCGTCCACATGTAGTATCATATTAAGTGTAGGTTCAGTATGGCATATGGGGTATTGCAATTGGATACAGTCGGCGGGCAAAAAAACAAACAAAAAACAAAAAACTGTTGCTATACTGAACATAGTGGACTGAATACCATTACGCGTTCTTTACTGATGCCAATCGCTGTGACTGTAGCAAATGTAACTCATCATCCACCAGGACAGTGTGTCCCTTTATTCTCATGAAATAAGTTTTGGGGGAATTTTGAGAAAAACACAGGACTCTTTTTTCCCCAAACACCAAGAATACCTTCAGTGTGAAGTTGTTATAAGTCATCTTTTGGCTCATATTATTTCTCAAAATGTACTTTATTATTCCAAGTAAATAGATTGTTCCAGCTCAAATGCTTATTTGCTTTTCAAGTCAACAAGAACACATTGTGTTTCATTTTCCTCTGCAGCTAAGCACGCTTGACGGCATATCATCAATGTTGCACTAATAAATCTTGGTAGATAACCGATCCATCTTCCTCCGCAGTATCAGATTTCTTATAACTAAAGATAGGGCTGTTTTTGGATGAGAGATAGTAATCCCCTTTTACTTCTTTCTTCAAAATGCTCTATTCAGCAGGTTGCCAGCTATCTGCTAGCACCTGTCCTTCTCTCTCAGGTGACAGTCTCGCTCTGTGGAGAAGGTTTTGGTGGATGTAAAGGAAGATGGCCTACCCTGGCCATCTACAGTATAAGCTATGGTTTACAAATACAGGCAAAAATATTAGTGATGAAGTTCTTATTCTATGGGCTAAATTCAAGATCCCCATTGTCTAATTCTTAAGGGCATTTTCTAATGGGCATTTTACTTAAAATCCCCATAATTTAATATTTTTTGCAATATTTATTCTTCACTTAATACAGTACACACTATATTGATTTATAAGATGGGATCCTATGTGCGCTGTAAGTGCAAAATTTGCTCAATGTTTTAATGGTTCACTGTGTGGTTCCCCAAGCTTCTTCACTAGCTTTAGTGAGTTGAAAGCCATCTGGGTACCGCGAGGGGCAAAGTGTGGCCCACTCGCAGGAAGTGTGTCACATTTGGTGCTGAGAAGGCACTTGGCAAACATTATGCAAATCCACACTGCTAATTTGATGCCCCCAATTCAGGAAAACCTGCCAGAGCTCCGGCAACACCTGCCACCAATTCCATACAACTGACACAAGCTTCATTAGATAAACAAACCAGGGTCCCCACAAACAGCATTTGGTGGAAAGCACCATTCATTCTCATACATTTAGATCACCGCTATTGAAAATGACAGTGAGGTGTGTTGTTCCACTGCCTCCTGACAGGCAGAGGATGAGGAAAAGGTGCCCTCCCCCCACCTCAATTTGGCTCCTAAGCCATGGAGTCAGCATGGTGATGCATCTTTCAACCATGCTGACGATATCAAAGTGAGTACCTCCAGCTTTTTCATGCATTTTACCAATTTCACAGAGATTTTAGCAACAAGAGACTTCCACAGCCACCACACCACTGGAACCCACAATGTCTATTTGCCTTTTTGCTTTGACGTGTCTCCTTTTTGTCTGTCCATCTCATTTCTCTTCCAGTTATTCTCTACTCCTTCAATCAAGCCTGTGCATGGTAACACACAGAACAATAGCAAGTACTAGAGGGTAAAAGTCATTTTACGCAACCCTACTGACACGCAAGAGTATATAAGGAACATACATCAAGTCAGCTTTCGATCCACTGTCTTTATGCTCTGAATTGCAAATATACAGCTTTTATGAATATCTTTGTTTTCAAATAGAGCAGTCGGAAGCTTTGGATTTAAAGCTGTGGAAGTTAACATTATTCTAGAATAAAACTATACATTTTCAAGCAATACAAACAGGAATTTTTTTCTTGAAATTGCGTCATTTTTAGCTGCGCCACTGTGCGCAACATCAAGAGAATACTACCTACCTTGCTGTTACTCAAAGACTGGTATACATTTCTGATCGTCCAATCAATGTCTTTCACTTACTGTGGAAAGTTTATTCTCTCTGAAATTGGATAAGAAACATGTCAATCAATACATCTCTACAGGGAAGTTTCACGTGGGCGTAAACTATAAGTGCACAGTTACGTAGATGAGTCTTAGTAAATCTTTGAGTGATAGGCTATCAACATGAGTACTAAGGAGAATATAAGGGAGCGCTGAATTCGTCGATGGAGGAATCTACGCATAAATGCATGGTAGGAAACTACATGTTTTTGATTTATGATGACTATATAATTGATAGAATGACATAGTATCAATGCCATGTTGAATTTTTGTTTCAGAAAACTGATTTTTCTTAATTACAAATTGGAATACCATTGGCTCACTGTAGCTGAAGTGGTTGCTACAGAGAATAACAATTTTTTTCCTGTCGCAAAAGATCATTTTTTTTGAACTGCTGGGTAGATACTATGGGCAAGTATATTGAGCAGTTTGCACATCAGGCTTAGCTGACAGGTATAATTCTTGCAACTCCTGAAAAACAGGGATGGGAGTGAACGCGTCCATATTCTAAATCATGTTCGAGCTCGGCTTGCTAGTGAATATTCAATAACTGATCCGGGTGTGCCATTTAGTGATAGAATAGTGTAACTGCATGCATAAATTTGCAGCTCCATGTCCTCTGGCGTGTACATCTGCCCAGAGGGGTTAATGCGTTGGTAGACCTTAGTTACTGTGTGTGGTACAATATAAATATTTTATCATTATCTATGCCACATGAGCCAAACTGGTGCCATGCCATGGAGGGCCAAGAGGCTGCAGGTTTTCATTCCAATCAAAACCTCCACCAGGTGATTTCACTGATTACCTCACCTTCAAGCAGAGAGAAGGGACTAATCAGTGAAATCATCTGGTGGAGTTTCTGGTTGGAATGAAAACCTGCAGCCTCTTGTCCCTCCATGGCTCCAGTTTGACACCCCTGATTCTAGGCTTTCATGACTAGTACTCAACCTTAAAAATAACAAAGAGGAAGTTGCATTCCCGCCCTCAGTTTTAGATGTTGTAACAACTCTTGGATATAAAATATTTAAGTGACTACATTGATGGAAACTGTAATAATATGGAAGTGAACAACCCAAATGTTTCTAATTCTTTATTTATCTTCCATAATACGATGCATAATACTAATATTCTTCCTCCCCATTAACTTAAAATACTTGTGGTGGTCTAAATAATCATTTTTCTAAGTATTAGCCTTCATATGCTCTGGGTATTTTTAATGAGATGAAATAAAATTATGTGCAATATTTCATGTAATCAAGTACGAAAGTTCAGATTGTAAGCTATCAGCTCAGATGACTTGAGATATGAATGTGCCGCGCTTTAATTCATTTAGTTCATATGCCTTGGATAGTTCTATTCATGTGAATCCCTTTACTACATTCAGCATTTGGCTATTTCCATAAGCGCTTCTGGCTGTCTCGCTGCCGCTGTTTTGAATGTGGCTGGGTTAAATGTCCTGTCACATTATTTGCGTTTTCTTCAAATTATTCTGCCTTTTCCTAAAGGCCTTATTCTAAAACAAATGCCCATAACAATGAAGTCTACCTCAGTGTGCAAAAACTTTATGTCTATGGCTGAGATCATTGACAGCTTGATGTGAAAAAGGCCAATTGAAATAACAGGCTTGCACTTTACAGTATTATAGACATAGGGTTTATAACTGGGTTTCTGTTTGGGAGATGGAACCAGGAAAGTTGCAGCCAGCAACCACCCACATAATGAGCAGTAAGTTTCCTTCTGTCAGAATCTGTAATTATAATTAGCCTCTCGCTAGTTTCCCCCAGCTATGCAGTGTGGACACTGCAGAGGGCAGATAAGATTGAATCATTTAACCTAAGATACGTAGATGATATAGAAAGAAATCAAGATCACATAATATGAGAAGGCTTACCTTAGAATGACTAACAGATCTCAGCCTATGGAGTTAGCAGCGATTGGCATCATAAGCACAATGGAATTTCAAAAATGGAAAGTTCTTGGAAGGTGATTAATATTTCGTGCCCATGCAATTTTTGAGTAAGGGCAATTCCAAACTGGCTGTGTCCCATATGAACGACTTGTGTGACAATGAAATGGTTGTCATTTTAAGGAATGCTCGGTCATCCTACTTTGTAGCAAACTTTGAAAAATTGACTTGATGTAAGTGTCGACATTCTAAAATTCTTATACATGATGGGTTTGGTGGACAGATGAGTATCTGAACTACATAACATTTGAATCATTGCATCTTGCAAGTTGACAGATGCTGATGATGTGATGCCATTTTGCTATTTTTTTCCCTGTGACAAAATGTCATGAGAATCAGTGGGTCTTTCTGATTTGAGAATGCAAATACCAGGACATAAATGATTGATAACTTTATTTCGATCTTGTAGAAGACGACTGAAAAGAAAAAAAAACAGTTAAAAGAAAAAAAAATACAATAAGTGCTAATCAAAAAATGAAAAACAAAACAAGACAGTAACTTTAAACAGTAACTTCTTGAGCTTCTCAGCTTACATGAGCGAAAAGGAGTAGGAAGAAGTGTAAGGATGTAGGATGATCGGCCAGTGAGAAAACTTATATTAAAAACACTGACCACATGGTAGAGACCATGTGATGTAATAATTTAGTGCAATGGGATAGCTTGAGGAACATAAATTCTTTGGCTTAATCTGCAAAAATGTGAGATGGCCAGGCTGATTTAACCTGACACGCCAGACGGACAGTTCCATATATCCGCCACGGAAATATTTCACAAGTCCATCTGGGAAAGAGCCGTTCAAAAAAGTTTTCAGAGGAGGAACCTTCAAAAAAATCTGCGGCTGCTGATTGGACGATGGTTCTTCTCGTCACACTCATCACCGACCAATCCACATGAGGTTTGGAGTCCTTCCCATCTTTTTCACGACCAGAGGAGCCAGCTGGTAGATCAAACTCTTACCGAAACCGGTCGGGAGAAGAGCAAAAAACATCGTTTCCGTCAGAAAAGCTTTTAGTGGCGTTCTTTGCTCCTCTTTTAATGAAGAAATTGAGTCTATTTCTGACAAAACTGCTGATATTGACCCTTCCACAGGAACCGCTTCGCACGCCGCCATTGTATTCAAACATAAAGTCGCTTCCTGGTGATGTCACGTCTGCAGCTCCCGCCTCTCTTTCCCCTGATTGGGCCGTAAAAAATTTTGCCGTGAAATTGTTGGACGACGGTAGTTGGCAAGACGGACCTGCAGGATTTCAGACAATAAATCAGGCAGGGCCGTCTGCTCTGCAAGGCTAAGGCTGATTGGTTGTGCCTGATATTTAGTTCCATCATTTTCTTCACTTTGGCACATTGTAGTAATATTGTAGTGATCAGCCACAGACTAAAATGAAGTCTCCAATTTATCCTTTCAAAGCTTTACAAAGTTAAAACTAGTCTTCATCAGTCCATACGGAGTGCAGTCCCAATGGCTCCAGAAGGAGTTAATTTCAGATACTGTATATATTGCAATTAAATATACAACATATAATACAACATAGATAATATAGCAATGGTAAATTTTTTTGTCCAATACAAATGACAAAATCAAGGTGCCCCTTCCCTAGTCTCATGTTTTTGTGACTCCAATTGCAGATATTTTAAATGATGACGGTCCAAAAATTCTGAGTGATTGTATTTCTTTAAATCTAAATTTATGGATCCTTTCACATTCAGTTTTTACATCAGCGTCTTGCAAACTTGAATTCAAATTGATTGAATTTATTTCTTATCTTAAAGGGAGGACCACAAATTATAAATTACCTAACTGTAGCATTAATATATGTCCAATGCTTTTGTTATCCAACTTCAGAAGCAATTTAGTAGTTAGTGGAGTTAGTAGTGGTAGCTTTTGTAGTAGTAGTAGTAGTGGTAGTAGTCGTCATGTATTGAAATGACAAGCCATTTATTGAGCAGGATATAAAACAATACTTTTGGTTTGCCACTGAATAGATCTGCTCTGGGTAGTCAGAGCACATATTGATGTACTACCCTGAATACAGGGAGAAGTTACATCTACCTCAGGAACGAAAGACACCAAATCCCTCTAGTATACAAAGAAAATGTAAACAACAGGTGGAAGCTGCAGGGTGGTTCAAGGTGAGCAGCGAAGTACAATATCAGCAACAGAAGCAAAACAATGAACCAGCCATGACAGGGACTAAATAAGCATAGTAAGAAAAAAAAAGGAGGAACTGTGGTAGCAAAAGCAAGCAAAGAATGCAGAGTGTTCGCCTGACATTTATGAAGATCACACTCCATGACTGATGTGATTAGTGCAGATGTGATGGGTTGGTGAGAGGATACATATTCTCTGAATTTGGCCATAGAGCTGCTGCCAGAGTTTCCAGACTAAACTGATTGCGATCATTTAATGCGCATGGCTAATTAACAGCAGCAGCGGCAGCAGTAGTATCAGTAGTGGCAGTAGAAGTAGTAGTATAAAACATATGTCCCATCCCTTCACTTTCTCTCTCTTTGCACTTTCAGATTTTCATCAGACGATCAAGCCGCTGGACTACTGTATCACCTTAAGTGATGCACAGCGAATCAATTAACCCAAAAGAATTTACCCTACACTGGCCATTGACTTTTCAACCGAGGTTTGACCCAGGTCTGCTTGCACTGCATACATTCATTTGCATATAACTCAATAATATAGCTGCATATTTACTGATACAGTTAAGGACAAGCACCTTGTTCAATGGAACAATGACAGTGCCCCGTATTGCAAACAAAAGCTATTTGAGATTGCAAACCTCTGCCGAAGCTGAAAAATCTCCATCTGTCAACACCCCTGCAAAAGATTCTCTATTTTTTGCTCTTTCTTTGTTGCATGAACCATAATCTGTTAACACTGTACTGAATCCATATCATCTCAGCAATAATTCAGTGGTGGCTGTAGTGCTAAGTGCAGTCCCTTGATCTAGAACGATTTCTGAATCCTGATTAGCTGTTGATATTTTCCCGACATCATTGAGATAATAGCCCCCTAGTTTTCCCATTTTAAATCATCTTAAATTTGTGAAGATGTGACTCAAAAAAATTGCTATGATAAAGAATCTTGCAATGGTGACGAATCCTTAAAAAGAAAAAAAAAAATCCTGGATTCACATCCTGATCTAGATCACTCTCAAAATATTATCACCTCTATGTCGGGCTAAGATCCACCTCTGGTAGAATTCTCATGCAAATTCATCCATTAGAGCTGTGTCTCGATTACTGCGTATGCTCAGAATTTAAATCCTGCAAAAGTGAATCTGCTTGACCACAAATCGTTGTCTGATTCCATCCTTACCAATCCGTCTTCGTTTTGCATTGTATTAATATATTTTAGTTACCCAGGCATTATGCTTCTTACATTAAAGAGTTTTGTACGGACATTAGCAATTAGTCTAGTTGCCTGATGAAGTTGTAAAGGAAGTAGCTAGCTTAGTAAATACTTAACCAACAAAATTTGCATGTGGGATAAAAAGTTATCGTGGATATCTGTGTGGCTAGCAACGCTACATAGCTAACATTTACTAGCTATTTGGATAGTGGTCTTATGATTTTCATTAAATTAATTCAGAAAACATTTAGCTTGCAGGCTAGCTAACTTCGCTAACAAAGTTGCATATGAAATAAAAGGTTTACGTGATTATTTGTGCGGCTAGCTTCGTAGCATAGCCACGTAGGGAACGTTAGCTAGTAATTGGGCTAATTGTCTGATGATGCTATTTAAATTAAGCGAGATAAGTAGCAAGCTACTTGGCCAACAAGATTTGCATGTGAAATTAAAGGTTATTGCGGAGATCTGCGTTTGTTTGTTTGTTACTTAAACTCCATGTTTAGCAGCAGCTTCCAAATCATTCATCACGTAAGCAGGATGCAGCCAGCTCGGTAGACCTCCCAGTCATTTTGACGTGAAAACGCGCGTAAGCAGTAAGCGGCTGTGAGCATCAAGTTTTCAAAGTTCTGAGCACGCGCAGTAATCATGACACTGCTCCTTTAATTTTTTTGCGTAATCCTGCGAACAAACCAACAAACAAACAAATTAAATTACTCATAGAGCTACACTTGTAAAAACTAGAAAACAGGAAACAAGTCTGAGGATACTCAAATCTTCAACGATTATTTCCAATGGCACCTATGGCTGGGTTTCCATATAAGTTCACTGCTCATGTGTTGCGGTTCACTTTTTACAAGGTGTGAACTGAGGAATGATCAAGTTGTTTTCAATGTGGTGGGCTGTATGGGCCTTCACGCTTTACCTTTCTCCCTCATGCCACGGGTCGCGCGTAGTCAAAGAACGAACACTGCCACCAGGAGACCCAGGTGAATCCAGTCATTGCAAGCATATTCGCGTTTCACGATCTGTACTTATGCCTTCGGAAAGCTATTAATCATTGTTTACCACCAAAAGTAGGTTCAGGTTAGCGAAATTAACCTCACAGAATGCGTACACTGGCGTATTATTTTGGTGACTGAAATACTGTAGGTTTTTGCTGCATGGATAATGGCGAGAATAAACCCAATGTCCGTCCGCGGGAAAATGGAAGTGAATAATGAGCTCAGTCTGCGTGAACTTGATGGAGACTCATCAATGTGAATTATGAAATGTAAATCGTGACATATTAACATTTAAATTAAATCTGAATAAGCAATTAAATAAATAGCTTGTTTATTATATCAATAGTGAACAGTTAGCCAGCTTAATAGTTTTTTCATTTCAATTTGATTGTCTTACTGTTTGTTGGACCAGTCATTTGACAGATCAACCACTGGATGATACCTTCACCACATTCACTGAGGAGATGAGGATGAGGTCAAAGATGTCACCAAGTAGTAATATGCGCCATCATTGGAGATAGGAATTCTCATGGCCATGGAAACAGTTGTAGCATCGAAGCAGCAAGTCCGGTTTTTACAACATTGTGGGAATGTACTAAAAGTAGATGTTGTTGGTAAATTTTACTGCCCACTTTTCGATAGCGCATTCATAAAGGAACACTTTAATAGTGGTCTCATGTCTCTATCATTTTTTGAAGCAAGATATTAGCCAAAATGTGTTATCGAACTTTTCTACCACATTGACTGTGACCCTTGACCTTAACCCTCCAAAAATGAATTATTTTTTTCTTGGAAATATTGCTTCTTGTGGCTATAAATTTCAAGTGAATACCTCAAGAACTGTGGATACTGGAGTGAGCACAAACAGACAGACAGACAAACATAACAATTGCATAACCTCCATGGCAATGGTGAAAAACTGGCAATGTTTAAGGTACAAGCTCAGTTCCTTAAGAATTATCTAGTGCTGTAAACTAAGTCATGTATTAGCAGGCTTCACCTCGAGTTCCCAGGCACAGTCACATAAACACTGAGTTACACATTCTGCTCAATGATGCCTGTTGTCACCCAGCCTGCTCTTTTATAAAGGTTACATGCACAAATGCATCAGTCAGATTCGTCCCTGAAGCAGACCACACCATAGCCATAGTGCTCATGGCCCTGATGTCAGAGTAGTTATGAAGACAGAAAGAGCAAGGCGCAGTTATGGAGCCCCAATACACTGCTATGATCTGACTGTGCGCCTAGCTCTTCATGATGCATGAAGCTGTCAGATGGAGTTGGGGGGAACTGTGAAAAAATGTCATCTTCTGGGGGGAAAAAAAGAACACATAGTATCTTTTGAAGTAAACAGGTCAAGTGATGGATAGCTGTCAAGACAGGGTATTTGTCTTCTAAAAGTGAATTTTCCAGCAACTTTTCTGTGCTGCTGTGGGATTGGCCGGTATTTGTATCTTAAAAAGGGGCAGGGTAAACAGTGAGAAAGAGTCTGTCTTTGAAATGTGATCAGGTAAGAGTTTGCTTCCAAATCTCTGAGAGCTGGTCTTAAATACCTTTCCATGACTAGAATCCTTTCTGAATCACTAACAGCATGGGAGCGGGGCTGGAGTATTTCACATAGAATACCTTTCAAATGAGCAGAGACTGATTGTCCTCACAGCTCCTTATAGCCAAATAATTGGCAGCCAAACTCAATGAACTCACACTGATTTATCAGAAACTGATAACAGTGTCGGGTTTAAATCTAACGTTTCACATCAATACACAATTGAGTACAGGTCTGGTGACTACACAGGCCCAAGCATATGGATAATATAAGTATTTAGTACTTCAGACCATTGGGCAACTACTTATGCTTTGCAAATACAGGCATTATATACCTTCAATGGGTACAAGAGCTCCAGAGCCATATAATTAACCTCCTCCATTCTGGAATTGCCATCAAAGGGATTATGACACGGCTCTCACCTCACCTTAACGTGCATTACATCTCCAAACCCTTTCCTATTTAGGTTTCCTAATTACCAACTAAGTGTTAATTTGTTCATTTGCGAGGATCAATCCGTATCCAGCTTCCCCCCAGCTTGCATTATTGTTCATTGCAGTAATTATCAAGCATTTTCCTATCCACATTAATGGTAGGCCTAACATAAAACGTCAATGTCTCACGAAGCTTCTGAATTCCTGCAGCTCACAAAACGGTACATTTTTTCTGCATCCGCTTCCGATCAGCTTGATACGCCTAAGAAAACGTTTCCTTTGATCTGTCCTTAGATAGCCATCACACTGGCCATGTTAAGAGCTTCTACTCCTTCATGCAATCATTTGATGGCTAACCCTCCTATTGTATGAAGGACAAACCTGTAGTCACAAGCTCCAACACCAGAAAATCACAGTCTTTGCAGCTTTCTTTGAAGCAACTGCCAATTTGGGCCTTGGAAACATGGTGTAGGGACCCGTAAACCAATCATGACTGAAATTAAACTCTCAAGTAAGCAATCACACCAAATCCGAGAAGTTCTAGAACACTGAAGTTCTGCAGGACCAGAGTGTGAGTCACAGGCACCAGAAAAAAGTTAAAACGTGAGCTGTCAAGGGGAGCCATTTTCTGAATTTCAGTTATGACATTTGACAAAATATGCTTCTCTGGTCTGTTCTCTGAGCGGTGAACTATTAAAAGAATTAAATTTATAGCCCACATTCTCACTCTGCAAAAAGTAAAACATCTGTGATTAATGTGATTGCAAAGAAAACACAGCATTTTCATTGTTTATTTAATGACATGGTTCCCTTCAATTATTTTTAAAAAGTAATACTTCTGCAGAGTCGCACATAGGCTTATGCTAACTGTATAAATGGAAATGGCATTTAAATTTCCTCTGTATAAATGGAAATGGCATTTATTGCTTTGCGTTGAACATTAAATTTGTGCGTGAATCTGTTACAATAAAAGACAAATTTCCAGTTTATGCAAGAAGCCCATTTTGACAACCGGCTATAAGCACTATGAGCGATAACACTTACATTTTTACACGGAGATTCATGCCTTTATTTGAAATCAAGGGTCTCAAAGAAAACAAGGGAGGAAATTTTTATCCTTTGCTGTTTCAACTGCTGATAGACATTGCACTTTTTTTCTGTTGCTGAACTGAATACAGATGACAAGAGCAGATAATGAGTTCTTTTGATGTGTTAGAGGAGGAGAGAGGGAGCGCAGGAGAAGAAACAAAGACAGCTAACTGCATTGCACTGAGTATTACTGGCAAGTTTGCCGTGCGCTTCACAGCTTGCCTTCCCCTAGAAGAGCTCCCATTACATTAATCAATCGTAACATCATCAATGAGGGATAACTTGAATGTCAAGGAGTTTGACAGAAGTCATTTCAGGATTCATGCACATGAGGTAAAGGATGGAAGAAAGCAAATTATTTTTGGAGTAATAGTGCGACTTCACGTTTGTGGTATGACTATTGTTGCAGTTGTGTAAGAAGTGGTCTATTGCTATTGTATGCTGCAATATATTAGAAGTAGTGTCAACTTACTGGGTCATCCTGGAGAATAGCCTGACAGATTAAAGACAATGTGGAGGAGATTTAAATATTTTGACTCAGAGGTTTTCAAAGTCAGTCCTGGGCCTCTCGGTGTATGCTGATGTATGTTCTAACCATAATGTCTTGGTATAAGATTTTAACAAGCGGTTAATTTGTTTTAATTGGGTGCTTTTCGTGTTTAACACAGTTATTTGCATCTTAAGCCTCATTTTGAACCCAATATGTACGCAAGCCATGAAGAATAAACAACCTTCAAACAAAAATATTCACCGATCAGATAAGACATTAAGACAAGCAGCAAGCTTAAAAGTTGCTAAATACAAGAGTTTTAAGTTCCTTAAAAATACATAATCAAGGTAAAGAGCAGGTGTGACTCTATCATTTGCTTGCCTAATATCTGGCTAGCGTTCGCGACCATATGTCCACAGTTGTACCAGTTAAGAACCTACTGATTCTTTAATTTTATTGCTTAATTTTTTTTCCCCTTTTTTGGTGCAGTTGTTGCTAATATATCACAATGCAGACATGGAAATTTTATTCTTCATGGCTTGTGTGGTCATTTCTGACACTATGTGCCTCATAAGGTTTAGAAATCCATCGAAATATGTGTATGTAAGAACAAATGAACAGCAACTTAATTGGGAACTGCAGTAGTGATTGGAGCATCCAGCATACACAGGCGGGCCCCTAGGACCGATATTGAGAACCACTGTTCTAACTGATAGAGACATCACAGAGAAACGTGGTGGGGATTGTCACTAAGTACAACACCACATGAAGTGAAGCTTCCCAGCATTGATGTTGCCGTCCTCTGGCAGCAACAGTCTTCTGAAGCAAGCTGGGAAGACAAATACTCACAAGGGACGATGGAGACAGAGGCTGTACGGTTAGGGAGATGGGGAATGACTGAACTGGAGAGGGATTTATTTGCAACAACTACGATGGGTGGCAGCATTTCATTCTTTCATTGGATAGCACCAATTAAATATTATACTGCAGTTGTGATGATAGTATTAGTGATAACCAGCAGCAGTAGCAGTGTCCACCTCAAAAGGATAAAAATAGGCATTATGACAACTGTGTGCAAGTGTTTTGTTTTGTTTTGTTTTTTTTTCCATTATACAGAAGCACTTTATCACAAAGAAGAAGGACTTTACCAAGAATTATTTTATTTACTCGTTTCACCTGGGTTACTCTCTAATAATTCCACATAAAAGCAACAAGTGAGCAACATCGAAGGTCTGTTATCGCTCTTGGGCATCCAAAGATGAATGAATTTAGCTTTATCAAGCAGGGGTCACATTCTGTCCAGACGCAATTATTAAGAATCGGTACATTTTCGATAAATATTTTACATGGAAGCAAAACATGCTTAAAATAGTCCTGTTCTATAGTGCAAGGAGGATGATGAGAGTCAGACACATAAGAATATAATTGACACACAATGGGAATACTGTATTTAGGAAATTGTAACAAGTAGGCCCACCCACTGCCATCAATTCTCTTCTCCATATATCTGAACCATCTATAGTGGAATATCTCCCCCTTCTTCCAGAAGGAAAGTCTCCATTTCTTTGAAGGACAAAAGAGGTGGAAATCAAGTTTACACTTAGTACTATCGAAATTCTATAAAGGTTCAATAATGTGTAAATCCAGTAATTGTGCAGGCTATGGAAGACATTTGACATCATCTTTGTGTTCTTGGAACCATTATTTAACATTTCTGACAGCGCATGTGGAGGGCCATCATCACGTTGGAATTTGGAGACATCATGTGGGAGCAGTGTTTGCACTGTAGATCGCGTCTTGTCATGTAAAATGATATCGATAGCCTGTTACAAATCCATGGACATGAATCATTGGACTTGATGAGTTCCGTGGAGGCAGCCAATATCATTACAGTACCAGTGTCACTCTAAATAGTTGGCCTCATTGCTGAGATGTCCAGGTTCTAATCCTCAAACCATGTAATGTGTTTTTAGGAATCAGCCTTGTGTACAAATGGTTTCCCAGCAGCGACCCTGCCAAAAAATACATATTAGGCAATGGTATAATGTTTTAAAAAAGTGGTTTTTGGTTTGCAATTACTTGATCTATTTAATAGTGTCTATATTGTGCACTGTAAGATCCACTAGCATGTAGCCCTGATAGCCTCCTCTATGGTTCTAATGCCATCCATAACAGTCATAAATCCATAAGGGATTCAGATAGAAAAGTTTCTGGTCGAATAAAATGAATAACAGTCAGGGCAAATATATAGCTTATCATTATCAGAGTAAGGTTAATGCCTGTTGTATTATACAGTAGTTTAGCTCATCGGCCCTAGATGCTTTGTGTATTACTACACAACTGGAGTATTTTGCAGGGGTGAAAATCACCTCTGGACAAGATGTCGAATTTCTGATGTAAATTAATTTATTAAGTCATCACAAAAATGTTTCCCCTCTGCACTTTATTGTTTTTTCAAGATAAATACTCGTTTGGAATTTTATTTGCAAATCACTGCTTTTTTTTTTTTTTTTTTTTTTAAGTTTAATTTTCCGTACCGTCCCAACTTTTTTGGAAGTAGAGTTGTATATTGGGGACAAATATGCATTTGACTTGAGGTAAGAATAAAGTAAACAGGGCCAATCAGAGAACAGTTGAAAGAGGGGCAGATCTGTTGAATGCTGACGGTTGATGTTATGAGAGATACGCTGTGTGTGGTTTTTGGGCATTAAGAATGCATGCTGCATACAGACATTCAATGAGAAGTTCAGCGACATTTTAACCAGAGCATGCTCTGATGTGAAGCATATGACATTACTTAGTAAGGCATGACAGTGATCTGTTTCAATATTTGCTATGTGGAATGTAGAGGTCACCAGAGGTGAAGTGCAAGTTCGTGTGACAAAAGCAGATCCCATAAAATACTCACCAGCTATGCCAATGGCTTATTTCTGCACCATTAAATATTGTAGTAAATTACATTAATGCCCCATAAAATGGCTGAGAAACTCGAGTGTATGCATAATGCTAGTATTGACTCTCAGAAAAAAAGGAACAGTTTAAATAAAGACAGATGGCTTAGTCTGCTCTGTGTATAATAGTCCACCTGCTGGTCATAACCACTTGGGAATATGGCCTGCAAATGTAACATTGTAAAGACACACATGAATAATGATAATCATTAATAATAAAGATTATCACTTGCAATTATAAAATACCAAATGCTAATTACAAAATTTATGATGCAATTTGAAAATGTGAATGCACATCAGAAAATGTCCGTTAATTAATTAATTAATTTTTATATTTTTGCCTTTGATTTTGAGTCGACGTTAAGCTCGGTTTAAAGAAAGGATGGTCTTGTGAGAAGAGGAATTTCGTCGTGATTAAATTAATATTCTTCAGAAGTGATGCTCTGTTGTGCGGCGGAGTAATGATGTAATAAAAATTCATGATGTGAGCATGTTAACTGCATTACTGAGTCTCTCGAGTTTTGTGACATGAATTAAAAAAAAAAAAAACCACACTTTTGATGCCTAATTATTTTTGTTCTTGACAGCCTGATGCCATTGCAGTAGGCAGTATATTGTTGGACTTGTTAGTTCCCTATTTACTGCAAATATGCACAAGAGAAACTCCCAATTATCTACTGTAATGGGACTATCATTTTAACACGTTCACCCTCAGAATCTTGGGCATAATAGTTTAAATTTGTAACACACGGCATACTTTAAAATGAGATCCATTTCCCCCCAGAATGCTTGTATATCACTTTTTTACGTGCAATATGTCATTTCTGATCCAGAAAACACAATTCATGTTATACACCCCTCAAAGACCACAAATATGCAACATCTGTTTGGGTGACACATGACTACATTTTGTACCAGAAAACTCAGCTAAGGTGGTAAGGGGGGGATTATTACTGACTTCTACATGCTTCTGTTACCCAGACAAACCCACCCTGCTGAGGAAATACACCGTTCCTCCTCCTGAGCAATAGGAAGACACCCATAAAGTCATGACGAGCGTTCGGTATATTTAATATGAATCAGGACAGTTGCAATTACAGAGGTGACATGCTTTGTTTTTGGGTAATCACTGGGTACTCTTAAGAAATGCCAAATATAAGTGCAATATCTTCTTGCATCTAATGCACTTACAATTAATGGCATACACTTTGAACAATGGCATTCAAGATAATCCTAACATAGATCTTGCATGATGACAATTTGTGTATGAACTCCTTTTGGGAAACAGCAATACCTATTCTGATGTTGATTAAAAAAATATATATATATTCTATATACAGTATTAAGGAAATGGAAATGGATAACTGTGCTTTGACATGGATGAGCCATAATCACAGAAGATTCATTTGAATTACATTTATGTCGTCATATTAATTGAGGCCTCAGTAGGCGAACGATTATCCCTCTCAGCCACACTCATGTCTGTCCCTCCGCATGGATCTATTGAGTTTAGCCAAAAAAAAAAAAAAGACTAATAATTGCTAATTTGGCTCCATTAACCCTTAGCCTAGTCACACAGATTTTAAAGAGGCCTCCAAGCCCAAATAATCTCCAAATGTTTGCATGGGATATCTGTACATGGAAGAGCTTCAGGTGTTGATGAAATTCCCAAGGTGCGGCAAAAGGCTAGGGTAGGGCAAGCTAATGGGATTGAGTGTTTTCTCGTACCCTCCTCCGTGACAAGCCATGGGATTGTGCTTTGCATGTACCCGCAGTTGGGTTTCCTCACCTTCACCAGGATTAGGTCCGGCCATGTCAGCACGGCCCTCTGGGAAATCAACCATCTCCAGACAGGTCACTAAGCGCTAGCCCATGCATATATTCATAGGCTGAATATTCCACATCATTTGTGAGCCGGTTGAATAAAATTCATTTCATTTACCTCCTCCCTTCGTGTGCTGTATCGATGCAAGGGGGATGGTGCATCTGTTTGTCAGGTATGATTCTGAATTCACACATGAACTGAGCTGTGTATCTGCTATGTGGAAATACTTTATTAAATGGAAGGCTTTTTTTATTCTGCATATAGCTCATGCTCTACTACACCAATAAACTCACGCCTTAAAACAGCCCCAACAACTATCGCTCAGTGTATGTGAAGTAGACATTCAGATAAGGTTGAAAATGTATTGCATAACATTTGGTCTGTAATACAGCCTGCCATAAGTTGAGGTCCGTGGTGTCCAATCATGTGCCATGGAGGGCTGAGAGTATGCAAGGTTTCATTCCAATCAATCGTTACACCTCCTGATTGCACCAGTAAGTTCCCTCCTCTCTGCTTGCAGCTGTGCTAATCATTGAAATAAGTAGGTGTAGCGATTGGTTGGAATGAAAACTTGCATACTGTCTGCCCTCCATGGTACATGATTGGGCAACACTGGTTTACGTTGTACATACACCAACTTTAACTCTACCCACCCTTAGACAGTCGGTGTAATAGCTCATCACTACAAAATGAAACCATGGCCCACAATTATGGAAGTATTGCAGTATTTGAGTGCTAACCACAGATCAGCCTTTTGGTTTATAATGGACAATTTTAGCATATGATCAGGGTAAAACTGATCCCAGATCCACACTGTTAATACAAGGGCCTCTTTGAATAAGGTTCCGAAAGTCAATCAACTGTCACAAACCATGTGTCTGCTCAATTGATCCCTCCCCTGTTGTAGCAGTCTTGTGGGTTGTTCCTGTTAATTGATCGATTAGCTCATTATTGCCTTAGTGCGATCAGGTGTAGCCACCGATTGTCCTGTGTATATCAGTGGAGGGTTTTGTCTCAGTGAGGGTTGGATCATTTCACTAGTAGGGGTGACTCTAACCTCTTACTATAGATTCTACTTTTCCTCCCTAGTGTATCTTCCGGTGAGCTTAATAATTAGTGAGCAAATTATTAGGCACAGCAGGTTCTCCGAGCCTTCTTCCATTCCTCCCCATCCTCGTCATTACACACGCGCCTGAGCGGCTGGCTCATCATCGATCATGCAATTGACCCATTCTGCCCGTTTCATAACATTGTCGCATTCAAGATCTTATTGGGGGGGTATGGAAGAAATTATTTGGCCTTCATTTCAATATCAACAATGAAATGCCTCAAACATGGCCCTCATCAAATCTGTACTCAAACATCTGCACATTAAATAATTCTGAAAATTTTAGACTAATGTGCATTTTGGGTGATTTTTTCCTGTGTTGAACATCATATTGTCATCTCTCTCTCATGCATATTCACCAGTAACGAGACGAAGGGCTGCTGCCAAAGGCAAACAGCAGTGATTTTAATTCCTATTCAGGAAAAGAGAGGAAATCTACAGGGAAGTATTCTGGTGGTCTCCAGGAGCTTCATGCAGAGGCAGTGGAACACGCGCCACTAGCTAAACCCATCTGGCAAAGGGTCTAATAGCCACCTGCTCCGAATGCCCTGTGAGTCCCCTGCCTTGTCACCCCCCGAACATTCCACCATGCAAATTGACGGACAAATTATTCCGTCAGGGATTTGATCAGCCATGTGATGTCGCCAATACCCGAAATGGCCCATCTCTGTTCCCATATTAAGAAATGATGATAGCCAGCCGCCAGCCACCAACCAGGCCTGTCACTGCTTATGGCCAGCCAGACTGCCCCCCCCCCCCCCCCCCACTCACTCCCCCAGAGGGACCAAGCCTCAGATGTAGATCCCCTCCATTAGCGCAGTCACCGGATCCTCAGAGCGATTATCACTCCCCTGTCGTCAGGCTACAGGTGGACTCCTGCGTTAAGTGAATAAATTCATTGGCCCACGGGGTCGCCTCCCCAAAACTCATTGCCAGGCCCTGAATGGAAACAAATCACATGATAAGCTGGACAGGGAATTGAATCAAATGTCCACCCTATTTCATACACTGAGATCTTGGAGGTTGGAGGGCACAGTAAGCTTAATGACCTCCCTACATCTGAGGCCTATGATCAGTTCCTGCACATTGCATGCACCTTTTATACCCTATGGCTGATATGATTGGGATGCATATAATATATATATATATATATATATATATATATATATATATTTATTATTATTATTATTATTATTATTATTATGTATTTTTATTATTTTTTAAACTATTCTGACAATTGTATGTGAAAAGCAGTCGCTAACACCAGCCCCCGTCGTCCCACAGCCAAAGCTAGACTGCATGGGCAGCCATTTGGCAGCAATGGCTGGTCAGGTTTTTCTCAAGTACTGCATGCCTTCTGTGCCAGATGCTGAAATTTTTTGTTCACTCCATATAAATTTGCTCAAGCACTGCCAAACCAGACAAACATTTAAAGGTTATATGAATTTTTTAAGTGATTTAAGGCAGGGCTCATGCTGGTCATTCTATTCCACTAACGTTATTTTAAAGCTATTCATTTGTAGATTTGCCATATGTTTTGGGTCATCGGCCTGTTTCAATATGATTCTTCACCCCAAAAGCAGACCTTTTGCAGTTTGAAACAGCTTTTCCACAAAATATGACTGCATTTGACTCCATCCATCTTTCCCTTGATAGTTTTTCTTTCAGCCCTGCCAAAAAGCTATCCCATTCAAAAGTGGTGCTGCCACCATGTTTGCTGTTAGGGATGGCAGTGGGCTTTGTGTGGTTTGAACCGAACAAAGTGCTTCTTCCGGAAATGATCCTACACTCAGGTTCTGGCAAAATCTTTGCTTCATTTAATGCTTTCACATGAGTGAGTCCTGCCTTGTCTCACTCCCAAAGAGAACATGTCTCGTTGCAGGAGCACCAACACCATTTCAGAATTGCTGACACCAAATGCACACCTCAAAAAGTTGGTGATTTTTCAATCGAGGTTTCAAGGTTTTCTTTTACAAATAATGATGCACTTTCATCGATATTTTTTTACATTTTAATTTAATCATAAGAGTTGGAAAATCCCATTTTAGTATGATTGTAATTTGACTTTCCCGCTCAAAATAAGAAGTAATGAGGTCTAAGTGCTCTCTAAAGGCACAGTGTGAACGCCTGTTCCATTTTCCGTCGTGAACTTTCAAACAGCCGGTTTTCTCTTCCCTTTGGGTTTGTGCATTTATTGAGCATTTTACCGTTCCATTTCATAATTTGTTTTCCCTAAACTGTTCTCCATGCTCCTATTACAAAAGCAGTTTACTCTGTCAGACGTCTTTTTTAACTCAGCTGAAGCATCTGTCATGGTTTACAGCAAGGTTGATGGGTTTGTGAGGGGATTCCTCTTCTGTGCCCAAAGCGCTTTAGAGATGGTGGAAACTGGCGCAAAGGCTGTCAACGCAACCACTGCCAGCACGCTTTCAGCTGCACTTCAAATGAAAGGCTGTACAACTCATCCAAGATATGCTACTCTTCTTTTTCATCTGTGTGTTCCTTTCATGTGCAGAACATGTGAAACAGGAAGATAGAATACGGATCAAAGTGAAGCTAAACTTTTATACAGGTACGAGTTGAGGCGCACCGATGGCATAGGCGGCATGAGCTTGGAGAGAAATTTCTGCCAGAATCAATGAACAATTAAGCTGATAGAGGAAGGGATTACACCAGAACTTCAAATATCGGGTGTATCTCATGTTAATGGAGGTAATGTCTGGTTTACGGGCTTTTACATGCCCAAAACACTAATTTGGCCCCATATTTTTTATTCTTGAATCTAATAATGATGTTTCAAACTCTGTTAGTTCTCTGCATAGAATGTTGAATGAACACTAAACAAACCCTCTTTGAGGGGATAGCCATTTATTTTGGCTGGCAGGTCAAATGCAGGCCTTATTGGAATCACTCCCTACAATCCCGAATCATAAAAAGTTGGGACAGTATGTTAAAATTAAAACTGAATACAATAATTCATAAATTATAAAGTATTTTCCTCTTTCTAACGTTGCCATTCCTTTTACAATGCTTAATGTTTATGGACAGAAAAGCTATGAAGTGTTTCAGATTTAATTTTGTCCAATTCTGCCTTCATATTATGAAAAACTTACCTTTTCACTTTTTGTGGACATCCATTTCAGCATCTGAAGTGCTTTCCAACTCATTAATCGAGAGAATTGTTTCACACGTCATCTGAATATCTCCACCCACGGCTTTTTTTATGCTAACGTCCCAGCTTCAATCAGCGAAAGCCCAAAACTAGCTACAAGTGTGCTAACCACGTTTTGTCTGACTGCTTTATACTACAAACCTGCATCAGTACAATGCAGGACTGGCAATTCGAAATTTATATTAAAGGGGACCTATTATGCTCTTCGGAAGATACAAAGAAGTGGTAGTTTTGATATATTTTCAAGGAGAGTCTGTCACTAGCTAGGTAGCTAGCTTGGTTAATGTTTCCCATTTCTGTTTATAATCAAACTGAATTCAAAGTGTAACCTTATTTAAATGTGTTTGCTTGGTTGTTGAAGCAACTTGCTAGCTAGCTAGAGAGCTAGTACCACTCTCAAAAATAACCTACTTAGCTGGCATGCACGCATTACCTTTCTAAAATCATTGTGTGTTTTATTAGCTAGCTACCTACCTGCCTGCTACATTGACTGTGAATTTAGAAATCATTGCTAGTTCAGCCGGAAGAAATGTACAAAACACGTCAATTGGAACAGACAGATTGGGTGACCGTTTTAATGAAATTTGATCTTTTTTTTTTAATGGAGTGGCTAGGGCCGTAAATGAAATGTTCGCTCACGGTTGCTCAAATTTATTTGCTAGCTATGGGTCATTCTTAACATTAGAAACTGAATTAGCTGCAAGTGTAGGAAAATATTACTGTGACTGTATCTTGTACTTCTGTGACTGTAACGTCCATGCTTGCTTAGCCTGCAGACTTTACCTTGCATTCTGTACTTTAATGGATAGCTAGCTAATTTTGCCAGATTTCTTGAACTTTTTAACGATGTCATGCATTGCAGAGGTGAAATATCCAAATCCCCTCCTATCTTTATTTCAGGGGCATTGTTTGTAGACCTTTCAATTATTTTTTCATGCACATGGGGGTGAACTGGCGATCCTTGGCCCATCTTAGCTCCTGCTGGATTAGGCCTTTCCTGGATGCTGCTTATGTACCAAATCATAATTACAATCACCTGCTGGCATCAGCTGTTTCAAATCACATCATTGTTCATGTTTTTTTTACATCATTGATAGCCCTAAATTGCCTCCATCCCAAGTTT
Organism: Gymnothorax javanicus; assembly: GCA_029692085.1. Taxonomy (NCBI): domain Eukaryota; kingdom Metazoa; phylum Chordata; class Actinopteri; order Anguilliformes; family Muraenidae; genus Gymnothorax; species Gymnothorax javanicus. The sequence goes on along the minus strand of CM056210.1, from coordinate 37,338,864 downwards.
TTTTAGAAAGCGTAGCAGGCCTGAATGGCAGAAATTGATGTATATTTTTTAATAGAATAAAGCTGACCAGAATAAACATTAAATATCTTGTCAAATTATATTTCTATATTACTGCTTTCTATTTTTATATGCGTTTTCCCACCATCCCAACTTTCTTGGAGTTGGGGTTGGTATGTAATGGAGCATGTTGCCACACGATGACCATGTTTCAGTCAGCCAACTCAAATATAAACCATTAATTGCAGTATTAACAAATCAATACAATGATAGTTTGGAGTCTTGGCTCTGACAATGATACACTTACAGAGCTTGAGGAGAAGAGAGCAGGGAGTGTTAGTATATCCTCCCTCACAAGAAATTCAGAGCTCCCAGGCAAATGCTAGGCTGACCGTGGGATGTTTACTAGCAGCAGGCAAGAGTGAAGCAGCAGCTGAAAGTTATGCAAAGCAGCAGCAGGCAGAGGCGTGTTTTGCCGTGGAGGCAGAGGAGGAAATCAGCTGAAATAGTGCACCTTCCAGAGGGCTGGAGCAGCATCTGATATGCATAGAAGTGTATGAAAATGCGAGTTGTCAACCAGAACTACCTCTGCAAGCTTCATCCCATTAATTAACTATTCAGCCAGTGCAGGGTTGTCCTTTGCTATCTTGGAGCGCCAATGTATGAACAACGACCGTATAAGAATATTAGACTGACCATTACCTGCATGTATGATTTGTATTCAAATAGGTGTGGATCTTCTACCCTTTGAGGATTGCACCTTTGAATCATTAAGGGCTTATATTGATCCGTAATCTTGTGTAACAAATGAGGAGAGTGGGGAATTCCTGAATAAAACCAGGGGGATCATTCCATGCCAACTCCAGGAAGGCACCACTGCGCCTTATATATTTCTGTTTTTTTGTTGGTTGGTTGATAATGATTAATTATTTAATTCAGGATAATTTGAAATTCAAAAACTAGCATGTTTTTTTTTTCTATGTTGGAGGCACTTTGTTTGGCTGGTACCTCAATGAACTGCATGTCCCGGCATGAAATGTTTTTTGTGGTCCCTCACAAGGCAAGGAATGGGCCTAAATCCTTGAAAATTAATATATAAGTGCTTTTTCTGTCTAAAATTTGTATCTGGCCACAAGATTTTGGCTTTTCTTCTGGAGATATTAGGCCCCAAGTATGATATTTTTTATCCTCCCCCAGGGACAAAGTCAGGGTTATAGCTCTGGAAGTAATTATATATTTAGCATCATTTAACATCTAACCATGAAAAAGATTAACACAATGCCGATAAAATTAGATGAGATATGACCTATGGAGAGTTAAAATATGGCGACGAAACCAAAAATCATGCCCATAAATTTCATGCGACCGTATCCTCAGTGTCTGAGGACAGATAAAGATTCTACCCTGAAAAGTATACCTAAATACTCATTTTCAAAAATTTATACATTTTCCAGTGAATCACTGGCCAAAATTGAAATAGCTCCAACAGACAATTGAAATGAAAAATAAAGATCAAATTTCATATTTAATTATTATCTTCCACATCTCATAAAACAGAAAATCTAAAAGGTGTTGTGGTGCAACTTCTTGAAGTTGACTTGGAGAGCACAGGGGTGTTTGTTTTTGTTTTTATCTTTCTCTCCATTAGCATCATAATATGTCCAAGCACAGCCAATTATGTTTATTTGTAAGCTTTAGTTTACCATAAAAAATATACCACAAACATAGTGGTAAGCAGAGATGGGGTGACTACAGTATATATATAATTCTTTGCTGGGGACAATTACAGTTGTTCTGTAATTCAAATTCAAAACATTCAAATTCTGATAAATTGCTGTTTCTCCAATTCCTGAGTTAGAGATCAAACTTTTCAAACTGTAAGTGCAAAAGTTTCAGTTTTTGGAATTCAAAATTAATTGAAAACTTATTTGTTTTTATCGACCTAATTAAATGCAAAGAAGGGGGATTAAGGCAAATAAATGGGCTTTTTTTGTGTGTGTGTCAACCGAATCAATACATTGAAGAGTATTTTAATTAGTTCAATTTTATATATTTTAGGATTTAATTTTAGCATGACTAAATTGATTGGAATGAAATATAACTAAGCACAACTGAAATCAATGTATTACTTTAAAAATGTCTCATTGAAGAAAATTATTGAATGAGTCACAAGACAAAACACATGTGTACCATGTCCATGCCATTAGGTCCTAAAGCAAAATCCAGGTTTGCCATATCCATGCTATTGCTAATTTGATGGAAGCAGAATGTTGCTCTGAATTGAGGTTGGAAATAGAAGTTGAGCATGCATTAAAAAAAAAAAAAACCTCCAAATCCCACTCATTGAATTTCCCTTCAGTAAACTGTATTGTCAAGTAATTAATCTGTTCCCTATTGGTTTAACTCTTTGGAATGACTCAAACCTGTCTTACCAAGATCTTCAGATCCCATTTTAATGAAGTAAAATCTGAAGTTGACAGGAGAGCTCTGCTCTGATTATGTTGCCACGAGAGAATTCACTTGAATTTGGTTGGATTAGCCCCGGTCTAAGCTAGCGCGCACCCTGCCTGATAGAGAAACTGCTTTGTCTCTCAATTGTCAGAGGGTGAACATAAGGCATATTTGCATAAAAGTCAGACCATATGTATAATTATTTAACTTTTTCTGTATGATTTCATTTTTAAAGGCTACGTACAACAAAATATGGACTATATCACAAATTTAGCTATTGCCTGTGGAGAGCTCCAAATGTTTTCATTATTTGTGCTAATTTTGAGTCGACTGTTCAGTCTTTTCTCCTCCTTCTGCCATTGTTTTCATGGAACGACACAGTTGCTCACGCACAGCGTTTGAATCCTAAGGACCTCGGGGAGCCGATTTCTCTCGCAAACACCCCTTTCAAACGGGGATTAAGAGGATTAAAAACCATAAAATGACCAACCACACGGTCCCCAGAGCCGTTACAGCTTTCCCAGCTCCGCAGACCCAGAGACAGTCCGAAGACTGGTTTACAAAGTTCCCTTGAAAAGGTACTGCTTAGCATGACAAAGAGCCACACGATTTGCTGATCCGCCATAACAGCGGACAATAAACTGGCTGCAGCCTTAGCCACCTCATTTTCATCGGAACAAATGGCATTACACTCGGCAATGATATTGTTCCAAACTCGAACATGGAGCTCCTCTTTCTGAGTCAAGCTCAAGGTGTCATATTAATTATTTAAATCTGCAGAAATTTTCAGCTCTATCCCTCCAAGGCCTTCTTCAGAGCCAGAAGGTCTGGAATCTGCATTAGTTTTGTTAATTAGAGCTGAGACAAGGCTTTGATCTTGTGGAACATAGGGAGAGAAAGGGAACTTCCTGAATGCATTATTTTCCTACTAACCTATTTTCTTAAAGGGTTTTTTTAAACGTGTGTTTTAACACTGTTGTGCTCAATTTTAATTTTGCCTGCACACAGTGCCAAAGCTAAACGGAGCTCAGCCACACTCATGGTTAACAAATCCACTCAGGGTCAGTAACAAACTATTTCTGAGTGTCATTAATCCACCCATGGATGCTGACAGATCCATTTGTGGACACTCTTACAGTATGACACATGCAGCTTAACAGCGAACGTAAAAAGACGAGGCACACGAGGTCTCTTCTTGAGCAATTTGCCGTGTCATTTAAAGCACATAACAGGAATCGCACGTGGGTTTAGCTGTGCAAGGGTGGTGCTAAAATGAAACTTTATGGACAAACTTTGATTATAATAAACAGTTCAGAGGCTAAAGAAGAGGGGCATAAAAAATTTCCAGGCACTCATCAAGGACTCATTTCATGAAAACTATATGCAGCAATTCTTACTGGCTGATTTTTGATCAAAGGTTTGTTTTTTTTTTTTCCTCCAAAACACGAGTCACATAATCTTCTATTTACGAAAAAAAAAAAAAATGCCACAATAATGGAGTTTCTGCATTTTTCTTACAAGTATGGTGTTTTATACAGCAAAAGTTAGGAAGCCCAATACATTTTGGCCCAGATATTCCACATCCAATAAGAATGGGAGAACATTTTGCTCTCATACTTAGAGCAGTTGGCATCTGCAGTTCCCAAACACTTACGTATTGTTAAAAGGAGTGGTGATGCAACACAATGGTAAACGTGCCCCCATCCCAACTTCGTTAAACTGATGCGTTGTTTTTGTACTATTTTCAATTGAATATAGACTTGAATTGATTTGCCAATCATTGCATTGTTTTTATTTACATTTTACACAGCATCCCAACTTTTTTTGAAAAGGGGTTGTAGTCCATTAAATAAAACTAAATAAAACACCGGTAATTGTTAAATAGTGTAAAATGTTTGAAGGATGCATTGATGCAGTTTTGAAAAAAAAAACAAAAAAAAAAACTTGCATTTAATCAACTATCAGCGTGAGATGTTTTTTTCTTTTTCATAAAACTGTATTTTAATCAGTTATTTGCACAAGCTCTTTGACCAGAAATTATTTACTTGAATTATTTTGACCAGGCGTAATGATCATGTCATAAAAATATGTCATCATTGACATCACTTTATTATTTATATGGATGAGCACATATTATTAGTTATAGATTTTTGTTTAAAGTGAAAGATGTTTTTTGGGTTTTTTTTTTGTGAAAAATAGCTAAGCTCGCCAATCAACCCCTTTGCTCTTTAACTGGAATGTTCAAATGTTCAAGAGCACATAGGTTTCCTGACAGCTCCGAGCACTAGGTCTGCATGTAGCATTGCTTAAAATTGATATTTTTGCCAAAAGCCATAGAAGTAGTGGACACAATGGTGGCATATTGTAGATGCCAGCTCGTAAAATGCATGTACATATTATTTTAACTTGCATAAGGAGTTCCAGTCCAACGAGGTTTTTAACCCAAGAGTTTTAGTTGCGCCCTCTCGGTCTGTTGAGCACCTGATAGAATTGCATAACAACACCATCTGATGTTTGAGCTGCTACACTGATACGATTTGGTTTTTAAACCGTTGCCTTGTGTCTGTAGGCTGTTGATCATGTTAACAATCATGGCATTAATCGTATAAATGTTCAAAGCAGTAGCTGTCAGCAAACTATGATAATATAAGTGGCGTATTCTGTCTGTCCTTATATAAACTGTGACAGCTTTCTCAGCTGGATTCCATGTATCTCATCCTTCAACAGCAAAATTGATGAGTTTGTGCATAATATAAGGCTGATTTTATTGAAAAAATAAAAGGGGAGTGGGAGTGTTCAATTTTCCCAGCGAGGGAGAAAAGCCATGACTGCATTATGGGACCCAACTCCTGACATGTTGGGCCAATCAAGCATGAGAGCAAAAGACAGAGGAAGATGGTGAGAGATCAAAAAAGAAAGAGAGAGCGATGCATCAACATCTGAGGTTTGAAGTGCTGAAGCTGAAGACCTCCTCTCCCTCTCACTTGAGTCCAGAATGTGCGACACAATGTGATTATGTTCTCTGAAGACCTCAGAAGAGTCAGGCATTCATAACAGATTAAAGCCTGTAGTGTACACACAAAATTAATAAGATTGCTTCGTTCACATGTCAAACTGACACCACACTTTGCTGTACTCTGCAGAGCCTGCTTTGTCCAATCTGAAGTCTTCATATCCATGAGCATGGGAGAAGAGGGAGAGAAACAGAAGTGAGTGTTAGCGCTGAAGTTTGTGCATGGTAATGGCAATCTGGATCTAGATTGAACGTGGCAGGGATTCCATTCCGTGTGCGGTCAAGGGTGACCTACCCTGAAGCATACTCTGTAAAACTTTTTATAACTCAAAATTCTGCTAAAATTCCCACGTAAGATCCTTTGAAATGATCGAAAGTTACACAATTTGTGCATTGAAAGTTTACATCACAGCCCAGAAGATGGTGAGTGATTAATCTAAAAACTGGAAAGATGAAAAATGGTCTGATGCAATGAATTTAACCTCTTCAACTCTGCCAACTCTACCAAACTCTGCTACTGGGTTTGTAAAATGCATCTGTTTTATTCAATCCTGTGGAACTTTAAGACTATATTCAATTCTAGTGAGATCCCGCAGTTCCCAAAGATCTAAATATGCCCTGCTGAATGACAGGGAAATGTGTTTAAAATGATTCACATGATCTAGATATTCTCGATTTGATGTAATGCTGGGGCTAGTAAAACTTGTAAAACACATGATATCCTGGGTTTGAATATTTCACTCGCTATGAGTGTGATGGCTTCAGTGAAGCATTGCGACCAGCAAATACAGAACATGTATGTGACATTGTCCTAAAACATATTTTTTTAAAAGCCTTTTCTACCCTTAAACCTATGTAAGGGCAAATTTAAGCAAGAGTCAGTTTAACCTCTTCTAATCGAGATTTTCAGTGACATGGTTTCGGAGGCATAATAGCCCTTCAGTTACCTTAAAATGGACAATAACTGTCCATCAGTTCCAATTTACTTTTCCTTATTTGCTACCTAGACAAGGGGAGGAAGGACACAAACCAGCATTGGAAAAGTGGTGGCCACTATGAAAATACAAATGTGAAGAAGGGCATTCGCGCACTCCTATCCACAATGCAATAATAGGCCAAATTAATTTCTGAAATTTCCAACGGTTTCGATGTATGTTTACTTCAGGGTATTGAATCATCTCTCAATGCCCTGAAAAGATCTCTGTGTCCAAATGCTTTTTTTTTTTTTTTTTTCAAACCCGCCACCACCCCCCACTCTGGAGGACAACTTCGTTAATTCAGTCAGTTATATAATTGTGTACGAGTCCTCCTACCATCACCCGACAAAACAAAACATGCAAAATTTAAAAAAATAAATAAATACACTACAATACAACACAATAACGATTACATTCAAAATGCTTTTCTATCTTTTGCATTAGTAGTTATTAGCTCATCTATTCCATCTCTCATTATTCCCAACCTTCAGCCTCCCTTACTATATCCCATCTTTTGACATAATTTACAAGTCCTGTCTCATGGGCCATCACAAACTCAATTCTACTGTAATACTTGACAAAATTTTTGAATTTCTCAATTCTTAATGCTAATTCTGTGTCGAAATGTTTGTAATCTCAGAAATTAATTATCATCAGATCGTGGCTACAAGGGTGCGACTGCCCTCTTCAACATCTATAGAGTAACCAAACATTAATTTGCCCATTTGCAAAGACTGCTCAGATGAATAACCAGCCAATTTGTTTTTATTTGGCATTATAGTTCTTGCATCAGAAAGTTATCAGGCATTTTCTGGTTCACATTCCTTGAAGGGACAGACCAAAAGTTTGTTGATGCTGAAGGAATAGCTAAAATTGATTCCCTATTTTCACTGGAGATCATGTGTACCACTGAAGCCTAATTTGAATGGACCATTTAGTGATTTTGTTTACCAGCACACAGGTGACATACCATGCTGGAAAATCAATGTCAAACAAAATGAATTATCCTGGAAATTGTAAAGTGCCAATGATTTGCATGACTCAGACTGTTAAAATGTTCTGAAATAATTTATGACATTTTAAATATATACAATGTCCACAAGGAAGCATTCAACATGAGCCCGCACCACCCGAATTAGCATCAGTCAACAGGAGCCCAACTAGCGCAGATTTTGACCCTTCGTGGCCTCCGTATCAGCATATCAGTCCTCAGGCCCATAAGATCAGGCCTCAATACATACAAAGGATTGTGAGGGATTAGCCCATAAGACATTTGGCGTGCATTGTTCTTATAGCGTAAATGAGGATTGCCTGTCAGACGCAGGGGGGATTCTTGATCCAAGACACCTCCGTGAGGAAATCTTATAATTACCTCTTCCTCCGCAAAAATGACAGCTTTGGCCTGTGTATTTCAAATCTCGGACATTAGCAATTGAATAGAAAGCCTTCATACTGTATGTCATTTTAATCTTTCATGTTTAGATCCTCCAGATGGCTTGTTATTGCAGGACTCGTGGAGGGGGGGGGCAGGGTGGTTGCGGGTTAAAGGGGACAAAGACAAATGGCTCCTGTCTTTTTAGGGAGCAATCCAGAAAAAACTGCAGTCAAATAGGGTGTGCGCTGGTTAGCTGCATGACTGACTGTTTGGTGAATCATGTTTTCACACGTGAAAATGTCCAACCATTCCTTTTCTCTTCACTTCTTACCTGAAACTATAGCCAATTAGTAGAAGACAAGGCTATTATTCAAACTGTTTTACAAAATTGTGCTTTTCTCATATTAGAAACATGCGACCTTAACCTGGACAAAAATTTAAGTAGAATTTATCTAATTTTCTTACAATTAACATGTAATTCAGACTGTTCAAAAGGTTAGTGTATATTTCCAGAAAGTTAGTTTAATATGAATACTGGTACCAACATCCAATTTTTTGAATCACAAAATATACTGCATATAATACTGTGCATATTTTTTTCAGGGAAACACAGATGGAGAGAAACCAACACCCCTCGTTTTCTTTTGGGATATTCCTAAAGATGAGATGCATGTGTTATTTAATATTGACTCCGCAGTAACTTCTTCAATGCAAATAATCTCAAAAGTTAACTTTAAAAAAGCAATAACCCAAACGTTGGCCGGGTTTTGTATTTGAGTACAATGGATGGGGGGGGGTAAGCAAGGGATTTCTCCCCCTCTCCTTATGTTTTATTTCATTTCAGAGCACTTTGCATCCCCAGCTCCCCCCTCTCTGTGTCGGCTTCCCAAAAAGAAACAATAAGGTTTAATCTCCGACCACTGACAATGATGCATGGGCCGCGCTGAAAACACTTATCAGGTATTGTCATTAAAAAGCCATTTTTCCATACCACGTGTGATGGAAATACAAAGAAACCTCCAAAGTGTAATGGTTTAATATCTCTAAAGCTTTTCATTGGCATCTCCAGCCTGTGAGCCGCTGGGATTGTCTTCTCTTTTCCAATTGATCTTTCCAGCCTAGTTCAAAATGAATAGTGCCACGTAAATGGCAGTTCATAGCCATTCTTTTGTTCAAGGACACCTGATTTCTCTTTTTTCTTAATATTGCTCTTCAGAAAATGGCCTAAATTCAATCTAAGCACAATGTGGTTTTGTCCTTGACAAAGTTTTACCAACTTAAGTAATTATTTTGCATCTGAGGAACTTGTTTAAAAAGCTGAGCGAATAATTCCGGAATTGTGAAATCGGCAAGTTAAGTGCATTTGGAGACGGGTGCTTGCAGTGCGTGGTGTGTGCAATGTAATGGGAAGTGATGTCATCCATGGGGTCCAACAACAAACTGTGGCTTCTGAAACTGTCTTGAAATTATATACTGAATACACATACTGCCAACTAATTGTATTTTAGAACACAGTATGCTCCCAAATACAGACTGCGAGTACACTGAATGAAATGGTTCAGTATAGGTGAAATTTTCACGACTGCTGTTAGCAAACATTCCAGGATCATTGACATGTTTCCAGGGTTTGATTGAGTTCTTGTATAGACCTCCAACGCAGCAGCAAAAAAAAAAAAAAAAAAACTAACTTAAATGCATTTTCATAGGTACCAAATGCAGGAGTAAGAAAGACGTGGCAGGAACTGTCCTCAAAATGTTGGCTTCGAGAAGAAGAAAACTTTATTCAGCAAAGTACTGTGTGCCTCATTAATGAAATCCCCGGGCGCTAATGACTGCTGGCCTTCCTTTGACTTGTGATGTCACCTGATCTTTCCGTCCAGCCCTTTCCCTCGCACCACTGAGCTGGCCTTCACTGAGAACCTCCACAGCTGTCGCTCATGTTCAGAACCACGTGCAAGGTCAGGGTTCAAGATCTGAAGCCTCTGGCGTGGCATCGAACGGCCTCTGCGACCGAGTCCGCCCTGCCAATGTCACACTGCCTGTGCGGAGCAATCAATCAACTCTTCCCTCATTCTCCAAGTGCCGCAGCATAATCATACACCTGCTTAAGTGCTCCTTGCTACCGCTATTTTCAGAATAGAGTTAACGACAGGCTGGCTGGTGTTTGCACACCATTGCTGTGGAAACAGCTCCAGGGGCCACATCTAATAGGCCTGGGGAGGGGAGTGGGGTTTGGCTGCATTGCTGCCTTGTCCTGAAACTGAAGAAAAAATTGAAGTCCCAAAGAAAACACCGAAAGCTGTTTCCCCTCTTAACATAAGTATAAAGACGACAATTAGTGACATCACCATCCGAAGGCTGAAATGCGACCTAAACATGGTTCAAGCAGCTGCAGGAGTAATTATAGTTAAATCAACTGACAACTGTTGCCTTCAAAAGCGCGCGTGCTGACAAGCAAAAGGCCCGGTCTCCGCGGGATTTCGCCCGTCGCGTTCGGAATCGGCGAGCACTCGGCAGCCGTCAATTGTTTGTGGCATCACGCACCCTGAATATCACAGAGAACCCCCCGCCTGAATGAAAGACAACTATCAGTCCCGGCAGACACAAAGGAGTGGCAGCGGCAGGAAAGGCGAGCGCCGTGCCCGGCTCAGATCTCCTGTGATTTCCAGCTCCTCCATTATTAACAGTTTTCTGGGCTCCTCTTCCAAAATGACAGTTACAGTATAATGTTAAGTTCGCTTTAACAGCGAACAGCGGCAAATCAAAGAAAAGCGCCAAACCATCACTTTTGATACCGCTGCAGACAGAGACTCCTGATTCAGTCCCGAGGTTTGAGTTACCCTCCTGTGAGCAGGCCGGCGAAACGGCCGCTACAGAGTTCTCAGCTGCTGATACAGTACTTTCAGTATCCTGTCGGCTCACATGCAGGTCATTCTTTCTTACATGCCAACTACTCACGAGCTGTGAAATGGGGGCTTAATACAACGATAACTGAAGCTGCTAAAAATACCCAAACTCAGCATTAAAAATATTGCACTTTATGTTATATATTTTAGCACTTTTCTCAGTTTATCAGTATATGTCTTGTCACATATAAGCAAAACTCCCGTGCATAAAAATCAAAATGTAGAAATTAATTCAGTTGTGTCCATTGCAATCTAGGTAGTGAAAGCATTTTTGCTTATGATATAATTTCAATAAACTTACATTTTCTCCTGCTCAATTTTGTCTAATGAAGTCTAAACATCAATTAAGGAAAACCCATTGACTATGTATGAAAAATGAAACATAAAATAGGTTTTTTTTTTCTTATGTTAATGAACCAGGTGACACACGGTGACAGAGTGTCAGGGATCTGGCATTACTGGAACCTTACACCTGTGAGGATAGTTTTAATAAATACCAATTTTTTTATGTATACCCTGCCCATGCCAGCAAATTTAGAAGGTGTTCTACATTCATAATGATAAATGAGGGCAAACTGTGTGAAGTGAATAGTTTTTGCTTCCAATTAAGCAACACACACAGAGCTGTATTCAAATTTTGACTGTTCTTGTACACTTCTTGAATTTTATTGGCTTTCAAATACACAATTTATTCTCACTCAATGACCGTTTATATCGCACAAATTACTTTAATATTGCATTTAAAAATAGTACCACTATAGGATACTGTAAGTGAGAGAGTCCCGAAGTTCTGGCCCGTCTCTCCAAGAGCTGTCAGGGTACGTGTCGCTAAAACTTATTAAAAACAAATCAAATCAAAGGGATAAATAAGGAATGAAGCAGCAGATGGAACAGCTGTGCGAGCCTACCAGCTGTGCCACAGGTATTGAAGGGTACCGACTCCACCCCCCAAATTGCCTTGAACCCCATTCTCTGCTACACCCTGCAGCTAATGCCTTTAACTTCCCTACTCAACTGCCAGGTGCCTTCCATCTTTTAACTAGTTGGGTGCAGTCCAAAGATGTATAGCACCAATTCTGAAGGGCTGGTCCATATGCTGGCTTTTGTTTTCAACCAACTGATAAGAGGTCAAGATAATCATAAGCAAAACTTCACACAAAGCCCCTTGTGCTTCTGACAACTTCCTCTGTTGAAGGTGTTTTGCTGGCTATTTTGCCATTGTTCTCTTCTTGGGGGTAATGTCCTGTAATGGAAACTATTAGTCTTCACACAGCATAAAGCCAAGATAAATAGAAACCAAAAAAATCAAATCTAACAACTGCAACCGGTTACTCTTTAGCGCAGGTTCGCACTAAGGACTAAATTGTACGAAGAAATGCCAAGAGCACTCGCTGTAATGATTCTGGGTCTGGCTCACAGGCCAAGACAAAAATGGAAGATACAGGTTGACGCATTTATACAGCAAATTTATTGTAGATATTCTGAATCCACAAGAAATACATTACAATTTTGGAGTGGGAAATTCAGTATTATCATCGTCAGTGTAAGTAAATGGATGTGCAGAAAATTTATGACACTAACGCAGTGTTTTAGGACGCTCGCCCAGAGAGTTACTGGCAAAAGTAGGAACTGTGGGAAGAATGCTCTTTCTCATGCTAGAGTCAAGAATAAGGCAACCTTTTTTGGAGCTCTGGCCACAGGGGCTTTAAATTTATTCAGGCCACTAAACTTGTCAAGCAGTCACAAAAGAGGGCAAATGCAGGAAAATATACAATTTTGTTGAAATCAAAATTATGAAATCTTAGCCAAAGGAAAAGTCATCATATTAAAGAGTTGTATTAATATTAGTTTTCTGAAACTGATAATGACATAATAATGAGTAAGTCATAAAATGGAATAGATCATAGAAACTTCCAGAAAATGTAGGGGTCCAGGTTTGCAGCCAGTTAGCATTACTACCCAATTCAAAATCTGTTCCTTCATGATATCACATGGGGAAGTGATCGGCCAGAGGCAAGATGGGCTGATCAACTTCAGCCAACCAGCACCTTCATCATGGTTTATCCCCCTTGTGATGTCACAAAGGACAGATTTTGAAATGGCCTGTAATGGCCGTGCACCTGACGATATGATAGGGACCCCTGAAAGTAAAACGTGCATCAGCTCAGGTTCTGCATGTTTGTGGTTGTAATTCAGTTTCGGTGCTTAAAACCTGCACATGGAGCCTCTAGCCGTCCTATGTGACATCAGAGCTGATCAGTACCTAATATGCCACAGACAAAATATGTACGTAGAAGTTGAAATGGGTCACTCCTCATCCTATTTCATGATGAAAAATGTGTATAGTAACGCAATACAAAGTAGAATGTACCAAAATGAAAACACAACATGGAATTTGATCACGAGGCTTCATGTACCTTGTCTGAAAATAGTACAGTTATCAAAATAGTGAAATAACCAGCCCATAGGTATTTATTTTTATTTTATTTCAACTTTATTTCAGACCAGTGCGGTCCATATAAACACAAATAAAAGAACAAACAACCACAACAATTATAACAATACAAAAGTTCATATGCCACAGTAGCTAAAACACATACAGACAATCTCTCCAGTGCCTTCAGAAGCAAGAATAGTACCTATTGTCACTCCTTGTAGGCTCAACCAGGACCTGAATAACTTAGTTCTTCGAGTCAGACAATCGACATATAAATTTAAACATAAGATTCCTCAGCACAGCATGAAAGGTGGGGACATTACTGCTCACAAACATCTGACTCGCACTTGTACACCTTGGAAGCTTAAGCAGGATTCTAAAAGCATCATTATCTGCCACATTAAGCTTTTTCATTTTTGCTTTGCTGTAACCGCGCCACAAGTGTGCTGTATAGAGCGGTGTGCAGTAAGATCTGAAAAGGGCTATTTTAACATCATCAGTGCACATATGGAATTTGAGTGCCAGCATGTTCGCTTGCGCATATAATTTACAGCACTGGCGCTGCACATCATCATCATCACATAAATTATCCCTGATGACGTGCCCCAAGTATTTTACCTTATTCTCTACCTTTAGTACTTGATCAGACAGAGGGAACAATGGAAAGCTCGACGTCTGGTATTCTTTAGTTTTAAATATCATAACAACACTCTTTTTAGAGTTAAACTTAATATCAAACTGCACACCGTAACCTGAGCACACTCTGAGCAGGTGTTGTAAACCAGCACTCCAAGGAGACAGGACAACTAAATCATCAGCACACATCAGATGGTTAATGAGGCTCTCCCCTACCATACAACCAGTCTTACATGCTTTTAGCTTCTTAGAAAGATCATCCATTTATAAATTAAAAAGAACAGGTGAAAGAATTCCACCTTGTCAAACACCATTGGTCATCCTGAATGATGCAGATGTAATTCTACCCCATCTCACCTGCATGGTTTGATGTAAATACCAAAAAAAATGCAAGATATATTTGCACAAGAAGAAATTCACTGTGATTGTAAAGAAACCAGACATTACTATCCCTGATGAGAATTCATCTCAGTTTGACATGATTATTTCTGCATCATTCCAATGTTCATTGTGATATATTTAGCTTTATTCAATTTTTAGCTATGTCACCACAACATAAGTGCATTATGAGGGGAAAAACTGCTTTAATGCACATCTCAGAGAGGCAGCATTTTTCCATGACCAGAAATACTGCTTCAATCACATTCATCTTAGGAGAGAATCTTAACACACGTGAAACAGCACATCGATGAGTTGTCTTTCTTGTATAATGAAGTGTAAGTGTTCTACCTTGTCTTCTTAACATTCGAATCTAGATTGGTTCGCGTGGTTTGTTATTTTAATGGGGCAGTACTCTTAATATTTGATACTTTTAGGGGCAGTCCTTTTGGCAAGTTCTCAAAAGTAATGTGTCCTGCATTTTAGCTTGATAAGATAGTTCACTCTTTGTTTGAATTTTCTTGCCATGGATTGTTGCTAAAAACAACCGATAAACCCTTAGTGACATTATATCATATCTACTCACAGAAAAATAATACAGCATTCAAACTACTGGATTTATCAGGAAGAGCATATTCATAATTAAATGAAAAATATACGCATCCAAGAATCAGCAGCTGCATTTCTATCCACGCAATTTAATTTGTTTTCAATATGTGTGGAAGAAAACCTGAATTTAAACACATACAAAGCACCTAAAAGTTTATTGAACCTCTATGCACATGGAAGAGATGGTACGGCTTGCATATAGAATAAGCCATTATGTGAAATAGGAGGATACAAACAATTAAAGCACATCAAAGATAATGCCTTACATCATGTGTCATGTTTCCCACATTGCAAATAAACATGGCATCCCCCAGGTATATTTACCACTGCAATGTACTACAGTGAGCACACCTCTACCTGCAGCTAGGGTAACCATTTTTGTTTTGATGACACATAATCTTGTCAATAATTTGCATTACGAAATTTATAGACATGCAAAAATTCCCTTTTTATTTAACCTAGTCTTCAAAAAAAAACTGCCTGACTTATGCAAAACATTTGAATTGAAAACTAGCTAAAGTCAGGAACATAGGAAAGCTAGAGAGACTTTTGGCTGAGAGGGACCAAGGCCAATAATTAAGAAAAGGGGAATTCCTTTACCCCCTCATTCTGAACCGCACGCCAACATTGTCCTCGACTGTCAAAAACAAGCGCGGTCACACCGTTTCATCATGCCAAGTTAAAAGAATAATTCAGAAATACTCAATTTCCTTCCCCAACTCGTTAAGCTTTTGTACCTCATTAGATCAGGATTTCCACTCTCTCTTTTCCTCTTTTCACCCACTTTATTTTGATTTCCTTCAAAGTCATTATTACGGCTCTTACATCCTCATGCTTGCGGTTTGAAGTTCCTAAATTGAGATCTGTGATCACTTGCAATTATCTGCTGGGTTAAATTTTTCCTTGGGAATTCATCATTTGAATTCAATTAACCAAATTGATCAATGGCGTCCCTATGCAGTTCAGCTGTAGGGAAGACGTTATGTGACAGCGGGCCTTCATCAGAAACCAACCAAAGCTAATCATTTGAGGTCAGCTGTGCAAAAAGTTTTTCTCCTGGGAGCAATACAGTATGGAGAACTTTATCAGGAAATGATGTCAGCTCTCGAGCTCATTAATGCTTATAAGTCGTGCTTTAAACCTGATTGGTCCATGCGGGATTCATGGGCGATTCACAAGGTACATTTTGCGTATAAAATGATTGTGTACAATAAAGAGGGAGGGTTGCATGTTATGTTTTCTTTACAGCACACATTCTGCTTTGCCAAAAAAATCTAGCAGTTGACTTTTAATGACGAGCAATGTAGAATACTGAACTTCAGAACAACAAATGAAAAATACAGTTATAGTAATTGCTACTCTTCTATTACACCACCAAAGGTGGAGTTCAGTTTTGAGTCATTATGACACGGGACTATAGATTAAGCAAAAGTAAAATCCATCATAGTGATTAGGACAGATTTTGCTTTAAAAAGATCACCGGGAGTTATCAATGTGTGGAACTGTTTGCCACATGATGTTGTGGATGCAGAGACCCTTCTGGAATCCAGGCTTGACTATAGACCGCATAAATAGTATGGTTCTCGGCCACTGCCTTTCTCTACGTTTGGGTTACAGCATTTCGGCACACAGAAGTCCGATTCTCAGACTTAACCATGTTTTACAATTTGGAGTCTGCACGGTCCAGCCGCCGAATCAGACTCATTTACTCCTTGACTAAGTCTGGTGGAGACAGTGATGTGATGATCTGTCTGCAAAACATTTTTTGATTGTCCAAATAAAGCAGCAGCTTAAATTGGCACACGAGGAGGCAAATTGATGAAGAACCAATATTAAGCATACATTTACTTGAGGGAAAAAATGATCAATTTACAATTTTTGACATTAAAGTTACCAGTCACTTGAATGGAGGATGGGAGGACTATACTGGAGCCAGCCTGGGAAGTGTTAATTAGGAGCATCTCTTAAGATGACTCAAAAATCTGCCTTCTGAACAAAGTTTCATTGCGGCTGTTTGGAACCTGAGATAAATGCCTCGTATAACTGGTGTGAAGGCCCTCTCTGATCACTGTGAATTCTAAGAGGTTTTCTAATAAGCAACACTGGGTAATAAATTGAACTTATTCACTTGAGCATCACTGTACAGTTACTTTACAACTATATTGAGGCAAAAATAATCTTACTTGTGGGTTGGTAGAACAAAAAAAGGGACAACATGCAAGAAAAAAAATCACAGTGGTTCCCTCCTTATTTCCCAGTTGGATCGATCAAAATGGCCGACACCTGGAACATAGAGCCTTCAAGTGCGCATTTAAAAGAGAGAACCATTCTCAACCAGAAAAAAACACCTTTAGAAGAAACAAAGATTACCTTGAAATCAGAAAATATTCAAACCAAATAAAAATAAAGCGAATGTATTAATCAACTAAATTGGATCCAAAAGTCAGCAGAAAAACACATAGCAACCCAAATAGAATAATTCTAAATTGAATAAAGAAACAAAAGCACAACTTTCCCTTAACCGTGACGGAGCGTGTACAGCTCCCTACAGAGCCAGTGTTCTTATACTGACGCATATTGACAGTTTAAGACAATAAATGTCTCGGAAAAAAAACTGGAATAAAAATGTTTGAAGAAAACTTTAGTATCCCTCATGGGGAATTTCTTCCACCCCCTAACAAGTCAAAATTCAACAAAAGCATACTAAATACAGGGAAAAAATCAAATATACATCATCGCATTAAAACTTGATTTGATGAGGATCAAAATTTAATTTTATTGTAATTGTTTTGTGTTTTACAGTCATGCGCTTTTACGGTCTTTACCCCAAATGCATCAGTTACAAAAGTATGTGCCTCTGATCCGGACAAAGCAAAGCTGGAGTGAGAGAGGGGGGTAGAGAGGGAATAAGTGAGAGAGAGAGAAAGAGTGGTCTTATTAATTAACCTCCAGGGTGACATGCCACTGACTCTGCCAGTCTCTATGTAGATATGAGAAGGAGAAATGCGAGGCCAGGGATTCCACCTGACAGGGTTCTGGGTGGTAGCTGGTCTTTTCTCTGACCCTGACCCCCACCCTCATGCCACAACCAAAAACGCACACACAAATGAACACCAGGGGTCATTCCAAACATGAATGTGTGACTGTGTGGGTCGTCTGCACGCATTCTAAACTACTCCCTTTAACTGTCAACAGTCATGCATAAAATTATCATCTCGGGGCTGCCCTGTATTTATCCATATAATTACCTCCCAGGAGGTTCTGTCTGTGAATTCAGCAGCATACCTTGTTCACACGATGCAGACCCATTCACCCCTCTGATATTTCTATATTCTGAATCTGCAAAGCAAGTCGAATGATAATGATGCATGCAAATCTTCTGCAGACTATGCCCCTCTTGCATTATGAAGGGACATGACAGCTTGGGTGTGTGTGTGTGTGTGTGTGTGCGTGTGTGTGCGCGTGTGTGTGTGTGTGTGTGTGAGCGCGCGCGCGTCCATGCGTACATGTGCTTGTGTTTATTTCTAGCAAAACGGTTACTTCTTGACCACCCCCTTTCTCTCACATCCATACACACACTCATACACTCATGTAAGCATGCTCACGCACAGATGCACAAAATTATTCTGCAGCTTCACAAGAAGATTCACTCATCTATTGACTCAAGTATTTGTGACTTATTTGCTTGTCAAGCCAGTGTCTCACATGGTGCTTTCAATGGCTGAATAGCTAAGTATTCAGCCACTACAAGCCATTTCATGTACAGCAAAAAAATGTCAAATACCATTTCTCTCTCTCTCTCTCTCTCTCTCCCTTCCTCTCTCTCTCTCTTTCTCTCTCTGAACAATTTCTATCAACAGACCTTGTTTTACTGGGAGTGACCAGCCAGTGATGATGTAATTCTCTCTTCTTTCTGTGAGTAAAAAATCTGGCTGTGGAAGAGAGAGAAATTTTGTGACTAGTACAGTATAATGCATTGTCTTCCTTTCTTTCAGTTGTTAAATTGTCGTAAGCATTAAGTGAGAAACACAAAACAGAGCCAAACTGTCAAACTTACAGTTAAATAACATCTTCACTATCCTAGATTTGACCCCGGCCACCAATGTTTAGACCCATGCGTTGCTCCTAAGAGACATCACTCCATACATTTGAATGTTTTCATCCGATGGCTTCCAATATGTTATTAGACACAATTCAAGAGCAGAGCTACAGCCTGTAGGTGCAGTTAGGGAAGCAAAAACCAAATAAATCTAGCAAATCAATGCATCGCAACTGGCAACCCCGCAGGGGAACATACAAATGTGTATAATATTGTAACCCCAGTGACCAATCAGATTCCCTATAATCCACATTTTTAGCTGTATATGACTTGCCTTCTTTCCGTTCATGTCTATGCCTGCCTGATTTGTAACCATGACTTATGACCTGCAACATGATAAAAGATGGCTGTTGATGACACACAGAAGCACATTCTTCACTGCTCTTCCTTGCTTCCCTGGCCGAGGTAGCAGTACTGAGCACTGATAATCAGAGTGTTACTTGGCTATTCTCTCACATTTGGCCTGGATTGGTATACCACATTTCAGATGCTCAAATGAAGGATTCAAAATTTGTTTGAAAATTCCGTAGGGCCCTAATTAGGGCCCAGTGACAGTTAACAGGTTAAGGATAAAAAATATGGGGTTGAGCATTTTTAGCATTTTTTTAAAGGTATAGTAAGGGAACAAAGTAATGTGTTCCGTGGTAAATCAACTCTGATAGGGCAGTCAGAAAGGCTACAGCCTCTCAATTGCAGCAAACAAATAATATGTTCAATATATTAACTGAGGTCCTTAAATCACTTGTATCTAAGCTAAAAAAAAAATAATAATAATAATAATAAAAATAATAATAATAATAATAATAAAAGATTCAAGGCTAAAAAAAGCACACAAAAGGTATATTTTTTCTGGTCGCTGCTACACATACAAAATAAGTTTCAGCCATAATCAGAATTTTCTAGATGAAATGTTACCTTTATGACTGTCAACAAGCATAGCATTTTTTTAATTCTGTGAAATTCATTGAAGTTACCAGAATGCATTTTACCAGAAGTGTTCTGGTTTTTTCTGAGGTTCCAACTTCAACAATCTACTTAAAAAGGGTAATGTCCGTATTCTCAGAATGTCAGTCTTTCAGCTTTCGTGTCACCAAAATTGTCTCCCATCTTTGTGCTGATTAATACATCTGGATAATAAAAATATTTTTAAAAATGTTTTAATGACAGTTTATAATCAAGGACTAATTAGAAATGGGAAAAGAGGCATAGTGATAGATATGGTACCTGTATGCCATATATTTCTCAAAACAGGAGCCTGAGTCCACTGCAGTGAATCGGTGAATACTGAATGCTAATACTCGGCTAAAAAAGCCTGACAGAGGAACTTGATGTGGGCATTAAATCGTTGCCCCAAGGAATCCCCATCCAGCGTCTCCTGACAGAAACGCTGTCATTTCTCCCCGAGCCTCGCCCATCGCTCCTGACACTGGGTCAGAATTAGTCCCCACACAAGATGTAAATTACCACTGTTCATGAGTAATAGCAAGACAAGGGACACTAAAAGTCTCTGCATCTTATTTATTGTTTGTTGTGACTGCTACACATAAAATGCCATTGGGAATCAAAGAGGGCAGGTCCTATAGTTTTACATGTTGTTCACATTTCCTCTGTTAGAGCGGTTTGGATATCTACCATGACATTCCTTGGTATTGAGTCTTTCACACAACGAGAAACATTATGCCAGCGTGCAGATCTGCATCACAGATGGTGACTTTTACAGAATGTTTTCAGTAAACATTACTATGGCAACAATAAACCAAATTAGGCCATTCCATTTTGTTCCGCAGCTTGAAAAATAAAGATGTAATCATCAATAAAGTCATATGGGTGGTTTTTCAATGATGCTAGTGGCACAGGCAGCATAGTAAGGAGCCTAATAGGCCTACATTGATTTCTGCAGTTATCCGTGTATGATTCGCGCATTACACATCATGCGATTCAGGAGGCCTCCAAATGAGAATCAGATACTGTCGTGAATGATCTTCCTCATCATGAAATACTGAGAATGCCCAAAATACTGCTCCACCATTACCACAAACATTTGCGGCTTTATTTGAAATTTTGGAGTATCAAGGCATATAGAAAAAAAAAGTCTTTCTCCCATGAATTATGGAGCTTATGGTGTAAACCCATCTCACGTCCTGAAAAAGCTCTTCCTGATCAATGAATTACACATAGCCAATGCAGTCGCACCTGCTTTTATGTCACCATGATGCATTGCTTAACTGTTTAGTTTCCAGTTGAAGGACATAAGCCCACGTTTCATTTTTTAACTGAGAGAATTTAACAAGCATCAGTTTAACATAGTGAATTAGGAAATATAAGCCAGAGGCTTTGCAAAACAAGTAGAATAGATTCCCAGAGGTGGACTTTGGAAAATTGGGATGTTTTTCCAAAACCATGCTTTTTAAAGAACTTTTCATTTTTAATGCTCTGGAGGCTGAGAAAACAAACCAATAAATCAGAGGTTTGGTGATATGAGGTTGGCATGTACATTATCTCTTAATGCAGTTTACATTCCATAATCGAAGAGCACTGAAAAACTTTTTTGGAAGTGAAGTGCATTTTGAAGGTTTCTCTTTTTTTCACCCAAAAATAAAAGTATGTTTGTAGTTTCTCGGAGAAGCCTCCATACATCCATTTAGTTTTGTCGAGATTCAATAAGTTTTCTTGTTTATTTGAGTAGCAGTTTTCTGGATGTTCACTTTGGTATTATATAGCTTCTGTGGATCCATATTTTTGTGGCTGTCAGTGCATACAAACTCAATGGTCATGGTTCCCTCAGTTTGTAATGCCACTGTTATCCTCGAACATTGCAGAGGTTAATGTTTTGCTGTGTCTTATGAGATCTACATCTTTCCAAACAAAAAAAAAAAACAGAGAGAAACATTTAAAAAAACAGGAACCTTGAATTGGCTGTTTGTTCTACAACTTCAATAAACCAATTGCTATGCCACTCACACAATGAACAGGTACAACAGCCAACAGACCCTGGATTCAGATAAAAGATCACGGGTTTACAGCATCGCCAATCCAGAGAGACAATGCACCAATGACGGCAGTACCTCAGAAACAGAACATGTCCATGACAGTCCCTCCAACTTATACTCATACGAATGATGTGATATAATCTGGTACTTGGCCCCATGCTTGGGGGCCTGTAACGCATGAGTTAACTGTGATCCCAAAAGCGTAATACCAGCTTAAATATTAAAAAAAAGAAAAAACTTTGTATATGATTTTGAAAGCCATCATGCTTTGATGTTGCATACAGTTTCTTGGGGAATTGGTAGTTCAGAAATCATGCCTGCGCTCCCTATAGGGAATTCCCACTTGCAGAGGCGTCCGAAAGCACTTTTCCCACAGGGATTTGGGACTATTCCCAGTTCACAGGACATCTCGAAAGCAGCATGAGTATCCACACTTCTGAAGCAGTTGTTGCATGTGATTCCTGTGTCATTGAACACAAAGGGTGTCCATAACAGTCCCTTCAACTCATACTCATATTCCTCCTCAAAACAGACAATGGTTTCATTAAGACGAGGCAATGTTAGCAACCTGTTCAGATCTGGGAAAATAGCGTGTGTTATGCATTCAACAGAGCCTTAGAGCAGTCTCCAAGGGCTCTCCTACAGAGTACCAGGGTCAGATTCAGCTGAAATGAGTGAACTGGCCAACATGGACAGTGGAGGGTACCTGGGCAGGACATAAAAGTCCAAGCGGAGTGCATTCTGCTTTCAACTAAGGCCCAAACTACAGACGAGCCTCTGTCAGTCCAGTCGAGAGAGAAGGGAGATTGGAAGTGCTGATTGGTGGTAAATCTGGCACTCCATCCAAGCTCTGGTGGTTTAATGAGTGTACATGTT
The DNA here is from genome assembly GCA_029692085.1 of Gymnothorax javanicus. NCBI lineage: Eukaryota > Metazoa > Chordata > Actinopteri > Anguilliformes > Muraenidae > Gymnothorax > Gymnothorax javanicus. The sequence continues at coordinate 37,316,120 of CM056210.1, read as the reverse complement.
CCACTGTACAGCCAGGACCAAATAAAAGAAGAAAGGATAAGGGGGGATTTGAAAGTGAATTTTAGATTTTTTTTTACCATCCTGCTGCTCCCTGATTGTGATAGCTTTCCGAAATCAGTGGCGATAACAAGGGTCCCCCCACTGCCACCACCTCTACCGCTCAACCCCCACCCATCCGCACCTGAACAACTCACACTTGGCACCGATGATCAAAAGAGTCAAGAGGCAGCAAGCTATTATGCCAATGACACTTCCAGTAAGAGTCCGACGAACAAAAAAATATCATGACAGCCATTAGAGTTTTTAAGTGGCGACTTTAAAGGAGTCCTGAAGGATGAGTGTCAGGAGAGAATCAAAGAGGAAGAAAAAGTTAAATCTTCATAACGCAACTTGGTATGCTGCTCTCTATAAAACACGCTTTTCCTCAAACTAGCTCCAAAGATTGGTGTCCAAAAAACATGAAAACGTACATAGTGGCCAAGAACAAAGAGGGCTGCAGAGTTGTGTTTGAATTTTTCAGATTGAGTGCTAATGAGAGCTGTGTTCAGATCTGTAACTAGGTATCCATGAGGGAAGTGAGTGATTTTGCAGGAAAGAGTAAGAAATGAACCTTGTACTTCACCACCAAGTTGTCAAATTGAAAATGAAGTTGCAGAGGACTATGCAAAGTCTTTGAGAAGAGTCCCACTATTAATAATAAAGAGCCAATGGCTTTAACACCAAAGGAGAGGATTCAGAGATGCCTGTGTTTCTCAAACCAGCATTCGCAGCTTCGCACCTCACAAGCTCAGAACCAGGATGGAAGAAACACGAACATGCACCTGATTAAAATGTAACTGATGATCACCTGGATAGCCAGTTGAAGGCGCTTAAGCAACAAACAATGGACACCCAAATTGATGGTATCCCTCCCATATTCCTTAGCAGCGCGAAGACAGGTATGTGCTGCTCTCATGAGACTTCTGGCGACAGTCAGCACTGGCATGGCTGGGTTTGATCAGATGTCATGGAACGTGTTTAGTTTTTTTATTGAATGATACAATGGAAAGCATAAAAAATATCTATTTTATTCTGTAAATTTGGCAACTCTAATACCTTCCAAATCTAGAATGTCCAATCAGCGAACAACGTTCTATCACAAGCCTGCTGGCCACTCTTGCACCACAATCAGCACCTCTTCTGAGAAAGCCAGCAATATTTATTTTTTATTTAGTTTACGGTATGTGAAATATGTTCAGTTTCAGTAAGGAAAGTTTACTGTCCCAGCTCTGTTCTGCCCACCTCAAAGAAAACAAATTTAGCATGTCTCTTGGCCTTAAAGTGGAACTGAAAAGCTAAAATTTCAGATTTATGAGAACATTTTCTGACAAAACTCCCCCTACCCATGAGCTCCCTGTGGATAATATCTTTCACCAACAAATTAATTATTTAAGTCAAACAAACGTGTTTACATGCAGATCAGATGTAGATTAGACACTGTGGCACCGGAGCATCCGTCTAACTGAAGATTCCTATCTTGAGTTGTACTTTTTGCAGGCCAGCCCTGTGGCATTGCATAGCCTTCCAACGCAGTACACTCCTTTGTCTGAGCTTCCTTGTTCTGTGGGCAGCCCTCGTCCAGCTGTTTTCAAGATAATTTCAGTTTCTTGTGCACCCGCCTCATCAGCCACAGCGAGGCCAGGAAACTGGCCCAGAGAGGAAGAGAGGGAGCTGCTCCATCCCACACCTCTACCTCATGTACAGGTATCTTTTATTAATCTGATCCCCAGGCGCACAGCTGTTAGTTAAAATGCAGATCAGGGCACTAGCAGTGAAATGCTGTGGTCGTCTTTCAATACAAGCTCTAGCTGCTGTGATTCTACAAACCTCTTCAGTCAATGGATCACAAATATTATGTAGGTAAAGACGCTAACACCAATATTGGACACAATTTTATGCCTTTTTCTGACTAACAGACAGATAGGCCAGCGGAGCTGTTGGTATCAGGCGGCTTCTGCCATCGTGGTTGTGGTTGTGTTCCGTTGGCAAAATCTGCGAAATCGCTGGCCAGATTCACTGCATATTTTTAAGGTGCTTTTATGTGACCATATCACTCAAGTTTGTTTGCTATTTTTAAATGTTCATGGTTGGATTTTTAGCACATATTTTCTCATGAAAATTTCCCCATTAAGAAAGTGATGTTATAATAATAATGGGGGGGGATCGCTTAATTTAACATTGGTTAAATTGGTATGGCTTAGCGAAGTGCCACTCTCCTAACTAAGTTAATGTTACTTAGCTAGCTAGCGTGCACACTGTACCTTTCCATAACCATTATGTAACATTAGGTTGTTAGCTAGTGAGCTAATGCTGGCTAACTTAGCTACTCAGGTGACAGTGAATTTCAAAACCACGGTTAGTTCCATCGTGAATGTCTGTGATTCAGTGACTGACGGAGTATCATCATGATGGAGTTTGCTCAGGGCTAACATAAAGGGAATTAGCATTAAGGCGCTAACCAAAATTATGTTTGTTTTCCATTAAATTCAGCAATTCAGTTATGCGATGAACAGAATCTTATACTCTTGGTCAAGTCATATGAAGGTTACGAAACCCGTCGAGTAAATTTTGGTTTGTTGCTCGCTAAAGCTCACAACAAAGGAAAATTTATTCAACTCGTTTCGTAGCTTTCATTTGACACACCCACTCGTGTAAGATCCTCTATACACGTCGCTTTACAATGCCATTGGGCATCGATCCAAAGTGCACTGAGCAACCAATTCAAGACCTTTTACATTACATTACATTACTGTTATTTGGCAGACGCTCTTATCTTACAACAAAGTGCTTAAACCAGACGAGGTGTGCAGAGTATCCCAATTGGGAGGCACCATTTTAAAGGAAAGAGGTTGAATGTTCCACAATGATCACTTGACCTGAATGTAACTAAATGTACATTTTACTTACTGAAGGCAAAACTGAGGGCAAACGTCCCAGTACCAATCCTGAATTGAAGGCAGCTGCAGTGGAGACATCATCAACAAACAAACTCAGTCTGTGGAGGAGCTCCAGACGTTTACTCATTGACTGCAAAGGGTTTGCAACCAAGTGTAAAAAAAAATTATGATCGTTAAATTTTGAGCCTACACAACTGGGGGGGCTATGCATTCAAAGCAGAAAATGGTTGTATTTCCAACAATATTGATACAATAAATGTGATGAAACCTTTCAATTAAAGCTGAACGTCTACCCTTCATGCACATCTTAGTCGATTCATTTAAATTCACTGCAGTGGTGTACAGAACACAAATAAAGACAATTGTATCCTGTCCAAATGCACGGACTTGACTGTCATTAAATCCAGTGCTGAATCCATGCACGTAGCACTGCACGTGAACTTAGATCTCTGGTCGAACATTATTATCAAGGTCCAGATGCCTCAACATGAGCAGTGGCTCTCGACTGTTCTGCCAGAGTGCTCTATTAGAAATTAGCCATTGAATCTGGTACAATGAAACATGTGCAAAACAGGCAATCTGGCTGCCAGAGACGGGAACGAAAGCAGAGATGATGAAGAAAACAATGGCACAGAAGATGACAGATATCAGAGTTGCAAAGTAGCACAGCAGGGCTAGAGACCATTGATGGACACTCAATAATTGAACAAATCTGCAGATGAAAGATACAGTAACTTCAGTTTTAATATCATTTTCTTTTGCACTATATTTCTCAGAGTTTTTGTGGCCAAATGTTTTACATTACCGTTTATGGCAGTGTAGAGTGTATGTCAGGCAAATATTGGCTTTTTGTGTAAAGAAGGCGAAAAAAGAGCTCAAGCATGATTTCTACTATGTTTAACTCTGTTGCGCTGCCGAAAATTACTGCTATGGCCGTCAAGGGTTCTATTCTGATTAAAGATGGTGAACACTGTGGTTTTGACATTTCTAGTTGATTGTGGCTTGTCTGTGGTTGGAAAAAACTGGTTCCTCACTGTAATTAGCTGGTGACGCCTAGTTAACCTGAGCTAGTGGTCGAATGTAGCTGACTGTTTTGCAAGGTTAGCTTGTAGACTTGCAAAGTACAGTTTATTTAAGCCTGACCTGTTTAATGATGAGTCCCCACCTCACTAATAACAGGAAAATAAATCATTTAACAATCATCACTCATTTAAATACAGCACCCCCATTTTTTTTCAGTTTTCTGTGATCAGAGAGTGTATGACCACACGTCATGACAAACCTAAGGCAACAGTACCGAATGAAAAAAATATTTGTAAAATAATGACATTTTATCTGAAACTTCCTCTATGTGTACAACTCTTGGATAATAATGGGCAATTATTTGATCAAAGAGAATATGAGTTTGGTCGTCAGGACCAATCCTCTGCAAACAGAATGCTCAAGTCTTCAGAACCCCACACATTGACACAATAGGAGACTGGAGGATGGCAATGATTTCCTGGCAGATGATTTTTCAAGCAAGTTCAAAGCACATGGTTTGTCAGATGTGTTTCCTGAAACAAGATTTTGACCTTTTTCGAGACATGCACAAAAAATAGAAACGGAAAATGGTTACATTTTTTATATATTAGTTTACATCACCTTGGATGTTTTGGTGGTGTACTATTATTGTGCACTTTAGCAATGTTCTCAACCTCAGCTCATATCCACCCATGAATTATTATATTGCACCTGTAAACATTGCATTTTTAGAAAATAAATGTGAGCTCTAAGCCTTCAATTCAATCAAAGAAGCTGCAAATAAGGAGTACCTGTTAATGAAACTGATGTGGTCCAGCCACACAATGCACTGAAAGTACGTTGTACAACACGGATATAGAGAGCTTTGGTGATTTGCAGATTTGAAAAGATAATCAACATATAATGTAAATCACTAATTAGCTGGTTGCCCGAAGATTTCACAATTAGCTGCTGGTCAGAAAAACCTGAGGTACCACCATCCTCTGAGCAGGAGCACCGGATAAATTTACCCTCTCGGAACCAGACGAATTCTGCAATTAATAATGGGCAAAATGGGAGTGGGTAGCTGTCTTTCAATTGAAATGGATCCTTAGGCCACTTCCTTCTGCTCAACCCCCCCAAGACTGTGCTCCCCCAAGGAGTCTTGGATACCGATCTGATTTACCATTGAGCGTTGTCCTGTTTGCGGTCTTTTTTTTTTTCCTCTTACTGTGGTCTTTTCTTATCTTGTTCCACACTCATCAGGCTTTTGTGGTTAAATTATGTATTAAGGTCAATGTCAAAGCATAGAAGACATGTCGTCTGCAGGGAGTTTCCCCCTTTTTATTAATGATTACAGTGAAGGCTTGAGCGTGGCTGTCAGGGAGCAGGAGACACACACTGCGTGTGAGCTTGCAGCACGGTGGGGCTTCTGTGAGCCCCCTCAACCTCCCCTCTCTCTCAGGAAGAATCCCTCGATACGTTTACCCAGATAACTCTTCTCTCTTTAAAAATAAGTCCTCTAGTCTCCACTCCGAAAAGCCGTCAAGTGCGCACACATGTCAGTTTCGTGGATAGATAGTCAAACGTATACACTTGAGACTCTTTGGTTGTCATGTATTCGCTTATCGTTTGGGATGCTCAAAGTGGAAACCGTGAGGGAGAACAAGAGACCAAAATAGAGGCTTCTCACCCCTCAATCACACTCTTTCTATGTCATTTTATTTTCATTTAAAACAAACTGTGGTTTGACTTTTTGACTTGTTTGTTTTGGTTTGTTTGTCTGGGGGCTTTTCATGTGTTTTTCTGTCAAGACTGCCATAAGACGAGGTCACAACCTTCCTTTCCCCCCCAACTCCTGCTAGCTAATATCAGCTGCATGCTGCCCCTTTAGGTAAAGACAAAACGTTCCAGTGCGCCCTCTTTGAAATGTTGAAATTGCCGGGAATCACAGCAGAAAAGGTCTTCAAATCTGTTTTGCCTGCTACCTCCTGGCAGCATTGCCATTTGATAAATTTGCACTAGCCCATCTCAGAGGCAGCTGTAATTATTTTCTGATTAGATTAATTGAGTTACACTTCAGTTCTTTGTACAGCCTTTAGCATGCCCAGGAGAGTTTCACTCGATCAAGCCAACAATTACAAGATTAGCTATTGTGGCTTGCTTCACCTTGTACTGTAGTGGAGTTATGTTTATCTATGTGAAGCAGGCAGGAGGAAAGAAGGTATGAGAGTATGGCAATCTTGCCTCTTACTGATGTCTAGCGGTATTCTGCAGCTTAAACACAAATTTTATACCCCTTTTACTGAAATAAGCACTTTCAATACACATGTATACAACCACATCATGTGCCACAGTCATGAACTGTTCACACAAAGGGGGAAAATCATTTCAAATTGTATTCCAGATATGTTTTCTCTAAAAAGTTTGAGGGGAAAAAAAAGTTTGACCTTCGGAGATGTAGATTTGAAATACACAAAAAGCAGAATATTGCTGTGCATGAGACAAACAGATATGGTCTTATGTATGACTACTCTACTCTTGGAGCAGATATTTAATATTTTTTATTCTAAATAAAAAAAGTTTTATAATTGAAAAAAGATTTTGAAATTACAGTATAAAATTTCTCCTCTCTGAAAATTCCCCCTATGTTTTTACTTTCATTTTACAACAAACTACGATTGTCAGCCACCTCAAAAGTCAGACTAGTATGATATTATTAATATTGAGCTAAAAAGGATGTTTTTCCTTACTGGAATGTAGAAGTAAATTAATTCAAAACATTCAGTTCCAATCAATCTTGTTGGAATGCTTCCCAACTCAAGGGCTGTTTGAAGGCAAGACAATTTTATCAAGTTATTTATGGTTTTCAGCTCTCAGAAACGGATACCGCTCTGTCAGCCTCGATTAGATTTCTCTCAGTCCACAAAATTAATCAGTTTCCTCTTGTTAGCAGAATAAGATGATGGGTTCTGTGAAACAATAGGATGGACATTAACAACAGAGGGAGAGTTTCTCTGTGGGCAAGCCAAATTCTTGGTAAGTTATGGGGGAGGCAAAAGTTGATGAGCCTTTGTTCCTGGAACTTCTGAAGAGTAATTGATTTCTGTTGATATGACCAGAATACAAATTATCATCTTTGCCGTCTTAGCAGACCACAAATAGCGTCACATTTCAAATCAAGACAGATAAAAGGAGTACTGTATGAGTGTCTATGAGTGTATAAATTGAAGACAGAGTTGACTGAGGGGAACAAGTTTGTTCCTGGTGCGGAATGTAAACTTTTTTTTTTCAAGCTGGGGCCATGGCAAGTCCTTCTAAGAGAACATTGATGAATTTCTCTCTCTCTCTCTCTCTCTCTCTCTCTCTCTCTCTCTCTTTCTCCCTCCCCTCCATATTCTTCAGAATGGTAGCATCATCATACTCATGTTTAGATGGCGGAAATTAATGTCTGACTCGTCAGCCTAATGAAAGCCCACAGCCCAACCCTCCGACCTGCGTCTCCTGCTCTTGTCAGGAATCTAACACTGTTGCTGATTCAACATGAGCTGCTCACTGGGCAAGACCCAGAATTAATGAATGCTAATGAATAATAATTACAGTTTCTGGAACCAATACAAGCTTACAAGCCTGAAATCTCCCACACGTAAATGAACCTCAGCAGAAACCGCTAGATTTGCAGATGAAGGAAGCACTTTCAGGCTTAAGGAGATTTACTTATTTTCAAAACATTGGGTCTGATAGACAGTTTTCCTGTGGTCCATGAACCTGAAAGTATGCATGTGCGGTGCGCCCCCTGTATGGTGGGTGACAACATGATGTGAGAAAGAATGATATCACTGGACAGGTATTTGAGTTCAATACAAGAGATCCTCTAATCTAACCTTTCATGGTTTTTTTTTTTTTTTTAACTTTAGCTATTGTACCCAGTCTCATATCTGTATGAATGTAGGTGTGTTTGAGAGAGGGTGAGTGTGTGTATGTGTATATGGTTTGTAATCCTGCTGCTTACTCTTTTGATTAATCTGCGCATTACCTCAAGTGCATTAAATTTAAATCTCATTGCTTTGAACCCTTTTCATCAGGTTGACAGCTACAAATAAAATAATTTTCAAATTTCGGATGGCCACAGAATATTAGATAGATTTTCATTTTTTGAATTCATACCATGTATCCACAGATTTGCATTGTCAATTCATCTTTAATACATATACATTGAGCACTTAAATCACTCTACAATCGTGAAATCAAATTATAGAACTAATTTTAGATATGAAGATTATTTAATTTAACCTGCTTTTTTGCTTTTTGTCACTTAATACTGCATGTTCAGTGCATAGAGAAGGTCACATGAAGAAAGAAAATAGAGTTTTACTAAAGAAAAACTCAAAATGCAGCCCTGTACATCAAAGCAGTTTTTTTTTTTTTTTTTATTTTGCACTGCACTTGAGCGTCTTCAACAACAGCGCTTGTAATTCATGATATACCCCAGCTGACTATGATTTATTTGTTTATTTGTTTACTTACTTACTTATCATTCATTCATTCTCTTACAAGCATCAATATAGCTGAAATCAAGGCACTTTCATATTTTCTGAATTTCCTATAAGTTGATACAGTGTGGACATGTGTCACTGGTTGAAAAATATCGCCTCAGTTTCTGACAATTTTACAAACAATCCGCAGTTTAAATTCATTGAGTTATCGCATGGGCACAGTTTCTAATACATCCAGATGCTATTTGCAGCCTGTAAAAATGAGTGTTCCCCATCTGTTCCTACTAGCCCGAGGACCTCTCTTGTGTCACACTTAATTCTTTCCCTCCAAACAGTTCAGTGGAATCTATTCAATCCATGTTCCCACCAGCTGTGATTTCTATACCAGCTGATCAGCTATGCACACTTACTTAATACTAGCCATGGGCTACTTCAAGTGACAGTCTGAATAACCTTCCAAAAATCTAAAAAAAAATTGAAAATGGCAAATATTGTTACATGAAATATTATGTCGCAGCGTTTCACCAAATTTTCTAAATTCCGTGTGAATTGAATGTCAAATTTATATCTCACCAGGTTTTTTGGGTTTTGATTAAGTTATCGATGCAAGATTATCAACAAGTTAAACTGTATTTTATACTGGGTCGTTTTGACATTTATGCAAAATATCACTTGTATGCTTTTATTTTTTTTTTTTTTATGTGTTATTCATTCCATTAGGTTTACAAACTGCCCAGCATGGTAGTAGACCTGGAAATAAGGGAGGAAACAAATCACATTCATGGGCTTTAAAAACCTAGTATTTACTGCATCACATTTTGGAAAGAGTGGATTTGCATATTTATGCATTTGAGCACGTGGTAATTAACAGTGGAATATATTGAATTAAATTTGTAAATCCTGACACTTTGGAAGGGGGAGGTAAGGGACAGTGGTCTCCAAGGTCTGAATTATTCTTAGCGTATACCAATTACTACCATGTATCCTCTTTTTATGTTAACATCAATTAAGGTTCTTCACAGTTTTTTTTCTTAAGTTCTTTTCTTCTTTATGGATTGAGAATGTCAGAAACACAGATCAAAGCAGAACACTGTGGTCCAGGCACCATAGGTAACACTGCTTTGCATAAGAATCTGCATATTGCCAAGTATATTTTTGTTTCATTGTGCATGAATTAAAAGGCAGGAGAATGCAATGCTATGGTGTCCCGCCTGCATTATCACAGGGGGTACATAACAATTTATAAGCTCATGGATATTTTGGTGCTGCGTCTGTGAATAGTAGGTTACAGGAGGAGTTTTGCTTGATTCAGGATGCACTGTAAAATTCATTCTCTGCACCTGATGCTTTCATTTGCAGTATTTTCCTCTCAGTTTTTAAATAAATGCTTTCCAGTAGAGAAATGGGAATAAGCCAAATTAGATCTGGGAATTTCAAAAGATGTTTGCTTTAGGCTGTCATTAGCTGTTGTGGTTGTTAATAGAATTAAAGAGCACATTCAGTCTTCCATTCTTTTAAAAAGCATAATATCTCCTGAAATATGCATTTATTTATTTATTTATTTGTCCAAAGGCCTATAAAGTCTTTATTTGTTTTATTCATCTACGACTTTAAGTTTAGCTTTTAATATAAACCCTTCCAAGTAATGATCCTGTCCCGCTCTCCCCTTGTTTTGCGCGTGCTTTAGTGTTTCTCATTCTGTACAGATTCTAATCCGCACATAGCTCGTGGCAAGAACAGGCGGTCCCCCGTTGGCTTGTGTTTGAGCAGGAAAGCTTCCACTCGAGTTCGCCTCCTTTGTTTTTGCCATAGGAGCAGTTGGCCCGTGTTCTGATGAGCAGAAGTTCAGATAAGACTATACTAGGTTGGGAAGTAACTGTGGTTTTGTGACTTTACCTCCAGTTACTAAACCTCCGGGCCTCGTGTTATCAGCTTTAAATTATCCAGCTCTAATTATGATATATAGCCATTTCACACTCTGTCCAGGATGTATTCCTATGTTAGCTGTAAAAATGCTTGCATTAGTCTTTCTTAACACTTCATGTTTTCAGTTTAATCAAGAAATATATCACGAGAACATGAATAATGACTGTCTTGTCCTCAGGAGTACTTTGTTTACATTTCCTTATTGATTTCATTTGTTATCAGTTTATATTCGCAGCATTACCAATGCCCTTTTAAATCCAATCAAAAATAACGGTCTTACAGGTGATCACAGAGAGAGTCGTTTGAGGACATTGAGTGTACTGACCAAAAGGTTCAGTGTTTGATTGATGCTATTAGAAATACAGCAAAAAAAAAGAAAAAAACTCAAACCAACATTGTTGCATTTGGAATAATTGATGTGGTTTAATTACTTCAAATGAAGAGGCATCAATAAATCAATGTGGATATTAACTGGTCTACTGTCAAGAAATCAGCAGCGTAAGTTGCCCGTCTGTCGCTCCATTGACTTTCCACTAATGCGCATCCTGGGGTTATTGAATGTCTTTAAGTGTTGACATCACAACAAACCCCGGTGATGAACAGCTTCTTGTTGCAGTGCCCTTGGGCTCTTTTCACACACAGGGCTTGAATAAACACACTGCTACCAAGAACTCACACGCTATCCTCTCAAAATGCAGCCAAAGTCCTTGGGGACCACTTACAATACCTCTTGTACACACTTGGCAAGTCACAAACCGGCCTCATAAATATTTTGTATTTTCAAATGCAATCAATGGTTTGTACTCACATCACCTCAGCGCATGTTTTTTTCAGTTTTGAGTGAATATGATTTAATACTATCTGTTTCCAATAACAAACAATGTTGAATCCTTTTGTTTATTACATTCTGAGAAACTGTGCATTTGTTGAACTGTTGAATTTTGTATTGTTTTCTGTTTGTTTCCTGCATCCATAAGCAGAAATGTGATGGGGGAAAACAACTATTGATAGTTTGTAGTAATTTTGGAGTAAATGTAACGTCATGTGAATCTTTTGCTAACACATAAATAAGCTGCATACAATATGTAAAATATTTCCATATGACAAAACCTTTGAGTCTCGTTTGACCTTGGTGAAAAATCCATGCTGCTGTTTTGAATATAAATGGGGTTTAACATCACTTCTGTGAGTATCAGTACTTTTGGACTCATTAGTATGTATCACTGTTTTGTGGGAACCTTAAGTTACACTACCATTTTGAGACTTTTCAAAATATGTTTTTATAGAGGGAACTTAATTCAAACATCCAAGTGTACTTTCTCTGTTGGGTTTTACTAACAATTTTAGCTTGTCTGCAGATTTCTGAAATGCTTTCACCTGCCTCTTTCCCCCTCAAGTCCCTGCACTCACTAAGCTCAAGTCATCCTGAACTTACCATGTGCAGGATGGAGTGCCACCTTGTGGTGAGATAGTACAATTAAAGCTCGCAGGTAGGCTGAATGCGCAGGAAGGCTTGTCGACAGTTGAGCATGTGATGATGTCAGATTCATTGCATTGCCTGAGGTGTGCATGACCTCTCTGACCTATTCCCTTCCCTACCCATATTAAGCAGTGATGTCATATCAGTCGAAGGCTTCAGCATTAAAACCATACTTAGCATTGTGAGTGAGATTTCTGTTCATAAAGCTATTTTTGATTATTTTATTTGATTGCTGGGATATCGTATATTCCCCATACTCCAGATGGAGAATTTGCGTGAATACTCCATACTACCAGAGGGGTTTTGACGGTTCACTGAAACCACATTGACTTACTTAGAAAATGGACATTTTGAAAATTCTCAATATCTTACATTTTAATTGAATTTGGAATTAAATGTTCAGTATGGCCTGAGAGGACTGATATTCAGCTTCTATCATCATAGCCTTCATATCTGTTTTGATTATTTAAAAAAAAAATTGTTTATTAATCAATGAACTAAATTGGGAGTATTCAAGCATTGAAAGGAGAGGTCACATACTTCCGACAGCACTCCACTGATATGTAACCATTGCATTAGCTGTAGTTTTCTTACTCGATTTTGCATGCACTTGGAAAACAGATCCAAGGGCTTTATCAGAACAGAAAAAAAGTCTTATTTTAATTAAAATGGTCACAAGTGCACAAATGTTTAAGATAGATATACTTTACTGAACCCCGTGGGGTAATTTGTCCTCTCCATTTGACCCATCCTATAGTTAGGAGCAGTGGGCAGCCACAGAACAGCACCCGGGGACCAACTCCAGTTCTAAAGCCAGTACCTTGGTCAGGGGTACTAGTAGGAGGGTTCCTATGATGCATGTTTTTGTGGGTGGGGGAAACCGGAGTACCCGGAGGAAACCCACACAAACACGGGGAGAACATGCAAACTCCATACAGAAAGGCCCCAGGCCAGATTCAAACCCACAAACTTCTTGCTATGAGGCAGTAGTGCTAACCACTATGCCACCATGCCGCCCAAATAATTCTGGTTGGTCGCGTCTGTTTTTAGGCCAGGTGTAGGACAGAAATACGTTTGAAAATTAAAGGCAATAAATGTCTGCATACTAGATTAAAGCTTGTAATACTTAATTGACTATCAACCTATGTTTCTTTTGCACCTTGGAGATATTTATCTAAACTGGGTTGCACAGGGTAGAAATTCTCAAATGTGAAATAGCATCAAAAGTAATATCAACTTGTCAGAAAGATTACAGTTTCAAATAAAACAAGCTGCTGGAAAGAGCGTTCAGTTTAGATCTACAGCAAGTACTGCTAATTCATTGTAAAACAATCGTACCCATGGGACTAGACCTGTTTTATGTGCAAGAGTGCATAAAAACTAAATCCACTATTAATATTTGAACGCATTAATATTTATTAATCGGGTCTATGTCCCATATGTAGCGAATGTGTGTTCTATGGGTGTTATATAGTTTTCTTTCCTCAGGGCTCAGGAGTGCACATTCTTGATAATTTTCGATGAAAATCAACCCCACGATTAAAACATTATTGTTTTGCAGTCGTGTCTGTTTTCAGCTCATTTTGCACTGTTTTATTGCTGGGTAGGCTACAAATAAAAAATGGACACAAATAATGCTCGCCAGTGCTACCAATTATTGGGAGCCATTTATACAGAAATTGAAAGTTGGGCTGCGGCAAGGATTCAACTAAGGCTGGAGATGTCAAGAGTCATGTAGTGGCCTACTTTCCTGGATAATAATTTTCTCTTTGTCTGCAGCAATAGATACTGGCCAGGCAGCTGGTTAAGACAGCTGGTTAAGATTTTACATTGACATTTTATTACTTACCCTCAAAACAAATCCATTTTAGGTCCGATATTGTTTTGCTTATATACACGTCACCAATTTTTTAACAAACTCCTCAGCATTGTATTGTTTTCCCTGTGACAGAGTTTCTAATGTGAAGGAAATAACTAAAGTTAGCCTCAAAAATATTTTCAAGTGAGTAAAATGTGCAACTGGTTTGACATTGCAAGAATCCAGCCAGCTACCTCACAAGTTGTTTAGAGTTGCCTACATGGGAACAAAATAGTAATGAATATTCGTAACATTATTTTGATTATTAATATCAGGTTACTACGCAATATAATTTACTATCTGGCAGCCAAGTTGGCAATCAAATGCATTGCAATATGTATGACTTTTTACAAAGATAACTGATTTTTTTTTTAGCTAGCTAAGTATTAAAGTTTATTAAATGTATTCAAACTTGGGCCTGGTGTGAGTGTGTGTGTGTGGGGGGGGACATCTCAGGACTCTCAGGACTCAGGACTTCTAGAGGGTGAGAGGTGTTTGCTTTCTGTTTCCTTTGCTGTTGATGCAATTGGTGAACTGTTCAACTATTGCAGTTGTATGTACGGAGTTGCTAGACTGCTTGAGTGCATCTGTGTCATATTCAGGATGCTGGCAGCATTCACTTTATCTTGACTGAGTTTTTGGCACTGATGTAAATGATGCTATGAAGTGATCCTGTTTTAAAAGTCAGGAGGCTGTAAATTCAGTGTTCAAGAACTGTGGACTATCATTTCAATGAACTGGTCTGCTGTTTGGAAATTTCTGGTCTGTAATCTCTCTGATATGCTGTAATCTAGTTTAGATTTCTTTTGAATAATTCAGTTTTTTTTTAAATTTGCTTATTTATTTATGTATTTATTTATTTTTCTTTCGGAGCAATAGCTCCAAATCAGCACTGGGGCAGGTCTGATAGGAAAATGGTTGTAAACATTGCAATGAAAAAAGACTGATGATAAAATGCACAGAACTGGAATGAAAGAAGGTTGGAATGTGTATTCAAAGGTGAGGCCTTGGGTGATAATGAACCTACTTGCTAATTCAGAGTCGGGGACAAAAACTGTAAAGAGCTTGGCATAATTAGCCAATCCTGATCAAGTCTTGATCATCTTCAGACTGCTAACTCGTGTCAAATGGAGAACAAGACAATAGCGACAATATTATTTTTAAATGAGCAATTTTGGAAGATAACATTAGTCACAGCACTTTACAGAAATGAGCAACTAAAACACATAATGTAGAATTGCTCTTATTTTCTTGGCAGGATAAGGATATCTCATCTGTGAGATCATTTTGATTGTATATCGCTATAACCCTGCATAGTCAGTCACCAATACTGCATTGTGTAATCCTGTGAATTGCCAGGAATGCTATCCTTTTTTTGATGGAATTATGCGTATGAATGGAGCAAGCCAAAGCTGGTGTTTTATCCAGGTGAGGCACTGCTTTATTGCATGGGTGAGCTCTGCATTCTGTTGTTGAATCCAGATTGTGCCAGCGCTCCCAATGCACTGGGATGACAGTGTCTGTGGCCCATGATAAGAGCATTCCACTGCTCTAGTGACCCCCACTGGTCAGTTAGGAGCCTGCAGCCCTGCTGCTTGGTTGCACTCTGAACATCTTCCTTACAGTGAACCAGCTCTGAATCTTGATGCAAGAAAATATCCAACTTTTTGAAATAAGCAGGGGGCAGGAGATGAGAAAATTTATCCTAAATGATACAGATAGGAAGGCTTGCACATTACATTCAAACTCAGACACATCGGCAAACGTGGCAGGTTATAAGTTTGAAGGGGGAAGATTCGTTGGTAAAGATAAACATTAATGCATGAGCAGTATATGCAGTAATTAAATTCATGTTTTAGGTTAAGTTCCCTGGAGCCAAGGCTCTGAAAGCTTAGATAAATAGATAAGGAATCTACTTCTGGAGGTTTGCAGCCGGTTTGTTTATTGGCTTGGTACTGAGGTTAGAGTCATTAAGTGAACACACCTTCTCACGGACTAAATTGGCTGCAGTTTGAAATGAAGGCACAAAATCCTGCATGCACTCTGGCCCTCTAGGATGAGATTTTGAACTCTTTTCCATAGATCAAAGCAGCTGTGCCTCACGGGAAGATGAATAAATACTTAGCATAGAGCACAGAAGCTGAAAATACAATAAAAATATAATTTGAAATAATTACTATTGTTTTTCCGCAGATACCTATGAAATATTTAAATATATATCTATTGTTTTGTGTATTTTACCCAAATTAGTAAGCATTAAAATTGAATTAAAATGCATCCTGGGGATGAATTTCCATTTTCTTATAAAAATGGTTTCAGAAATCATTTTTGTTCCCATTATTTGCTTTTTTTGTTGCTTTATTGTTTGTGGAGTTTAATGAGACAACAATGTAGATGGCACAGAGAAAACTTTTGTGATTTATCATTGTAATGTACTTTATTGTTTAAAGATGAGGAGGTCAGATTACAGAGGGTTCTGACTTTCAATAATGCAGATAAGAGTATATCTTGTGCTCTTAAAGGAACAGAAAGGGGTTGGGGGGGCTTTTTCCATCCCCACCAAATTGCTTGTTGACCTTCTCATTTCCTTTGGTTGGATCTTATACGGTAGTTACAATTGGAAAGCTGACAACTTGAAATTCTTATGATCAAATTTTCTCTCTTGCCTTTGAAGACCTTTGGTTCAATTGCCTTTCCCTTGAGGTGCTATATGTTATTGAACTGAATACAATTATTTATTTATAGGAACCCCCCTCCCCCAATATCTTTGTGTTTTTTATTCCCAGATCAGCATGATGGATGGTGTTCTGGAACGTCTTTATGCATGAAATGAAATGGAGTTGTACCAAGCTTGGAAAAACAATGAGCTGATTCAACAGCTTAATAATCTTTGTATTGGAATTTTGCTTTATTCAGCATTAAGACGTAACCTGCTACATGGCTAGTTTTTACCTTCTTTCCTCCTCCTGAATAATGAATATCCCCTTTCACACCTGCATTTAATGCTAAATGTTGTATTTCTTTTTTGTGGGTAGTGATAACGGAGACATAAAAGAGATTCTTTAGATCCTCTAATGGTGAAGGCATTACACAAAAATACGAAATAGAGGAAACTGATAACTTTTAAGACTCACTTATGTAAACACACAATTGCTTTCACTCTGTCTGTTTAAATGGACTGCAATGCCTTTTGTCACAATAGTACACAGTACACTGTACTTGTTAAAGGATTTTTTTTATAAAAATTGTTTAATGATTTTTGTTGGTTTATAGGGATAATTATTATTAAAGCTGAAATTATGTAATCAATTTAAGATGCTCCTGGGGCAGATTAATTTTCTGAAATAGTGTGTAGAATTACATTTTTAATTAAACCAGCATATTTACTGTATCGTTTGGGTGTTCATAATTGTGCCATTTCGGTGATCCTTAAGCTGTTAAGGTGAGTCATGGTCTCCTAAAGTTTAACTAGCAATCCATTCATGAATGCCACAAAGCACAATGAAATGAAAAGTAATGGGACAGATGCTGAAAGGACAAAAAGAAATGGGTTCCACTTCCTGTTCTCTTTCCCTCATGAAGGCATGTGCTTCGCTTGTCTGTATTCCCTGATTTCAGCCCGGTCTCAACAACCGGAGGGCAATTTTTCTGCTGTGGACACCTCTTGGTCTCAGCCAAATGGATGCCAAGCTCTCTTCACACTACACGGCCCCATACCTGCTGAGATAAAATAAAGGGCGCTTGTTTTAGTGGCGATAATTACAGCCAGACATGGTCGAGAGGTGCAGAAATGTGGATGTACCATTGTTACTGACTGGTAGTGCTCTGGCAAGCAGGACCAGATGGTTTTAAGGACTCCAGTAACCAAGACGATCATAAAGATGAACTTTCCCCTTCCCCCGGGAGATTATGAAATTA
Source organism: Gymnothorax javanicus (assembly GCA_029692085.1). NCBI lineage: Eukaryota > Metazoa > Chordata > Actinopteri > Anguilliformes > Muraenidae > Gymnothorax > Gymnothorax javanicus. The sequence continues at coordinate 37,298,504 of CM056210.1, read as the reverse complement.
AATACAAAAACAGCTTTGCGTAAATTTGTATTTGTGATTACGAACTTCTAATTCCAACCATGTCTTTATCAACAATCACCTTTAGAAGCTTAAAGAGACAAAACAACAGGACTGTACAACATCACCAATGCAAGAATCCTCAAATGTCCCTTCACTGTATTTTTAAGACATTTACATTTTAACACAGTTACATAACATCAATTTTTTTTTTTTTTCATTTGAGTCTGAAATAGTCTACAACCAGATGGTGTGAGAAAGGTGTGCTCGTAAAAATACCTAATAAATCTCCAGATTGATGTGAAAACTGCAATTTATTGGTCCAATGGGCGTATCCTCTCCTCCTTTCAAATAATCTCAGCAAACATTAAAGATCCTGCCCACTTGTCTTTGAAACCTTTTGTTCTGTGTTTCATTAATAAACCTTTCAAGAATTTTTTCCCCCCAAAAAGTGTTGCCTAGTTACTTTAAAATGGCTTGGATAAACCTCCCATAGTTCCCATTAGTTATGCCAGGATCCACAAATATGCAAATATTATGGTGATAAACCGTGCCCCAGAAAAGCATTCCTGCCATCCAAAATCCGCACCCCCGCATATTCCAACTTACCTATAGGTGCAGCCACATATGTTCAAAGTGGGAGTGTAGGAAAAAATTGTGCTCCATCCATTCCAATGAGGAGAGTGGAAAAAAAGTCATTTCCATGGGTGAAGAAATCTCGCCCATTCTTTGTCACCCCAAGTTCGGTTAGGGTGAACTTTGATACACAAATTTGCGTGACTTAGTGAAGCTCAACCAATATGTGACAAGAGGGTAGAGGTGGCCCCTAAATCCGCATATTTCAGCATGGACGAAACGCTAATATTGGCCTTTTCCTCTCATCGCGGCCTCCTGTTCCACCTGTTTTTGCCACAGCATGCCTCATACTATCAACACCTTTTTATTACCCCGCCCCACACAAAGGGTGAGGGAAGGGGTATTGTTTTCGGTTCGGTTTGTTTCTGTGTTTGTGCGTTTGTGCGTTTGTTTGTTTCTGTGTTTGTTTGTTAACACTCTAGCAGCAAAACTAATGGCCAGATTCACCCCAAATTCGGTTAAGGGATTGCCACTGACCCAGAATAGATCCCTATTGAATTTCGTACAAGTAGGTGAAAGTATGTGCGAGGGGCGGGGTTCGTTGTGCCTGGCACCACTTGTTTTCATTTGTGACCACACCGTTTTGCTGAACTTCGACATGCAAATTTTTATGCCTCATTGATGCTCGTCAAATGTATAGGGGATGGAGTTGATCCACACCCACTTATTTCAACACAGAGGAAATGCTAATTTTGGCCGTATTTCTGCTCATTTTCATTGTTCTGCCCAGTTTTGCCACTGCATGCCTCAACATGATCGCACCTTTAGAACGTAAGCAATGTAGCAAGGCTACGAGGCAACCTTGGCAATATAGAGGATACATCTCAATTCTCTTATTTCATACTTCCTCACACCTTGATTTTCCCTTGAACAGGAAGTTTTTTCAGATCTGCGACCTTGCAGGTCACTCCAAGGCTCTGATTTCTGCAGCGAAGAGCGAGTAGGGACCTCTGAGCAACCGTGAGTGAGGATACACCATAGCAGGCTTCTCAGAAAACTAGGCTTGCCAAACAACAATATATACAGTAGCTACACCTGGCTTCTCATTTTGTACTCTTCGTTTCGCTGGAGCATTATGGCAACGATGCGGAAAGCACCTTCCTGCAAGTTGACAGGATTAGTTCATTAGATTAGCGACACACAAAACTATGCCCGGCTGAGTCCGTTTTTTTATTCTGTCATTCGCCAGCTTTTTGTCCAAATGTAACGCAAAATTTAGCCAAATTTTTTAGAAGATCCACAAGAGAAATGCAACTATTGTTATGCGAATATTAGGAGTTTGTTTCCAGAGGTGAGCAGAGGATGATGCCAATTTGAGTCCTGCAGGCTGCCACTGCAGTGCCACTACCTGCCAGTGTCACTGGAAAGATCCCGGCCCTGCTGACTGATTTAGTCAGGTGCCCCATTCACTGCAGGAGAAGAGCTTTCCCTCACTCCAGTCGAGTGGAAGCACTCATGGGAGAAGTTAGCCCTGAAGGCCTTCTGACTGAAACCTTTGTGTTAGAAAGCCTATAGTAGATGTGGTTTACATTGTGGATGGGTCTATTTTAACCCAAACCATGATTTTTTCCTAAACCAAACCAAATGGTTATAGTGCCTAAACCTACAGAAGTAGTTTTGTTGTCGAAACCTAATCAAGAAGTTTTATTTACCAAATCCAGCCAAATAGTTTTGTGGCCTAAAGCTAACCAAACTGCAGCTGTGAACTGAAAGTTATCAATTAAACTGAAAATCATTCATCTGCCACTACTCGTTTTTTCATGTGGCTCTTTAAACTAGTGGTGGAAAATGCACTGATTTATATACTACAGTTTCAAAGTGAAAACGCTCAGCCATGGTGTTGACTGCTTATGTCTCTTCCCATAGTGTTTAAGAAAACACCACATGGACATTTTTACAAGGTCGAAATCTTGATTTTCATTTGAGGAGTCTTAAAAAAACACCTGTACAAATCAATTTGATACAAGCCATGTCATGCAGTAACTAATCAGGGATTTTAGCTTGTAAGCCACGTGCTTCATTATAATATCTGTCAGCTGACACTGTTACCGAGGTTAGAGTTGAAAAATCTCTTCAGTTAATAACCGTTTTCTCTGTTACTGTGCTCTGACGAGATTAGCCTTCAAAGCCAACCTGTTAGTAAATGGTAATCTTCATTTTGCAGACCCAGATATTACAGCAAGGAAAGTGGACCTTTTTTAGCATGTGTATGTAGATAAATTCTGTGTAAATTAGTCCTACTTTCACCACTAATTAAGGCAACAAAAAACCTTGGCTCGATCAGTGTAAAGCAATATGGAAGGCTTGTTTTGGTAGTGAGAGTATAAGTCTGGGAGAAGTAGCAGTTGCGTCTCTGAGTGGTGCTTATAGCACTGATAATGGAGTTTTCACACGGATATTCCTTAGGGATTGAACACAGCTGCTAATTTTATGCAGACCCTGACTCCCTGAGGATCTCCCAACTACTCACGCCGGGATTTTGATCACCGAAAGAATAATCTTCTGACTTGTAAACAATTTCCACTTTCAGTTAATGACACTAATGGAACCTAATTGCTTGGTAGCTGCAATTCACTTTACAGGTCGCCCTTAGCTTGGCATCCTTACCCCTTATCCTAAATAGTCACCCTTTCATAGCGGGATTATGAAAATATTTTCACAGTCGCGAAAATGAGAGAGTCGATGTTGAAGCTGGCTTTGGGCCTTCCTCCAGGGGGAAGTCGAACTTTGGAATGCTTTCTCTTTATCGTTGGCCTAATGGGCTCCCCTTTTTTGACCTGTTCCTGCCAAAATAGACAGAAATAAACAGCCTTTGCCAAGGGCTCATCCAGTTCACATTTCTCTCCTGAATGTAAAAAGGATTACATTCAAACATTCTACAAATTACATTTGAATTGACCCATAACAGTAATAGCTGTCAATTAAATTGTGCGGTGGAACAGAGGCCATGAGTGAAAGGCACTATTAAATCCATGCAGGCAGACGTTAAACCAAATAATTATTTAACTTCTCAGATCCCCATGTGAGACACAACAGGGATTATTGAAATTGCTTTTTTTTCTTTCATTACGCTCCTTCTGTACGAAGTAAAATGAAGTGCTAATTTATCTGAGAGACACGATGGCACAGTGGGTAGCACTGTTGCAGGACAGCACAAAAGCAATGGTCAAAATCTATGTGGGCCTGTCTGTGTGGAGTCCATGACTGTGAGTGTGTGTGTGAATAGTGTGTGTGCCATGCAATGGATTGGATAACTACCTGGGGTTTTTTCCTGCCTGTTGTCCAATCTTTCCTCATAGACTGTCTGTGTGTTCAAATGAGGAGCCAATAATTGTTTTAATGACATGGTCATTAAGATAATGGCACTGCAAGCCACCTCCAAAAATGATATTCACCTGCCTCCACTGAAAATATTCAACACACCAATTTATAAAATGAGTAGCAAATAATTGGGAGATATTTGAAAATTAAATCAATTTAGAGGCACGAGCCATGGTTTAACCCTGCAAACTAATTTTTCACTGAAGTTTTCCCTTAATTATAGGTTCAATGTCAGAAAAAAGCATTTTTTTTTTAATGTCAGACAATTTTTCATACATATTCTGTATCTGCTGGTTAAAGCACTTCACTAAAGCTACAGCTTACTCATAATAAGAGAAATATTCAAACTCAGGATGCCATATCTTTATTTCCGCAACATTGCATCAAATGGAAAATATCAGATTTTGTTGATCATTTCATATACATTTCCTTCCAATTCAGCAGCACATATCTGGAAATGTTGGAAATCTTGCGATCTCCACTACAATTTAAATTAGACCTGAAATTCCACAGGTTCAGATGCAGAAGCTGCAATTGTCAGACCCATATATGGGTCCGTAGGTTTTATGGGATTAAAGGTCCGGTTTTATATAGGGTTTGCAGATCATTTCCACAACCATGAGTTGGTGAGATTGGTGGGGTAGGACAAGCAGGATGTTGGCCATGACAGGAGAGTCCCACAGACTACCAGCTACTGCAGGTTAGTGGGCAGATTTTGTGGTTGATAGGTTATGCACTCCTCAAAACTTCATGGATTGCAATTATCATTGATGGAAAAGTGGCAATGCGCATTGGAATTATATAACCCACTCGACCATTTTAAGATCCACTATCACTGGAAAAATGTGCTTAAATCAGAGTTTGGGGCAGCAGGGTGTCATTGTGGTAGGTTTCTTAACTGGCAACTGTTAATTCTTCAAGCTCCTGATGGGACTGGGGATTCTGACTGGCATCTGGAGGGATGAAGCTGGGAGGAACTCTGCTGTTGGGCCCTTGAGGAAGGCCCTTAACTCCATTATGGCTTCAGGGGCTTTACCCTGTTCCTTTCTATCATGCCTCACTTGCAACTGTTCTATTCGGAATTTCCCAGGCATCCTTGAAAAAGAGAAACATGTTTGTTCTCAATGTTTATTCCCCAGATACTAAAGTCTGAATGAACTCTCTCAATCTTGGATGAGACAAATGCTTTCATCTCACACTCTATAGGTTCCATTCACTTGCACCCCTGAAAGCATCCAAACAAATTTGTTTAAATTGCTGGGAAGCATCAAACATATTTTTGCTTGAGTTTTATGTGCATATCACGAGTTTGAATTGGCCTGAATCTAATCCTGGTGAGCCAAGGATTTTGAGCTGAGGAAATCTTTTGCATCCTTTGTTAAATCCAGCTGCTGTAACTTCTTTCCGCTCTTTAAACGAATCATTTCAACAGATCTGAAAATGCATTTGTATTGTCTTGGCTTTCTTAAAACACATCTATGATTTATGTTTGATCGTAATAATATCTGTACACAGTGACATATTGAGGACATATGCCACGTACCTTACTTCAGAATATATTAAATTAATAACAGTTGTTCTATCCGCCAAAATGTGCCAAGGATCGTGGATGTGACCGGGTGAGAATTCACTCCTCACATCTGCTACGTTTAGAGAAACACATTAAACAGAAACTTTAAATCACAGCACTTTAATTCAAACAAGCTTATGGTCACCCACATGTTTCCAAAAGACTTCATTATTGAAATGAATTGGTTCCAGGTAGTAACACTTAAAATTTTATAGAAAGCCCTGGCTGATATCCGTGCATGTAAATCATAAGTCATGCGTTTGAACTCTTTACTAAGAACTGTGCTATACTTTTGTTAAAATGTTTTCATACCTGCACAACTTTGGGTCAGAAGGTTGAGTTGGTTTTCATCAGATTGGCTGCATAAACTACAAAACCTTAAATGTGGAGCAATGCTTGGCGTATATATTTTGTATACATTGTAAAATACATATACTTTCCGGGACATTAAATCTGTTTATTTTTCCACTTTAAAAAAGCATGGAATGCAAAACATTATTACTATAGCAGTAAACTTGTTTTGCATTCAGTTTGTGCATGCCTTCAATTAATTTCAGTTCATCAAATGTTAAATTGAAATGGCCATGTTCAAATGTAGAACTGCATTGTTAATCATACATAAGGCCAAGATGCTGTGAAGTATAATGACGATGATACAGCCATCATGGAGCGCTGTTTTTGATTTACTGTTTTATTTGTTGTTAATATGCGAAGTGAAAGCACCACATGATGGCAACCACCCACCCTAGAAAGATATTGTAGTAATTATATGATAAAAGTTTTCACCACACTGAACTTGTAAATAATCTGGCTGAAATTATGACAAATTGATCACTGTTGATGGAAAACACCCAAAGTCAGACCAGAAATCTGCCTTCTTTTATTTGTGACGTCATTGGTAGGACACATGCAATATATTTTGCTCGCAAGTATGGCAAAAATGGACAACAAGCATGGCAATATTTGGTTTTCAATGAGGTAAAAACTGTCAAAATCATTCAGATGATTCCATTGAAAATTGATCAAATTGCTTATTGTTATCGGAATACAGCCACGCAACTATGAGCAAGAGGTATCCTATGTGGTTCAGGAGAGTCAGGAATTCTTTCGAAAGCAAGTATTCACAGCCTGATTTAAATGGCTGCCCTGAATCTTGGATAATTTGGTTACAGTGCATTGCCAAGGTTCATAAGAGAATGTAGCTGCCAAATCCTTAACTATCCATCTATTACTAAGGATATTGGGATAGAACTCATTGTATACCAGGATGACGAGTCAAGGATACTGTGGATCAGCGACAGTCACGCTGTATCCGTAGAGATTTTTTTGTGAGCGCTATACAGGCCACAAATTTCAAACGATTAGGACCTTGTATGTGGTAAGGTCACAAAGCCTACCGATTATGGGAGTGATTGCTTTAGGTGTCTGGGGATACAAGTCGAACAGTGGGAGACCAACTATCCAGTGACTGTATGGAACTGCACGCAAACTCTGTTTATTTTGTCAATGGCTCTCTGGAACAGATGATGTAGCTTGAATAATACCTGACCACGCTATATATAAGTGGACATACACAACCAAGCCTACCAAGCCAGCCAACTAGGAGGCTATTTGCACTTTCTAAAAACTTAACAGTAAGAAACAAAAGGGTATGTACAAGCTAAGACATATCTATCTTACTGCAGCATTTTTTTCTCAATCTAAACCTCATCCATATCTAGCAAGAACAATCATATATTTGACTTATTTTCCATTTCTGTTGTTGCAGTAACCATCTTGTAAGCATAAAGTGGCAAAAATGCGTCTTTTTGGAGATGAGTTAATGTTGAGTGGGCAGTTTCACAGAATATGACAAAGCTAGGTGTTTGTCCTTAAAGTCACTAAAAATGGGAGAAGGGGCAAAAACAGTAAGTGTTTACCACTTTAATGCTTTGTAAATTTCCTTTATTGTAATAAAATAGGATTTTTAAGCATGAAGGGACATATTATGTCTTTCATTTGGGAGCGTGTTTGATTTGTAAAAATGCCTGTTGCTCATCCTTTGAGATCCATTTCCTCCTTCATCTCACGTCCATATTTGCTTTTGTTTGCATCTGTTCAACAGTAATTGATCATTGTGAGTTTTGCTGGTGTGGAGCTTGTAAATAAGAAGTTATGGACAGCCCAGACAGACAGAGAGAGAGGTCATATTGGGTGGCCAGCGTTTGCAGAAGTGATATTTCCCTCTGTGAATCCCTGCTGAAAATAAAGGGACTGCAGCATGTGGTTTCGTCCCCTGCCATCACATATAAATGACTTTCAATGTGTTTCCCCCAATACAAGAAAGTGGGCTCCCCCCAGGTAATATAAATACTTAATTTTCCATGGTTCTGCGCAACAGAAATACAAACATATCATATGTCATGGCAACTACCGCAGCACAATTTTATAATTGTGCCAGCAGAAGGGTATATTCAGTAAATGCCAAGGCATAGGACTATGTGACTTTGAAGGCCATTGATTCTAGGTGGGTACAGACAGAATAAGTTTTCTGTCAATTCATGGGTGGTCTCTACCTTGGATAGAGGAGGCAAACTAGCCCTATCCAGCAATCTGGTTATGTTTTAAGGAAAGGAAGCAATTGTAAATTCAGATCGCTTGCATGAAAGCAAGAATTCATGCAAAATGTGGGCCTCCCATAGAGGTGTCAGACAGTCAGTCAAGTGATCAAAGAAAAGGTAATGTTAAGTCCCATCATACTGTGCGGGGTTCATGAGGTATTCAGTTAAAAAAGGCTTTACCCATTGCTTCACAAATGAACTTGAAGGGGTTAAGTTACACGTTTGTTTGCAGTCTTTTTACTAGTGAAAACTTTTTCGCAAGTATGTTGCTCATCATGTTTGTCTGTCCATCTGTTGTCTATCGTGAGCACTCTGGCATCCACAATTCTTGAGGTATCAACTTGAAATGTATACCACAAGAAGCCATATGTTCGTGGCCAAAAATGTTCAGTTTTGGAAGGTCAAGGTAAAAGGTCAAGGTCACAGTCGTTGAAAATGTTTAAGATACTTTTTTGCCAATATCTCGCTTCGTGATAAAACCATAGGACCAATGCCAAAATGTTTAGTCTTGTCTCGTGTTTTTGTGGTTTTTACAAGGGTCGTACTAAATTATTTCACTTCTTTTTTGGTCATTTTCCCCAACAATAAAAACTGAAAAAGCAGAGTTGCCACATTAACAGTTCTACTGTAGGAGCATCTTCAGCTGTAGAGGGAAAAACATCATCTGTATTCAGGTTGGGTCACTTGTGCTGCAGAGGAGATGCGAACTGGCATCCGCAGTTTTAATTTGTATTGCGGGGCTCGGGCAATTGATGTGACCGTTTTGATGAATGAAATAAGTATTGCGGCAGAGTAGATTTGACTTCCACTCCCCTCCCCCCAGGAATCATAAGAGGAATGATTTATGTGTTTTTTCCTGTTATTTAATTTCATGAGGGAACCAGGTCAAAGAGCGCTGCGTTCATCCAAAAATATAAGGCTTTAATTTTATTGCCCTGTTCACAAGACACATCAGAATTTCACTTTACTTCACTTTATGGAATTAATACGAGGGCTTGGCTTTCTTTTCCGAGATATATAGAGCACGTTTAAAATTCCACGTACCACATGAAAGCCCTCCAGTTATAGTGAGGTGCGGAAAATAAGACATTAGCAGCAAAAGCGCTGTATTTTACATCCTGAAGGGAAGATGACTGGTCCCTTAAAATTGCCTTTTATTCAACCTCCATGTGTCTAACATGCAAACTCCTCTCTGCGCATGTTAACTCTGTAATTGGTGCATCAAGAGGAATGGTCTTATTCTGTGAGCACTCAAGAGACCGGCCCTCAACATAATTCACTACAATGGTTTTTCCTACAAGAAGTACAAACAAACTCTCCTCCGTCAGATATTTGTGTCCTTCCTCTTTGTAACCTACACCTTCTGTCCACATTTAGGCTTTTGTTTGAATGTGTCATCTGTCTCCTTGTGATTGACATACAAAGGGGCATAGAGGGTCTACAACCTTATCCTGCTGCCAGGTGGGACCCCAGCCTCCAGAAACAAAGCCTGAGTTCAAAAAGCTTTCCTTTTCTAAACTCAAGGTACTGTATAGACTAAGAAAACTCCTTCATTTTTACTAGCTCTTCAAACTTTTGAAGAGAAAGTTATTTCCATTTTATTTCACTCCAAGCAAGTATGCTTGATTGTTCAATTAAAATTCAAATCATATATTTGTCTTTCACCTTATAAGGGTTAAATACATACCTATAGCTAGAATTCCCACTCCCACCAACCAAAATGTCCAGGACTATGCTGGAAAAGTACTTCTGCCATGTATTGCAATGCAACAGGGAGGTGGGTGTTGATGTTGTGTCAGAACAACATACTGAATTCACACACCAGCCTCAGATTTTGGTGTCAAAACGTTGCCAGTGTAAACCAAATTAGAAGCTGAACAATTCTCTGGAGGATACAGGTGAGAAGATTTAAAACAATTTTTGAATAATTGATTACACAAGCAGTAAAATTATATTGTCAGTATGAGTCCTCAAAACTTACCATAGGTCTTACAAAGGTCAGAGAATCTTTAAAATGAACAACGTCCATGACAGGAATTTTTTGATACCAGAACCGTGTAGCAATAGCAATAAAATTATTACACAAGTATACTGCACTTTTTTTTTAAAAATAATATTTAGATATTGATTAGAGTCTTTTACATCGATTTAAAACATGAATCATGCATTTATAAATGAAATTAAGCTGTGTTCATCTATTTATTATTTAGTCCACTTGTACCCCTACTCAGGGTCATGCGATGGCTGAAGCTTATGGGGCGAGAAGGAATATACTCTGAGTAAGGCTCCAATTCATTAATCAATGCTTCACTTCCTTTGCTGATGTATTTTTAAGCATATACGGTGTATATGGCCATATGAGTACTGTTCTTACCATTAGTTTCTTACGGCCTAAAATAAGACCAAGTTATTTTTACCCCGGAGCATATGGTCCTGTTTAATATCCTGTGGTGGCTCAGTGTCAAAGGTGAAGGAATAAAGATCAATAAAGCAATAACTTATTCTTCTTCTGAAGACCATTTACCCAAGTTTCCATCACGTTTTGTTCCCTTTATAAATTTCTCATGGAAGGATGGAATGCCTGGTCTTATTATTGCTGTACTTTGTATCATTAGATCTGCGCGTGACCAAATCAAACATAAAATGAAAGGATGGGCTTAGGCACTGAACTTATGAAGGAACCACAGCCTCCATTTCAAAATACTCTGACCCAGAAAATTCCATTTCATCTATTCCACTGAAAGGTCCCAAAAGGTGGCATTGATTGGGCCATGGCAATATTGCTGAGCAGCCAATAGAAGCAAATGTGTTTGGCTGAAATGAAGACCTACAGGATGGCCGAGGCTGGACATTTTCAGAATTTAGGCTTAGCAGGCCTGCTCTACAGTTCTCTGAGCAATGCTCAGGCCAGAGCCTGGTGGTGACATTTATCAACTTAGACCATGATATTTATGAATGCGCTCGCTTTAGCTCTTTGTATCTTTCTTGTGTTCTTCATGCTTGTCTCCTGCATCCCACTCCCCAGATTTCTGTATAAATTGGGACAGTCTGCAAGTGGAACTTGTCAATTTTCCATTCATCATCTCAAACAAATAAAAGGTGAATTCAGAAAATCAAGAACAACATTTTCTGCACTTATCGGGACAGTTCATATTTTACACAAAACCAGAATTCATGTGTGGTTAAAATTGTAAATGACCATACTCTAGTTTTTGCCAAGCAATGAACACCATTACCCTAACATGCAGCAGGAAAGAATTTTCGTTGTGGTTGTTGAATTGGTACGGTAAAAGGTGCCACTTGCATCGTCAGAGTGACCACCACAGTACTGGATCGAATGTGACCAACAGGCTTGTGAGAGCAGCAAATACTTGGCTTCACACTGCTCAGGGAAAAGGAAGGGATATAGTCAATTTTTTTATCATTGTTCCTGGCTCAAGAGCCTCCTGCTGGCCATCCAGGTGCTTGTTGGTTGCATTTTAGGCAAGCCCATGTTCGGGTTTTCTCCGGCCCAGTTCTGTAAATTTGAGGTTTGAATCTGCAAGTGTAAAGAAGCGACGAACAGGAGAGATTCATAAAGCAACTGCAGTCCTCCAGAAAATGCCAGCAAGAGCTTGTACATAGTTTGCTGATTGGACATTTCAGTCTTGGGTGACATTGGAGATGTCAATTAAAAAAAAAAAAAAGATCTTTATTCAAATAGCAGCTTGTCCATTTTCAAAGAATGACTTAATTTATTGGTTTTTCCCACGCTAATTCTTGATTTAATTGATATATATTCTTTGTCTTTGGCAAAATCATAAAACTAATCACACAATTAGTAGTGATTAATCTTGTTTCTTGAAGAGGAAAGAAAAGGCAAATGAGAAGAGTGTAAAACAGTGCATTAATTGTGAGTAAGTATAATACACACAGCTAAATTCTACACACCAGTGCCGTATTGCTGTTCACAATTTAACTATGTACACTCGTTAAACAACAAGAAAAAATTGATAATTACAGTGTGAAAATCTACTGAGATATTGTTGTATGGACTAAAGAAAGGGGGAATTATCTATAAGCTGCACATAAGAATGCTTGAAGTGACAACACAACAGCATCAGTTACAGTACTGTCTAGTTCCATAAGCACCAAATGCAATATGTGCTGTATGAGGCAATTGACTTATCAATATGGATGACTGCAAAGGATGTTTGTGGAAATTGTCTAGTACCCACAAGAAAATGAGCTTCTACTGACCTTGAGATGAGATATGGCTGAAATGCATGTGAGAAAACTGCCATGGACAAAACTGAATTCCCACTGACAAGACAGAGAAACAGCCCAACCTAAAAAGAAAAATATTTGTAGTAAGGCGCATCTGGTCTTCATACATAGACACTTCCAGGCCCTGAAACCCTTCAGCGATGTCGATCCGGACAGTGAGTGCGAGTTGCAGGATTACTCTTAATGATGCTGCGGCGTTGTATGACTGATGGGAACTGGAGGTGCGCCGCAGAATCAGAGGTGCAAAGTGCAGGATGTTGCTGGAGGCTGTTTGCACTGCATCATGGGTAACTGGGCCCAGAGAAGCTGAAGTTGGAGTACGGTGAGAATTATCTTCCTCTGGTCTTAATTCAACACTAAATCGGCACATGATAAATGCACTATATCTGTCCTCATCCTGATTCATTGCCACATTCATAAACACCAATAATTCTTTGATTGATCAGTTAGACATCTGAGTGATTGTTGTACTCTGTAAATATGTGTGCGAGTCATTGTAATACACAAGTCTACCCAGGATAGCAGATGAAGTAGTCTTTTTGCACACACTTTCCCGACCACCACACTCAAAATAAACCTCTTTCGCTATCCATTCTTTCACAACCATTGCCTTTGGGGTCTAATATTACATTGACACTACACTCATGTTCAAATTGACACCTCAAACAGCAACAAAGTAAATAAAGCAGAATTCCAGAGTGCAGGATCAAACCCACAACCTTCTTCTTTTGGCATCAAGAAAGTCAACACGCAACAAATACTATTTTAATAAACTTATAAGACCTGACAAACTCAACAAAAACAAAGCGGACACAACCAGCTTTGAACTCAAAACCTCTGAGATTAAGAACTAAAGAACCAGACATGAGTTAGAGCTCAGTCATCACACTTCTAGTTTTAAACACCGAAAAAATCCACCAAAGTGAAAAGATCTACACAAAAGAGGCTTCAAGACAGCAACTTTTTGTGCAGCCAAAACAAAGGGCAAGTTGCTGCTCCACCACAGAACTTGACTGCTGCTTTGCCCACTACATTTCTGATCTTATAAAATTATTGCAAAAATAAAAAAAAAGAGGAGGCAGTAATACCTAGTACTAAAATTCTCAGAACAACACTCAATAAAAGATCCTGACACACTGCCATTTATGACCAAATAAAAATAATTATACTTTTAAATCCTTTAGGAGTCATTCATCAGACCCAGTGTGGATATGAAATCTACTATCATGCTTGCTTTTGCTTTAGAAATGCTGATTAAACTTATACAAAAAGAACCATCGTGGGTGCAGCAGGTGTATGTTTTACCCCAGCACAACAACACCTGGTCGGCAAGTGAGCTAGTCATGATCTTTAATCAAGACCTGGGCTGTGCTCAGAATCAGCCAATGCATACTACTGCGTGCAAGTAAAACGCAACAAGACATCTACCAGAATGCTGAAGATACACAAACGATGCTACATTGGCCCAGTTTCACAATACACAGCCAAAACAGTCTTCACTGTGGACGGTATCCCATAATGCAACACAGTCAATTGTAACATCCCACCAAGACCCAGGTGATCTTTGTGTCTTGGTGGACTGGCTACAGCACTATAAACTGCTATGGAGAGAAGCATGCATTTCGCAGTATACATACTCTGGTGCAGCATGCATTTGCACTTATTAGGTATGCAATCTGAACAGGGCCTTCAGTGAGTAAAATCAGGCATTTCTGACAGGGCATTTTCTTATTCTCTGACAGTTAAAAGGTATGCTATTCTACAATTTAGAGTATTCTCTTGTTCATAAAAAAGTGGTGATCAATCAAGTCCTGTGAAATTGACAAGCTTCCAAGTTTGGTTTTGTGTCTGCATGAAACTGTTGGTTTTGACATGGTCATCCTTTTTGGCATGTCTCAGATTTTTTCTTATTTCCTGGCCTCATGCTGGCCTGTATTCCAGAAACTCACATTTTGGTTATCATGCCAAAAGACAGCAGCAACAGTTTCAAAATGATAATAAAGGCTGTATATTCTTGTGGTTCTTTCAATACGGATGTTCATACCAAAAAATAATGTTAATATTCTGTTCAATTTTCTGCCTCAGGACTATCCTATTTTGTAACCCTCTATGTTTCAACATTTTAAACAGCAAGCTTAAACTCATTATGATTAAGAATAGGCATAAATTTCTTAGTGTAACCAAAAAAAAAAAAAAAAAAAAAATGCATTACTGAATTACAGTACTGTATAGATGTACTTGCCCTCTTCATATTTGTATATTTGACAAACTTTAATGTTTTAGATAATCAAATTAATTTTAATACAAAGATAACCTGAGCAAGCACAAAATGCATTTTTTAATATGATGGTTTTATTTACTGAAGGAAAATGCTATTCAACCCCACCTGGCTGTGTGTGCAAAAGTAATTTCCCCCTTAGAAACTAAATCAACCAGTCACACAAATTTAATTGATAATTAGATTCAATTTCACTCGGCATGATTACTGCCAAGCCTTTAGATTCTAAACATCACTTAAATAAATATTTGTGGAAAAAGGTAGCACATGATTTCGCAATCTAAAGAAATTCAAGAACAGATGAGAAACAAGGTCAATGACATCTTTCTGTCTGGAAAGGGTTACAAAGCCATTTCTATGCCTCTGGGACTCCAGCAAACCAAGGTGAGAGCCACTATCTACAAATGGAGAAAACTTGGAACAGTGGTGATCCATCCCACGAGTGGCCGGCCCACCAAAACACCTTCAGCAGCCCATCAGAGACTCATCCAGGAGGTCACAAAAGAACTCAGACTGACATCAAAAGAACCGTAGGCCTCATTCTTCTCAATTAAGGTCAGTGTTCATGATTCCACAGTAAGAAAGAGACTGGGCAAAAATGGCATCCATGGGACAACTGCTAGGCAAAAACCATTGCTGACCAAGAGGAACACAAAGGCTCAACTCAAATTTGCCAAAAAAAAAAAATAAAAATCTTGATGACCCGCAAAACTTATCAAAATCATATTCCACGGACTGACAAGTCAAAAGTGGACCTTTTTGGAAGTCATGGGTCCTAATACGTTTGGCATAAAGCCAATGCAGCATAACACATTTAGAGCATCTTACCAATGTGTGATGAACAGGGCTGCTTTGCTGCCTCAGGAATTGGGCCACTGGCCATAATTGATGGAATCATAAATTCTACACTCTAGCAGAAAATCCTGAAGGAGAATGTTCAGCCATCAGTTTGTGACCTAAAGCTCAAGTGCAGTTGGTTTTTGCAGCAGGACAATGATCCGAGCGAGCCACATACAGAAAGCAAGTTCACCTCTGAATGCCTCATAAGAAACAAAATGAAGGTTCTGGAGTGGCCTGGTCAATGTCCTGACTTGAATCCAATTGAGATGTTGTGGCAATACCTTTAACAGGCAATTCATGCTCGAAAGCCATTTTAATTTTCATTTTACTTATCCCGTGGACAAATCTAGAAATCATTCAAAATCACTTCAAATCTGTGGCTGAATTTCTTTTTCTAAGGAAAAAAGTAATGGAATAAGTGTTTAAGTCTAAAGAGAAGATTAAAATGCTTGATAAGATTGTTTGTTGCAGTGTGGTACAACCAGTTACTAGGTTTAGGGCGGCAATTAAATTTTCACATGGGTGATGTAGATTTTAAATAACTCTTTGCCCTCAATGAATAAAATAATCATTTAATAGCTGCATTTTGTCTTTACTCACATTGTCTTTGTCATATAAAATTAATTGGATGATCTGAAACATTTAACATGTGACAAATAAGCAAAAATAGAAGAAACTGGGAGTGCGTAAACACTTTTTCATGGCACTTTATTAGGTGACCCCAATTCCGAAAAAGTAGGCTCATCATCAAAAATGCAAATAAGATAAAAACAGACTGATTTCAAAAATCCATTCACCCTCTACTAAAGTATGGTGGGAACAGCAGTTTACAACAACACATTATTTGATGTTTGAATGGTTATGACAGGTAATACTCAAATGTAAAACTAACGGAAACATTTTAATCTTAAACGTGAGAAACAATAAGACTTTTTAATTCTTTAATTGAAGCATGATATGAACGAAACACATAAAATCACAGTTTCCCGTGTAGTGTTTGAATTTCAGTTGACATTTGAGCAAGGATTACATCAAACTGAATGGCCATGCTATTGAGCTTCTTTTTTTAGAAAAGGAAACACTTTCCAACAGGATGAAATGCGCCATCATAAAAAGAATACAGTTTATATGATAACACTTCTTCACCAAACTTTATAAAATCAGCTGCCATAAGCGCAAATGAACAGTTGTTAAGTTTTTTTAACAGTCAAGATAACCGTGTGGCCCCTGTCATCTAAAACAAAAAAATATACATAAAAACCAGAAAGACTGCTACCCGATCTGCAAAACAAAGAATCCATTTGACTAATTATCCATAATTACTTTCCTTAACCTGCCTATAGGAGTACAGTGTTCAAGAAAATGTTAATCAAAAAAAAAAAACACCCTCACCTGGTTCACCCTTTCCTGGTTCAATGGGAGCGAAATGATTTATAAATTCATCCCACATCCTAAATAAAATTTAAATTATTGCTAAAATCGCAAAATAAATCATGCTCAACTGTACAAACGGATCAAGGATTTGTTGAAGATGCACCCAGCAACCGTGTCCTGAGATTAAATCCCATCTGCGAGGGACACAGTGTATCACCAAACTATGAAATCAACAGAGTCCAGAGCTTATGAGCTTATTTTATAAATACCTCTTTCGGTGAAATAACAGCAACACATGAACACATATGGTATGGTCCCAGCTAGTGAGCGTACAACAGTCAACTGTCATCAAGACAGCGAACTACACTTATCTGCTGAAGGACTACTGAGTCGTGACAGACATCTAGCAGGTTAGAAGATGCAAAATGCAGGTGGACCAATGGCTGGTGCAAACATCAGCCCTGTAGCTCCTTGTTTGCAGGGCAGACAGTGAGAAGTTGGCATACACAAGGATTTACCACACATTGCAGTGAATCACCCTTGAATTCAAATATGATGGAAAAAAAAAAAACAATTTCACGAACATATCAAAATGCATTGTATACATAAATGTACAGTATAAACTAGCCTCCTTCCCAGATACAAAATATGAATACATTTTTAAGTGCCAATTTCATCTTCCTCAAACTTCGATGTGGTGCAGAATGGAAGCACCTGCACCGTGTCGCCTTATCTGACGTTTCCAATGAGATTTACAGTACTGACGATCACTACAGTATTTAATTCTAACCTACAGTACCAACAAGTATTGTCCAGACTGCAAGGTGGGTAAGTAATTGACCACACCATGCATTAAAGAACTGTAAAGAAAGACCTGTGGCGTCACTTAACATACTGCTGGAATGCACTCAGAGGGTCAAGTCACAATGTTATATCTAAACAAAATACTGAGAGATAATTTTGCTGTGATTTTATGCTGTTTTGTCACTGTAATTCCATCAGAGACAGGAAAACTTATCCAGTTGGGGCCGGTGTGTGTACTGGCTTTCCTTCAGTTACACACACGATTCTCCTGATAAAGGCCTTTAGCAAAGACTCTAGGGGTTGATAAGCAGTATCAGGTGAGTAACTGCATGGCTAAAACAAAAGCGCGTTAAGAGCCACTGCACCACAATTCTCCTGTTTCAAGAGGATTTGGCCCTGAAAATGGATTTGCACTAACTCGAAAAATAATTAAAAAACACATGAAGTATTTGGGATAGATAATTGAAGTTTGAAAGATTTTTCAATCTTGGAGCACATCTTCGGCATGGAAAACGTGCTAGCACCCAGCGCTGTGTGTGAACAGACACAAAGCAAAGCCATATTATTCCCCAAGCAGAGCACATTTCACATGGAGGCTTTGGTTAACCAGACATGCCCAAAACTATTATGCTTAATGGTCAATACAGGAATCTGCACTAATTATGAGCAAGAATTTCCAGATGCAAAGGTAAGCTTTAAATTTGAAGCATTGAAGCAAAATTCAGGTTTCAATGCCTAATAGATATGGAATATCACTTCATTGCCCATTGTTTATGCCAGGGGTCTCAAACTGGTCCGTAAAAGGGCCAAGGGGCTCCAGGTTTTCAATCCAACCAAGCAGAAGAACGCCTGATACAACTAATTTAATCAACTAATTTCAGCCTGCACAGTTGATTATTTTTATTTACTTATCCTTTATTTAAATAGGAGAAGTCTCGTTGAGATTGAAATCTCTTTTTCAAAGGAGCCCTGGGGGTTGAGGTGGGGAGGGAGAGGGCAATTTGCATAGCCAATTTGACCAGGGGATGATTAGGTGGCACGTCGAAAGAGCCAGGTTGGGAATTTAGCCATGACACGGGGGAACCCCATACTCTTATCGAAAGTGTCATAGGATCTGTAATGACCACAGCGCGTCAGGACCTCGGTTTAACGTCTCATCCGAAAGACGGCGTCTCCTTCAGTATAGTGTCCCCATCACTGCACTGGGCCATTGGGGATTATTCCACCAGAGGGAAGATCGCAACCTACTGGCCACCAACACCTCTTCCAGCAGCAACTTGGTTTTCCCTGGTGGTCTCCCTTCCAAGTACTGGGCAAGCCCACACCTGCTTAGCTTCAACCACACGTCTGGAGCAGTTCGAATGGTGGTATGGCTGCTGGCAGAGTTGTATCAGGTATGCTTCTGGTCAGTTGGAATGAAAACCTGCTGCTCCTTGGCCGTTTTATGGACCAGATTGAAACCCCTGGTTTATACAACTACAGCATCAGGCTTTGCTGTATTAGCAGTATATGAGATTTATGCTGGTTTGAGGTGATTCGCACACCTTTTCATCCAATTCAAATCATTTCAAAGCTTTTTTTTATCAAACATGCCAGGTTCAGAGGCTAATTTGTAGGCCCCAGTGGTCCAGATTTGGACACCAGGCAAAAGTTTACACATTCCTGTCAGAGTATATACTATTAGGAGGTACAGGGACGTAAGACAATGGTTGAGATGTAATACTGGATCTTTGCTATGTCTCCAGCGTCCAGAAAACTTCCCCGGACAGCCTACATGTCGACCTCCACCGTGTCCACATCCAAATCATCACCGGCGCCGTTTTGCTGCCCCTCCAGTGTCACGGCAGAGATCCGCAGCTCCGGCTCCTCTGCCTCTTGGCTGTGAAAAAGACCCGCACACTTTGAGGTCAACCTCAACCAATAGGACATCTCTGTTCTACCCCAAGGCCCCGCCCTAACATCTCACCTTGCGCTGGATTGGGCCGCTTTCTTCCCCTTCATCTCTGCAGATAATGGAAGAGGAGGAGTCTTCATTTCAGGGCTCCTGCAGGGAAGCCAAGCCCCGCTCTGAGCCTCTCCTGCGAAAAACACAGCGACATGATGAAAAACCATCAATACATGATGAGATTTTGCATGGTCAAAACTCCTTCAATAAATACTGAGGCTCACTTCAGTCAATTCAGGAACAGAATTGAAATTCAGTAGAGGACTGGGAAAAAAATTCACAACGGGAATTATTTATTTCACAAACTTGAATAAAATTCCAAATTTCCAGGATTTACCAAATAGAATCAACCATTTCTACTGCTTTTTGGTTCTTTTCAGTTAAAAAATAGAAATTATCAAGCGATTTTCAGTTAATGTGGTTCCACCCACAGATTCAGCCGGCTTAATGAAATAATTATTTCCGCTTTGAGGCTGAAGGGTTGTTCAATCAAGAAAATCCAAGTGATTGGAACAAAATGAGGACTGAATCTGGCTGAATCAATTCCTCTGTCTGAATTTTAAATCGTTGGCACATGCTGTACTCCATCTCTGTGTTTTACGAGGAGAGTAATATCAGACAGAAACCTGTATTTTGACTTGAAGTGAGGTCATAAATGCAGAAGACAAAGATGGCCGGTAACCAACAAGCCTTGATGGGCCCAGAGGTTAATTCTTGTAATTACATAGTGTCATATTGCTATGTCTAGTAGTTTCTGTATCTAGTCGGGTTTGATACTTGCGGACGATAAAATCACACACCGTCAGAAGGAGGCTGCTTGATTGACGGGGAACGGGAACGGTTGGTTAGGGAGGGCTGCTTGAAGGTGTCTGAACTGATGTAGGAGACGACGTCTTCTCCTTCGGCCGTGGCTAGCAGAGACGCCCGGTAGTAGACGAGGGGCAGCCAGGACTCATCCCGGTTGTTAACCGTGTGTTCTCCAGCGCACTTCTGCAGGTAACTGTACCTGCGGGACAAATGGCAAGCACTCAACCCAGGATTCAGAAAACTTCACAGCCAATGAAAAATCTTTTTAAGCTTTGGTTATGCAGAGACACTGCCAATGATTTCATCATCAACTGTTTCATCAACAATTTCATCTGACTTGGTAGCTAAATTAGCATTTTTTTTCCTTCACAAATTCAATTTTGCAGTGGCTAAAATTGGCTAATTGAGCTCAGAAAGGAAAGCGAAGAAAAATGACTCTTGGATTTAATCACAAATCAAAAGCTAATAGTAAATGCTCACTGAATAAGCAATAATGATCATATCTGGCTAGCAGATCTTAGAATTGTAACTAGCATGGTTCTGAGCATGCTCAGTCTGCTACTTTTCATCCACAAGGTGACTACAAAAACTGCAAAGCAAGACCATGAGTAGGACTGTGACCGGGTCCAGTCATGGAGGTCAGCACACTTACACAGTCTTCTTGTCAGGCCTCAGCAGCTTGCTGGAGAACTCACTGAGGATGGTGAGGTATGATATGTAGGGTGGAGTGTGTTTCTCGGCCTTCTGCACAAATCCCTGGAAGACAAACTCAATGCCGTCCCTGTAACCCAGGAACACAGGCACAGTGAGACACACACGCCACTACAGCGTTTCCATGTAATTTCACCAAACTCCCTGAAAGGAACAACCTTGTTTCGCAAGGGCAAACTGTTATGCAAACTAACAACAATAGACTATTCACCACAATAAATGACAATTAATTTAAATGCTTCATCTGAATTAGTAAACGCGTAGAGTAATGCAAAATCTGGTATGTATATTTGACTGGAGGCAAATGTATAGAAGTCATATTGAAAAAAAAAGAGCAGTACCAATATCAGCGTATGATCGAGGTAAAAATGGTAACAAAGGGCACAGTGGATTGAAGGTATTTGATGAGAAAGAGGTAGGAGTTGGGACAGCTTTCGGCAAACTGCCACTGGAAGTAGAGTTTAGCAAAGCAATGTGAATTCAGCTGCATTTATGAAAGACATGTGACTTATCTCAACATAAAATCCCAGGGGAGGTATGTGAGCTTCATTTAAGAACGTAATTGTTAATAGCATAATGTTACCCATATGGATATGTCTCCGCTACAGAGCTGGTCTATGACAGGCTCAGACAATGTCACATGACAATGTCTGAAGCAATCACAGGGGACGGCGCTTTGTGCATAAAAAGAGGAGATTTCTGATCAACACTGATCAGAAACACCAGTGCGCTGACAGACCTACATTTAGCTCGGACCACTCACGAGGTTTAAAGGGAAGAGGACAGGTGTAATTTGCATGCAAAGCGAGAGCCAAAATGGCTGCCGTGTGATGGGGAAGCGGCTCTGCCTGAGAGATCTGTACCTGTGGATCATGGCCAGGGACTCGCGGGACTTGACCTGGTCCCAGCCGAAGGTGAGAGAGAAGCGTCGGGCCAGCTCCTTTATACTGCTGAAGGTCTGCACTCCAGCGCTGCAAGGGTTCCCACTGTCCTGCTCCTGTTTCAGCCTCAGGAACAGCTGCCCAAACACAAAGACAAGACCACATAACCTTCAACCTTCCCACAGGCTCGGAAAAACACTGCAGGTATCCTGCACTTCAGGCAACACCAGTCTGAACTCACACAGGACTCCCAGTCCAACCAGGAAAGGATTGTTTGGTCAAACTGCCAGACTTTGTCCAGTTGCTCCACTTTACACTGAATTGAGCTCTATCATCCTGAGGGTTTTATCTCCAAGCCTAACGATGCACAGTTAGCTCAACAACAAGACAACTCCATGCGCTGTTAACTTGTGGAATCAGGTATGCCAAATTATAGTTGAAATCAAAACAGAGAGGACATCATATCTCAGGACCAAGGCTGAGAACCACTGCTTTGAGCTACTGGAATACAATGTCTGGGAATTGGACATACTTTTGCAGCATATGCCATATGCAAAACAAGAGACAAAAAAAGGAGCATAGTCAGTTTATCCAACAGAATACACTTAAACCTTCCAAGTGAATCGTTAGAGGTGATTTCATTAGGTTTTATTAGGGTACAAACAGCTTCTTTGAGCAAACACCCCCCCCATTCACCTGCTGCAAACACAGCACCAGGGTCCGTGCGCTCTCTATCTTGTCCATCTGCCTGGTCCGACTCAGGGTCTCTTTAATGATGTCACCAAAGTCATTGTAGTACTGCACGGCAAAATTGAAAAAGCATTAGAACTGATCTCAGAGTAACAAAAGACCACAACTTAGAACTGGAAGAACTGCTAGCCAGGACAATGACCCCTTATGCTTTCAAAGGTACAAAACACTTTTCTAGTGTTTTTCTAGTGAAGGGTAGCATGCAGTAGGTTTTATTTAAAATCAGATGGAAAAGATCATGAGACACATCTCAAAAGTGAGAGTTCACTCCAGTATACAATTCAGCCTCAAATAAAATGAGCAACTTCTCTGCCAGCATCATAATCTTGTTACATCTGAATCACTGCTCAGTCCTTTACATTTCAAACTTATTGTTATTCCCAGGTAGACAGAGTGAAAGGGAACGGTCACACACTTCAGGATTAAGCAGAAGGTGTACCTTCATGTACTGCTTAAAGACCTCTGCAGCCATGCTCATCTCCAGGATACCATGCACAATCAGCTTACAGTAGGCAGCCAGCAGATTTCGCCGCCTGTGGAGGTCCTCAAGTTTGTTCATGGCTGAATCGCTGTCACTTGCTGTGCAGAGGGACAGTGGAATTCACATTTTAATCCCTGTTGTAAATTTTTGCTAAGACCAGGAATTCAGAGCGAGTTTACGTAGTGTTTTCACGTTCAGTTTGTTATTGCTTTACGTTGCTGGTCATAGCTGGTCAGTGGCTGCTTAAAGCCAATTAAGCAAAAAGAAAATCTGGTGAAAAAAAATGTTGGCCAAGTTGCCTTCAGGATATTCAGATATTCTGATGAAAGTGGCAAAATCAGATCTTAAACCATCCAGACCAGTTTAGACTGGTTTAAACTGGGATTTTCAGGTGGGAATTCTGCTTTCATTGAGAGGAACAGACCTGATAAAAACAGCCCTCTGTCTTTGGAACCTCTCCTCCCAAAATTATACATAAAAAGCCAGAATCATGCATTTGTTTAATATTATGCCATTTTTTTTTTTAAATAATAGTTTTGCAAAATGAGACTAAACATTTCCAAATTAAATGAGACCGTTTGACTCATTTCAAGATTTTCCTTTGGGGTAAGATAATTTCATATGACAGCAAAATGTAGTGAGAAAATATTTTATGCTTGAGAGAAAACATAAAACTTTTTAAATGTTGTCATTTTACAAAAACAGGTTAATG
The DNA here is from genome assembly GCA_029692085.1 of Gymnothorax javanicus. Taxonomy (NCBI): domain Eukaryota; kingdom Metazoa; phylum Chordata; class Actinopteri; order Anguilliformes; family Muraenidae; genus Gymnothorax; species Gymnothorax javanicus. Next base: position 37,274,531 of record CM056210.1, on the reverse strand, counting down.
CAGAGTGAGCCCAACATTTTATTATTTATTTGAAATGAGTTTCCAGCCTAAAAGTTCCTGAAGACTCCTACAGGAAGATCTGCTCTCAGTCTCTTAGAGATCATGTTTTTTGCCTAAATTAGAGAGAAGATTATTTTATAATCGATCATTTGCGCAATGATTCCATTAGCTTCCAATCAGCAGTGCACCTGAAGAGAATACCTGCACATTACAGACAAAAACATGGCAGATCCCCAGCTCTTATGAACAGAAAGGACATTAAAAAAAACAAAAAAAAGTGCTTAATTCTGTTATAGTTCCCCACTTGGATAAAATAAGTATATATGTTTATCATTTTTCTTCTTTAAATTTAAGAAGAAAAAGTGATTGCACAGGGTCCATCATTAAAAAAAAAGTCCCCCTCGTTTTGAATCCACAACTAATCTTGCTAATGCAAATATTTGAGGAAAAACGTGGCCTTCTTCGGTGTCTGACACAACATCCAATGTGCTGGTGTTTTTTGTAATCTTTTTTTCTGATTTACAAGGCAACGTTACTGTCCAAACAACCGGCTGCAACAAGGATCTCTGTACACAGATACTACGGAAAACACACAGCTAATGAAATACCTCACTAAATGGAGGTGAAGTTAATAATACTTTCTCCAGGAAAGCAATCACTGCAATATCTTATTCTAATGGCTGCTCTTGGACCTTGACTGATTGAATAGCTGGGTCACCTCCTAAATTAACCATACATCATTATAGCCCATCTAAAGCTGGGAACAAATTGCATAACTCCCTGATCGCGCTTTCATTACTTCTCTGGAGTTGACAACCCCTTATTGCACTTGCGTCCAGGACAGAGTAATTATTGGCTGCTTAGGGATATTTTTAGCAAGGCCATTGGTGTCAATAATTTGATCACCTATGTGTTCTGTAACAACATGACATTCATAGGTTTTAATATACAGGTGGTACAGTTTGTGCCAAAGCACTGTCTCTACCCAAAAAAAACTATCGCACGGATTTAATCAAAGGCAGCTATGTTTTTTTTTTTTTTTTTGGTGTTATTGTTGTCTTTAAGCAGAGCGTTAAAAAGGCAAGGAATTAACCTGAATACATTACCATTAACTTTCATGGAGATCCTAAGGAAATCTGAAGATCAAGTATATTTCTACCAAGTACCACAAAACAAACTGATTCATTCAAAATGAATTTATGAATATGGAGGAAGTGCTTTTGTGGAGAAATTTCAAAGTGTTATTGAAATACAATAGTCAGTAAATGAATATCCACTTACAAACCTAATGCCAGAAAACTCTCTCCTTTTGTAAAAGCAGTGGATGAGCTTATATCGAGGGCTGACTGCAATAAATAGTTATGTCCAGATGTTTTACATTGGACATAACTGTTTATTGCACTCAGCCCTCGATATCAAGTTCACCTCACTGACTTTCATCCTTTGTAGATTCGCGCAGTAAATGTATTCTGTACAAGTCTGCCATCTGCTGGTTGCCAGTGCTACAGCGAATATCTCAGAAAGATATGAGAAGAGTTCAGTGCGCTATCGCTAAAAATGTTATGCTACACAACAAAATAACAGTTTGTCACAGAAAAGTATTTTTTGACGGTTGTGAGAATTACTGCTCTCTTCAACAGCATGAACTGTAAGTGCTATTTGCATTCGCTTGTAGGCATCAGAAAACTATGGCTTCTGCATCAGTTACATGAATTGGGGAAAAAAAAATCTTCCAAATATCCAAAAAATCCAGGAGTAAACATTCATTCACTTCTTGTGTGACAAGAATTTGTTTATAATTTACGGCTGGACTCTAATAAGACCCTCAGGGTCTCCTTTCTCAGCCATATAACTGTCCAGTACTTCATACATGCTGTACAAAAAAAGTCTAATATAGATTTATATGGAAAAACAAAGTCTACGATTAAGTCTAATAAAACTGTAAAGGCCCTGTTCCTTGTGCTCAAACCACTTAAAATATGCTCCATCTTCCATGAAGAAATTTTCCAGAAATTCCGTCCCCCAGAAAATGTTACTTACATGGCTTGGATAAACCCAGTTCAGTATTTACATTTCAGTATTTAAAGTCATGTTGATACGCTGATTGGGTAGCCTCGGGTTGCTACCATAGACGTCACAACCCAGTGCTCCCAGGGAAACTAACTTTTTGGCCACAAGTGGAACCGGTCAAACTTAATGCTATCATTCCAAATCAAGAAATGAACAATGCAGTTAAGTCGACTTCTTTCAAATTAACGTTCTGAAAGACACTGAAAAAACAAAATGTTTTTCAGACAGAACCTTGAACACACTCAACTGTTTCAACAGAACTCACTCACACAGCCAAGACAAGAAGACTGAGAGGTACTGCAGCTCACCCCTGCTCTGGCTGTCAAGCTCCACTCCAGTAAAAACATGCTCCATGATAAAGGCCAACAGCGCCCTCTGCAGTTTGGGATCGGGGGTGTAAAGAACAGGAGCACCTGCAGAGTGGTCCCATGCCTGGAGCTGATAGTTGTGAGCGGTGAGAAGGTCACACAGAGACAGGAAGGCCTAGGGGGAAATCACAGAGTTAAATCTACTCATACAGAGTAAATATGGACAAGCACAACCCTATACTACAGTGAAATTAACATCATACATTTTACTGTGCACAAATTGGTCTCTTGCACCATTAGTAGCAGTCAGTAACACGGCAAAAAATGGTGTTGATTCTCAGCTGTCAGCCTTCTATCACTATAATTTTCACAAAGAGGAGGAATTACACACTGAGGTGAAACGTTACAATAAGATAAGACACACCTGAGATTAAGAGACGAGCAATCTTATTCTCTCGATTAGCTACATCTGGTCGTGGTCGGAGCAGCCTTGCAACAGGTAAAGGAATGCAAACAGGAAATGGAACTCTGATCGGAACTCTTGAAATGGATTGAAATGGAATTCTTGGCTGGTTCTTTATCTGGCTATAAATTATTTGTGGTTCTGTTCTTATTCCATTTCCCAGCAGTGGAAGTGTCTGGTGGAGATAGAGATGTTTCACACCTGTTCTTTTACCACAGGATTGCTGGAGGAGAGACAGCGATGACACTTCTCACAGAAACCTCGCAGCTGGGTCCTCTGGGCGAGGGCTTTCTCCTGAAATCCAAGAGCCACAACTGTCGGACACTGTGAAAACCCCCATCAGTCCTTCAGGGACTTAATTACAGAGCCTTCTCGAATAATGCAATCATCACTCCAGGTATGTGCAGAATAGCCAAACAATCTTTGATTGTGGTGTACCTCATTCAGAAAGAGTGATAGAGCTTAATTTGGTAGTTAAAGCTTGGACAGTTTCACAGTCTTATCCAATGACAGAGCCTCATGGCTTGGCCAGTTCTGCCTACTGTAACCCATTTTTTCCTCAGCACTAAAGCCTTTTGCTATAGCAATATGCAGTCTTACTTTTTCCAGTCACAAAGACACAAAGAAAATCGAACTTCCCTGGTATGGTTCCAAGTGAATTTCCCAGTTCAGTTTTTCCTGCTCAATTAGAAAATCAAAAAAGGCCAAATTTTGGAGACAATCGGCAGTGGCAATACATGAGAAAATTACGAAGAAAGAAATGCCAATTGCAACATTGTCGACAAACATTACTTCCACGCACTCCGTCAGTTATTGATTAATGAGTCTTTGAGAAGGGCAGCAACAAAATGTTATGTCGCCTCTACACCTGAAGCGCTCATAACCACAGATAACATTTCACACGGAAGGTGAAAGGTCAGAGAAGAATGAAAGAAATATGATTAACCACAGAAAGGTAACATCAAGTTTCATAAATAAAATATATACCAGATTAGGGAGGGTGCATGAAACACAAGATGAACAAGAAGCCATTAAAACCAACACAATCCATCACCTGTGTCAACTGCACTTAATTACATCAGATTAATCCCTTTCACTGGCATTTGTTCGCCATATTAAACTCCACTGGATGTCATCTTTCATACTGCTGAAGGACAGAACTCAGTTGGTCCCACCCTGACTTTCAATTTAATTTAACATAAATATTTCACTTGTGCTCTACTCCATTTTTTTACACACCTAACAATGTCTGCCTCAAGTTTACCTGTCTTGTAATGAAACTAAAAATCAATTTTCAGATCTCCGGTAAACCTTGGCGATAATCAACAATCTCATTTCACAGGCATTTTTTTTAGCACAACAAAGTACAACCCTAATCCCAAAAAAGTTGGGATGCTATGTAAAATGTAAATAAGAACAGAATGCAATGTTTTGCAAATCTCATAAACCCACATTTTTTTATTCACAATGGAACATAGACAACAAATCAGATGTTGAAAGCAAAACATTTTACCATTTCATGAAAAATACTGGCTCATTTTGAATTTGATGGCAGCAACACATTTAATAACTAGTAATTTATCACGACTTGTTCAACCAGTTAACATTCAACGTTGTTTTGACGTTGAAATACATCAAAACGTTGACATACCATCTGCTCTTCAATGGACATATTTACAAAAGATAGAATTTATTGATGGTTGTAGACATTATGTTGATTCAACATACAAGTGATTCAAAGTTGACATTTTAACGTCGAATCAGGAGTCATTTTTCAACTCTTCTTCAACTGGTAAATGTTAAACATTCTTTTGATGTGAAATAACGTTTCTTCTTTAACTGACATTATTTCAACAACATTTAAATGTTGGAGGGTCGGCTGATCGCCAGCTGGGACCCCACAACCCTCACCAGTGGACCCCTCACTATAAAAAGGATGGTTAGAACCTGCCCAGCAGTCAGTTTGCCCTCCACCCTTAAAGAGAACAGTGCCCAGAAGTGCCCAGCAAACAATTCTCCAAAAAAGCATGGCAAATACAAGATTCGTCAGCTACTGTAGAACTTGCGTATATCAGACACAAGTGGATTACCAGTTTTTGTCCTTTACATACGAAATCCGATTTACGCATAAACCTGAAAATGTCCGATATATAAATGTAAAGATTACAGGCAACAAATCAGCGCCTGAGACAGTCTTGTAATAAAGGCAAACAAAAAGTTAATTGAAAACAACTTTGTGTTTATTTACTGTACATAGGATACGTGTTTTATTAACTGCTCATAGTCCGTGCTCAGCTCCTATGTTCTTATGTGTATATATATATATATTTTTTTTTTTAAATTAATTTTTATTATGTTTTATTCTAGTTTAAAACTTGTTATTCCTTTAATCTGAAATTGTTGTTTGTGACTTTTGTGAATTTTTATGTGTGCTGTTTGTCTTTAACCTTCCATCGTAATTGTTTTATCATAATCAGGGCTCCCCTGCAAAAGAGACCTCTGTCTCAGTGGGACTTCCCTGCAATAAAGGTTATTGATTGATTGGTTGATTGATTGATTGATTGAGCTCTGACTTTCCTGGAAGTCCATCTTTCAGGCTGGCTTTCTCAAGTGAATTCTGTCGTTAAAGCTGAAAGTTGGAGATTCAGAAAAAGCCAAAGAATACACAGCCCTACGAATGTTACGATAATACAGGTAGGTTAAAATGCGCGGTGAGAAAGATGTACTGATTACAACACGCATTTTTAATTGGAACAAAGATACAGTTAAGCCCAAGTTTCAAACAAGTTTTTCACTAGTGGGTTTATTAATATAAAACGCAGTTCACAATAAAACAAAACTCACAGCGTGCTGAAGAAAATGAAGATTGACAACAGTAAAACAAATGAACAAAAATTACGCCGCTTCCTGCAGTACAACTTTTCTCATAATCGTTCCCCAAGTGCACAGGGAGAATTGTCCGATACGCATAGGATATAATGAAAAACTTGGGATATCTGACAATTTTCACTGAGCAAAGACAAAGCCCACTCTTTCCTTAGAAACAGGCTCCTCTAGCAGTATTCAAAGAACCACACATGGAAGGTGTATTCCACATCCAAATGCAAGTCCGCCTACACTGCAGTAGAATGCTTTGTTAGACCAGCACCAGCACGCGCACATTTCCTGAGGTTAGTGTGGACTTTTTCAAACCAAAAATCATACCAAGCGACCTTGTGCAGCTACATGTACAACGTACACATTATTTGTAATAAAACCATTGATTAAGGTAAATGGAGTCTGTTTGGTGGGTACAGTTTCATGTTGAGTTGATTTGCATTCCAAGATCGGCATCGTCAAGCGTGTCCGATATATGCGAGTTCCACAGTATACTCAAACTATTCTGCAACTAGTCTCCAACCATTTGGTCTATTCGCCAACTATTCTGCAAGTATTCTTCAACAAGTCGAAACATTCCTGCAAGAGGCGAATGATTGAAGAATAGTTGATGACCACAAAGAACGTTTGCAGACCGTTTGGACAGCAGTTGGTCACTATGGCGTGTATTTGCAGACCATTTGGTGAAAAGACATGTTCGCCAAAGATTTTGAACACGTCCAAAACTCCTTGGCGAATGACAGTGATATCGGCAAATGGTTGGTAAGCGTGGAGACTACGTGGAGACTATTTGCAGAATTTTTGCAGAATGAATGGCGAATGTCCATTCCCCACAGTCGCCTACAGTTTGCAACCCCAGTAACACACACAATTAATTGTTATTCAGGAAAAGTACCTGAGAACAGGTGGTAGGCAACTATGCATTAAAAGGTGAGAAAATGTGCAAACTCACTGATGATTAGCTGACTGCTCAAATAAAGTTTTTTTTCCTAAAATAACCTCACCGTCATTTAACCAGGGAAATTCCATAAAGAAAGTACGTTTTAAGAAGAAGAAACGGCGCACAACTACCTTCTGGCACCATGGCAGCAGGTGGTCCTATTAATTGAAAAAATTGCAATTCAATGTTATTACAACCATAATCAAAATACATTTAAAAATAGTTTCCCTGATGGGAATGTATGTTTACATACCCTGGAAAACGAGCCTTCTCCACATGAGCTGAGCTGCCATAGGACTGCGTAGCACACACACTGCAAGGCCTGCACAGATATCTACAGGAGGGAAGGATGCCAATCAAATCATCGAATCACAGCTCCTACAAACTCACCTGATAACAGCTCCAGTGGCTGTATCTATTCTTTCTGTACAATCGAAATAGAGCAGATAAAAAGATATGGTGTCAGAAATATCAGGAGAAATGAGAGGGCAATCCATTTATTACAAATCCATTACAAATCCAAAAATACCTAGAGCACATGAATTCACTCTCCCATTTGAAGAGCTGCTAGGAGATTTGAGTTTGTTTTGGCCACAACCAAATCTGATTCAAAAACAGGCAACTGTTAACTGTCCAGTTTTCGTGACATAGTCTGTACTCTATAGCTCTACAAGGACAAATACCCAGAGCTGCGGGTGACTTACACCAATATATCAAAACTATTTGCTCTTATATTCATACAAAAGGTCAAATCAAGGCAAAATTCAGCTGCATAAGCTGCTTCCACAGACTCTGAATATCGGTTTTCATACCGAAACGCAGGCAGGACTTGTCATGCCAAAAACTGAGTAGTAGTACAAAATCGTGCGAAAAACCCACGCAGAATGTGCTCCGAAATGTCATAAACACAGCACACACACGGCATTTAAACCAGGACGTGCCTTGTCAGGCTTCGACTCGGGCAAGACATGCATCGCTAAGCTAAACCCAGACAGGAAGTGCACTGCCAGGCCACAACCATGATACAAATCGCAGATATCCAGAAAGACATCAAACCCCAGTGTAGAAATGCGTAAACTAATGATATGGAGTATAAACAAACAGATAGAGTCCTCATTTGAAATGAAATTTGTTTGTCATCTAATACTTCAGTCCTGAACGGGATTCCATAACATTTCAGTACCGTCAGCAGAGCACTGAAATTCTTAAATAAAACTTGCATAAAGTAATCCTTAATGTGCATCCTGAATGTGCCCTTGGAGGAAAAAGAGTCCCCATAACAACAAAGAACCAGAACTAACTTATGTAACAAAAAGCCAGCATAACTGGTTAAAACATAAAACATATAAGTACCCCAGTCATCCAGGACTGGAGTTCAACATACTCTCAACTGCAACAAATGATCAGAAAATATCCCTGATCTTCCATGACATCCTTCAAATGAGTTCTTTGTAGACCAAATTCAAGTGAGCAGACTATCAGGTTCATATCATAACTCCAGTTTTGCAGTATACCTCTGGAGGCAGGGTTCCATGCTGGACCTCCACACCAAGCAGCCGAGAGACAGAATCATACAGCCCCCATCTTGATAGGTCCTGAGAACTGTCGTATTGAGAAAAAAAAGTGTATAGAGACCAATAGCGTGGCCAGGGATTTTGGAGCCCATGACAAACAAGGCCTCACAGCCCCAGTCCCCATCCATCCCCCTAAATTAACACTGCAGCATACTTTTTTCAGGACACCATGTTAGTTTGGGCCCCTGGAATCATCCTACCTTTACCCCACTTGACCACACTAAAGCATGAAGAAACAGTATTCTCAATTCATTCAGATAAAGGGTTCTTACTTGTGAAAAGTGGTGATCTTCTTGAGGATGGATAAAATCTCTTGAGTCTGAGCTTCATCAGCAGTGAATGTGCTGTCCTGAAATAATCCTTTTGTTAAGATGAGTGCAAACCCGCACAAGCAAACGACAGCACTGTACAAACAGAGACAAAACATACACAAAGGCGTGTGTATGCAAACATATGCACACACATAAGCAATAGAGTTATGCAATATTCAAAATTACAAAATTTGCTTGGGTTGAATTCTTGAGATGGAATTTGAATTGAATTGGCCATATCCACAAATGGTAGAATAGGAACTTCAGGAAGTGGATTTCACTGTTAAAGTCCTTGTGGTGCACAATCTGGATATGCATGCATGATACCAAACAAATTGTGGACAATGATAATTAAGATGTGCAGTCATGTGAAAACAAATGAAGGGTTTGCATTCATCATCAGGTGACCGTTATCTGTGCCCACCTCCGCCACTGTGTCTCTCAGCAGTGAGTCCAGCCTCTCCACCCAGCGCTGGACCATATCGTCCCGAGCCGGAGACGCCAGGCCTTCCCAGGGCGTATCCCGGGAGCAAAGCGCCTGATATGTTCGAGCAGCAGCCTCCAGAACTCCTGAGTCTGTGTGCTTCTCTACCACAGCAGCCATCTGGGCCAACATGGCCTTCAAGTGCTGAAAGACAAGCAGGATGACTGTTATCGTCCTTTAAACCCCAGCACGATGTGCACAGTCATGCTAAAAGCCAAACAGGACGTGTACAGCCATGTTACAACCCAAGCAGGACCAGTAGAGCTGTGCCTAATCCCAAGCAGGATGTGAGTTTTCATACCGATACGCAGACAGGACTTGTCATGCCAAAAACTGAGTAGTAGTACAAAATCGTGTGAAAAACCCACGCAGAATGTGTTCTGAAATGTCATAAACACAGCAGACACACGGCATTTAAACCTGGACGTGCCTTGTCAGGCTTCAACTCAGGCAAGACATGCATCGCTAAGCTAAACCCAGACAGGAAGTGCACTGCCAGGCCACAACCATGATACAAATCGCAGATATCCAGAAAGACATCAAACCCCAGTGTAGAAATGCGTAAACTAATGATATGGAGTATAAACAAACAGATAGAGTCCTCATTTGAAATGAAATTTGTTTGTCATCTAATACTTCAGTCCTGATCGGGATTCCATAACATTTCAGTACCCTCAGCAGAGCACTGAAATTCTTAAATAAAACTTCATAAAGTAATCCATACTGAAGCCTCACCTTCGTACACCTTACCTAACATTGTCCGACAAACACATTGAAAGATTGGGAGAACACGGCTTGGCGTCTGTGAGGGCTACCAAAAGAGCTTTCTATTTTTAATTTTTTAACCTTTATTTAACCAGGGAAGTCTCGCTGAGATTGAAATATCTTTTTCAAGGGAGCCCTGGGGGTTGAGGTGGGGAGGGAGAGGACAAATTGCATAGCCAATTAGATCAGGGGATGATTAGGTGGCAGGTCGAAAGAGCCAGGTTGGGAATTTAACTATGACATGGGAAACCCCCTACTCTTGTCGATGAGTGTCATCGGAGCTTTAACGACCACAGAGAGTCAGGTTTAATGTTGCATTCGAAAGACGGCATCTCCTTCAGTACAGTGTCCCCATCACTGCACTGGGACATTGGGAATTATTCCACCAGAGGGAAGATCGCAACCTACTGGCCACCAACACCTCTTCCAGCTGCAAACTTGGTTTTCCCAGGTGGTCTCCCATCCAAGTACTAACCAAGCCCACACCTGCTTAGCTTCAGCCACGCAACTGGAGCAGATTGAATAGTGGTATGGCTGCTGGCTAAATCAATGAGCATGTGAGATGAGAAAAAAGTACCTCTTCAGGGAATGCAACAGTACTGATGTCCATTTGGAAATACTGAGGTATTTTTAAGAGGCAGGACACCTTCTCCGCATCACCTGAGTACTGCAAGGAGAAACACAGCCTGGCGTATGAGAAGGCTCCTTCTTAAACCAAAAGTGTATTTAACAATAAAATCTCAATGTGTAAACCTCCTCGCAAATATTAAATATACAGTATTTGACAGTAGTTCACATTACGTATCCGAAAGCAGCATTAATTTCTTCATTCCATGTTATCATATATTGTTAAATATTCCAATAGGCAGAACATAGAGTACATTTCCATACATGGTGATGGGAGAAAGAGGTTCATGGCCCACCTTAGACAGCAGGTCAGGAAGCACCATCAGGAAGTGCTCGGTCAGCCTCGTGCAGTCGTCAATCTGGGCCTTCTTCTCTCTGACTACGACCACCTGTCTCCCAGATACACACAGTGTTAGTGAATTCCTCTCCTTCTTACTGGAAGCCCAGCTCCAGGCATATTCTCAATAATAATAAGTAAGTGTAATAGGAATGAGAGAGGACATCATTGCGCATTAATAGAATTCCCTCTGGTGCGTAAGACGCAAAGCCTGTCAGACAGAGAGGCGGAGTCACGGCTGACCTTCTTGCTGGGGCCTCTCCCTGCCTGAGGTGGACCCTCAACGGCTTGCCGTACCGACGCCAACAGGATTTCGATCACAAGGCCTTCGTATGCACTGCTCCCGCCTGCGCAGCAATGTGTACATGAACTCACAAGTGCGCACACTCAAACACTACATGCACACAATAAATGAATCAAACAACACGCAAATGCACACGCAAATATAGAGGCAGAAAGCAGGTTTCTGTTTGGGCCTGAAGTTGAAGCTACACAAAGAAGGCAGCTCAGGCAATTCATATGAGAGTGTAATGGCAATGGAAGACAGGGGACAGGAGACCTAATGTGTATTTGGGTGAATAAGGCAGCATAACACTGGAAAGGTAGGTCTAGCCTGACCAGCAGCTGAGTCAGACCAGTGGGTGACAGCAGGGTATATCCCCGATACTTCTCCACATAAGTAAAATTCATAGTTTGGTCTTGTCATGGCATTACAGGAGAGGGGCCAAAAATCAACAGGGGAACTACTCTGAGCTCCAGAAATGTTCACAGCAAATTTTACCCAATTCCTATAAGAACTGTTTGACTTCTTTAAAGCGTTAAGTTTGGCCGAAAAGTCGTGTTACAGGTAGGTCCAATGCTAATCCATTACATCCCCAAAATCTCAGTTTTGAGGATATAAATAGTGGTTTAACTTGAGTAGTGTCATGAATACGCAAGTGTGGTATTGTAAGGAGAGGTCTAACCTGGGCACTCAGCTGAGTAAGGGAGTGTGGTACTGGAAGGAGAAGTCTAATCTAAGTGCTGTAGAGAATAAGGCAATTGGGTATAGAATGGAAGGCAAGGAAGAGCAGGTCTTACCTGGCTCTGATGAGGCGGAGTCCTGGAGCAGCAGTGAGGTCAGAGAAGGCCAGTCCTTCAGCAGAGCCCCTGCTGAGTCCCACAGGCTGTCCACCAGGTACACCACATGCTGATGGAGCTGCAAGCACCGTATCTAGCATCAGTCTCATACAATTCACATACAGTATCTCACAAAAGTGAGTACACCCCTCACATTTCGACAATTAATTGATTATATCTTTTCAAGGGACAACGTTACAGAAATGAAACTTGAAATATATTCTAGAGTAGTCATTGTACAATATGTGTAGCAGTGTAGATTTCCTGCACTGTCCAAATAACTGAACAAACAGTCATTATTCCCAAAATGGGTGGCAACAAAAGTGAGTACACACCCCAATTGGTAATGGTCAACCAAGCAATGAAACGTGTCTTATTCATCATGTTCATGCTTTTGTCTGTTCAACTGGGCCATATGAGGTTGTTTAACGTGTTGAAGGTTTAAATTGTGGTGCTTTGGGTGCAATGCTCTCATTCTGGTCACTGGATGGTCAACATGGCACATCATGGGAAAGAACTCTCTGAGGATCTGAAAAAGAGAATTGTTGCTCTCCACAAATATGGTCTAAGCTACAAGAAGATCTGTGAAACCATGAAACTGAGCTTCAGCACGGTGGCCAATGTTATTCAGCGGTTTCCCAAGACGGGTTCTACTCAGAACAGGCCTCGTCAGGGTAGACCAAAGAGGTTGAGTCCTTGTGCTCTGCGTCAGGAGCACAAGTTAGCTTCAGAAGACAGACGCAGGAGTGCTGGCAGCATTGCTAATGAGGTTGCAGCAGTGGGAGAACAGCCTGTCATTGCTCAGACCATACGCCGTGCACTGCACCAAGTTGGTCTGCATGGCCGTCGGCCAAGATGGAAGCATTCTTCTGAAGCTAGCCCACAAGAAAGCCCGAAAACAGTTTGCTGAAGACAACCAGTCCAAGAACATGAACCACTGGAACCATGTCCTGTTGTCTGATGAGACCAAGATGAACTTGTTCGGCTCAGATGGTGTCCAGCATGTGTGGCAGCACCCTGATGAGGAGTACCAAGAGAGGTGTGTACTGCCTACAGTCAAACATGGTGGTGGCAGCATCATGGTCTGGGGCTGCATGAGTGCTTCATTGATGGAATAATGGATTCCAACATGTCCTGTAACATTCTGAAGCAGAACATGATGCCTTCCTTCTGAAACCGGGCCGCACGGCAGTTTTCCAACATGATAACGACCCGAAACACACCTCCAAGATGACAGCTGCCTTCCTGAAGAAGCTGAAGGTGAAGGTGATGATGTGGCCAAGTATGTCCCCAGACCTGAATCCCACTGTGCACCTGTTGGGCATCCTCAAGAGGGAGGTGGAGGAGCAGCAGGTGTCCAACATCCACCAGCTCCATGATGTTGTCATGGAGGAGTGGAGGAGGATCCCAGCAACAACTTGTGCAGGTCTGGTGAATTCCATGCCTTGGAGAATCAAGGCAGTGCTGGACAACAATGGTGGTCACACTAAATATTGACACTATGGACACAATTTGGCATGTTGACGGTGAGGTGTACTCACTTTTGTTGCCACACATTTTGGAAATAGTGACTGTTTGTTCAGTTATTTGGACAGTGCAGTAAATCTACACTGCTACACATATTGTACAATGACTACTCTAGAATATATTTAGGTTTCATTTCTGTAACGTTGCCCCTTGAAATGTGAGGGGTGTACTCACTTTTGTGAGATACTGTACATGGAACACGTACTTCCAACTCCAACTTGGAAAATGTTGGGACGGTATGGAAAATGCACATAAAAACAGAGAGCAGTGAGTTCTAAATTTACTTGGGCTTGCGGTTCAATACATGGAACACGTACTTACAACCCCAACTCGGAAAATGTTGGGACGGTATGAAAATGTGCATAAAAACAGAAAGCAGCGAGTTCAAAATTTACTTGGACTTGCAGTTTATAGCAGACAGTATGAAGACAAGATATTTAATGTTTTCTCTGGTCAACTTCATTTTATTTGTAAATATTCACCTATTCCTGCCATTCAGGCCTGCAGTGCATTCCAAAAAAAGTTGGGACGGGCGCAATTTCGGACTAGTATGATGTAAAAAAAAAAAAAATGGAGTTACATCCACAAATGCCAGTTGAAACTTTCGCAAAAATAAGCCTTATTTTAATAGTGCCTGGAAGTATCGTCGACTTCTCTGGGCTTGGAGGCATCTACAATTCACCATCACACAGTGGACATGTGTATTGCTGTTAGATGAATCAATATTTCAGAAAAAAATCAATATTTCTTCATTTGGAAGAAGTGACGACCTGTGCTTCATACCAAAGAAAAAATGGAGCCCCCATACTATTATATTGCACCTGAAACACTTCATCACTTAGCGTCTTCAGTCTGCAAACATTTAAGTGCAGTGAAAAGGACTGTTAACCTTATAAAGTGATGAACACTTAACTGAGCCTTCTTTTTTTGAAAAATGTTACGAGAATCAAAACTGAAATTATTGTTCATTTCGAAAAAATGAACACAATTCATGCATTGAAACATCAAATAAAGTGCTGTTGCATTTGTTTCAATGTAATACAGGTCAAAGACGCTTTCAGTTTCATTTTTAATTTAACATACCCTCCCAACTTTTTTGGATTTGGGGTGGCACAAAACTGCATGCGCACACACACACAAGAAATAAATGCTTGCTTATGAATACACGCGCACAGAAAATGCCTTCAGGTACGGTGCATATACTGTAGATACACACACAGAACGTGTACTAAAAGGCGTGAAACAAACAGTACAGTCACACACGTAGACTCACATACATACACAGGCACATAGCAAAACACACTCTCCCACCTTACTCTCCTTGTAGAACTGAAGTAGGGCTTGGACCCTGGCATCTGCAAGGTTTCTGCGGTGGTCCAGTTCTGACGCCTCGTCTTTGGGTTCTGCGACTGCCGGAGCTCTAAGTAACCTGGAAACAGGAGGAGAGGAGGGGCCTAGGTGAATATGTACTCACAACAAGAGAGTGCATTGTTAACAAGGAGCCAGTCTAACACTCACTTAGTGTACAGGAACTCTCCAGCTGCTGTGGCCAATGGCCTGTGTGAGGAGTAGACAAACTGGTACATGTGCTTACAGTCCTCTGTACTCAGGACGTCCACACAATACCTGCAAAGTAATAAAGACAGAGAGTTACGATAGGAATGGCTAACGTGAACATACCAGGCTGTGGGTTCAGTCCAGTCTGTGAAAGAAACAAACTGAAATTGAACTAATGAATTAAAAAACCCTAATCGACTACTTAATAGTCACATTATGGGCTATCAATTAATATCAGAGGAATTCATAAGCAATTTCATTTCAATTGCATATTTAATGAATTCACAAATCCTCGTGGAATATTTGCGGGCATTTTTCAATTTATGAATTGTATTTTGAAGATCAATTACTGAATTTCTTTATAATTCACTGTGAATGTCAAAAAATAAAAAGAAATTTTTCTCGCAAAAACAACGACATACCATTACTTGCATGAAATACCGATTCTTACTGGCATTTTTTCGATGAATTGTTGAAAAGAAAAATATCTCCTGACTTGACTGAAATTAAATGTACTGACCCCTGCTCAGCTAAAGGGAGAAACAGGCAGGACTCACTGTGAGATGACCATCAGCAGCCTCATGGCCTGCACTGCCACTTCATGGTCCTTATCCAGCGTCATGGACACCATCCTCTCCTGCAAAAATAGACAAGTATTCATTTCCTTTAGATAAAATGGAGCAGTGCCGTAGCCATACCAGCCCTTGAGCCATACATATTTAGCTCACCATATCTGGTATTATTCACACGTTTCCTTCTGCTTCCTCTTGATAGCTGTCGATTTTAAGAATTGTGAATAAAGTATACAAGGCAGAACCACAACATCCCATATATGGGGGGGGCTTCTCTCAGGTAAGATGGTTGAAAGAAGTCAAAGAATATTCATCAAAGATCTTCCGCCATAAAATTTGATCACCTGTCTGAAGAACAACTTGTCTTAAATTGAATAGCCCAACAGGATGGCTGATCTCCATCAGAGAACTGACCTTAACATAAAAAAGCTGCATATACAGAAGCACCCACAGACTCATTGCCTCATCTTTTTCCTCCTTTTACATCATCGGTTTATTCTTACGCTTACTGCCCATAGTTTCTTCATTGCAGTGTTGCACACTGAAGCAACATCTTGGCTGCGCCTCTCTGTGCAGGAGTAATAATATGCCAGGGTCACGTCACCAGGCACCAAGGTGGCTAATGACCAAACTAAGGGGCTACAATGCCTGGGGGGAACCTGGGGGCCCTCATAAGCTGTCAATCACTGCGGTCCCGATAATGGGTGAACTTTCTCCCCTAAACCTGCCTCCCGGCCCCATTGCCTGTGTGGGAAATGATTCTCTGACTCGCAGGACTCCTCATCAGTTCCATTCTTTTGTGTTTTTTCAGGAAGGATCATAACCAAAGAAAAAGAAAGAAGTCACCCCAGCCCAGATTCAGGAGAAGACCAAGAAGGACCAAGCCATCTGCATTTGTTGTATTTCCAAATCTCACTCACACAACAGGGGAATGTACATTATAGACAAATTTTAGGCGTTAATTTTCAGACTGAGAGTCAATTGTAGGGCCTGCATATGGCCACTGAGATGGGGAAGTTGTTTGTAATACAAAAAAAGAGCCACAATGAGATATGATAAAGCAAAGAGGAGGCGGTAATAGTCATGAGTCAAAGGTCTGGGCAGGCATTGATCTGTGCGGTATGTGGGATTTTAACATCAGCACAAAGGCAACTGTTTTATAAACATCGAGGTAATGACGTACACCAATGAGCCAAAACATTATGACCATCTGCCTAATATGCTTCCTCCATGTGCCACAAAAACAGCTCCGTAAAACTGATGCTGATGTGAATTCTCAGATCCATAATTTCCCCTCAGAACATTTCCCAAAGCATCACTCCATCTTGTCTTCTTCCCACCTAAGTAGTCATTATTTTGTGTGTGTGTGTGTGTAGTTCTGAATTATTGGATGTTCTTTGTTTAATGTTGAAAAACACCTGAGAAAGCAACTTAGACTCTACAAACAACAGACATACCTTAAAACGGCTTGTAAAAAGATCCAGTTTCGAGTTTAAAAGTGTATCCCCATAAAGTCCTTGGAGACCCAGCACACACTTTAAACGGACGTCAGGTTGCTGTAATGAAAAAGCACATTGTAGCTCATTTCACAAATACATGGGGAGCAGCATTAAAGCACTAGAGAAAAAAATCATGTCTGCTTAGCCATACCACGCATTTCCAACTGAAGTAAAGATTATGATCACATTATGATCAAACGGATTTCCCCAAGTCTCCACACCTTGTCATGCAGCATCCATCCCAGGTATTTCAGGTAGCTGTCGTTCAGGAACACTGGGCTATACAGCCTCATCCAGATCCCTAATTCTTCCATGCAAATGGATCTGATCTCAGGAATCACATCTCTGAAAGTAAAAGCCACATTTGCTAGCGAAGGACCTTGAAATCTAAGAGCAGTACAAATACCCAGGTTTGACAGTGAAGAGCAAAGAAGATTTAAATGGCCATCTTACCGATATCTCTTCAAAAAAACCCCTTTGAAAATGGCATCCATCATGTTTTCTATTTCACACCTCTTATCTTGCAGCTAGGCAATCAAAAAACATGTCGAATAAGGCACATATGGTCCACAAATGACAGGAGTATTGGGCTACAGTCCTGGAGGACCACAGTGTCAAATTACGACTAAATTATTCATTTTAGCGGCTGACAGGCAAAAGATTCCACACACATAAAGCCTAAATTGGCTTCTAAAAGTCCATAAAAGCATACAGATTCTGTGGCCATCCAGGCACTGATTGCACGCCCAACATCAAGAGTGCCTTATAAAAATATACTGAGATGGGAAAAAAAAAAGAAAACAAATAATTAATGAGGAACATGGTGTATTTTAAGATAATACCAAACAAGTCTCACCTTAACTGCAAGCTAATCTTATTTCTGACAGACAGTACAATGAACACTAGCAGAAACCTCACAAACTACATTTATAACATATACAAGTACATAAGAAGCAAGAAATAGAGACATTCCAAAAAAATAAATATGAAAATAAATAGAACAGGACTATCTTAGAACAAAAGGAACAACATCATAAAGTGACATAACATCTTGATTACATGTTTCATTTCCGCCGATCTGTTTCACCTCAGAAATCTTGGCCTGGATTCTCTCAAGCCGAAGCCCCACTCGTTTAGAAGGGGCCTTTCCCTTCTCAACCTCGTAAAGCCTTTGGCTGTTGTCCACACTCACAGTGAGGTTCAGGGCCACACCCACCAGACCACTAAGGAGCTTGGTGGCTTAGGGGAAGAGACACAGCAGGATGAGCAGAGATATTCAGCAAAAACAGAATTCATGTCCACATTTTAATTTCAGAGCACAATTAGACATGACATTTTCACAAGTTCTGCAACTTTTAAAACACTTTTGCCTCCTGAGAATAACTGAGTTCAAGAGACTTACTCGACAACAGCAGTGATTTCAGAGATTGAACAAGTAAAATTGAGAGTCTAAAGTACGAAAATAGATGATCCAGCAAACTTGTAACTTTGAGTACTTCATTTGCAACTGCAACAGAAAGTAATTTACATGTAAAATATGCTGTGATGGCTATGTTTTTTTTTTTCTTCATAATTTTTTTAATTCGCCATCTCCAAGCCCCTCAGAATCTGGAACGTCCAATCAGTAAGCTATGTAGAAGCATGCTCCTACACGACTCTATCTCGGGAAAGCGCAGACAGCTTGCAGCACTCCTCTGAAAAACGTGCCCGTCAGCTGCGGCTTCTCTTCAGTCACAGCTTCAAACCTCACAAGCTCAGAATCAGGGAGGAGAAATCCTGAACATGGGCTTGCTAAGAAGGTAACTGACGAGCACTCCAATGGCTATTAGGAGGAACCTAAGCAACAAAGAATGCTAACCCCAACCGCCAGTATCCTTCCCATATCCCTGAGCAGCATGAATCTGATTATGCACTGCTCTACCAAGATTGCTTGGCCACAGTTGGCACCAGCATGACTGAATATGATCCCATGCCATGGTGGTCACTCTTGTACCACAAGCGGCGCCTTAACTGAAGTCTTAATAAAGATTCCAGCAATCAAACTGGAAGAACACAGAAAACTGTGTATTACAGACGAAAGAGGTTGAATGTTGTTGAAAATGAGTCCAGTGCACACGTGGTTTTACCTGCCAGCGTGCAGGTGTGTCTAAAGGCTCGAACCCTGGAGTCGGACAGCTCGGTGAACAGTGAGATCAGCGTGTCCATCAGGTGACTATCAAAGATGATGCTGTATTGGCACTGGGACACCAAGACTGACACAAATTCGCAGAAGTTGCCGCGGAACCTCTTCCAATAAGGACCTGGCATGGTAAGGGGGTACTCCCCACTGTCCTGAAACACATCATAGCAGAAATACATCAACCCCTTTCACACAAGGAGGAGGGGAGACAGATCAACTCTTGCCCTAGAATAAAATTCTCACTCTCAGTTTAGCACAGGATTAAACTTAATCTGAGCCTTTAAAAGTGGTCGTATATGCATTCCGCATATCTACAGCTAAATGCCCATTCTGTATGCTGGACCTTTATCCGAAGCACACAGAAACTGGCTCCAGTGATTTTCAGATAGCAGATACAATGTGCAGAAAAACTTTTACACATATTCTTGTGTAGGTTTTCACTAAACTACATAAAGGCTAATGCTAAGAATGTAGAGCTTGATAAATAATAACCATACCATGTCCAAAGGCCATGTAACTGTCAGAATCCAAGGAAAAGCCAGGAACTTCTTGTACTGTAAGCCAGACCCCTGTAACAGAGAGGACAGTCAGTATCTACACTTCTCTCTGAAGAAAGAGCAGATATTAACACAATAATTATAGGCTGTGGAGATGAAGAGAATTCCTACCTCATCGAGTTCCTCCACCATTTTACTCATCACCTCAGTGTCCTGTTTGTTCTGGAACATTTCAGCTGTGACCACACCTGCCACAGAGGAAACAGCTAGCACTATTATAACCCAAAGCAGCCGTCAGTCATTTGAACAAAGACCAAAGTAACAAGGGAAATATACAAGGCCCTTTTAAGGGAAACTTCACATTTAACTCTATTTTTGATCGTAAATTCATCTAAGAAATTCATGCTGTGGTAAAAAGGCAATTTATAACACAGCAAACAACAATCTGCTTCACTCTCCCACTGAAGTCTTAGTGAAATGTTGTGCATCTGCATTACAGGCGCACCCACTAAATGAACTAGAATTGCACGTCTGGGTCAAAGGGGCATGTTTTGGATACAGAGCAAATGAAATAATCCATCTAGAAAAAACAAATTTTAAAAAATAAAAATATTGATTTAGCCCCTGAGAAGTAGAGGGCTGAACTGTGTCTGGTTGTATGTTGTTGCAGGAATAATTCCTTCAGTGACAAGGAAATACAACCTTTACATCCAGCGCACTGCATGAAAAAGCCGATAAGGTCCAGCAATGCAGTGTCTCTGTCCGTTTGATAAGCCTCAATCCAGTCATCCACCACTGCCTTCAGAAAACGAACATGGTAAACTGTGAGTGATATCAAGTGCTGGATTATTACAAAGCCCTCAAAGGTTAAAAACTACTTTGCCCATCTACGATGATATAATGTTGAACAAAATACTTTACAGATATAAAAACATATGGATATACCTGAATTGCACTCCTCCCCATGGTGACCACCTCAAACAGGGTGACTGCTTCGATATCCCCATTTTTAAGATGGTGACGGTCCCCCCGGCCTGGGCTGCCACTCCTGGGCTCAGAAAACCTTCGCTTGGCATTTTCTGACACCCCGCGTGCCCTCCTCTTCCCTCTCTATTATAAAATACACATTTGCCCAATCTAACACACACACACTTCCATATATGTAACACCTATGAAGGCAGTGAAACTACAAGTACACCTACATACGATTACTGCAAAATTATATAATTGTGGGAATGAAACCATTTTATCCACACTGAAAAAATATACAGAATTTTGTCACCTTTGTATTAATCTCAAGAAAAGAAGCTAACACGTACCACATATTTCTGTCTGTTTTCATTTCCATTGTGATTTGCGGAACCAGAGGAAGTGACATCGGTGATCGAGTTCTCTCTGAAATTCAGGAAAATAACTAATAAAGGTACTTTGTGACAAATAACCTTAATGCATGCTTGTGCATGATTTCTCTTTTCTTTTTTGTCATTGAGATATATATATATATATATATATATCTCAAATATTGTTGTATGTCTTTTAAAATGCTTGAGAAAAAGTCCATATAATCATGAAGGTAAGGAAATAAATAAGCGCATATGCGAACCAAATTATTTGCCAACCAATCAATTTCTTGACTTTGTTTTCTTAGAGAACCCGAATTTTCATTTTAAAATGGACGGTTGACACAATTTTGGTCTGTGTGTGTGTGTGTGTGAGTGTGAGTGTGAGAGAGAGACAGAGAGAGAGAGAGAGTGAGTGTGTGTGTTCGTCAGTCTTACTTCTGTATTGAAGATCTGGCGGCTGTTGGTTCAGCAATCATCTCTTTTCAGGTCATGGTCATACTATGGCAGCGAATATACATTGTGTGGAATGGTGTGTTCAGAAATGTAATGCAAAACAGCAAATCCTGGAGAGGGGAAAAAAAATAATTCAACCTCCAACATTCCATTACAAATACGAGCCAGAATCTACTTGATTTTTTCATAGCAACTTACTATGTACTCATTTTATTTCAATGAATGTAGATGGATTTTTTTTTTTTTGTTTGTTTGTTTGTTTGTTTTTTGTTTGTTTTTATTCTGCATTATTACCAGACTTAATTTTCCATTGGAAAGACGCCGTTTGGCAGTTGTGCTCCCAAACCAGCAGGATTCTCTTGGATAAAGGTAAAAAAATAAATTTCTACGACTTCAGCACCAAAGAGGATGGTGTTCGGTAAAAGAGACAACGAGCAAATCCGACAGCACACAGTTACCCACTTTGAAACTAAGTGCAAGACTGAAAGGCGAAAACGGACTGTTATTATTTCATGGGCGTAGAGCTCATCTCCGGAATGTCAGGAATAGAAATGACACACAACGGAACTTATGAATTTTAATATATCATAAGAGGTGTGTATCTAGTTGAATTTTTTTTTTTTTTTGCAAACGTTCGTTTGCCTTTCTTCACGGATGAAAGTGAACAGTGGGTCTTAAGGAACATGGGAGAAATGTATAATAGACGGCATTAAATGTTGGCTTCATCGCAGGATTCACGCTGTTTGAAACACCGTTGCAAATTGCATATATAAATAACTTGCATTGCAAGCTTGATAGTGCTCTTTGTACAGTAACGTTATCCAAGCCAGGTGCTCGCAGAATTAATACAAGATACTATTAAGTCCACATAGACCATTTTCGCATTATAACCATAACATTAGACTGTATCACTAACTTTATAAGTCGAGTCGTGTTTTAATGCTGGTAAGTAAAGGTGATTTAGCTTGGGGCACAGACTTGAGTAACTGAACTAGCGCTAGGGTGCTAACCAGACTGACGTCACGTAAATTAAGCTGCTAATTTCAGCGACCAGTTATCTCGGTCCTGGAAACCTGCACTGCTGGTCAGCTTCTCAGTCTTGACGTACAGCCGCTTTCCTGTCTGCAGGGAATCAGGCTAGCATAGATGTTATTCGCTTTCTTCAACAATATTGCGGACTAGTGAGACACTTACAGTTAACTAGCCATCTAAACATTCACGTCCCTTTGGCTCTTCTGCCAGTGAATGGCTAATATTCCTGTAAACGAAGCAGTGTTTGTGGTAACACTTTCAATGGCCAGTAATTTGGCTCTTAAGCCGCTTTCACACTGGACGCGAAACGAATTTTTCGCACGACAGATTACATTCAAACGTCTTTGCATTGACTTTGAATGTAAAGTCAATGCAAAGACGTCTGAATGTAATCTGTCGTGCGAAAAATTCGTTTCGCGTCCGGTGTGAAAGCAAGCTTTACTTCGTGTAGTTCACAAACGTTAGCCATCTAGCTAGCTAACTTCTCCAGTGGAGAGCTGCCGGTTGTGATTATTCATTGGCTGCTATTACCTACATGAATCTCAGACGGAGAATATAATTGGATATCCAAGGTGTCACTCGGGATTCCTCGAGGTTTGTTCGACTGGGGTCTGCACCCTTCCCCCACAGTTCTATTCTAAAACAGACAAAACTTGAAATCTGCTGCAGTGGTTATGTAGTCGCACTGAATCAATCCACAGGCACAGCGGGCAGATCGACTACGTTAAATGCCACTCTCGGCACATTGGCTACATCCGTTTCAGGAAGTAGAAGAATCACCATGCCTTGAGAGAAATGTCACTTATGGCATTTCAGAAAAAAAACGTAAGCGGTCTTACCATTTGGCAATCTTGAGTCTGCTGGTTTGCAATAAGTGGTCCATTATTTATTCATTGGGGAATTCGCGAAACCATAATTCATGACGGCTAAATAAATACGAAAATGTACCCAGCATGTCGACTGAAAGCTTGCAGATTTGGGTGGGAAAACAATCCATGTAGGCTATAGTAGCATGCAACCAAGATCTGAATCTCAAGTACGCCATCCTGTGGTATTCTCTTGTAATACCAAAGCAACAATGGCGAGGGAGGGGCGTTACAATAGGTAACATAATATTCTCGAGTCACTATTCTAATGTACATCGTGAACCCGTTCTGTTGGTATGTTCTGTAGAAAGTAGAGTTCACTCATAACATTGACTTCATATACTGGGCTCTTGCATTCTCGCCGCAGTTTTTCTTTTTAATTTCAGTGAATCCGAAGACTCTCAAAAGGGTTTTATTTATTTTTGAATTTAAGGGATAATCGCAAAACTACATACGTAGCTCTGCAACGTAAGGACGGAACAATAGGTTATAATATTTTAGGGAGCACTTCGTTGATTTTCGTTAATGACAGCTTGAAAAAAAAAATACTAAAGGAAAGCTATCCCCTCAATCATAAGTTTAACCAGGATTTTTTTTGAACGGAATGTCCGTGATTTCCACGGAACGGTGACGTCATTTATAGAAATCCAAGTCTGAACGTTACTGCTGGAGATCATGACTTGAGTACACTATATTTGGGCTTCTTCTGAGTATCGGGGTAGTCTACACCGCATTAATCTGGCATACATCTTTGGTCGAACTACGAGCGAGGCGGCTCAGCCATATATTCAAACTAAATGGTAATCAGTTTGAATTTGACGGTTTTTTTTTTCTGCTGAAAGGCCATAAATTTTATGAGTAAGGCACGTGCCATCCGTTTCATCTTGTGGTACATTGAGCCCTATCATGGTCATTTGTGAATTTTGCTCAGGTTAAGTGTGTTTTACAGCGGGAGTGTAGCTGAAACATTTTTATGGTGTGTGCAGCCTATACTAGACCGTTGCAAGCAAAACCTAAGTTTAAAAGAATCATTCATAGCATGTAAAAAAAAAAAAAAAAAAAAAAAAAACTGATGAGCATTGTAAAATAAGCACAGTTAATTGGTAAAAATCACAATATTTCACTTATGCTTGTAAGTTTATGTTTATTAAATAGTGCTTCAAGACAGACAAGCAGTCTTATATTCTAGCTTCAGACTTCAAAGGCAATCATAATAATGCTTAAGGTAGATTTACAATAATAAAACTGGCAGCTGAATAAGTGTTTGCTTTCTGTCATGACAATAGGAAGAAAGGATATTTAACAGCATTAAGAAAGAAAACGCACTGATTCCTCAATATTTTGGGTATAAAAATGAATCTGAATAAAGTTTCTTGCAAAACATCATCTGTATTCTTTTTAAAACAATGCAATATACAAATGTACAGCTGTATGCTTATACAAACCTCAAACTTGTCAGACTTTTCCCCCCAATGAAATAAGTTAGTCTGAAAAATATAATTCTCATTTCCGTCATCAGAGAAATTCACCACTTGCAAATTCAAAAGGTCCACGATTACCCCTTGAAATATTACAAAATGTACTTGAATAGAAAAACAGAAGGTCTGATCGCTGATCACAGTCCACTTCCTTTCAGGTTGTTAAGAATGGTGTAAACCAGGGATAAGCAAATCCAGCAGCTGCAGTTGAGGTTTCTTTACTTGACTGTCAAGTCGGTGGCCAGCGCATACGATGATCAGAGCTGCTTCGAAGCAAAAGAGGTTAATCTATGGGCGGCCTCCAGGGGGCAGTGTGAGGTTGGCCATGAGATCGTGCACGGAAGCAAATATTGTGCATTCACCTGCAATGGAAGAGAACCGAAGATTTTAAAGCCGATTTCGACACAATGAACTTAGTAAATTGTGGAGAACATAAACGTTAAGCGATAAAAATCCTTATTTCAAGCGGCCAAATTTTGCAAACCCAACGTCATTGGACAATAATTTGAAGAAATCCTTTTCTTTTATGACAAGTCAACTTACTACTAACTGCATCATATGACACCTTAAACATAAACGGAACTCCTTTCATACCAAGGGAACTTTCTGCTGGCCATGTGAAATCCTTTTTGCCAGCAGAGTACATCAACAACCAAATTAAAAAAACCTCTATTGCAGATACAGACGCAAGCACGCGTGTGCACGCACATGAACAAACACATGGAAGTGGGGACCACTGAAAAAATGGCAGTCAGACAGGCTCTTACCCTGGTGAGGTGGGTGCAGTTCGTTGAACCTCCTGAGGATGGAGCTAACCACGAGCGCGGCGGCCCCAGAGGAACTGTGCTGGCGTGGGATATCTGCCTGCTGGGTCAGCCCAGTGGCCATGTCGTACACGATGGGCACGATGATGCTCACGGGCTCTTGCGGTGCCAGCAGTCGCTGAGTCAGTTGGAGCTGTGGAGCGGGAGGCAGGGTGAGGATATGGATCAGAATCTATACAGCTGGGAGAATTTAAAGCACAACCCAATTCTGAAAACAAATTCCACTTCATCAAAGGACCAAATTAATAATATTAATAAACATCGCCCAATTCTTGGAAATATTGCTTGGACATGCCATTCCCTGGCATACGAAATCAGTTTGAAAAGAAATTGATCTTTAATTCACACTTTATTCGCTTTCAAAGGAAGGACATGTTTTCACTGTCGGTTGAAGTCCAAACTTAAAAGAAGAAACACAATCAATTACCGACTCAGGTGAGACCAAAGTGTTCACTTTTCAGTACCACCCAGCTGCTAACATTCAGCACGTGCAATTAAGCATGGTTCATGACTACGTCTTTTGAATGTGAAATGCACATGGAATGCATGCCAAAATATTAATGCAAACGTAAGAAGTTCAGGAACTGCCAATTTTCAGAAAAATCTATTTGAATTTTGTGGCGCTTGTCTTTTGCTCAAGTGCATATACACTTAGAATAGTAGGTTTCTGAAGAGTAAGTAAGAGTAATCGAGCAGCAATAACCAGGTAGTGACTGTTTGA
This sequence comes from Gymnothorax javanicus, assembly GCA_029692085.1. Lineage (NCBI taxonomy): Eukaryota > Metazoa > Chordata > Actinopteri > Anguilliformes > Muraenidae > Gymnothorax > Gymnothorax javanicus. The sequence goes on along the minus strand of CM056210.1, from coordinate 37,248,108 downwards.
TCAGCATTCGACTGTTCAGTTAAGCTTATAGTTCTGATCATATGCCCAAACAAATGAAGGCTAGATTAGCATATGCAGCCCATAAGTAAAGCACTATACAAACAAGGTCACACTGTACTTATATGACTCAGCACTCTTTGAGCCATATCCCTAAGTAGATCCAATATTACCATCCCTTCCCTCGTTGGCTTGCTGAGCAGCTCCACAGCTCAAAGTGGTCCACAACGTTTTAACCCCTACATGATTGAATTTAGGTTCAGATTTCAAGCCAAGAAGTTAGCACGCCGAACGGCTGCAAGTCATCACAAGCTTCAGAAGAGAACACTGAGCACATTGTACAGCGACCATGTTGACTTTCTCCCAGTCATTCTGACGTAATCAGTGTACGACCGCCGGTTTACTCACAAAGAAGAGCATCTTGGACTTGAGCACCACAGCTATGGTCCCCGGAGGTGCGATGGGTGGGGCGCTGGGCGGAATGGTCAAGCAGAACTGGACATTCCATTTCAGCTGAGTGGCCTGGTCTGGGAACTGAAGAACATTGAAGAGCCAACGTCACCGACCTGGACATTAGCCCCACTCACCCACCCCACAGTCAAACAGCACAGGCATTGCTTTCCCTGCAGATTCTCCATATAAACCAGACGGTCAGTTTCATATTCTAAAGCTGAAACACTGCAGTTTTAGCAATGATCTGAATACACAGGAAGGGGTTTTGCATGGCTTTGAAAGAGGTTTGGAAAATATCAGTGACAACGGATATCATGTTTTTGGACACATCTCTGCGCGCAGATTCATCAATACTAATGCAGCAGCAGAACCTTCTGTCCAAACAGGACGGACAATGGAAAGTAAGAGTTGCCCATTTGGCAACTACAATTTTTGGCATTACAAATCTCGGTGTTCAACTGAAATTTAATTCAGTCATTTTGAAGAAAATGAATAGAGAGTGTGGGATGTTTTAATTCTGTACAGAATTGCCTCAGTTAAAGGGTAACTGATGCATTACTCCCTACAGGCAGCATTACTCGGCAGACTCACCAGCTCGAGCTTCATGATGCGGACACAGTCTCTGAGGATGTTGGTGGGAGCTCCCAGGAGCTTAGTGAAGGCATTTAGAGTATTGTACTTAAATGGAGGCCCAGCCACCTAGTGAAATAAATTCAGAGCGCAGACAAAAACAACAGAATGACTACAAATGCATTGTGCACTCATCTACACCTGCCAAGAACAGCTCATGACTGTGATGTGAAAATCCCCAAAGCAGGGAACTGGTACCACTGCAGTGATATACGCTACAAAAATAGCCCCGCAAAGCCGGCGTTACCCCTCAGCCCCTGAATTGTTTGGAATGAATATAAATTGACGAAGGAGTTTTCAAGTTATCCTGCGGAATACAAAATTCAAGATGCCGGCTGTGGCGGCCATACAGGACATCAGAGTGCCATCAAATTCAGTAGGCTTCTGTAAGTACACAAGACCAAGCAACACAGCAAAAATGGCATTGAATGACGAAAGCGTTTTCAAGTTATCGTGCGGATTACAAAAATTTATGGGATAGACAGACGGACGGACGGACATCGCAAGTAAGGACAATACCCCTCTGCCCCTTAGTCGAGGCTGAGGGGTAAAAACTACATAATTAAGGTAGAGACACATGCAGCTCTCTCTTGGTTCCTACCCTGCTCTTGAACTACATGACATGGTAAGAACAGGGGGTGAGATAATGACACCATCCACAACAGTCACAGCTGTTGACGAGAGTGAGGCCATGCTTCAAGTCAGTTCTTGCCACACAAACTGAATGCAAGGCCTGAGGCGAGCGAGTGGGCAGGGAGAGAGCACCTCTTTTCAGCAGTCTGGGAAGTAGCTCACAGAGGAAATGTGTGGAACATCTACCACACGACTGAGCAACAGAGGGAACTTCAACAACTGTCACAGTGCGGAGGAGGTAGGGGTCTCACATATTAGCCTGTTCTGCTCTGACGGTCTTCAGCACCAGCACTGCAGCAATTCTCATGTCTACTTCATTTGCATGCGCAAAAAAATGCTGCTTAGGCACTACAATGCCTTTTTCATACCGACATCATCTTATTGTATTGATTCGGGAATCTGAGGGGGATATGCATGCGTGTGGCCACATTTTTCGTATTTTCGCAGGCGTTCAATCTCACCCTGGTCTCGAAGAACTTCTCCAGCACCTGCAGCTCCTCCTGGGACCACGGGCCCACATTCTCAGGGGTCACCTTCAGCTGAAGCGTCTGGTAAGTCTTGGAGTTCAGTGCCACCCTGCACTTCAATGCGTCAGTCTTGAAATTGATGACACCAGGCTCGTTTGAGGTAAGGATGTTGAGCTAGTAAAGGAACAGCGTTAACATAAATCAAACATCCGTTCAATAGGCGCAGGGGAGAGAAACAAAAAAAAAAAAAAAATCAACCCGACGACACTTTTGTTAGATGAACAGCAATATTCAAAGCTGTAAGTGAGCAAAATTTAGCCGCCCTTCCCTTGTAAGATAAATTAACCTGAAATCGCAAATGTAAATGAAGAAAATGTCGAGGGATCATTTCTGGTGCTGCTGGTGTTTATCAGGATAGGGCCAAGCAGTAAACTTCCATCCCCCAAAAAAAAAAAAAAAAAAAAAAACTGTCAATTAAGATTTGACCTCGACAAAAAGGCACATCGTTCATCAGCACCAAATAAATCTTGTAAAGCAGGTATAGTAAACAATAGGCGGAGAGCCCATGAATATTAAATTATTAACCATCACCAGCAGGCACACCTGTTCGGCCATGTGTAAAAGGGAAGGGTCCTCTGATTCACTTCCTGCCCGTCACAGCACCACTCAAGCCCCAAAGTGACAGCTGATACTATGACCGGCACTAATTGGGCTCCAGGATTTTGCGTACATCCTTGGAGAGAGCAGAGTTCGATATGCCGGACTGTCTCCAATCTGCCGAGAGGGCCTGCTTAGCATAATAATTTTCATGGGAGTCATTCCAGGACATCTACACTCAACCAATTAAGAAATGCCGACTGAGTTTTCAAATTAAACGCCAGGAGGAAGGACTGCTAATTAGTGAAGCAAACACTTCAGCAGGCATTTCAATTTTAATGTCCAGAATTCATCAGAGAATAATAAAGCAGATATGAAGAGCTGAAGACAACTGCTCATGAGCGAGGAGGAAAGACAGCAGATGATTGGACAGAAAGTAGGTCAAGCCGATGCAAGCAAAGAACGTCAGAGCGTGGGATGGAGAGGAATCGAGAAACAAACATAAATACACACTATACACACACACACACACACACACACACACACACACACACACACACACACACACACACACACACACACAGTGAGAGAATGACAATCATTGCAACAGGAAAACAGTACAGACACATGCAAGACAGAAAGGTGTGTTTACTTGCAGAGAAAAGGAGAGAAGACTGAACAGACAGAGAAAAAGATGAGAAGCAGACGCATGTTATCTTGCATCAAATCTGCGAACCCGACCAGTAAAATATTTTTGTACAGTCGTATTTTTGTTCTTTTTTGTGAAAAAAAGCCATTTAACTTACTTAATTAACTTTAAATGCCACAACATGAATAGTGAGGAGTCAAAAAGATGTTTAATTTCTCCTGACAGTGGAATAATTCGTCAAAAAACAGGTCAATTATTTCCACTTACTAGCAAGGGCAGTGAAATCAAGTTAAACCAGGATATATTGGACAGAATGATCATGGAGAAGCAACCCACTTAAGCATAGCAGCTACATGGGAACTTCCAGCATCGTGTTCGATGTCAACTGTCAGAACCATAAAACAGTCCACGGTATTTTTATGAATCTAAAAATATGGTATCTTCTTTCAAACTCATTACGCTTCATTAATCTCTGACTGCATGAACATGGGATCCAGCACCACTTTCCCTCCCATTGGTGTTCTACCTACCATTACAACAAAGCTCATTGACCAACACTAGCCGTGCTTGATGCTTTAAAATAAAATAATTAGTTTGTAAGTTGGCTGTGAGAAAAGAGCAATGAAATGAGATTTCAGAAAACCTCCAAAATCACTTCAAAGAATATTGTGGAAGGGTGCAGTCCTTCTAGGAAATGGTGACAAACATATGCCTCCAGCAGACATTTCATTCCAGACAAGTTAATCAAAATTAAATAGCAATATTTCAGGCTCACACCATGCACAATAACAGCCATATTCAGCTGGCTAATGACCAAACCCTTGAGGAGTAAAAATGCAGTAAATCATTTGGTTAATTTGCCAAGTGCAAGACAAGAGACAACTCAGCAAAAGGAAGACCTGCACAGACATGCCGATGGAGAAGGTCCAGTAGACATCTGCAGAGAATAGACATGTACGTAAAAGGGAAGATGGAGACAGAAAAGACATGTATAGACAGACAGGTGTAAAGAGACTCACGTTGGGCTCCTGCTGGATGATCCTCTGCAGGTGTCTCCTCATAATGACTGAGCCGAGGAATCGCTCCAGGGGGGAGCACAGGTAACTGGCTGCCAGCCCAGGCACCAGGCAAGGTGTGGGTGACGGCAGCAACAGCACATGCAAGGCACTGTGGGTAAGCAGGGTGGGAATGGAGGCTGCCCACGAGCGCTGAGGCAGTCTGCGGTGGGGCGCCATGTTGGATGACATCACCTGGGAGCCTGTAGAAGCAGCAAATTAAGCATAAATAGGCAAGGAACTTAAAATGTAATGGATTTCTAGGCAAACTCCTGTCTTTGCATTGGTGGTTTCTGCTGTGGACTTGAATCACTCACTTTAGACGACACAGCTAAAGAAAAACAAATCTGTCGAGAGGGATCAAACTAAAAGTTGTGCTTCACTGGCTGAAAGGGCAAAATTTGGTCCAAACCCAAGGGCTGAATGAGAACTAACACAAGATGAAGTTATCACAACATTATTGCTGAAATTTGTATTACTGCAGAAAAAAGACCGACTCCAATGGTAAGCCCTTAGATTTTGCATGACTGATCTCTTACAGTAAATGGCGGTAAAATAATAAGTGTTTTTGAAGACTCACTGGTTCCAGCACGTGGAGAGTGAGACACATCTGGAACGGGGGAGTGGAGCGAGGGATTCCCAGGGGACATGCCGTGAATGCGAGCCCCAGGGGACGGGCCTGGTACCTGTGGTGACCCAGGCCAGGGTCCAGGCCGCTGGCTGGGTGAAACCATGGCGTATGGAGAACTAGGGTCCAGAGCTCCTGAAATACAAACACAGAGTCCACAGGATAATCAATCACCATCACAAAGTCACCGCACCGTTTCCTTGCATGCGTGTCCATATCCATCTATGCGGCTCCACTGGCCAGGTCTCGATAGACACTATACAGCATATATTTGGGCTGAGTAAATGATAAATAAAGATGAACAAAGAGATGCAGCATGGTCCTCGATCAAAGAGATGAAACACCATGAAATGTTCATATAGCTAAGCAGCCCAGAGTGGTTCATCCTCTACCCTAAAGAACTGAGTTTCAACACTGCGATACATATACAGTACTATGCAAAAGTTTTAAGCACCATACATTTTTTAAAATTTAAATCTGGATCTAGAGGTTTACTTTTTGTTTTCCTCATTAATTTTGCTGAAGATAAAAAGAATAACTGAAATTCCAAATGCCAATTTGAAAAATATTTTTGTAAATTAATGTTTGAATTTCATTAAAAACAGTTGATACAGACTATATAGCCTTGATAGAGCCCTAATGTCATCATCATCATGGCTGTCTGCAATTACTTGGAGGGACAGATGCAAGTGAGACAGTCAGTCTGCAGAGAATGGTGGCAAGTTTTCCACTTGGCTTGGAACAAGCAAAACGCCAATCATCTTATGAACTATAGCACAACAGGAAAATGTCCCAAATTTCTAGGCAAAGGCTAGTAACACCAAATATTGGTTTGATTTAGTTTTTAACAGTTCACAGCTCTGTATACTTAATTTCTCAATTATTAGAAACTTTAAATTACATTATTTTTGCAAGCACATTTGCCCAACGAAATTGCTGTAAATGTGCCCAAGACTTTTGCACAGTACTGTACATGTACATTCCCATCCCCAATACAGGGCTCCAGCAGCCTCACACGATGGCATGTGCCAGAGAGCATGTGACCACCTGTGTTCTGAGCGAAGAGCAGCAGTGATGGAGAAGGGAACTGTGCTCGTGAGAGGTGATCAGGCATTTGAGAAGATGGACAGTTTGAGAGGAATAGACTGTCAGGTGGTAGCTGCAGTAAGCCCCACTGCACATTCCTCCAATGGGAGGAAAGGTGGCCTTATTACATTTCACTACTGACAGCAATATAACCACAACAATGTCACCTTCGCTCTTAGAAAGCAGAATGCAAGAAAAAAGGAAATCTTTCTTGTGGTACACACATCGGTTTCGAAATCTTACATTTCGGCAGTGCAAAGCAAACAATGCCAATGAGAAACGACTGAAGTAGGACTTCTGATATTAAAAATCACACGTGCAAGATCACTCTTCATATATCAAGTGGCGATGCACACTTAAGAGAAAAGCACATTTTAAGCAGTCAAAATAAAAACAGATATCAAGAACCAGTCATGCTTGCTGGAAAATGCAAACACCCTGAGTGATTTCTTTATCTACCCTTGGCAATTTCATTTTCAGTATAAAATGAGCTGCTCCATCAGCCAAATTCAATAATACAAACCCTTTTCACATTTTCGTTATACCGGAGACGAGACCCTGCAATTTTAGTGTAACAAGAGATATGACAGTACAAAGTGCTGACCTGAAAAAATTAAATTTATGTCTGTAGATTAGTCGCTATATGCATTAGCCTTCAACAAGACATTACAGGGCCCCCGACTACACCTTCAGTCACTTGCACACGCACACCAGTGCACTTTGTACATACATCGGTTCCATGGCAACAACAAGAGCAGTTGAAGGCCCATCCAGCGCATTCCATTTCTCTGATCGGCCACCAAGCACAGCCAATACAACTCGGGATGCCAGAGAGGACCCCTGTGGATGGCAGACTTATTACCTGGAGACTGAGTGGGCATCATGGTGGGTGAGGGTGCCACATTGGGGTGGTACGGCCCAGGCGGGGAAGTGAGGGGTGGGTAGACTCCACCTGCTGCCGGCTGCTTCACAAACTGAAAGAAGAACGGAGGGCAAAGAAAATCTTTTCACTCTATGCACAGTGTGGACCGGCACACTCATTCTCCATCAATTTTTTTCCCCCCCATTTTCAAAAATGTTCTCAAAGCTTCCAAGGACACCGCAAAAATGAAAATAATCAAAGACGGGCGATCAAACGGAGCAGCTGTCCGCAGCTGCTCACTGGCCGGCGTGCGGAAGCCCCTCCCACCTGCTGCGGCTGCAGCTGGTACATGAGGTCCATGGAATCTCCGCCCGCTGGAGAGGGCGGGTTGTCGTCCTCGTTAACGGAGCGTCGCCGCACGTCCTGGTTGCTGTCCACAAACATGTTCAGGAATGCCTGCAGGGAGACGAGTGAAAGGGGACATAAAAAAAAAAAAAAAATCACTTTCTCCAGAACTAATAACACAAAATTCGAAACAACTATAAATTGAGACAATAATTTCCTTGTCGAAAAGCAAATTTTGGAAAAAAAAAAAAGTGCAAGGTACTTTTAAAAGGAGATACAATTTAAGTTTGGTCTGTGATATGTGGGTATACCTTGAGCCCAGGCGCAGGGTAGAACCCTTCCACAATCTTAGTGTTGTCGAACAGGCTGTAGGCCCCGTCGCGGATGGCCACCACGCCCCGGCTGCGGCAGTAGATATCGATGCAGTACATGTTGCGGAAGGCCAGGCGGATGTGGGTGGGCGACTGCGGCAGGATGGAGAAGCACTGGTAGGCCGTGTTGGTCCTCTGGGTTAGGCCCAGCATAGGCACCGTGGGCAGCTTGTTGATGGCATTGAGGGGAGCCTGAGTGTCCGACAGCACCTGCAGGAAGGAGGAAATTAATCACTGTCAAGCTCCAAATGGTCCACTCGTGATTCTTCCGTTTTTGTGAATTTAGTGACAATGGTTTTGACAAGTAGCACCACAACTTTTCACACTCCAAATACTGTAACTTGGCCTACGCTGTCGGCGGCCGACAGCAAGGGGTATATCCCCGAAATTCCCCAATCCTCGAAGCCCCCTTTATTAGATTCCCCTTTACTAGACCTACTATATGTGGCAAATTTGAGGTCCGTGTAAGTAATTGTTCCAAAGGTATGGTTAGAAAACTGATTTTTTCAATATATAGCGCCACCTGGTGGCAAACCTAGGAGTGCATACTTGCCCAAAATCTAATCAGTTCATCTTCTCTACCATGTCTACCCATATGCTAAAAATGAGAAGCCAATGTAAAGTATTTTTTGAGTTATCGCGCTAACGGCTAAAACCTGCGGATGCGGCGGCGGCGGGTGGGGCAAAACCATGATATCCCCGAAACTCATATTTCGGGGATATAATTACATTCAAATTAAAGCCATTTAATCAGAGAACATTCTACACATTGCTTTAATCGGAGAAACAATCCTGCACTGGTGTATCGGGACTGCCAGCAGACAGCCACTAACAAGCAGGAATATCAAAAGCACCAGGCAGTTGAGTACAGATCTCTTCAAGGTCTCATTTTTCGGTTTGTACCCTATATACCAGTTTTTGCATTATAAACCAATTTCTAATCTCGGATCAATCACCCCAAATACGACAATACGCCAACTAAATGTGCAAAAATATAGTGCTGCAAGCGGGAAATGGAGCAGATGGCATGTGCTGTGAAGGTCAAACCAGCTAACGCAGATTACATAACGGCAGCAGTCAGGCCAGCTCAGAGGCGATATCACGATACAGAGAGGTAAATGGGGATACCTGCAGCAGCTGCACGACTGAGGGAGTCTTGTTGAACATCTCCTGCAGCTGGTGCAGGATGATGTTATGGCAGTTGCTGCAGCCGGAGTTGGGCCCCACGGTGCCCAGGGAGATGTGGAATCTGTGTGTGGCGGGGTTCCACTGGATCGTGACCTGGGACAGAGGGAAATGAGAGACCAGTCCTGATGAATTCCTCGCCGAGCCTCGTCAAGCTACTCCTAACCAGAAGAGGGAACATTAGCTCTACACTCAACGACGGCACAAGAGAAGTAGAAGACATTGCAGAATCTTCCAAGATGTCAAAATAATGGGTAACAATTTGAACATTCAAAAAACATCAATGTCATTCTTTACATGCTAAGGGAACATCAAGTTGGAGCAAAAAAACATCTATGCTAAATTTGAACCACGCCCACTACAGTGCAAAAAGACAAGGATGGTGAGATTCTAATGGTTGTAGGGATAGCGCTAAACTAAGAGTTTTGTGGAGGAGCACCAGACAGAGTAGTCTTTGTGAGAGCACGTGTAGAACCAATCACAATACAGCTTCTGTCCCGGCCAAAGGAATGTGCAGTGGACTTAGTGCAGGAATTCGCACCCTCTGACCGTTACTCACGGCAGCTGTTGCCACAAGTATCATTGGCAAGGGACAAAATGGGCATATGATTACATACAGATGAACTACAGAGCTTAACAGTCACAGCGACATCAGTTCACACAGGCCGCAGACATGGTGTTATTGTTAACAATCATAATGGTAGAAGTATATAATGAAAAACTGTCATTCCGTGATTACAGAAGTTGCATCGCTTGTTTCCCCTTTGCCCATTTTACCATGTCTGTGGATATTAAACGGCAATTAAAGTTAAAATTCTACTTCCAACACTAACAACACTTTGAAGTTTGAGAACGAAAGTTGACCTTTGGAGCCAATCTCAATTTAGGTCATATTTTCTTTGCTACTGAAAAGCATCCATTGTTTCAAACCACCTATATTTGAAGTTACTGCACATGATATGAAAGTATCGAGCTGCCATTCTGCTGCCATGAACCATTTTCACAATGAACATGAACAGTTGATTGTTTACGGACTGCATTCAATATGTTCCAGACAGATCTCCGGCTGGCGGAGAGTAGCTGTCGAGTTGGCGAGCTGCTGCTCCCTGCGCGTGAGTCACAACCGAATTCCCCCTGGCAGGAGCAGAGGTTCGCCTGCCTCCTCTCAGCTCCCATCTAAAGGAGATAACTCAGCTGGCACTCACCGAACTGCCCCTGGAGCTGCCATAGCACAGGACCAGCTTCCGGTAATTATACAGTCGGATCTCCGCGAAGAGGCCGAGATGGGAAGGGATGTCTGCGTAGGGGGAGAGGGTGTGAGAGGACACAGGAAGTGCAAGTGTTGAGATGTCATGAATAAACATGCAGGAGAGCCCAGAGCTCTGGCAGTGCCGCTCATGTGGGCGTCTCTGTTCCCAGCAGCCAGTCACTCAATGCTCATGCCTTCCATAGATGACATGACATTAAACTAGACTGATCAGTCGCTGGCGACCAATGAGTGTAATGGTTAAAGATTGAAACTGGCCGTTGGTCTAGGATACCCAGAGACGAAAGAAAGTGTGATTGTGGTATGGATGAAATTCAGGATGAAAGACACGTTATAGAAAATTGTAATCACCTCAGATTTTTAAGGGAAAGATACCCAAGTATTAATTTTACTATAGACCGATTTAGCACAAGCGACGATGCACCAAAGTATATTTTTGATGCGATGCATTATTTTGTATAATATAATATTTTATGCGTATGTATGATGGACTTTCTTTGTCAATAAACTACTACTACTACTACTAGCTCCCGATCGCCCACATTATTCATTTTGGCTTATTTTTGACACAAAATTGTCTATTGTTTAGTGAATTATGCTACCATTGCAACCAAAATCAATAGGTGGCACGTCCTAACCACTGCCCCAAATTTAAAAGAAATATCTTGAAATTTGTGGCCTGTAGAGCGTCCACGAGGAAATCTCTATGGCAGCGGCGGATGTGTGAGGAGGCAAAATCCAGTGCAGCCCCGACTTTGACTGGAGGCTATAATGAATCTCTTCCTGAGGCGACCAATTATTCCAAGCCTACCCTTAATTTTGCCATGAACGCAATGGAACACTCTGAAAATATACCGAAATGTAATTTCCTATCAAGGAGCGTGCGTGTGCGTGTGTGCGTGTGTGTGAGGGTGCACACGTCCACGTCTGCCAGACCCTACCTGCGTGAAAATAATACACGCAAACATTACTGTGATACACGGCTATTTTGCTTGAGGCCGTGTGTATGGGGCTCACCTGGCAGAGAGTGTGAGAACTCCAACACACACTGGAAAAGCCGGCTGATGCTGTCCCAGTCGTTCAGGAACATCTCCACCACCTTACGCCCGCCCACGGGTTCTGACAGAGGGTTCTCGTAGGTGAGGTATACGCGGCGGGTGGACGCTGTGGACACACGAACACAGATACACATGAAGAAAGCCAAGGGAGTCACTTTCCACAGAGAAATTTATCCCATTTCAATCCTAACAGACATTCAATTCTTGCCTATTGATATTCCCTCCCTGCATATAAAATGGCCCAGAAATGTGCTCCATTCCACTCTATGCCTCAACTCCTGCCGTTCAACTCCCGCTAAAAAATGACCAGATCCAGATGCCTTCATACAACATGTTAAAATCAAAACTGGTGCAGATCTTCCAGGTGTACAGCAGAGACAAACAGAATTTACGGAGTATAACATTAGAGCACAGTGCTCTGCTCTAAATATCATGACCACGCCATGCAGCAAGACAAATCAGATATTCCTGTTAGATATTCGATTACTAACACATTAACATTTTTACTCACAGTGTTTGCTGATATTGCACTTTTCAACAATTTAACGCACAATCAGCAGATCTGTTCTCAAACACCACTCACGAAACACGCACCAGCAAGTCGTCATGATGCAGATGCACATCAAAAAAATTTCTCCCTTCTACACTAAAAATGATTCATAAAAACATTCATGGCCAAATTTACTCATTTTCCTCATAATACTATTTTTTAATCAAGAGTCTAATGTGGGTTAGAAATATAATTAAAACTTACTGTTATGAATTATTAAAATATTTGTGAAAAAAACTTCATAAATTAAATTTGGACTAGAATGAACACATCACTAGCAACTTTTGCATTTTATCGACAGAGTATTTCATTCTCACGTGGCGGCAAGGAAATGCATAGACCAACTCAAAAAAAAAAAAAAAAAACGTGCACCATCATGGGCAACAATTCAACTTGATTTAACATGGACCTTATTTTCACCCATTTTCACAAAACTCATTTATCTCACAGGCACTGGAGCGATGAAACCAGGAGTGGAGAAATACTAACAAAGCCACAAATAAAATGTCAACAGAGCTGTGATTCACTAAGGATAACATCATAAATTTGTGTCTGGAGTAAACCTGACCCCAGATCAGCCCCATGGACGTGCGTTACTGTGGCGGCACGGCGACACTGACCCAGTTCCTTGCTGGAGGTGCTGGGCAGGGGGCAGTTGGAAAAAACCAGCTCTGCCACCCAGGTGCGGTTATTCCGTCCCTGCAGACGGAAGGTGCAGTCCAGCAGGGAGCGCTCGAGAGCTTTCTGTGTCTCCACACTGACTCCTTTACTCGGCGGCACCCTGGCAGAGGCAGAGAAATCATCATATTCTTAAACATTAACACAAACAATCTGATCAAAACACTTCATAACAGTGTGATATACCGCATCATTATATGAAGTAAGGATTCGCTCTCTCCTGATTGGTCGAGACGAGCTCCACCGGTCACTGTAAACATCGATATTCGCCGCGCGAGAGATGAATCCAACAATCCGATGACCTCAAGCTAAAAATAGATAAGGCTTCCTTGCTGGAGCTTCTGACAGTGTCTGTATTTTGTGTCGCGTCATCCTTGTGAGGAGCTTGACTTTCAAGTTGTCGTCCTCTTATTTTATATTTTCAAGTAGGGTCATATAATAAAAGTCCAATGATTTATCCACCTTGGACAAATGATATTCACCTTAACTGAACTCAATAATTGTATGATGTTTTAATTCAAATATAATTTAGATATGAGATCTTATACTGCTAACTGAGTAAGTGAAACAGCGGAGAGTGCAGCACAGTGCATTTCATCACCCATGCTGCTCAGGGCTCTGGGGTGGGTTAGGCCTCCACAGGTGAGTCCCTTACCTGAGGATGCGGATGGCGTGACTGCAGCAGTCACCCTCCACCTGAACGCCCTGGTGAGGAACCTCCATGTTGGACAGCTGAAAGGGAATGAACACTCCTTCAATCATTTGTCAAAAAGCAACAGTCGAGCCTAACTTGTGCACTTCACACGACAACCAACAAGCTTGTTGTGTGGCGAAAACAATTTAAAGACACTATATCACAAATGTTACTAGAATGGTCTCAAATTAGCACGTGACAATCATATAACAATAACAATCTCTACAAGTAATTGAAAGCAGCAATGGATTTAGAAAAAAACAATCCAAAAAAAAAAACAACCCTACAGGTAGATTCATTGTCCAAGCACATAAGCAGAGCTTTTGCCATCCCAAAGTAGTTTATGTTCTAAAGATGTTGCAGACCAAGTTTTGTGAAATTTGATCAGTACTTGCAACTGCTACAGGTCATGAGTTGAATATTTTTCCGTCGAAAGGGTTCACACCATCTTACAGGCAAGAGCACAAAGCTGAAGACTGCGATCAGAAACAAACAACACAAAGCCAGAAATGCCTTACCTCACAGCGCAAGCCAATGAAGGGCATGTTGGTGTCACACATGGCGACCAGGTGGGCGAGCACCTTGTTGAAGGCACACATCTCCCCCGATCGTTTGGGTTTTTTGGGTTCGACGGCGCCCTGGTCCCCGGACAGCTTTCAGAAAAGACACAATTAAAGGTTTAGAGCGGCCATGATGACTCAGAGATCCAGCACTAAAAAGCACAACCATTATTAAGCTGGGAAGCCACTCATCGGTAATATCATGTTCCTGAAAATTCTCATATTCCTCTTTGCCCAAGATGACGTCAGGTCTTAGAAGAGCGAGTGAGTCAAAGTGCGTGAAGCAGAAATATATTTGCCGAAACTCATGTCTGTGTGTGCGTGTGTGTCTGTGTCTCTCAGTCTGTGCGTGTGTGTGTGTCTCTCAGTCTGTGCGTCTGTATGTCTGCGTGTCTGTGCGTGTGTGTGTGTGTCTCTCAGTCTGTGCGTGTGTGTGTGTGTCTCTCAGTCTGTGTGTCTGTATGTCTGCGTGTGTCTGTGTGTGTGTGTGTGTGTGTGTGTGTGTGTGTGTGTCTGTCTGTCTCAGTCTGTGTGTCTGTATGTCTGCGTGTCGTGTGTGTGTGTGTGTGTGTGTGTGTGTCTCAGTCTGTGTGTCTGTATGTCTGCGTGTGTGTGTGTGTGTGTGTGTGTGTGTGTGGGCCCAGCAACTGCGGTATACATTGAGATCGAGATTCTCGGTGTGTATGTAACCCTACCTTCCTTTTGGCCCCTGGCCTGGCACCCCTGCTGGAAGAAACATCCAGGACCAACTGCTCCAGGTTGGGTTTGAACTGCTGGAAAAGCTGGGCGCTCGACAGGCCCTCTTCACCCTCCACCTGGGTTACCGACAGGAAGTAGTACCTGTACTCCAGCTCAGTCGGACTACCGGGAACATCCAACATCTCCACCACCTGTCGGAGGCAACACAGAGAGAGCAGTGTGATCAGATAGTATATGCATGTCACTCTTCTACACCACCCTAACACTTCCTGCTTTCCTCAAGAGCCTGAGGCACAGTTCCCCCTTCTTCATAAGATCTGTTTTTTTTTTGGTTTTTTTTTGAGACACTACAGTTACATTTCATATGTCCCAGGAGAGCAGCATGGGGGCCAAATAGCTAAAGATTCCGGGAGAATTGAAGAGACTTAGGAGAAGAGCTTAATTGAAAAGAGCTTAGGACATGCACTGAGCAAGTTTATGAATATAAATGGGAACAATTAAAAGAATTCCCATCGTCCGCCTAAAAAAAAAAAAAAAATGTAGAGAATAATTTTGAACAAAAATTGCAATTTTTTGTTACTTGCCCCGCCCCCTCAGCAACAAAAATTCTGAGCAACACAGAAAAGCGATTCTGGCAGTCCCCTGTGTGGTCACGTCATAAGTAGCACACGGTGGGCGATTGTGTGTCCAACAACGATGGCATCCCGATAGTTCCTCAGAATTTTCAATTGAATCTGTCCATTTTGATGAAGAACAGTACTTTTTTTATGGAAGATGAGAAAACTCAACATAAAGCTGCTTTCACACCAGACGCGAAACAAATTTTTTCGCACGACAGAATACATTCAAAGTCACTGCAAAGACGCAAATATGTTTCGCATGTATTCGCGTCTTTGCATTGACTTTGAGCGTAATCTGTCGTGCGAAAAAATTAGTTTTGCGTCCGGTGTGAAAGCAGCTTAACACGGGATTCAGAACCATAGAACCATACAGATTCCAGCCTGAGTGCTCGAGCAATGAAGACAGCTAATTGTGTCTCCACCTGTCCCAAACTGCACAACGCTTTCCAGCCAAGTAGCGGAATGATTATTATTCCGGTTCTACAATTGTTTCTGTGCACAGCGTGTTGGATAACCAGCCTACTCACTTTTTTACCTTAAGTGAGTTCAATAGACCTGACGTTTGGTTACCTTACCTAACTAACAAGACCATATATAATATATTAGGCTAAGAATAGCGTTAGTGGTGGTTGAACTCACCCCTGATCTAGCCAGTAGTGAAATGATAATGTTCGCGGCTCTATTCATTTCTGTGTGCTGTGTTTCATGAGCTCTCGAAACAATGCTTGTAAGCCGTACCTCGCAGCTTGCTATTATTAGCTAGTTAGCGAGCGAACACGTAGTGTGCAGAAATATAGAGCCGTGAATGATATCACAACATGTGTAAACCATATCTTGCAGCTTGCTATTATTAGGTAGTAAGCTAGCAAACACACAGTGCACAGAAATAAATAGAGCGCCGTGAATAGTATCATTTCACTACTTAGCTGGCTAGACCACACTGAACAGCGAGTTGGCTGGCTATTGAACAGGCAGTGCAGAGAAACAATTTGGGTTCCGCAAATAATAATAATAATGATATGTAAAAACATGAATACTCGAAATGTTGGCCGCATATCGTAGGTTTCAGTGACCCGGGGTTGCCTGGGCCAGTAAAGTCGGCGCTTGTTTTGTCCCTATTCTCGATATCTCTGCATCTTTCGGCCACAGAAACATTCCATGGCCATATGCATGCGTTGCACTGCATCCCCACACTACGTATCGCTTTCCGTTCACTCTCGGTGATTTTTGTTGGTCCATTCTTTAAGATATTCTCCGTCCAGACCAGAGTCGTAAACTACGGCTAACCACCTAGACACAATCCGTGTACAACCTATACGTCACGTGGCTGAGCTGGCCCAGCGCAAATGTTCGCGATTGAGGCAAAGGGGGCTTCCCTCAAGTGGATAATTTAGCAGATAAAATGCGGTTTTTTTAAACATTGCGTAAAGTACACGATATTAAAACCATCGCTAATTGTTCAGGACAGGTAGTTTGTAGCATTTTATCACATAAAAAACAGAGCTGAATTTCATGTCCTAAGCTCTTTAAAACTATATAATGAGCTGATGAGATGGAAAGATTTGCTGAAACTGAATCACTCAGATTCACACTCCACAAAACCCCCATAGACTGTCAATATGATACCAGCTGTTTCGGATGGCAGCTTTTGCACTAGTTTCGCACCACTGAACACTTGTCATTCGTAGGCAAGCCCCAAATCATAGTAATCAAAAAATGACTTCCACCAACTTCTGCTCAAATAATCACAGCTTGAAATACCAAAGCTGTACAAGAAGAGGAATTTGTTTACAAATGTAACCACAATGTCAAGTCTATAAATTTGTTATAAATACATCTAAAACAATTTTTAATTATTCTAATTAACTGGTAAATGTATTTCATGTTTTTAAGCCTCCGCAAGGTTCCCCAGAAGAAACCAGCCTATGTGCCAGTAACCACATTAACATTACTTTGCAACAGAACCAGCTGACGTAGGGTTCACACGCATAGCCTTGTTATTACTCGGAGGATGCTAGCATTTTGATGCAACTTGATACACAACATACTATGAACTGGAAAAAAAGAGGCCAAACAAAATATAGTTACCGTAACAAGAAATAAATCTTTCTTTTTAGGGCACGGGAAGCCGTGACAATGATGTTAATGAACACCAGTGACCGAACACTAGTGGCTTGTGGGCTCCTGAATCCTGTGCGGCATCGCTCTGCCTTCAGAGAGCATCCCATATTAATTACTTTCTGAAGCGCTTTTTTCCATTAGGAGACCGTCTTACGAGGGAGCTCACTACAAAGGATGCAGGCAGCAAGTCAGAAACCCCAGAACTAAGATACAGCTTGTGAGAAACCCAGAGAGATAGTAGCTGTGTTCGAAATCGTCCACTCACTCACTCCCTATTCCCTACATCATGTATATGATATAGTGCACTACATAGGGAATGACCCAGGGAGATTTCGGACACTACTCTGGAATTTTCTGAACATGGCTGCGTCAGCAGATGCGCTGGATTCTCCTGTGATGTAAGCGGACACGCCGAGCATCATGTAAACAAACCGGACACTCATGGGAACATTTGAGGGTGTAATTTGGCAGGGCGGAGCCATCTCGCTCTTCTCCTTCTTCTTCTCTGACATAACACGATCGCAGTGCATTGTGGTATATTAGAGTACAATGTAGTGTACATCGCTTGCTCACTCAATTTTGCTGTGCATTGTGGGTATTTTGCAGTCCACTATATTGTGGATGAAATTAACCACGAAGACTTCGAACAACACTACAAATTGGCGAACACCTATATAGTACACTATATCCATGATAGGGGGCGATTTCAAACACAGCTATTGAGACACACCAAGAGGCAGGAAGTGGCTGAACAAAGAGAAAGACCTATGAGCTGAAAAGACTCACACTGGCTAAGCCTCCAAGAGAAGGTCTGGGAGACTTTGAGCTAGAGGGAGAATTAAGGAGCCGTAAGAGACAAAACACAGCGAGGGGACTTACAACGTAGTACTGAGGGAGACGAGTGAGCTTGATGAAGAGCCGGTGCTTGGACAAGCCCCCGACAGGGTGGGAGGATGTGTTGGAGAGGTGCAGGGTATCGGTGCACAGCGTCGGGAGGTGCTTTACCGACTGCCTGCACCGCTGTTCTCCCAGCCAAAACCTACAGCCAATCAAAATTGAAGGTTACACATCAACACCACAGACACTAACACAGCCAGAATAAATCACAGCAAGAGCGGAGGCATAGCACTGAAACCTATGAATGGACAACAGGGCCACAGTAAGCAAACAACTGCAGGGAAATGGTAACTTAAAGAGATCTTCGCATTTGGTCATAATTTGAACGCGAGCCCCATTACCCCACCTCGCAATGTTTTCATTCACACAAAATAAAGCCGTAAGTGTCAGGCAGATTTGATCAGTTTGTTCTATAAATAAAATCAGAAAAGGACATTTGAGGAAATGAACTAAAATTATTTTACTACTGTTAATTTCAAATCTCTCCAACTACCGCTACCACAGCTGACAGTATGGCCCTGTCAAGAGTTAACAGCTTTGGTAAGAAACTCCCATAACGGCAAAAATGCAATAAAAAAAGAATGGATTTCAAAAGCCCATTGACCCTCTACTAATTTGAAAACAGAACAATGCATTTTTTGATGTTATATGTGAATTTAAATGCGTATTGAAAATACACAACTGTGAGAGGAATGAAAGTCAAAGAACATCAACACAATTGACCGTTTACCAAGTAACATCATTTCGCTCAATTATACTCATGAAGCCCACTGTAGATAGCGGTTGGACAAGTCTAGCAAGCAGAATGCTCTAATATTATGCTGATCTTCAGCTGCAAAACTGTATGAGGCCTTTGTTGCCATAAATTTTGCTTCATAATGTGCAATACATTCTCAAGTGGGGACTGTGCCAACTTTCTTTGACTTTCAGTCATTTCATTGTATATTTTCACTGAGCAATTAAATTCACCACACAAAATGAAAACATTGTTTGTATGGTAGAAAGTGAATCGACTTCTTTGATCTCCATTTTTTGATTTTAATTGCATTTTCCCCAATGTGCTGACTTTTTTGGAATTGGTGATGCACAACGGAAGATTGACTCCTCTGTATCACACCGAAGGTGATGGAAAAAAAAGTGGTTCTTACTTGAGCTGCAACAGCCAAGAACCAATGCGCTTCGGGTCGTCATTGATGGACTTTTCCACATCATCCAGCACGGACTGATCTATAGCACACAGAAAAGCAAGGAAGCAAATGGCATCCACTGATTGGACAAGGATATTTGTAATTAAAGTTAACACTGTGTAAATACCAAAATGATTTGACCCAATACCCAACCACCAAAAAACAATCTTTCCTCCCATGATAGTCAGGGTCAGTTTCATTTCAATCCAGTTAATTACAAATGTGAATCCCAGTTCAAATCCGGGGGGGCGGACCCATTATGGTCATGAACTCAATTTCAATTCATTACGTGAAGTTGCCACAATGAAATGGATCCGACAACAACCCTGACCTTGACACACAGGTGAGGAAAACCAATTCCATTTATATGGTGTTATTTCAACAGTTAACAAAGTAGTTCAGTTTATGCTTACCAACTCCAAAAAACACCGGCTGGAACATTCCAGAATGCAAATCAACAAAAATGTGCAGGCACTCGGAGCGGCCGCAGGGCTCGAGGACGGGAATGACCAGGGTGGGAAGAGCGGTTTCAATGAACGCTGACAGAGAGAGAACAGAGCTTTATCAGACACTTACAACACTACACTAAAGAATACTTTTTATTCCATTTCTTATTGATCCCTCATTTGGCCACACTTCCAACAAAATCACTCAAAGGTGAGCCCAGAGTGGAGGCTGGAACACATCATTTGCAGAGGGCTTATGCGAATGGGAAGAAACAGAAAACAAAAGTAAACTTCCACGCAACAAAATACAGCCCACAGAAAGATTCCTGAGTGTAAACTCTTCTCAGTTCTACCTGAAGTGCACTAACTAATCAAAAAGGTGCCATTATATTGAAATCATTTCAAATCCTATCTGTCCAAGATGATACTTGGCAACATCATCATTATATCATCCAACAGCTCAATCCAAAAAGCATTAGCTTAGACAGTGTTACATGTTACAGAATACAGGAATAAGGTTTGTTAGCATGTCTATCACTAGTTAGTCACTGTAGCTTCAAACATCAGCTAAATGGCAAAATGGAGCTATGGAGAGCTCTATATGACTTTGCAAGAGTAGCCCTTGAGAGATAATAAATTGGCGGAGCATGT